>CM062820.1:1658545659-1659210140 GCA_031772625.1 Pinus tabuliformis
CTTCACACGGTTTGCAGGGAAATCTAGCTTTCCCTCTCTTGTCCTAGGACTTCACTTTCACTAGTCAACGGTGAGCAGTCAACATGGCTATCAGAGGTCGACGCTACCGAATTGTGCAAACGGGGAGACAGTCCCTTAGTATTAGAGGGATGCAGGGACAAATCTCTGTTGAAGTGGTCTCCCTTGCATATGACACATGGCGATTTAGGCCTAGTCAGTGCTGTGTGTGGATTTTTGTCAGACGACACTTGTTTGCCCCCAGTCGCTTTCGGCTCCTTCTTCTTCTTCTCTTTCTTCTTCTTTTCCTTTCTTCTCCTTAGGAACTTGGTTTTTTGTTTTACCAGTTTCATCAAGCAAGAGGAAGGAGGAGAGGAAGAGTTAGATGAAGTAGAAGGCTGGTTGGCAACTCTGGTCTGGTCTAACTGTTGACTCGACTGTTCAGGAATAGTGGTGGTTTGAACGACATTGGTTGAAAAGAGCCAGACCGGCAGACCAATTGTCAGTCCTGGAAGCGACAATGTGGCCATATGGGGCGCACCAACATCTCCCCAAGAGGAGAAGGGACTAGGATTTCCACCAAGGGGAATTCCTTGGTTGGTGTGCTCCATTTTTCAACCTAAAGATCAACGCAGGAATTAAAGGGTGATTGTTCCGTTTAAAATAATTTTTTTAACGACGCTTAGACACAACTTGCTTTTTCAGTTTTAAAGAGTCGAGAAAAAGCTAAAGATGACTCTAGTCTCCTTCGATGTTTTAACGAGCCCGAAGTGACAAATGCTCGGATGGACTTTTTCCGTTTAGAGTCTGAAAAAGGCCAAAAGGAACTGCTCTGGAGTTCTAGGCAGAGGGTGTGCCAAACTTTTCGCAAAACCGCAGAATACTTTTTTGGTACGGGCGGTCGATCTTCCTGAATGTTGTGTGTTGGGAAATTTATTGGACTTAAATTGCTGCATTAAATATCGACCAGGGAAACTCGTAAGCTTTTGATGATGCCAGCACTATATGTGCAGGAGTAGGCAACTAACTCTATGTCTAATGAAATTATTTAAGATTCAATATGATATGCAAGGGAAGAGGCTCCTAACTAAGGAGATCCTGGTTGTCCTTCCCTACAGTATCATAGAGAAATCATAAAACTAGAAACTTAAAATAAAGACAAGAGAATGAACTTAGTTATTGTTTGGATTCAAAGAGAGAAAGACTAACTTAGTCTCTTGATTGTCCTCTCTTGTACTAATCCAGACTAGACTAAAATTCATCCATAAGCGTAAACTAAATGAAATAACTTGAAACATAAAAGCAAAAAGATGAATTCCAATTACAAATCAAATAGAGAGAGAGAGAGCCTAACTTAGACTCTTTGTTGTCCTCTCATATGTTGATAAGATTCTAATCAAAAAATTCATCAAACAATCCTCAAACATCAAACATCTAAGCAATTAAATAAAATAAGATCTAATATGAAACAACAAGTTCCTTTGCTCCTTCTAGAGTGAGCTCAATTCTCCTAAGAACAAAGTAACAAGCCATTCCATATACTACATTAAGATAACTTATATCTAAAACTACATAATGGAAAACTATTTCTAAAACTACATAATGAAAATATATGTCAAACAAAGCTTTATTCCATCATAAGTTGGATACAATGCTCTAAGAGTCCTCTCCTTTTGAATGGAGGAGGTGCTCCTATTTATACAAAAACTAAGATAACAACCTCATAAATGTAGACCCACTATTCTCTCCTTTGACCCACATATTTCTCAACCAATGATGACACATAACCCTATCCTCCATGATCTCCTCCATGAATCTTATCTTTTCAAATTCGAATTTGATCATTCATGGCCACATAAAGATGCCTTGGAAGCTTCCTTGGAACCTACACATGTCACCAAAACAACCCACTTTCCATATATAAAGTAAAATATATTATTTTCTAATATTTAATCAAGAATTTCTCTCAAAAATGCTTAAAAATAAACAATATTTGGAAAATATAAATGAGACCCATTAATGGTGAATAGTAAGGAAAATGGAGTGACAAGGTGATGAATAGTGAGCGAAATAATGGAAGCATAGGTGAAAAATGTATGGTAATGAGTGCCATTTTTGGAGCCCAACATACTCCCCAACTGAAGTTCTTGCATGTCCTCATGCAAGCTACTACAATGACTTATTTGATTTGATTCTTAAATGAGCTTCCTTTTAACTTTGCACATTTTTGGATAACTTTTATTTGTTTGCAAAGCATTGACATATTTTAATGATTGGTTCTTATGTTACAATCATTATTTACTCTGATCTCTTCTTAATGATTGGTTCTTGTGTTACAATCATTATTTACATTGATCTCTTTTTAATGATTGGTTCTTGTGTTTACAATCATTATTTACTTTGTTGAGATCTCTTTTTAATGATTGGTTCTTGTGTTTACAATCATTATTTACTTTGTTGAGATCAATCATATGCTCATCATTTTGTAGTAGTTTTTATTGTGAGAAGACTATGTGGGTTAAGATGTAATATGAATGAGGAAAAAGAATGAAGTGTGAAATTCCCCCTTCCCCAACTGATGGTTTTTGGCAATTTTAAATGAAAAAGGAAATAGTGGAATATTTTCCAAATATCATCATTTTAGCATCTAAAAAGAATTTCAAGATTAAAGGTTAGAAAACATCATACCTTACTTACCTAAGGAAGTGGATGAATCATGCATGTGCAGCTGCCACAATTCTGATCTGAAGCTTCTTCTTCAAGTTGTGGATGAAAGATGAATCTAAGGAGTCTGCTGAACATGGCTGAAAGTTGTATCTGCTGCTGGATGATGAATGAGTCTGCTGGATATGGTTGAAAATATATAAGGCTTGGAAGGTATACAAAATATAGAAGTTACATTTTCCTCCCAGCCTTATTTATTGACTTGTCCTCAAGTGAAATACAATGTATACAATGAATGGAAATACAATGAATGGAAATTGGCTTCATCTGCTACAAAATATGGGTCTTCAAGTCTTCAACGCTCGATGGCACAAATCTTACTATGTGATTAAATGTGTCGATGTCGAACATAGCAAGAAGTTGTTGACTTAGTGGCCGTTAATGAATGCCCCTAGCCAACACAAGAGCTCCCACCATTGATTCCAATGGGAGTCAGGATGCCTAACACATCTTTGTAGGTACGAATAAATTTGTCGTAGTCGAGTCACCTACAAGATCCAACGAACAAGGGATATTAATGTACTCCCATTGTTCATTGGCAAGAGTACTTGCCATTAAGGCATGCAAGCCTCTAGGTGTTTTTTCAATGATACATAGACTCTAGGACTTTGACTCAAGCAGGGTTTTATTTGCGAAAATGAAGGGGAATGGTAATGACATGGAAAATGCATGGTGTATGAATAAGAACTCTTGCTGTGAAAAATGGATATGGAGATGGGATGCTTTATGGACATGGACAATTGGTGGAAAATCTTTTGCAGAATGGGAGTGCAAAATAATGGTTCTGGACATGGATTTGTCTTTAGAATGTTTCATGAAATTAGTCGTTGGAAGACCAATTGTGCGCACAATGTAATCTCCTTATGATCACTTGATTGTCCTGTAACCTGTAAAAAAACTTGGTACAAAGAAAACATAAGTGTGCTCATGAAGAAATGGCCAGTTGCTTCATGATTCTTACGCAAAAATTTTATACCAAATAAAACAAATTAAGGACAGACAAAGTGTTAAAGTTGACTTAATCATGATATTAGTATCAATCCATTTGTGCAAGTAACCTTTAAGAGTAATACTCCTGTTTGTGTCAGCTGACTTCTGTGCATGGATTTGTTGTGTCCTGCAGATTAGTGCGTTATAAAAGCATACAACAATATCGATTTGCCAACTCTAAACAAGTTAGTCAGCATTTAAATAATCCACCAAATGTTCTTTTAAATTATGTTTCCATTCTTTATTTTCAAGTGTGCGTGAATTTTGTGAATTATTTTTTAAATAAATGAAAACATCATTTTTTATGTTGATTTTACTCTTTTTTTAAACAATAAATTAAAAACATAAATTTTTTAATTTATTATTCAAGTTCAATCAACAAAATTTATTTAAAAAAACCTTAAAATGAAGTTAGTATTTTTTATTTTTAAAGAAAATCCAATTTTTAACTTAAAAATAAATATAAAATAGAAATGTTTTTTTTAACCATATTAATATAATTAGAACATATTAATATATTAATATAATTAATATACTAATACAATCATAATTTATATTAATACAGGTAAATCATTATTTATCAATCCAATCAAATCAATTATTATTAAATATATACAAATACAAATCTAAAAACATCAAAACAAATCAAAATTATTACTATAAATATACAAATATAATTCTAAATAAATCCAATCTTAAATGAAAATCTATATATATAAATCAAATATAAATAAAAATAAATATATTACAATTAAACTACACGTAATATATTACACTTAAATATTACAATTAAAACGTAATAAATATAAATGTAATATATTGCAATTAAATCATTAAAAGAAATCCAAACAAAACGTAAGTGTTGGCCGGTCATGGAATTGACTGGTTGATAGCGTTCCATATGCAAAGCGTTTGGTTTTGCAAAATCTGCGATCATCATTGTGAGGGTTTTCTTGCGCTCTGTCCGGGTGAGGATCTTCGTTGCCGCAGCTCCTCTTTTCTTCATTTCCTTCATACCTGGGATCAAGGTCTCAGCCCCTCGGTTTCATCCATGGCAATGATCCTGACGGTGTTCTCTTCCAAATGCTGGGCGTCCTTGAGCACAAGACGAATGGGATTGTCCAGAACCTCCAGCGCTGTGAGGATCGGCGGCATCCCCATCTAAAAGCGGGCATCAACGACGGCACTGATGCCTTGAGAGACATGGCCGACGGCTCCAGCACCGGTAAACTCGTCAGTCACCTTTCCCAGCGCTTTTTGGGCCACCAGCGGAAGGCGGAGGCTGCGCAGGGGCGGCCGGTTTTGGCTTTGTCATTATAGGCCTACAAAAGCGGTTCAAGGTCTCCGTTTTCGTTCTTATATCAGCTACAAAAACAATAGAAGTTCATTTCTGATCAGATCGAAGGGTCTGAGGTTAAGACCCTTGCAGCGGCATTCTGTGGCAGAAGATTAAACCCACTGTGGAAGGCTAAAATAATCCTGAGGATTCTAAATCATTTCGGGAGGCCAGATTGTGGAACGGTAGTGCTTCTGTGATTTTCTGAGGGTGCCGGAATATGAATGAGATATAGAGGGAATGGCCCAAGGCCAAAGTACCAAACTGCGCAGAAAATCCGAGTTGAACCAGGAAGACCGAACAAGATTCTGATGCGCACCCAATGCAAAACTCGGCGTTCCTCTGTTCTGGTCAATCACATATTAACATGCATAAAACACATGACAGAGACCAGCGTGCAGCAAAAGGAAGGTTAAATGCAACAATGGTTTAAACAATCAGTGCGTATATATAAACAACCTTCAGCATTTTGGCATTCAAACTAACTCTCCGCGTTTGATGCATTATATTCCATATTCTTATAACGTGTTACGCATGCAATAGCTAAACTTTAAATGCTGGATGATTGACCACTATTTTAACACCATAATTGACGCATAAAAAATCTGTTTAGTTTATCCATAAGCGCTGTCATCTTGGAGTTATCACGGTTTTAGTGTTACCTGGCTGTTACTGAGCGCGTGGAATGTAACCGAGCACCTCAAATCCCTATTTCTTTGGGCAGTCAAACTGGTGGCAATTGGTCGGGTTAAATGATGGCATGATGGCACACTATCAAAATTATCCCGGGATTTACTAACCCTAAAATCCGTTCAACACTAAGAAAAATATGCAATCTTACCTGCCTCCTTGCGCAATTTTTGGAGTTGGTTGGTTGGAGTATTCACAAGCTATCACGAGTTTGCTGGCAGGTATACGACCATATGAGGGTTAATGACTGGCCAATCAGGTTCAAATCTCCACCTTGTTGCATTTGTTCCAGAAAAACTGATGTTCCAGATTTGGCAATTGTCCCCAGATTTTTATGAGATCCTCCTTAGGCATTCCTATCCCACGATCTCGGATTGACAGTATCTTGTTTTCTTTATCCAATTTGATCTTGATGTCTAGCCTGGTGTTGTCACCTTCTCCCAGCACATTTTTGTTCACAAGCTCGTTCACTGGCTCGTTCACAAGCACGGCTTCCAGAAAGCTTTCTAGTACGTATTATTTGCTGACCATGGCTGGAATCAACCTGGGAGAATGAAATTTTTGTTTACGCCCAACTGAAAAAGATTTCACAGTGAGCGCCTTGCACACAAATCCTTTTGTTAGAATATCACTGTAATGGATTTTGTTTCACATAAACAAATTATGATTTCATTGCACATAAACTCTTCTCCCCTCGTAAACGCTCAGTTCTTCCCCTCGTGTATAATTGCAGCAATTTTTAGATATTTAATTGTCAACCAGAAGTCGATTTGCTGTATAAGCCCTTACGTTTGTCTTTCAAACCGTATAGCCTGAAATTAAACTATATACTGTCGACAGAGTTTTACATGATTTTATATATTGCTCCTTTGCAAATACTGCTTTCTCCAGAATAGAAGAATTAGTATCAAATTCAATTCCTTTTGAACTCCCGCGTCCACATGGTCTCGAAGGAATTCGAAGGGCAATTTATCATTTTTTCTGGATATGTCCTGCTTCTGCCGCAAAACTATGTGCTCTCCTGAACTGGTGTGCTGTCGAGCTTTATTATTGGTTTTTCCTTTTGTGCATCTGGAACCAGAATATCATCCATAACTCTACAGATGTCCTGAATTTGACTATGCACATTTTCTTGAACTTGCTTTTGCTGATCATCAAATGTCATTCTCGCAGCAGATTGCATATCTCCTCTGCATCTTTTTCACACGCATTCCTGATGAAATGATTGTAGCTTGTGACGAGGAAAAGGCGATGCACATCAGCTTCCAATTGAGCTTGTCTTCGATCTGCTTTCTTAAACAGAGATTTTGTAGGAAAGGCTGTCCAGATCTTACGCAGTTTTTCAAAAGGGAAGCCATTTGTGACGGTGAAGCTTTTCCCTTTGCTTGGAAATAACGAAACCCTTCAGCATGTAGGCCACTAAGCTTGAGCGTTGGGCGCTTAATGCAATGAAGGATGGCAAGAGTATGCAAGAGTTCTAAGGACCTTTCAAGCAATCAGCTCCATCGTTCAGTAAAACCCAGAATTTTTTTCATTTTTTTTAAAAAAAAAAACATGTAGGAAAGAAAAATGGTTGGTGTTTTTTTTTTTTTTTTTTAATATCAAAAAAACAAAAACAAAAAATGGTTAGGTTTTTAAATATCAAAAAAAAAAAAAACAAAGGAAACTTTTTTTTTCTTTAATAATAATATGTGTATATGATACATATATTATTATTTTTTTTTTGGAATTTTTTTATTTTGTTTTTAAATCTAAAATTAAAAACTAAAATTTTTTATTGGTTAAAAATCTAAAAAAACTAAATTTCATCTAAAAATTTAAAAATGTTTTTTTTTCACAAAATTCTTTATTGTCTTTTTGCAAATTAGCTCTCCAGCAAGAGTTTTTTTATTTGAACAAAATCAATAGACTTTCTGATCTTCCTGATCGCACGAAGCGCAGGAAGAGAGCATACTTATCGATTGATTTGTTTTTATTCATGCAAGGGGGGTGTTTTTGAAAAGACAAAATTTAAAACTAGCTAAACACTAAAACATGTGAAAACTCAAACTTAAACTTCTTTGTGAAGATCCTGCTGTCACCAGGTCTCACAAGTTATTTTGTCTGAAAGAAAAATACTAGAACTGAATTAAATTCCTAATGCCTACTCCCTTAGCACCAGTCCCCGGCAACGGCGCCAAAATGTTGGGCAATTTATTGGACTTAAATTGCTGCATTAAATATCGACCAGGGAAACTCGTAAGCTTTTGATGATGCCAGCACTATATGTGCAGGAGTAGGCAACTAACTCTATGTCTAATGAAATTATTTAAGATTCAATACGATATGCAAGGGAAGAGGCTCCTAACTAAGGAGATCCTGGTTGTCCTTCCCTACAGTATCATAGAGAAATCATAAAACTAGAAACTTAAAATAAAGACAAGAGAATGAACTTAGTTATTGTTTAGATTCAAAGAGAGAAAGACTAACTTAGTCTCTTGATTGTCCTCTCTTGTACTAATCCAGACTAGACTAAAATTCATCCATAAGCGTAAACTAAATGAAATAACTTGAAACATAAAAGCAAAAAGATGAATTCCAATTACAAATCAAATAGAGAGAGAGAGCCTAACTTAGACTCTTTGTTGTCCTCTCATATGTTGATAAGATTCTAATCAAAACTCATTCATCAAACCAATCCTCAAACATCAAACATCTAAGCAATTAAATAAAATAAGATCTAATATGAAACAACAAGTTCCTTTGCTCCTTCTAGAGTGAGCTCAATTCTCCTAAGAACAAAGTAACAAGCCATTCCATATACTACATTAAGATAACTTATATCTAAAACTACATAATGGAAAACTATTTCTAAAACTACATAATGAAAATATATGTCAAACAAAGCTTTATTCTATTCCATCATAAGTTGGATACAATGCTCTAAGAGTCCTCTCCTTTTGAATGGAGGAGGTGCTCCTATTTATACAAAAACTAAGATAACAACCTCATAAATGTAGACCCACTATTCTCTCCTTTGACCCACATATTTCTCAACCAATGATGACACATAACCCTATCCTCCATGATCTCCTCCATGAATCTTATCTTTTCAAATTCGAATTTGATCATTCATGGCCACATAAAGATGCCTTGGAAGCTTCCTTGGAACCTACACATGTCACCAAAACAACCCACTTTCCATATATAAAGTAAAATATATTATTTTCTAATATTTAATCAAGAATTTCTCTCAAAAATGCTTAAAAATAAACAATATTTGGAAAATATAAATGAGACCCATTAATGGTGAATAGTAAGGAAAATGGAGTGACAAGGTGATGAATAGTGAGCGAAATAATGGAAGCATAGGTGAAAAATGTATGGTAATGAGTGCCATTTTTGGAGCCCAACACTGTGTTCAGTGCATTGCGATCAGTAGGGCGGCCGACATGGCTTCCTAAGGATAAAGGTTTTATGCCTATAGGGGTCTCCCAATATATACGTGACGGTACGTGGGAGCACAATCCGTACTGGCGCTATCGTCCCTCAGGAGGAATCACCCACCATCCACGGGATCGACAGTCACCAGGCTTTACGACGCCGGAACACGTCTCTAGCCTAGACCTCTATGTTGTGCGTTATGTTGCAAAGCGTTGTTAAGTTCATTCAATTTATTTTAGGTTGATCTTTTTAGAAGTTTGCCTTTCAAGGTTCACCACGAGATGTATGATACAATTCCTAAATGCAGTCTAAAGATGATAAGCAAGCTTTATATCTTTTCAACTTGAAAATCCTAGCTACTAAGGGAAAAGAAAGACACCATCTTTTCTCAAAGAGAAATCAGCACACTCTAATGCACTTTCCCTAAATCAAACATGCAAACTATCAAGAAGCAAATGCACAATGCAGGTGTTTGTTTTCCGCTTTCTTAGTATTGATGCCTACAAAGAAAGCTTTTTTTTGTACAACTTTGAATTTGCTTTTAAATGACTAATACAAACAAGTTTACTTTTTCAAAATCAGAGAGAGTAGAAGAGATTACAACACTTAACGATTTTCGAAATGAATACTTGTTTTGACACTTAAAAGAGACAAACTCAAACCAAATGCAAAAGTAAATGTATAATCAATTGCAAACAACCAATGAACTCTCTTCTAAGATCACAATCAACAGATCTGAATCAAAAGCTATAGGATGACTATTGCACTCATGCAAAGGAGAACTGTAAATGACGCAAAAACACATAAAAACACTCACAGTCTTTTTGTACAAAAGGAGGTGGAATTTAAGCAGAGAAAAGGAGTTATCAGACTAGTACCTATGCTGGTTACAAGCTGCAAAAATCAGAGATCAAAACAAGGCAAAACAGAGCAGAGAACCCCAGCTGCACAAGGGCAAACTGGTTCAGCGCAACCTCAACACAAGGGTTTTGACATTCAGCGCAGGTAGCCTTCACGGGACCTGCGTTGAAATGCAAAATCCCTTCATTAGGTCTGCGCTGAAGGAGAAACTCTCGTTTCTCACTGGTTCTGGGTCACAGATTGCTATTTAATTCATTGTTTCAGGCCAAATCAAAGCAACAAGCAAGGTGCAATCAAAGGGATGCTTTGAGGGAGTACTAAGATCTATCACAAAGGATCATCAAATCATTTGTGAGTCCATTGTTCAGATCATAGACAAGTCCAGTGATTGGATCAAAGCAGCAACTATCTACTTTGCATCCGGGAATAGCAGATGCAGTTCGATTGTTGCTGTCAAGTCTATGAAACAAACAATGATAGAAACACAAATAAAATGACTAAACAAATCTCCCCAGCGGAGTCGCCAATTTGTTGTGGGGAAAAATGCCTATGCAGGACGATCCTATCCACCTAAGGTGTGACAGTGCCTTAGCAACAAACAGAGACAGCTATTCTAGTATTCTTCCTTTATTGATTAAGAATGAAGAGAGAGATGGATGGACTAACCGGTGTCTTCCGTTTGTCCCTCGATCCAGCTTCTCTTCTCTTGGAGAGTTCCCAGCTACTTGCCTTCTCGCTCACCCAGCTTCAAGAGGTTTCTGCAAGATCACAAGAATAGAACACTACACAAAACATGGATTCATATTCATAACTAGTTCAGGATTAGAAATAAACTAAACATACTAATGCAATCATACATCAAAGATACATCAGTATATAGGAGAAACCAAGATAGCTTTATTGATGAATAACAAGGTTCAGGAAGAGATACAACCCAGAGGGCTCCAATCCAGCATCTCCTTCCCAGCAAATGGAATTCCTATCTTCACCCCCTTCAAAGCATTAAGCACCCAATGATTCCAATCTCAAACCAACAGCAATTATTTGCAATAACAAAATTCCAGCCTCCAGATCTCATGGAGGAGAGATCCATATATAGATGTTTGGAGAGAGGATGAGTCAGCTTGAGATCTGACTAGTGTCCTCTCCCTCTGTCAGTTCTTGATTCCACTTGGAGGTTCTTGCTTCCACTTGGAGATTTGGAACCTCTTACTCATCACCAGTCGAATTCCCTGAGGCAAGTGTCATTTTGGAAGCTTCCTGGGTTTTGACACCTTGAGAAATGAGCTTGCCACATGTCCACTCTCGTTCAGCGCAGGTAGCCAGTGTTCCCTTTGACATTCAACGCAGGTAGCCAGTGTTGGCTTTGACATTCAGCGCAAACAGCTAGTGTAGCCACTGAAATGATCCTGAATTGACTTGTTTTTGAGCAGTTTCTGGTGGAGAACTTCTGTGAATTGCTGTGGTTTGTTAGCCTTGTTCCTCTAGGGGTAGGAACAACATGTTTAGGGACTTTGGATCCCTTAGATTATGCACATTTCATGCTCAATGCTCTAAGGCACAAAAATGTCTATAACAACAAGTGCGCACTATGCTTAACTCAGAGGGTGCGTACTTCTTCCAAAACTATGAAAAATAAAAACTAACTCAAAATTAACTAAATCCACCCAATCCTACAATCATCAAGCCAAAAACAGAAACAAAAAATACAGTTTCTCAGGTCAAAGTATAAACAAGGAAAACAATCAAGTCCCCAGCGGAGTCGCCATTTTGTCACACGGAATAAGTCGATCTTGCGGATAAGATAGACCTTCCTAGAATCTAAAGAAGACCTAATGACAAGCAAACCAACTAGACACTATCTTTCTCTAAATATTCTTTTATAAAAAATAGCAAACAAGTGTTTTTAGGGCCTACCTTAGGTCCAACGCTAGCTTATGGATGCCCTCGCTCCTTCGATCCAAATGAGCTCCTCTTCGCGAATCTGCAAACACAAACAAGGCAAACAAATTAAATAGCACCTGAAAAGCCAATTGCATAAAACATATTTAACATGAAAGTCAAGGAGTCCATGAAACAAATAACATAAGATACTTGTTGAGAAAAATGAGTTTGATTGTATTAATTCAAAAGAAGAAGAACTTTACAACCTTTTCCTTGCACTGTACAAGCTCCTCCCAGGGTCTAGCAAGAAGTCTCCTCTACTTTGACAAGTTTCACTCACTCCCCAATGAAACCAAAAAGGTATGTGATCTCTCCTCTTTAGGCTTAACTAGGAAGTCTTGATTTCACCAGCATTTACCCTCAAAAATGTTCAGCTTCTAACCTCTCCAGCAACCAGCCCAATGCTTGTATTTATAGTGCAATGGAGGGAGGTTACTAGGTCCTCCTTCAAAGGGATAAATCCCTCCTTCAAAGGGATAGCTCCTCTCATCAAGGGATTAGCTCCTTCTATTTTGGGATGCATGAACCACCTCAGAGCAAACAATCCACGTCAAAATTCCTTCTAGAAACCTTTAGAATTAACCCAAAGTGAGTTTTTTAAGATAAAACTTGCGCCTTTTGACTTTCACAGGGGTCCGCACCTACACCGTTAGGGACAGAGCGAGAAGATCCGCAGCTTTTGTACACAGAAGGTGCGGGACCGCAGGTGACCATGAGAGAAAGTGCGGAACCAGAGTTACATTGATTTTTAATGTCTTTCTCTCATTTCCAAAGCTTGATTTGAAGAGCTGAGGTCTGAGACTTGCTTAGGAGGACAGTACAAGTGATGATAAACCCATACTGACTGCAAATAATCATGATGACGATATTTTTGTGTAACACCTGGTCCAAGCACGGTTGTCACAAGTCAACCTCAGTTTACTTATCAACCGTACCAGGGACAGTACCAATTCGGTCCTGTTGTACAGAACCCAGTCTATCAGTATCAACCGTACCCTGGATATACTTCTCAGCAACCTCAACAACCCCAGTACGGTCCGGTTAATCCTGGTTTTCCGGGAGGATATAATATCCCAAATGCAATTCCAATTCCAAGTTATCCTGGATATCCTCCTCCTAGGGCTGGTCTTATGACCCAGGGTTTTCGAGACCCTAATCGTCAATTACCATTCATTGCAACTTTGGACTTGCCTGATTTGTCACGCCTTACAAACGATCTGATTAATTATCTTCCGTTTTGGCCGCCAATGCCAAATAAGTTTCCCAGTGATATTCCAAATTTTGAAGGTAAATCAGGAGAGGATCCGTCAAACCATGTGATGACTTATCACCTCTGGTGTGCATATAATTCCATTATAGATGATTCAATTCGTTTACGTCTTTTTCAACGCACTCTGATTGGTCTTGCGGCCAAGTGGTACATTGAGTTACCGCGAGCCTCTTTTTATAACTTTAGTTAGCTAGCTACTGCATTCTTAACTCATTTTCAGTTGCCTATCAGATACGAAAATGGCACGGAATTATTAACTTCATTAAAACAGTCAACGTCCACTTATATTTCAGATCACATTCATGAATGGAGACATCGACAGCGTTTAGTGAAAGTTTTTATTCCAGATCAAATCTTAGCAGAATGGTTTGTTAAATCACTATTACCTAAAAACACTGAGGATGTAGCTAAGGTAGGAGTTGTTACTGAAGAGAAAGTAATTGCTCAAGCTCAGTACCTTGACCTTGTTTATACGCAGTCGAGTACTTTACACGAGAAAACCCCCGACCTTCCGAAACAAAATCAAATAACTGCAGCTCCTTCAGGGTCTCATGCCGCTGACGATATGATTGGTTCAGTTAACACCAAAAGTAAGAAGAAATCTTCAAATAATTCTTCTCCTATCATAACTTTACTAGATTCCCTGACAAGAGACTCTTCCGCTGAAATTCCTGCCAATATTCATGTCGTAGAATCATCTATGGCCAAATCAAAATCCAGCGGTAAAAAGAAGGGAAAGAAGAAAAATAAGCAAAATTCGAAAGATAAATCAGATAAAACAGAATCTACTGATGAGAAACGTAAACCTCATTATCCTTGTCTCATTTGTGATGAAGAGCATTTTACAAGAGACTGCCCTCATCGTGCTAAGGTGTCGAAAATTGTCAAAGGTTCTCAAACGCCTGATGTCTTGAAGGATCCTTTTCCTAGTCAAGACAGTAAGATTATTGGTTCTTCCTCAAATTCCTCGGAAGAACCCATAATGATGATGTCCCATGTTAGTATTGTGACACGATCGCAAGATTATGGAAGTAAAAGTCCTGTTGGTGGTATGGAAGCAGAATCTTCTAATTCGAACCCATCAACTTCAACTTCTGGTTCTGATCCGCTACAGATTGAGAAACCTAACCCAGACTTAGTAATCAAACTGCCTGCTAAGGGTATACTTCGAAAGTCAGCTTTCAATCCACATGTGAGAGATGCTCAGAACTATAACATTGTTGAAGATTTAGCTATTTCACCTTCAACAATTTCGGCTTTGGAGGTGCTGCAATCATGTCTAGCATAGCATAAATTGCTATTGTCAGCTATAGGAGCTGTTGATATTCAGGACTCGAACCTTATAATCTTTGATTTATAAAATAGTACACCTCGTTTACCTCATCAAATGACTTTCCATATTCCAGTGTTAGTCAAAAAAATACCTTGCTTTAGGATTGTGATTGATGAGGGAGCTTCAACGTGTATTATGTCAATCCAGTGTTGGAGATCGCTTGGTTCTCCAACACTTAATCAATCCCCAATGATTCTAAAGGCTTTTGATGGCCGTGGGTTCCATCCTTTTGGAATTCTATAGGATTTACCTATAGGGGTTGAAGGAAAAACTATTAATCTAGATGTGGAAGTGGTTGATGCCCCTCTAGATTACAACCTTCTCTTGGGTCGTAGTTGGTCTTACTCTATGACTGTTGTTGTTTCATCGGTCTTTCGGCTTATAAAGTTTCCTCATAATGGAAATATTGTAACTATAGACTAGCTAACTTACTATTCATCCGACCCATCCTCTTCTGAAAGTATCCAGCATGTCGGCAAAACAACTATCCCTTACAAGGATCTTGGAGTGGGATTAGTTAAAGATTCTAGTTTACTAGAAACTTTTTCCTTTCTTCCTCCTAACGTATCACCTTCTACTGCAACCATTCATATGATTTCATAAGACACTGTTGTTTATGATGATCCTTGGATCGTACCTTCCGAGTCTGAGGTGGATTCATTTGGTGATGCTATGCCTATGAGTCGCTATGAAATTGTGTATCAGGTTGTACAGTCGTTTTCCGACCCCTCTTCAATCGAAATTAATCTAATGAATGTGGTCCATGGAGAATCACTTTCAACATCAAACTCAAATTCAACAACTTTTTCCTAACTTGTTCATACTGATGAATAGATTCGTGAAATTTTGTCTATTGATGATTTACCATGGGAAGATCTTCATCATAGATCTTCGCTCTTACCTGAGATTGATCATTTTGAAAATGATTTTTCATCTATTTTTACTACTGATTATGTCAAGGAACCACAGAATCCATTGCAAAATCTTGATTCTGAGTTAAATTTGGGAAATATTTCTTGAACGGTTCCTATTGACATTTCAGTTAAACCTGGAATTGTTGAAAACATTCATATAGGTGCCTCCTGTACAAAAGATGAATTTCAAACTTATAAGGCCCTATTTCAAGAATTCTGCGACGTGTTTGCCTAGTCAAATGAAGAAATGCTAGGAATTGATCCAGCAATTGTTTTTCATGAAATCAAAACTTACCCGAATGCTAAACCCATCCGGCAATGTTTGCGTCAGATCCATCCGCAAAAAGTTGCTGCTATTAAAGCAAAAGTTGAAAAATTACATAAAGCAGGTTTCATTTATCCAATTCCCTTAACGAATTGGGTATCGAATATTGTTCTTGTTAAAAAAAAGCAAGGAACGATAAGAATATGTATCGATTATAGGGATATTAATCGAGCTTGTCCCAAAGACAATTACCCAACTCCCTATATCGATCAAATCATTAATGATTGTGCCGGCAGTGAAATTTTCTCCTTTATGGATGGTTTTTCCGGTTACAATCAAATCAACATTCTACCTGCTAATCAACCAAAAACGACTTTTATTTGTCCATGGGGGACATTTTCTTATTGCAAATTACCTTTTGGGTTGAAAAATGTCGGAGCAACTTTTCAAAGAGCTATGTCTTACACGTTTCATGACATCAAGCACATTGTGCAACCTTATCTCGATGATTTACCTGCTCATTCATTACGTAGAGCGAATCATTTCACTCATTTACAAGCACTCTTTATGAGATGTAGGCATTATCGAATTAGGTTGAATCCACACAAATGTGTTTTCTGTATAGAAATGGGTCGTTTACTGGGATTTGTTGTTTCGAAAGCCGGCATTCGTGTCGATCCCTCGAAGGTTGAAGCTATTGTCAAATTGCCTCCTCCTTCAACTCTTCACCAACTCCAAAGTTTGCAAGGGAAAGCAAACTTTTTACGTCGATTCATTCCTAACTATGCCGAGATAACAAAGGGTTTTACCAGGTTGTTGAAACAGAATACTCCATTCTTTTGGGATGAGATAGTTGACAAATCTTTTGACACACTTAAACACGCGTTGACCCATGCATCGTTATTGCATCCTCCCAACTACAAATAGGATTAATTTTTGTATCTCGTCGCCTCTCATTCCACCATCAGGATGGTGTTAGTTCAGGAAGATGAACCCAGTAGTGAACATGTGATTTATTACCTTAGTCAAGCCTTGAATCCGACTGAGCTAAAATATTCGCATGTGGAGAAATTGGCCTTGGTAGCTGTTCAAGATGTCCAAAGATTTCGTCATTACATCTTACTACGCAAAACTACTATAATTTCTGACTGTAACCCTATGATTTATTTAAATATTGTATTGAAGCAGTCCGAAAATGCCACAATTGTCAAATTTTTTATCTAAAGATGCTTGTTCCACCTGCTCCTCTCCACCCTATAATTGTCATCGGTCCTTTTGCAAAGTGGGGTATCGAATTTATTACATGTAACCCTCACTCGGCCGGGGGGCATGCGTATATCATCCTTGCGGTAGATTATTTTACTAAGTGGGCTGAGCCGATGCCTACATTTTTGGCAAACGTCAAAACTACTGCGATTTTCATTTTCAATCATATAATTACTAGATTCGTTGTTCCATAAGCAATTATCACTGATCATGGGCATCATTTTGGAAACATCATGATGACTAAACTAACAGATCAACTTGGCCTGTGTCACGATAGCTCTACTCCATATTACCCACAGGCTAATGGTCTGGTTGAAGCCATCAACAAAGTTCTAGTCATTATGATCCATCAAATCATTGGGATTCATAGGTCGAATTGGCATAACATGTTATTTTTAGCGCTTTGGGCATATCGAAACTCATTAAAAACATCAATTGGTTTCACTCCTTTCCAACTAGTTTACAGTTTCGAAGCTGTGTTACCCATTGAATGTGAAATCCCGTCATTGCAAATAGCCATAGAGTTACTCCCAGCCACTTCCGAAGAGGAGAAATGTTTGTTGTACTTGGCTCAGCTAGATGAGAATCGATGTGATGCTGCACTAGCAATCGAAACTCGTGCCAAACGTATTAAATCTCAGTACGATCGAAATGTTACACCTCGTAATTTTTCGGAAGGAGACCTAGTCTTACTATACGATCAAGCAAATCATAAGCTAGGCGCTAGAAAATTCATACCTATGTGGCATGGTCCTTATGTTGTTAAGCGAAAGCTGGAAAAAGGGGCCTATGAATTGGTAGATTTTGAAAATGTCTCTTTAAGTAAGCCCAGAAATGGTCTTTATCTGAAGAGATATTATGCTTAAATCTGGGTGTGGAGATTTTAGTTAGATTAGTTTTCTTTCTAGCTAGTGTGTTTTAGATTAGAAAAGTGTGCTTAGTTTAGAGAGTGTTTTTGTCATTATTCCTGCTTATCTTGATTTTACTCTTGATATTGCAGATGTCGACATCTCTTCAAACATATATTGGTTTTGCTGATGGTGCTTGTCGTAATACATGGAACATTTCTTCCGCAGCTTGGGTTATCTATTCACCCTCTGATGAGTTGGTATCTATGCATGGGTTAAGCCTCGGTCAAACAACGAACAACATTGCAGAGTATAGTGCAGTTATTGAGTTATTATCTGAATCCATCTCATTTGGGATTCGGAGTTTGATTGTGAGGTTAGATTCTGAACTCATTGTTTTCCAGCTTAATAGAGTTTATGCCATTAGAAATCCCATGTTATTAAGATTACTTTTGAGAGTTCGTCTCTTGGAATGTGAATTTGACTATATTGAATATCATCATATTCCAAGATATTTAAATACATTAGCAGATGCAATTGCTTCTCGAATGTTAAGTAGACATTTGTAATAATCAAACAGTAAATTTAAAAACATTCCATAACATGTTTTACAAGACAGCCAGTAATAGTGATATAGCATAGCATAGAAGTGTGTCAAATATACATCGTCTTCCATCATAAGTTGAAAAACACTTTATGATCGGCAAAAATGATAGTACAAAAAGCAAAAATGTCATATGAGTCTACAAAAGGCGATCATCCTATCACTGGTGATGATCATGATAAGAAACCACTACTCGGGCCACCCTACAAAGGAACCTCCTGAAAGGTCTTGGGACCCCAATCACATAGTGCTGTAAACTAAGAGGAATGTCATCTATGCTAGTCTCTAGAATGTCTGTTGTCAAACGCTCTAGATTTTTTTCCAATTCAGCCAGGGTCTCTGTAGATTCGTCCCATGGGGCTGGTACTGCTGCAGATGGGTGTCTCCTCTCATAAGGCTGGAGAGTGGCTAGTCGTTGTGGACCTACATCTGCATTTGAAACTTTTTACTATTAGTTTTGAGACGATTTAAAAACAAACAAACAAAAAATTTAAATTAGAAAATGTTGAAAATGATTTTACCTAAGTCATCCCATTGCTCTCCTGGTGGAAGAGCCATGTCTGGGTCACCACGACAATCCATCCCAGCATAAGGAAAATCCTGAATCGCGAAAACTTGGTTCTCCAACCAATGAAAATACTCAGGAGGAAATCGAACAACCTCTGAACCCTCCTCAAGATGACGGGCCATAACTGTAACCCAACACATCAGCTTGGGCTCTCGGGGAAGTCCAGCTCCAACGAAAAGATGTTGTGGGACCAACATCGGAACCCTCTCTAGGTCAAAGCTCACAACTAAGAAACCATATCCAAAGTTTTTCAGTTGTTCGTTCTTTGCTCTAGTCAGTTGGCCTTTTACATTAGCCAACACAGCTTCGCACCAGTTGAAGATGGTGCCTCGATAACAGTCTACTGCCATCCGCATTTGGGATCCGGTGGCCATATGTAGTGCTGCGCTTCCGCAGAGTCTGGTGACAGTAAATGCAATCACTTTGAGTTCAGGATGGGAGATGGTTTTGATATCAATCCCTTTGTCCTTGGTTTGTTCATTACAAAACTCTAACTGGAGACTATCGATAGACTGGCCACCTGGCCTAGTCCTGAATAGAGTCAAATGTTCACCTCTCCTAGGCAAACCAGTCAAAAAGTAAATGTCCTCTAGCTCCATTTCGAGCTGGTGGCCACCAATAATGAAACATTGGTCCTGTATATTCCATCTGTCCACCAGCCATTGCAAAAAGTCTACTTGGGCCCTCATGCCAGGTATGGCCCAAAATTTAAATAACCTGCATGCCTTCAATGCATCTATTGAAGGCTGATGATTAATTGCGAAAAGGTCCACATCTTCGTGCTCCTGTTCCCGCCAACTAAGCATAGTGTATATCCTACATTGAAAGAAAAGGCGGATTAGAACATTTTAAATCAAAGTTTTTGGGCGGAAATTGAAGAATTTGAAATTGTAAAACCTATGTCATGGGGACCATAATCTCTAGTTAGAGACAGTGCGTAGGTCTGCACTCTGTCCAAACAGCAGGTGCGGGCCGCTGGCTCTTTCCTATGTAGGAAAAAATCGGGGTCTGTAGGTTTCGCATGCTGCGCCTGCGAACCCCGCGAGCGGTCTTTTAAACAAAATTCTTCTTAAAAATCAAAATAGAAACCTAAAAATGAAATTCAAATGGTTGAAATGCAAGATTGAAGTGATGTGGATTACCTAGAGGTGACGGTTTTTTATTCCAACGGACAGATTTTCCGCAATCTTCACGGGAAGTTTCTTACCCAAAAGCTCTCTTTTCTCACTCTGAAGTCAAACGGTAAAAATGAATTTACAAAAGCCCTTTTTATAAGCTTTTTTGAATAAATGAATTTTTGATTTGTTTATTTTTCACTTTAAAGAGGTAACTTTTTGATGCATTTTTATTTATTTTAAACAGGTATGAGTAATGTTTGAGTTTTTGTGCAGAATATCAGATTTTTCAGGCAAAATTGATCATTTTCAACAAAAACATTAGAGTCATCTTTAAGCTCTTTTCTGACTCCTAAAATATGAAAAGATTGCCAAGTTTTTCTTTTTAAGCTCGTTAAAACGGAATTAAAAAGATGGTCCACTTACAGCTCTTTTCTGACCGTATAAACATGAAAATATTGCCGGATTTTTGTCGTTTCAAATTCGATATTGGTTATAAAACGACATTTCGTTGATCGCTTTTTTACTTTTTTAGATCAGAGACACTAATTATGAAAAGTACTCCTTGATCGTAAAGGTCAAGCGGTTCTCTCAAGTATTATTTTATACTTTTTCGGGCTTGGGAGACACAAATTTACGAAAAATGACAACCATGGAGTTTTCTTAAGTTTTTCTTCTAACTCCCTAAAATTTAAAAACACCGAGTTTCTCCTATACTGGACTCGTTAAAATTTAACAGTAAAGGACCTATTCAATTACAAACAGGAACGGACCACTCCTTCTTATGGTTCGAATATAAACTAAGTTGGACACATCCGAAGGATGAGCTTATAACCAAGCAAATGTTATCCTCCTCAAGCTTGTTAAAAAATAAAAAGGTACTTGCCAGAAATAGTGGGGGAAAAGAGAGAAAAATGAACCTTTTTGTTATACTTTGTGTCTCAGAAAAACATTTAACCACTCTTGAACACGACACTTTTTGTTCACCTGGGTTGGGAAATCCGTTTCCTAATAGTTAATCAAACCATGTTGAAAGTCTTCAGTCGGTTTCTGGGTATTAGCTTTGGGTCAATTGTCACCAAACCATCTATAGTGTCGTTATGTGTTCAAGAGGTCAGTGCAAATAAACCATTCATCTGCAAAATATCTGTCATCCATCTTGACCATCCCTGAGTCAGTCCTTGAAAATTATATTTCTTCAAACTTGATCTATGATTTCATGTTGTGGGCTTGCCTACGAAGGATCATTTTGTATTGAATTCAACTCATTATCTAGAAAGATGATCTAGAAATCGTCAGTACCTTGAAATCTGCATGCCTCAATGGCAGGTTTCTCGCCTTCGACGACAGGTTGTATCATTGACCTTCGATCAAAGGATTCCGTACATGTTCGACATCAACTTATCTTTTCACATTTCATGTATTGTACTAAGTACTTTGAGAGCCATTGACATTATTGGTGGTTTCTCTCACACTTTTTAACAGCTTACATCATTGACTGGTAGTCAAGTGGTTTCTACCATGTTCGACTTTAACACATTCATTCACATGGATAGAATCGTACTAGTTCGGGAAGCAGAAATCAAGACCCTGGATCTAGTTTCCACCATCCAAGCTGCGAGGAATTTTGTTATTCATTATACAGTGGACTATTCATAAACAGATGGTTGTGCCCATATTGTGTCTACATATGTCTATACTTGTGATGTATTACAAGATCATTCCTATATCAGAGCAGTTTAGTTAGTTTTCTAGTCAATTTTGATCTGAGTATGGGAATGCCTACCTCAGCGATGATATGATCACATATATATATTTTGTATTGACTGTTTTTACAGGTTCCAACCAGGCTCTCCATAGGATGATCCTCGAAATGATAAAGTACTTCACTCTTCTTAGATGACAAATACTATCTATTATAGACTTCGCACTTTAAGGGGCAATCTGTTGCACAAAATATTGTCACCATGACATTCTGCAATCATGTGTGTCTATCACCACTCATATTTTCCTCCTATGCAAGTCTTAAACCTCAGCTCTTCATGTCAAGCCTTTGAAAAATGAGATAAACTCCTTGAAAATCTCTAAAACTCTAGTTCCGCACTTTCTCTTAGCATTACCTGTGGTCCCACACCCCCTGGTCATGTTCCCTGCGGACCTGCACACTCTGTTTCTATGTAATGGGTGCATACCCTTGTAAAAGTCAAAAAGGCGCAAGTACATTCTTAAAAACTCACTTTGGGTTATTTTTGGAAGCTTCTAGAGGGAATCTTAAGGTGGTTAGTTCACTCCTTTGAGGTTCATGCATCCCATAACTAAAGGAGCTAACCCCTTGACGTGAGGAGCTTATCCCTTTGAAGAAGGACTTTATCCCTTTGAAGGTGGACTTGGTAACTTCCTTCCTCTACACTATAAAATGAGGCATTGGGCTGGTTACTAAGGAGGTTGAAAGCTGAATATTTTTTAGGGTAAATGCTGTTGGAATTTAGACTTCCTAATTGAGCTTGAGAGGAGAGATTACATACCTTTTGATCTCTTTGGGAAGAGTGTGAAGCTTGTCAAAGTAGACGAGATTCTTGCTGGACCCTGGGAGGAGCTTGTACAACATCAAGGCACCAAGGTTGTAAAGTTCTTCTTTGTTTAAAGTTAATACAATCAAGTTTATTTTTCTCAATAAGTTGTATTCTATGGTTTATTTCATGAATTCATTGATCATCATGATGAATATGATTTATTATATTGGCTATGTAGGTATTATTTGATGTGTGCTTGTTTGTGTTTGCAGGTTCTCAAAAGGAAACTCATTTGGACGGTCGAAGCGTGGTTGCCAAAAACTAGCGTTGGACTTAAGGTAGGGTCTAAAACACCTCTTGGATTTTATTTATAAATCGCAATATTTATAGAAAGGTAGAATTTGCTTGTTTTGCTTGTCACTAGATATCTGTAGATACTAGAGAGATCGGTCTTGTCCGCAAGAACGATTTATCCAGCCGACACTCGCTATATGTTCTGAGACATGAGTTGATGAAGTTAGGGTTTTTGTAGGCTCTAGAATTCCATCTCAAACAGGTCATCGTGGAATTTTTTTTATAAAGTTTTGTCTAAAAATATTCAGAGGCTGAAGTTAAAACCCATTTGAGATGACATTATGTTGAAACTCATGTACGAACTTTGAAACTTGGTTCGCTATTGTTTGGAGATATAATCCATGGAAGTTAGTGTTTTGGCAGGCTCCCGAATTCCATCTCTAACATGTGACCTTGGGAAAATCGTCATACCTTTCTCTTTGAACATCGGATTCAAATTCTGTAAAAATTGAAAGAAATAGGATGGACATTAGTTTTTTGGGTATTGTTTTCAGGACCTAAGGTTGAAATAGTGACACAGGGCACTTCATGCAAGTTCTCTCTATTGAACATGTCTATAATCACGCCATTATAGGAAATTTGGCATAACTCTTTCTTGAAGAATCCAATCTCAATCAAACCTGTGGGGTTAGAAAGAGAACTCAAAGGGATATGATAGGATTACCAAAATATGAAGTTTCAGAAATTGGAGATCTAAAATTACAGAGTTAGAGTCATTTTAAGATCGAGCTCCAAAAAGCAATAAAAAAAGAGATATCATGAAGTTTGATGACAAGGATCAAGTAACTTGGATACTACATATGGAGCAATATTTTGATCTACATGATTTGAAACTATTACAAAGGGTATGTATTTCATCTTTATATTTAGAACTGAATTAGTTTGTATATTATAGAGGCCTTTGTTCTCATAAATCACTTGTCACCTGGTCAATTTTCACAGAGGAAATGATAGCACATTATGAGGGTACAAAGAGAAACACCTTCTTTAGCCAATTGATAAATATCAAACAAAAGGGTTCAATGGCAGAGCACATTGAGGACTTATAAAAATTGAATATAAGGGTAAATGATATTCCAAAGAAGCAAAGGATTGATGTCTTCATAGGGACTTTAAAGGATAACATCCAACATGAGGTTCACCTTTGGGAACTCGATTCATTGAAGAAGGCATACAGGTTGGCAAGAAAAATTGAAATGAAAATTATGGCAACAAGGAATCCTACCACTCATAACTATAAATATGGAAGTGTTGTCACTCATAGCCTTCCACAACCAACAAGGTTGACAACGTAACAATTGGAAGAAAAAAGAGCAAAACGGCTTTGTTATAGTTGTGATAGAAAATACACTAAAGGTCATAATTGTGCTGAGAAGAAATTAATTTACATAGATGGGGAAGAGGAGGAACAAAAGGAACAAAAAACATCAAAAGAAGAGGATATCCATTAGAAACCAACCCCAGAGAAAGAAGAAATGAATCTAACCATATATTGTAATGCATTGACAGTAACTACCACTCCTCAAACTCTCAAGATAGAAGGCCATATCAAGACGAAAAAGGTAATAGTGGGATTGATTCGAGTAGTACCCATAATTTTATTCATTGTAAGATAGCCAAGGAATTGAATTGCTTCCTATATCCAGCACCATAGTGTCAAGTAATGGTTTCAAATGGAGGAACCGTAAATTTCCCTGGAAAGTACCATAATATCAAGTTATCCATGGGAGAATATGTATTAAATAGGCCAATGCTTTCCATTTGAATGGGTGGTGCTGATGGAGTCCAATGGTTACAATCTTTGGGTACGATAGCTTTTAATTTTCAAGAACTTTTCTTGAAATTTTTATGGGAAGGAAAGGAATTTAAATTAAGGGGTATTGTAGGGAAAATAGGAAAGACAATCATCTCTAATGGCATGAAAAGTCTTCTAAAGAAAGAACAATGGGGTGTAATATGTTCACTAGAGGTTCAAACAACGAAATCATTTATTTCTCCAAATCTACAAAAATTCTTGGACAATCATTCTAAGGTTCATGCAGTGCAAGATCACATCGAGCATCAACAATAAGTTCTCCAACTCTTAAAGGATAACCTTGGTGCAGAGTCGAATGGAACAACATGTAGATCAACATCACACTAAAAGATGTTTTGATGTAGGCGACTGGGTATTTTTACAGCTACAACCATACAAACAAATGTCCCTCAAGAAAGGTAAGAAGGATAATAAATTATCACCAAAGTACTATGGTCCTTATAAGGTGTTGCAAGAGATTGGTACTATGGCATACAAATTGGAGCTTCCTGCATCTTCTCGAGTGCACCCAGTTTTCCATGTTTCATGCTTAAATAAGGTTATAGGTGACAAGCTCCCAATTCAAACAATACTGTCAGAACTTGCTAAGGAAGGAAAAATTGTATTGAAACCTGAAGTGGTGACGGAAATAAGAACCCAAAAACTACTAAATCGATCAATTTCAGAGTATCTCATCAAGTGGAAGAACTTACCCATTGAAGATTCCACATGGGAGGATGATAACTTTATACAGAAGCATCCAGAACTACTTAGGTATTGAGGACAACACTTTTTTGGAGGAGAGGGGCATGTTAGGTCCCTATACTACTAGTGTAGCCCCATATTGTTATTAGTGCAACCCCCTTATTGTATAATTGTGCCCATGTAGTCCCAATATTGTTATTATTGTGCCCCATAGAAGTCCACTATTATTATTATTATTGTGCTCTTACATTATTATTGTTATGTCGGCTCTAATTATATTGTGACCCCTTAGTCTCCTATATATAGAAAGGAGGCCTTGTCATTTGTATCATCCAAGAATTGTTCATTTGTGTAAGGTAAAGGACATTGCCCCCTTTAAGAGGCTTATTTTGAAGTCGTTGATCTATCTCTTCTTCTATTTTGTGACCTAGTTTCGTAACACATAGCTACCAGGACTCAGTAAATGGGAGGGAGAAACTACTAGAGTGGGAGCATTTTTTTCTGACTTGGTGCAATAAGAGATTTAGCAGAACACTAGAGTTGGATCCTTATCTAAGCATGATGATGAGGATAATTGTTCCTTATATAGAAAGGTGGAGAAAGGGAAAGGGAATTCATCCCATTCCAAATTAGATTCCAGTTCAGGCGGCAAGAAGAAGGACATGTCGAAGATTAAATGCTTTCTGTCTCACGAGTTGGGACACTATGCCACAAAGTGTCCACAAAATAAGGTCGATAAGAAGCCCTTAGGAGGAGTGGCAGGTGAATCTCTTGCTTCACAATTCAAGATGGATTTCACCCTAATCACTTGCATGGTGACATCGGTGATGGGTAGCATGTGGTATATGGATAGTGGAGCATCATTCCATATGACCAAAAACAAAGAATTCTTCAGTGACTTAGAGGATAAGGACCTTCATATGCACATAAAAATGGGAGATGATGGGAGTTATAGCGTGATCGACATCAGTACTTTTACCTTTTAGAGGGAGTCTAATTCTCCTCTCACATTAAAATATGTCATGTGTGTTTTGGTTTTGAAGAAGAATTTGGTTTCAATTTCGATGTTGGAGGATCATGGCTATGATGTGATATTTAGAAAATGAAAGTCTTTCCTTCGTCACATAGCCTTAGGAAAAGTGAAGTGGATCAGGGTTCGGGTGAAGAACCTCTACAAATTGGATGTAGAAGATTGTGCATCTTTCATCACAAAGAAGAGAAGGTGTAGAGCCGAGACATTGGTGAGTTGTGGCATAGAAGATTGGGTCACTTTCACCATGGAGCTTTACAGGAATTCCCAAGGGTACACTAGAGAAAAGAGACACATGCAAAGGGTGTACACTAGGGAAGTACACCAAAGCTACCTTTCACGATAAGGACAGTTGAGTGCAAGCGATCCTTGAAATAGTTCACTCAGATGTGTGCGGACCATTCTCGACAGCTTCCATGACCAAGCACATGTATTATGTAATATTTGTAGATGATTCTTCTCGTAAGTGCTAGATTTTCTTCATGTGGAAGAAAGATTAAACGTTCACTAAATTTTGTGAATATAAAGCACTTGTTGAGAGATACATTAGCAGGAAAGTTAAAGCTCTTAGGAGCGATAATGGTGGATAATATGTGTTGAATGAATTCAAGAAATTATGTGCATCATAAGGCATTCTTGTGATTTAATAGCACCCCATAACCCACAAAATAATGGGGTTACTAAAAGGAAAAATAGAAGTATTGTGGCAGTTTCATGGGTGATGTTACATGATTAGGGCCTAATGTTGCACTTATGGGCTGAAGCATACAACATAGTTGTCTATGTACAGAACAGGAGTCATCAACGGATTTTCGAGATGAGTACACAAGAAGAAGCTTTTTCAAGTAAGAAACCAGATGTGGCACACTTCAGGATATTTGGTTCATCAGTCTACTGTCATGTTACCAATGATACAAGGAAAAATCTAGAACCAATAGCTGATTTGGGCATATTTGTGGGACACACTGATACACCTCACAACTATCGGGTGTACCTTCCATCTCATAGGATGAAAGTGGTTCATATAAATGTGAAGTTTGATGAAGATAATGCCATGATATGGTCCCTTGAGAGGGAGCTTTAGTTGCATGGAGAATATTTTTATTTTAGCTCCAAAGGAATAACCTCGAGATGATGTTGAGAAGCCACATGTAGAGGAGCAGAGAGTGGAAGCATCCACTCATGCAGAGACTTCCGGAGATACAAGGAAGTGCACCAGAGAGGTTGGAATATTGATGCATGATGCTAGAGAGAATGTGGGAGCACCCACATCATAGCATAGGTAGAGTAAGTCACCAGATTGCTACATTGGCTACATGGATTTGATGAGCGAGAGTGTAGAGATTGAGCTATCCTCATTTGAGGAAGCAATGTATAAACTAGTATGGGTTGATGCCATGGTTGAGGTGTATGGCTCCATTATTAGAAATAGTGTTTGGGAAGTGGTCCCAAGACCAGTGGACAAGTAAATGGTGAGTTCCAGATGGCTTTATAAGGTAAATCAAGTAGTGTATGGGAGTGTGGAGAAACACAAGGCCATATTTGTGGCTAGAGGGTTCTCTTAGGTAGAGGGAATTGATTATGAGGATAAATTTGCTCCAGTAGCAAGGTACTCTTCAATCATATCGATTCTAGCACTTTCAGTGCAGATGGAATGGAAGATACATCAGATGGATGTGAAGAGAACATTCCTTAATGGTGTGATTGAGGAAGATGTGTACATTGAGAAGCTGGAATGATTTGAGACCTTCAATAGAGAGTCGCATGTGTGAAGACTCAAGTGAGCATTGTATGGATTGAAACAAGCACCACGTGCTTGGTATAATAGGATTGATAGCTATTTCACCAAGTTAGGCTTCACCAAAAGTGAAGCAGATGTGAACCTTTACCATATTATGGTTGAATGTAAATTGTTTATTATAGTATTATATGTCGATGTTTTAATTCTAATAAGTGATGGGAAGTTGGTAAAATCTTTCAAAGAGGATATTTCAAGAGAATTTGAGATGAAGGACAAGATGCTCATGCATTAATTCCTTGGTATGTAAGTATGGAAAGGAGATGAGTAATATTTTTTCTCTTAGGGCAAGAATGTTGACGATATACTAAATAAGTTCCACATGGAGAGAAGCATACCCATGGAGACTCCTCTAGTAGGGAATTGGAGGAAGGAAAATGCTACTTCAAGTGAAGTAGTGGAGGCTACTATTTACAGGTAGCTTGTGGTTTCACTTATGTATTTGGTGAACACACGATTGGACATATTCTTTATCGTTAACCAACTTAGACAAGCAATGGTTAAGCGAAACAAACTCTATTGGAAGGAAAATAAACATGTGTTGAGATACCTCAGAAGCACCACTCAGTTTGGTCTTTGGTACAGGTGGACAGAGGGAGTGAAGCTTCAATGATTCATAGATGCAGATTGGGAAGGGATTTCATCCTACAGAAAGAGCACATCAGGGAGAATCTTCAGTATTGATTCAGCAACAGTTTCTTGGTACAACAAGAATAGGAGATCAATTGTAATCAGTTCGACATAAGCAGGCTACATAGATGCTAGTCAAGCAGTTTGTGAGGCTATCTATATGAGGAAGATCCTTGTTGGGTTATTTAGTCAGTAGATGGATCCTACAATGATTTACTGTGACAATTAGAGTTGGATCAAACTCTATGAGAATCCAATTTTTCATGGTAGGTCCAAGCATATCGACATCTCGTATCACCATCTACGATATTTTGTTCAAAGGATAATTAGGTTGCTATAGTACATTCCTATAAAGAAACAAGATGTTGATATTTTGACAAAGACGTTGTCAAGATTAAAATTTGAGTTTCACAAAGGCAGGATCATGGTAGCAGATAATCCCTTTCTTGTTGAGAGGGAGTGTTGAAAATGAAACAAGAAAATCCTAATTTAATTTTGTCCTTGAATTAAATTAGAATAAGATTGAAATTCCACATCTCACAACAACTTGTATTGGTTAACTAAGTTAATTTTACTTAGTTGGCTCAAGTAATTCGATTTTAGGGTCTAAATTGAGTCATGTAGAGTGTCTCCTACATTATAGGAGCCCTGGTTAAACTTATTTTGAGTTGTAATTAATTAATTCATTTTGAATGAGTTAAAAATTCAGTTAAACTAGTTCCAATTGTTGGAGGAACTATTGGGAGGTCTAGTAGTGTGGTGTTGCCTATTGTGTAGTGTGGTGTTGCCTATAGTGATCAACCAATAAACTGATTATTCACTCATAAATAACTCATGCATGTCAGATCTGAGAGTTTCAAAATTGAGATTGGAGTTCAAGGACAGTGTACTATCAGTTGTGTAATCATCTAAATTTTATAGGTGGTGCATGCAGTCAGAGGAAAGCCTATGAGGATTGTGCAATCCAAATTAAGGAATTTCCTTAATTAAAAGGGGGCTAATTCCCAAGGAAACAATGCAAGGAAATAGGGACTTGGGAAAGAAAAAAATTGGTTAATCATTGGCATGGACTTGTCTAGGAAGCAGTGAAACATATAAAGATAGTGCAAAGGTTTCTTGGGCTTGATAAAAGCATTCTAATCTTATCATATTTTCTAGCTAATGAAATATATAGATATCAGGGGTTTTAAGTTGTGGGTTCCCTAAGAAATCATTGTGCAATGTCTTGATTGAATTCTTTCTCTTGTATGCTTCATGATTTCACAATCGTTTAATTTTTTCGCTGATGAGTAGAGTAGATTCAAGTATATTGTTTTAGCATATTACAATTAGTAATTTGAATCTATAAGGAATTTATACAAAGGAAATGCAATAAGATCATTTCCAAGACTGATAATTTTTTCTTCCTTATGATTCGCCCTCGGGTCAAGAAGAAAATTGTGGCCACATCCACAGCCTCCAAACAAGGATCCTCTGCATGGTAGTAGCAAATGAGCAAGGTCGTGGGGGATTACATGGACATCTTCACCTCATGCACAATGGTAACCCCACACTGATAGGTCAAGCACTCCATCAATATGACCCCGGGCACACCGCTACCCAATGGACCGATCTATCAATGCTCTGTTTTGGAGAATAATGAAATTAAGAGGCAGATTCAGGAGTTGTTGCAAAAAGGGCACATCATGCCAAGTTCATCAACCAGTGGGAGCCCATTCATGTTGGTACAGACGAATACGACACGTGGAGACTTTATAATAGCTATCAAGCATTGAATAACATCATTGTCTAGAATAGGTATCCAATCCCACAGATTGATGACATTCTGGACCAGCTCAAGGGGGAAAAATATTTCAGCAAGATTGATTTGAATTCCTTTATCACCAGGTATCCAATGAACCCTTTGATGTGTGGAATACTGTCTTCAAATCCAAAGAGGACATTTTCAAATGGCTGGTTGTTATTCAGAATTTATGATTGTGGACAAAAGTATCTTCCCTAGACCTAGTGGCCTATTATAGAACAATAGAAAGCAAAGAATATAAAGTTCCCCTTAGAGAAATTGGAGAATGGAAAGATGCTTATTTGTGATCTGTCAAGAGCTCTTCTCTCCTCTTAGATTGTAAGCTCCAACCATAGCTCTGATTGATATAATTATAACCTACACATACAATCAACACAAGCCAAACATCTACGAAATTTATGTAACATTATCCAATCACTCTATTTAATGGATCAACATAACAGTGAAATATATGAATGTAAACATAACATAACACATATAGGAAAATGGTACACTCTTTGTATTAATATGAAAAGGAAAGCGTTTACAACCAAAAATGGAAGTTAATCTTGTAGAGATCTCCACAAGTTGACTTTTCCTTCCTTGTCACAAAGGACACCTCAATGTCACCCTAATGCATGAACATGATAACTCTCTAATGTTCAAATAAACAATATGAGGGTATGATTAGTCTCCAAAAGCTAACCCTGATGTTGTAGATGGATCTAAATTTATAGGAGAGTGTGGTAGTTTAGGAATTATTATCCATTTACCAATATAGGCTTGAGATCCACTTTTGACAGGAGGATGAGCTCGAGGGATAAGAGGTGAAATCTCCAAGGTAGGATCAAATAGGATTTGAAGTTCTTATCCAAGGTAAATGGTTGTAACAACTCTTGGAAGCTTCTGGAAGAGGAAGCTTTAGGATTCTTTTTAATTTTTCCTAAATTTCTAGAATCAGCACACCCCCAACAAGGGACAACCTATTGTTGATAAGCGTTGTTGTAGAACTGGGAAACTTGCTGCTAAACTTAGGCCCCTAACAAACCACAGTGCATTGGGCCTTAAAAGCATTGAAATGAAGTAGCCATACCCAAAACCTCAGGGATTTGGAAGATTCATGGTTAGGGTTTTGTGTAGGGATGATGACAAGGTGTTCATGGATGTTGATTGATCCAACTTACGATCTTATTCACTAGATGCGACAAAATAGCCTATAACATATTTCCCCTTGAAGTGAAAAGTCAGAAATAAGAGTTGATGACTGAAGTGCATTACCTTGTGACAAGTTTGGATCAAGAACAACTAGTCGAGATCATCATTTGTTACAATACATTTTATCATGATATCCCTATTGAGGGATGCATACCCATGCTCAACACATAAGCTAACATTACATGTACAATGATCAATAATTTGTGTCCACTGATTATTGTAGGCTTTAACCCTGTACAGAAATTACGTGCAAACAAATTCTTACAAAAATAGAAAAATTACAGTGGCAAGAAACACAAAAAAGTACACGTAGATTTTCCCCTAGATCCAAAAATCGGGACTACCAGATTGATTTTTCATTATATTCCTTTCAATGTTACAATACATATATACATGTCGAATAATTCATAAACTCAAATCCATTAACCCTGGATTAGAACATAATTTTAGTTCGTCTGACCAGATCTATAAGATACCATGGGCAGAAAACCATCATGCCCAAAACCATGTGCAAAACCCATGCATAAAACCATAGGTAGGTTCACCCACCTAATATAGGTAGTGTGTGGGGCTAGTCGTGGAAATAATATAACACACACCCAACATTCTCCCACTTGTTGTTTTCTTTTCCACATAGGGGGTCATAAGAGAGCTTATTCATTGGTCCAGCCTTGTCATGTCCATCGTTTCTCTACACTAAGAAAATTTCTCAATGCTCACAGACTTTGTAAATGCATCTCCAACATTCTTCAAAGTCTCCACCTTTACCACAACACCTTTTTATCCTCAACCATATCCCTCACAAATTTATACTAAACATCAATGTGCTTTGTCTTTGAATGATAAGTAGGGTTATTTGCTATGAAAATTTTAGTTTGGTTGTCACCGTTTTTCCTTATAGCCTTTTGTACTAACGCCATACTTGAACACAATATCTGCAACCAAACTACTTCCTTTCTTGCATGAGTGGCTAACATGTATTCTACCTCTATAATTAAAAGTGTCACTATAGACAGTCTCTTGCTCATCCAACTGACTGCACCTCCAAATAGGTTAAACACATACCCACTTGTAGATATTCTTTGATCCAGTTCTCCAACCTAGTATACATCAACAAAGCCACAGATGTCCAAAAATCTATCCAATCCTAGTCTTCCTTGCTAGCACAAACCATAATCACTAGTGCCATGCAAATAACTGAAAAATTGCTTCACTATTGTCTAATGCTCCTTCCCTATTTTTGACATAAGCCTGCTCAATACTCCCACTTCATGTGCAATGCCTGGTCTAGTATAGACCATTTCATACATCAGACTACTGACTACACTTGCATATGGAGCACGAGACATGTCCTCTTTGTCCTCTTGTGTCTTTGGACACTGTTCACCAGATAAATTTACACCTATAGGAATAGGAACCTTCACTATTTGACTATCTTGCATATTAAACCTTTGTAGTATTGTCTCTACATACTTCCTCTAGTTTAACCAGAGCTTCCTCTTTGCCTAATATCATTTAATTTCCATGCCCAAAATATAGTTTACAGCACCAAGATATTTCATGTCTAATTTGGAGAACAATTGGGTCTTCAATTCCTGGATAATTTCTTTGTTATTTCCAATCAGCAACATATCGTCCACATACAAGACCAAATAAATAACACAGTCACCAATAAATTTAAAATACACACAGTGATATGCTTTGCTTTTGGTGAAGCAAAGTCCCAGTATATATGTATCAAATTTCTGATACCACATCCTTGGTGATTGTTTTAACCCATATAGAGACTTTTTTAACCTGCATACTAGTTCTTTCTTACCGTTCACAATAAAGCCTTCAGTTTGCTTCATGTAGATCTCTTCTTCCAGATCCCCGTGAAGAATTTTTGTCTTCACATTCATATGTTCTACCTCAAAATAAAAATTAGCAGCAACAAATAAAAGTAATCTAATAGAAGCTACCTTAGCAACAGGAGAAAAATATCACCAAAATCAATTCCTGGCACCTGGGAATAACCTTTTGCTACCAACCGAGCTTTATATTTTTTAACCTTGCCTTTTGCATTCATCTTCTTCTTAAACACCCATTTCCTTTCAATGGGTTTCCTTCCAGCTGGCAACTCCACCAAATCCCAAGCCTCATTTTTGTCCAAAGATGCCATTTCATCAACCATGGCCTCTTTCTAGAGTTTACTATCCTCTGAATCTACTGCCTCCCTGATAGTTCTAGGATCATCATCAGTAATAGATAAAGAAAAATTTGAACATAAAGCAGATGGACTATACCTTTCGGGTTTCCTTCTTTCTCAAATTTATCTTCTCACAACTCGAGTTTGTGGCTCTTCATCTTCTTATTCCTCTTCTGTTGTAGATTTTGATTCTTCCTCCTTTAGCTCAAACTCTATCTTCTCATGTTCCTTTGGTAAGACTTCATGTTTAATAGCATCTTTCACTTCTCTGAACACCACACCTTGGTTGTACACAACCTTCCTTGTTTCTGGGTTCCAAATCTTATAATCTTTTAAACCATCCTTATGCCCAATAAAGATGCACCTTTCAGATTTACTATCCAACTTGGTTCTTTTCTCCTTTGCAACATGTACATATGCATCATAGCCAAATACCCTCAGATGTGAAAGGGAGGTTTTCTTACCAGTTTGTACCTCTTGTCGAGATTTATTCTCCAACACTCATGAAGGTGATTTATTAAACAAGTAACATGCAGTCTCCACTGCCTCTGTCCAGAATTCTTGTCCTAACTTAACACCATTGAGCATGCTTTTTTCCCTTTCTATGAGCGTCCTATTCATTCTTTCTGCAACTCTATTTTTTTAGGTGTGTATGGAGTATTCTTCCTCCATGCTACACCACACTTATTATAGAACTCTTCAAATTCCTTCTTGCGGAACTCTCCACCATTATCTATCCTCAACACCTTTATCTTCTTCTTTGTCTAGTTTTCTACCAGAGTCTTAAGTTCTTTAAACCTATAAAAGACTTCAGATTTCTTGCTGAGTAAATATATCCATGTATTCCTTGAGAAGTAATCTATAAATGATACATAGTACACAAAATTACCCATTGATGGAACCGACACAGGTCCAAACACATCAATGTGCACAAGCTCTAATATCCCTTTCACCCTCTTAGCACCAGAGGGGAAACTCACCTGATTCTGCTTCCCATATACACAATGTTCACATAATCAAAATCCAAAGGAAAATTAGACATACCTTCTACCATATCATTACCATAAATTATTCAAAGTCCCTTCTCTCCAATATGTCCAATCCTTTGATGCCATAGCATGGTCTTATATCTAGAGACCACTAGATTTTCTTCTCCACTTTCAGGAACCATAGAATTGTTGCACCCATCAATAACAATACTACCCAGAATCTTGTACAGAGTTCCAATCCGAACTCCCCGCATCAATACCAATGCTCCTCGAACCATCTTGTAGGTATCTTTCTCGAACATTGTTTTCACACCTGCATCATCCATATTTCTTACACAAATCAGATTTCTGGCCAATGTAGGAATATGCAGAACACCCATAAGTGTTATAATCCTTCCATCTTGCAAATTTATCTTGAATTTTGCACGTCTGACAATTCTAGCCTTCCTATCATCCCCTAAGAAGACATCACCACAATCATATTTATCATACTCGCAGTGTAGGTTTTAACCCTGTACAGAAATTACCTGCATACAAATTCTAAAAAATAGAAAATAAACAATTGCAAGAGCATAAAACATAAAACAGATATAGACAAAGATTTTCCCCTAGATCCCAAAACCAGGACTACCATATTGATTTTTCATTATACTCCTTTCAATGTTATAATACATATATATACATGTTGAAGCATCTATAAACCCCAATCCATTAACCCTAGATTAGAACATAACCATATTTCCCTTGATCGGATCTACAAAATACCATGGACAGAAAACCATCATGCCCAAAAACATGTGCAAAATCCATGCAAAAAACCATAGGTAGGTCTACCCACTTAATATAGGGTCCAAAAAAATTCCTGGGGCATTGCCCTGGACCTTGTGCATGGGGGCTACCACCCCCCCGTGACCCCCCCATGCATGGGGTAGTCGTGGAAAGAATATAACACACACCCAACACACAGAACCACTCCCTATGGGGAGTGAAGTGGAAGGGTGCACCTAAGTCAATCAACCATGCCTCATGATCTACATGTGTACTTGAAGGAGAAGCCAAGTACACATCCCCACCTTCATCTAAGGTGGTTTTCGCCTCTACAAAAGGAGCATCATCAGATCCGTTTCCCTTTTCATGTGCTTTAGATCTATAGTCATTTTTGAAGTGCCCTTTCTTTCTGCATTTTTAACACACCTTTATAGGTTATCCTAGATATTTAGATCTCCCACTCGAGGAATTTTCATTTTTTTATTTCTTTTTATTTTTGTTCTAGGACCATCCTTGTACAGACAAGGAATCTCCGTTTTGGCCCTCCATATTTTTCCGTCTCATCTCCTCAAACAGCAAGGATGAGACTATTTCATCAAACTTAAAGGTAGTTGTATTGCTACCTATTGCAACAACCAGACTATCCCCTGAATCTGGTAGAGAACACAACAAAATGATGACTTATCTTCATCTGGAATTTTAATATCAACAGATAACAACTGGCTTACCACATTATTAAAGGCATTTAGATTCTCTGTCACTAAGTCTCCATCCTTCATCCTCAAGTTATACAACTTTTTCCGTAGGAACAGTTTGTTCACCAGAGACTTAGATTTGTACAAAGTTCCTAAATTCTCCGCAAATCCTTCATCATAGCTTCCTATGATACATTCAATAATCTTTAATATGATATATACAACCGTATTGTTCTCTTTGCTTTTTTATCCAACTTCGCCCAATCTTCAGCTGACATTGTCGTTGGTTTAGTACTTAGATCTACCATGATCCACTAATCTTTATCCACCAGAAGATCCTCTATATTGAGTTTCCACAACTCAAAACTTTGACGATTAAATTTCTGGATCTCTATCTTTCCATTTCTCACCATATTCTTTCACCGCAAGAATTGATCTCATAGATCTCCCACTTAATAGGGTCTACCATAGGACCAAGAAAAACCCCTCAGCAGCAAAGGCATCCCCTTGAATTCGAAACAACTCTAATTCCAAATTTAGGTTTTAACCCTGTGCAGAAATTAGCTGCAAATGAATTCTTACAAAAACATAAAATATACAATGGCGGGAAACACAAAACAAGTACACATATATTTTCCCCTAGATCTCAAAATTGGGACTACTAGATTGATTTTTCAATATATTCCTTTCAATGTTGCAATACATATATATACATGCCGAAGCATTCATAAACCCCAATCCATTAACCCTGGATTAGAACATAACTTTAGTTCCCTTGACTGAATCTATAAGATACCATGGGAATAAAACTATCATGCCCAAAACCATGTGCAAAACCCATGCACAAAGCCATAGGTAGGTCCACTCAACTAATATAGGTAGTGTGTGGGGCTAGTCATGGAAAAAATATAACACACACATAACATAGGTGTGGCTCCATGATTAGATGGTTGTCTTTTATGATCATAGCCATCATTCTTTGTAATCTTACATTAATCCTAAAATCACATCTCGGATGGATGGAACTAGGTATGGGGTCTTCCATCTCGTTCACTTGATCGCCCAATGTATGAGCCTAACCATGAGAATAAAGGATATGGAATCAAAAATGGTAGACACCATCTGATTACTGGCCAATGATGTAATTTGTTAACAAATGCGAGAGAACCTATCGATGATGTTAATGGCTCTCAATGTACTATAATACAATATGTATGGTGTGAATGAATGAGTTGAAGTCGAAAACCACATCAAACCTTTCGATCAAAGGCCAATGATGAAAACCTATCATCGAGAGCAAGGAAACTTGCCATTAAGGTACACAAGTCCCAAGGTACTAAAATAACAGTTCCTAATTCAACTTCTTAGATAATCAGATGATGTCAACAAAAGCGACCTATCATAGGAGGGCCTTGATGTATCCTCCATCAACGACATGAAATGAGTATCATGATTTGAGACAGAATGATGTTGATGCGGAACAAGTTTAGGAATGGAAAACATGGAATGAAGGCTTAAGTGTATTGTAGAAGATATCAACCGAATGGCTTCTCTTTAACACATTGGCGACACTGAATGGAGTTGGAAACGTTTACCCAAAACCAAAAATGGAGGCTCTAAAATGGTGTGATGAACCAAAAGACAAGCAGATTTCCCAACCCAACAACCATGAATATGAAGTGGAAGAGTTTCGTGTTCAAGAGAAACTCGCTGCTATAATAAGTGGAGTACCCTGTCTTCCCAGTTTCCCCAACCATTTATGGCTAGTACCTCTTTATTTTTGAACAAGATTGAGGAGGATAACATATGCTTAATTTATAAGTTCATCCTTCGAATGAACCTCTCTAATTATTTTCAATGAACCTTGAGAAGGAGTGGTTCAGTCCTGTCATGTTTGACAAGTCCATCGTTGCTTGATGTTTTTATGATTGCATCAAAAGTGAAAATCAACATCTTTTTTATTTTTAGAGAGTTTGAAAAAGAGGAGAAAAAGAAAACTCCAAAGGTTCATTTTCATATATAGTCTCTTAAGTCTGAAAAGGTAGAAAATAATACTCAGGATAACCTCTTAGCCATGTTCGACTAAAGTATTCATTTTTCATAAATATTCTATCTCAGACTAGAAAAGGGTTAAACTTATCCTGAGTAGAAGTATTTTCATGTTTATGGAGTATAAAAAGAGCTGAAAGATAAATACTCATGGAGGAATGAGTGGTATAAAGGGTAGAAATTATTTCCGGTCATGATGGAAATGCTCAAAACACATAGGTCAAGAGGTTGGCTAATAAGACCACTCATTGTAGCAGTTCCTCAGGAAAGATTAAAACAACCAAGTTATAGTGTACGATCGGCCAAGTAGATGGTGATGATGGAATGAGAAAACCAAGGCTCATATGGCAGAATTAGGTAGATAAAATGGAGATCACAAGGGATAGGATGAGAATGGTTTCATTTTCACACAAACTTGAAACATGTGGAAACTATGCTTCAGAATACTTGAATATGGTTTCATTTTTTTACAATATTGAAACATGGGAAAAACTATGCTTGAAATAAGTTTTCATGCCTCCAGCATAGTGACTCAATTCTAGGCACATAATTCTTTTTTCGAAATTTACTATTGCCGACAAAAGTATCTTCCATAGATCTAGTGGCCTGGTCTAAAGCAACAGAAAGCAAATAATATAAAGTCACCATTAGAGAAATTGGAGAATGGAAATATGCTTACTTGTGATCCATCACAAACTTTTATCTCCTCTCAGCTTGTAAGTTCCAATCGTAGCTTCGATTTCTATAATTAGAACCCGCACATACAATCAACACAAGCCAAATATCTATGACATCTATGTAGCATTATCCAATCACTTTATTCAATGGATCAACATAGAATTGAAATATATGAATGTAAACATAACATAATGCATATAGGAAAACAAATACTCTTTGTGTTGGATTAATGGGCTTGGACCCAGGTTCAAAGTGTACTACGCACCAACAAAACCCTCAACCACTAGCCCTTTTGGCAACAACCTTCAAGCAGATCACAGTCTCACCCCGAAGCGGTTATGGGAGGTTACAGAACTAGGTTTTTGGAGCAAGAGGGATATTAGCGTTGTGGCATCTGTGTGTTTACTTATTTTTTATACCTATCTACAACTTCGCATACATAAATAACTTTGCGCTGATGATTTACTTCACAGATTTTCACTTATCGCATAAACATATCAGAGAATAGTATAACATGTATTATTTCACATATTTCAGTAAAAATCATGCATAACAGCATGTATAAACACAGATAATGAACATAGATACACAAGACTTTGACCAAAAATGGACCAAGTTGGGTTGCACTCAACAAGCCCCCAACACTCACATGTGACTCGTCCTGAGTCACTCAGCTATGGTGCCCTTGATCTTCGCTACAATACCATTGTAGACTGCATTGCATTGTTGGAGTGTTTCTGCTACTTGTTTCTCCTCTTAGCGCACCTCCTCCAGCAATGCCTCTATAGTTGGACCAGCAATCTTATGCAGTACTTATTTCTCCCTTTCCTTTAACTCCTTGAGCCTTCCATCCACTACCTACAAAAGTTGGAGGGCCTCATGCTTCCATGGTTAATTCCTCTCTTGCAAGATATGCTCCTTCCTCCAAAGATCTATATATTTCTAGAGGTTCTTTCTTTCAGTAATGCTGGCAAGAGTTGGCAAGACTGGTAGGGTCTTCGTAGTTGCCAAGGTCTCTTCCCCCCACTTTTGGTTCACCTGTAACTCCTTGATCTTCTAAATATTTGAATCCTCCTGTAGTGAGATCCAAATTTTCATAGTTTCATCTAGCAACTTCCCACATTCTGCTACTGTGTCGTAGATGCCTTTTAGTGCATAATTTAAATCCTTCTCATTCTTCTCCCATACTTCTGGTGGTGTGGCTGGTTGGAGCCTTATTTTCAGTTTATAAATTGCACTTCATATTCAAATTGCATCTTCGCAAGTGTATTCTTTGATCCTTTTATTATGAGGGCGAGCTTTGCAACATTCTATGCTGGTGGATCTTCTTCACAGACCTTCATGTCTGGAACTGTGCTACAAGAGTCTACAATGGCTTTTTCCAGTTACTGTTGTTGCTTCCATGCCTCATCTCTTTGCTTAGCCAACTTCTCCAGCTCCTTTTTCACCAAATATTTCTCCTTTTCCACCTAACTAGTCAATAGTGAAGTTCGATGTTCTCACTCTGCATCTCAGTTGTTATGCTCCGGTGGAATTCATGCAGTAATTGAATCAACAGTGTGACAATGTTCATGTTAATGCTGCTCCAGGATTTAGCTTGTTCCCTATCCTCTGGTGCTTCAAACTGTAGTGCTCCAGCTGGCACCTACAAAATCCTAACACTGAATTTTGTCTCTATTCATCACTCTACCCACAGTGGTTGAGTCATCTTCTTTGGTTGTCTTGGTTCCTATGCCAGTGCCTTCAATTCTGTGACACCCTAATTAACCTTGGCTAAGATCACTCTATAGTGATCGTTAATTCTATCCCAAGTCTCTGTTTTTACCTCCTGGACCTTCTCACCAATCTCCTCAATGTCCCCAGTAGTGAGTACAAGTGGTATAGCACCCCTATATTTGTATGCCTTCTATTTTTTCCTCATTCCTAGTGTGGTTGTTGTAGGTGCCCTTTTTTTAATGATGAATGGTGACTCCTCTAATACTCATTCACTCCTCTGATACTCATTCATCGTTGAAGGGTTCTTGAGTACCATGTTCCTATTCTAGCTTTATCTCTTATATGCCTTGTTCTTTTTCTATATCCTTTCCACTCAGACCTGCATCCTGTTATCACTCAGGTTGTCCCTTTTGACTCCCAAAGGGATACGGCCGAGGTAACCACAAACCAATCTTTGGACTGCAGGTCCTAGCCTACCTGCAGTCAGAGAGGGCTCTCTCTTTAGGATTTAGCTTTGTTTAAGGGATGATTTTAGGCTAGATATGATGCACATGGGTTTTGTTTGAGTTTGGTGGGATGGTTGATCTATTCAAGCAGAGTTGGCATGCAAAGTGTAAGAAGTTCAAACCATTGGGCATGGAGTCTATGAATGTGAACTGAAGGGTGTGTTTTCCTTGGCAGAAGCAGGGGAATACAGAGCAGGATAGCTACACATGGCACAATGTTAAATGCTGGAACCAGGATGAAATGGAGGTTAGGGGTTGAGAGGCAGTTAAGGATCTCTCATCCAGCCAAAGAGGGAAAGTGGATGAAGGCTAAATAGGAGCAATTAAGGATTCCTAAACAGCATTCAGAAATGAGAAATAGCTTAAACATGATCAATTAAGGATGCATATTCATCACTAATTCAGAGGAAAACATAGAAAAGTTACAAGAATTGAGCACAGAGGGCATGAAAGCCGGTTCTGATCTATTCCTTCTTCCTGCAACTTAGATTATGATATATAGATGATAATGATGCATATAAACTAATAAAACAGAGGGAGGAAAGACTTATTGGACCATAAGCAAGCACATGAATTCCACATCAAGCTCTTCAGCCATTGAAAGCACAACTAGCCAGTTCAGATGCAAATATTCCAGCAATCTTTGATTACAGAAGTTCTTAAGCTTATAGCGCAAGTCTGGAATGAGAAATACAACCAACCCACCTTTACACTATACATAGGGTGGTCTTTATAGAGAAAATATCTAAAAATATGTACAAACAGCAGATCTGAGGGCAGATCTGGAGAATTGAATGATTGTAACCTAACATTTATTGGAATGAATGAAAAAAATATCTATCTAACAGCTGCGCAGGGACAGCAGCCTCAAGAATGAATTAATATGGTCCTTTGGAGCTCTGCGCTGGCAATTTGTCATAACTGCGCCTTGGGAACTTGCAGCGCTGCTCTCAGGTGTCTTTATACACTGTTCTGGCAATAACTGGGCTTTAAACACTTGAATTGCCTCTTTAGGCGGTTTTGCTACTGCAAAGTGGCTTTAATGCTGGCTTTAATGCTCATAACTGTATCTGGTGGGCTTTGATGGCTCTGAACTGCTTTATTGACTTTGATGGGGGCCTCTTTAATGTTCTGCTACTTTTAGGCTGCTGATATTTTGAACTGATACTCTTTGCCACTTCCTTTGATACACTTTGACACTGAATCGGGCTGCTTTCTCTCTCTGATACTCTTTAACTGTCAAATCACCCCATTCTGCTCTTTGAATGCAAAATAACTACTGCAAGTGCTTTCCGTGGCCCCTAGAATGCTATCGGCGCATGGCCGATCAAAAATGGTCCTTAAACTGGTAAATTTGCAACATTGGGTTGAATAAAGGAGCTCTGGCGGCATGCCGAGGAGAAATCCCTGCATTTGGAAGTATTTGGGCCCGGAGCGATCTCAAAATGGCCAAGGAAGGCATCGCTCTTTTACAGTTGTGGCGGGCGAGAGCGCTGTACACAAAACTTTAAAAATGGCCATTTTATTATAATACAAAAATGCTTTCAAAATTGTGCAAATTCATGAAATTTGGGCGCAGGCGGCAACTGTTCATTTTATTAAATTCTGGCCGTTGGATCCGGCGCGGGCCGATCCAACGGCTGGCGCTAAATCGCAATATCGGCGTCGGGCGGACCGGGGGGTGGCACATAAACAATCACCGAAACTACGCGGACCCGATATGTTATAGGCCCTTCCTTTTATTTGGAATCGCGTCCGGCCCATCGGCGATGTCATATCGGCGGACTTACAAAAATTTGGTTTGCGGACCCGAAATTCCTTTGTGCCCATTTTTAATGGAGATCGGGTCCGAACCATCGGAACCCATCATATCGGTGGATTTACATTTGAAACGGGTCCAACGGACCTGAAATCCCTTTCAAAACTGCCCTTTATAAATTATCGGCTCCGGAATATCGGAGAACTCCTTTTCGCTGTGCCCGGGGACCTTACGGACCCAATAGCTTTTACAAAACCCGCCTTTATAATATTTCGGCTTCGGAATATCGGAGCCAAACATAAGGGGTGACCGCCGATTACATATGGGCCGTTGATTTGGTGAGGGCGATGGACGGCTGAGATTGAGTCGGCACTTCGCTATCGGCGGGGTCATGGGGGCTGCCACATAGAAACGCTGAAACCCATCGGACCCGAAATCCTTTATAAGCCGCGCTTTATATCTTTTCGGCTCCGCCCAGTCGGAGCCATATATAGGAATGAAGCGATAAAACATTAGCCATTGATCTGGGGCCCAAATGGATGGCTGAGATTTGGTTGGCGTTTCGCTGTCGAAGCAAGCTGGGGGCGGGACATTATATACATATGACTGCCGATGCGATATCACAATCGGCGATCGGCGGACCATTTGTCGGGCTTATATACATTGTTTTGCAACCATGCGATACGCCGATCGGCGAAATCGCAATCGGCCTTAATTGATCGGACTCCCATATATGCATTGTGTTAACACACGACTCCCCTCCCGACTGCGATATCGCATCGGAGGGGGTCCAAATAGAACTCTTTTGCAATCGGAACAAGGCCCAAGGTAAGTTATGCGGGCTTTTATGATCGGAGGCAGAATTTTTGATGTTTTGAAGGGATTTCAAGGCATCGGAAGGGGTCCGAAAGCCCAAAAAGGGATTTTTCATGCCTTGGAGGGATTCCAAAGGCACCTGGGAGGATTTTTATGTGTTTTGAGAGGGGTTTAATGGCCTTTAGAAGGGTTTGTGCCTTGGAAAAGGTAGAAACAAGGCCAAAAGATGGTTTTTATACATATGAAGGGAATTTATGCTTTGTGAAGGAATCAAAAAGCACTAGAGGGGTTTTATAGAGTGATGAAGGGCTTTATGCATCGGAAGGAGTCCGAAATGCATCTGGAAGATGGTTAGAGGAGGGTAGTGTGGGTTCTTGTTGAGTTTCTGATAAACTTAGCAATTCCCGAGGATGTATATGGTTATCTTTCAACCAGGGGGAGGGGATAAGTATATATGGGAGTAATATACATAGCTTTAGTAGGGGAAGGGGAAATAGATAGGGAGTTACATAATAAAGTTAGTAGTTAATATGATAATGATGAGAAAAAGTGCTAAGAATGATGTCTTAGGCTATCAATGGGGGAAAATGACTGATGGAAGAAGGTGTACATACCTTGAGTGAAGCAGATCTTCACCAAGGCAAATGATATGGAGAATGATGAAACTAAGAGGTATCAAGCAGATCTTAACCTCTTTAGGGGAAGTTAGTGAGTGACTTGGGGAAAGAGGAAGAAGGGAGGAGTTAGACATGCCTCGCTTGAAGTCCTCCAACTGAAAAACTGCCTCAAACCAAAAAATGGATTGCTTATCAAAATTGGAACACAGTAGTGGCAGTGAGACTAGCACATTTTCATGGACAGTTCTTTGGCCATCTGTAGTAAATATGGAGCATTGCAGCATGCATAGTACGACATATTTGGCATGCAAAAATGTCGATCATGAAAGATGATTAACTTGCTGCAGCAGGAGGCTAACACATCCTATAGAGTGCCCTTCTCCATTCCAATCTCTTCACTGGGTGGGGTCATCCACTCTATGTACGAGTGACATACTACTGTGAGTAAGTCATCCTCAGTCGCTAAATATGGAAATGGGTGCCATGACCTCATCGAGTCTATCCTTGCCTTTACATAGACTTTATGGAAGTCTTCTTTAAATTCCATGATGTTTCAATATTACCTATACAGACTGGGTGACAGCCTTGGGTTCTAATTCATCACCATGTTTAAATCCATTGACAAAAATACGAATAAAATCCTATTTTCCATCACGTGTGACGGCTCCTTAGTATGCCAAAGGGAGGCATACCTTGCTGCTTCACAAAAATATGCTACGGTAGGAGAAAACTGTGAGTCCTTCGGCTCCTTCCATGTAATTAGCACAATGATGATTATTAACCAAGCATAATGAAACGTCTTCCCTTCCTCCTGTGCTTCCCTACAGTCTACCAAAAAATCCTTACACAAATAGGCAACCTAGTTAAACTGGACCCCGGTGCTACATTGCGCAACCAAAGAAACCACGGCTGCAAGGACCTCATTTTCTCTGCACTTTCGCATGATATCCCTTGCTAAGATTTGTGTAGCAAAGTGCACCCTTGTTCGTCAAGGGAGTTAATGTCATACCCACATGATTTCTTCACTATTATAAATTTATCCTTCATCATATGTGTCATCGCCTTGTCTTGATTCTTTCCCACAAATTCTTCTGCAGGGTCTTTTCCTTGGTGAGGTAGTCCTATAATCAAAATTTCATTGATCGGGATCCTCGTCCCCAACCAGAGGAATCCATCATGTACTAATGAGAGAATTTGTTGCACACAGGTTGTACTATATGTGCTTGTACTGAAGTGTGGCATATTTATCATATTTAACAGGCCTTCTCTCTACAATCATGCAGCCCACCGATGCAGCTCCAACCTTGTAAATCCACTTTCCTGGTAATATACCTACTATAGGTATCTACTCGGCTCCAATTGTGGGCATTTTCTCAGATCATTGAAGCCTTAGACCTCCATCTTCAGCTTTGGGATCTTCCCCAACACTTCACCATCAAACGAGACTTCCTCCAGTAGCAATGGAGTGAACGTGTCAAACTTCACATATTTTGGGTCCTTGACCGGCTTGGCACTCGATTTTCTCAGTGGCATGTAAGGTGGGAGCACAGAGGGAATTTTTGCACCCTCTGCCTCCATCCAGTGTAATTCAACCTCCTCTTCACTATCATGGATTTGTTGAGGTACCTTCTGCTGCATTGACTTCTTTTCCTTTTGTGTAGGTTTCTTCCCCTTGTCTTCCTTATTCTTTGTTCGCAACTATTTTTGTGTCTTCTTCCTGGGGATGTTCTTAGTTCTACCCTAGAGACCTTAGCTAGCTTCTTTTCCTATTTCTTCTGTGGTTGTGCTTTTGTGGGTACTTGATTTCTCGGCAACCTTGCTCACCTTAGGGACATGGTTACATTCACCATTGTAGTTTTACCAGCTTGTGCTTCCATAATACCTACTAATCCTTTCTCTGCAAACACTCTAGCAAGTACTTCAAAGCTTCTCTTAGACATACAACAGATTAATTTTCTGACACTTAGTTACAAGGTCTTAAACTGAATTCTCTAGACAAAAAAGTGTAAAATGTGGCATGGGATATGGTTTTTATAACGAACATGAATTTCCAACCCCATGATTGGCTAAGATCTTGCTCATTTAATGCAGGTATGGTGCTAGATTCGACTAGATATGCTTCATAAATGTGTTTCTCCTACAACCTTTAAGGGAAACTTCCTTTTAACTATATCTTTTTCCTTCCAATGGTCATATTTACGGCCAAATTTGATGAACCTTCCCTTGTGGCACATTCATCCTTTCTTCATCATAGTTCCTTTGGACTTCGTCATACTCCTAAGTATCACACAGTAATCTCCCTTTGGTGAAGTCCCTTTCTACAGAGTAGTTTATATTCCTGTGCCACTTTCAACTGTAGGTGGCACTAAGACTTTCTTCCCTTTGTTTTTTAGTGTGAAGTTCCGGGGACACAATCACTCTGTATACTTTCAATCTGCTACCAATCACTCATCCTAGAATCAACTGACCATTTAACTTCGTGTGTTGAACCGCACCACCATCAAAGATGTGCTATATATGGTCCTAGCCAATGATTCTTAAATTTTACTGGGAACTTTGCGATTTCGTTGTCATATAATAATACAAGATCTCCTTCCTGGAATGTCTTCTTCTTGATGTACCTATCATGTCAAGTTTTCTCCCTTTCTTTCTGCACTTGCTGATGGAACCCTACTATGAATCTATCTTCTTCTAGAGCCAATAACTGTGACATCCTTTCCTTCATAATGTCAGGGTCTACCATATCTGTAAATGTTGCGATCCTCAAACTTGGCACAATCTACTCCATAGGCGTAATTGCCTCTTGTCCATATACAAACCTAAAAGGTGTCTACCCTATCAATTTCTTGCATGTTGTGTTGTATGCCCACAACATCGCTGGAATCCTCAGATCCCAGTTATCTTTGTTCACATTGCATACCTTGTTCAATGCATTCTCTGGAATCTTATTGAAAGCTTCCATTGTTCCATTTTCCTGAGGATGATAAAGAGTGCTCTTCTAGTGGTAAGACTGAAATTCCTCAGTTAATGCTTCAATGGTATTATTCAAGAAGTGTGTCCCTTGGTCACTCATCATAATCCTTAGGTATCCAAATATGGACAGTATATATTCAAATATGAAATTCATAACAGATTTTGCGCTACAATACTTCACTAGCTATGCTTCAGCCCATCTTGCCAAATAATCAGTTGCAGTGATTATATACCTCACACTAGTCCTTTTCCCTGGTGGACTGATAGGTCCAACAAAGTCAATAGCCCATTTTTTAAAAGCCTACAAAGTTACCTATGGTACTAGTGGAATCTCATCTCTCCTAGATGGCTTCCCTGTTCTTTGACATACATCACATGCTTGGTAGAATTATTTTGCATCCTTATGTACTATGGGCCACCATAACCCAACTCTCAATATTTTCTATGCGGTGGCATTTCCTGCATAATGTCCACCTATGACTCCTCCATGAGCTTTTGTCAAAATACTCTGTCTTTCGTGTTCAGGGACGTATCTGCGCAGTATTTCATCTAGCCCGATTTTGTACAAGTGTCCAACAATCAATGAAAAAGCAGTTCCTCTCACTACCAATTCCTTCTTTTTCTTCATAGTGTACTCTGCAGGCACCATTCCTGTAGCCAGAAACTGAATAATATTCATGAAGTGACCATCTGTGACTCTGATTGTGAATAACTACGCATCAAGCAGGTTATCTTCAATACTTGTGGGTCCTTCTCCTGTCTCTATCTTTGATAAATGATCAGGCTTGACATTCAATCTTCCTAGCTTCACGACAACCTCGAAGTCATACTCTAGGAACAATAACAATCATCGACACATTTTTCCTCCTAAAACAGGCTTATTCACCAAATATTTTAGTGCTGAGTGATTGGTGAACATCTTGAAATGCGCTCCCAACAAATAGTGCCCGAAATTCTGCAATGTATATACCATAGCTAATCTGTCTCTTTCATTTGTGTTATAGTTATTTTGTTCCTTGGACAGTTTTCTACTTACAAATGCTATGGGGTGATCAATTTCTCCTGCTCCTGGTTGCACTAGTACTATACCCAATGCTATGCAAGATGAAATGACATGTACATGTAACTCGTTATTCCAGTCCAAAAAACCAGAATATGCGCAATTACCATTTTCTCTTTTAGTACATCTAGGATCTTTGTCACTCTTTGCTCCACTTAAAAGTCACATCTTTTTCAACAATTTCTCCATCGCCGCAGTTATATGCACATACCCTTTTATAAACATTCTGTAATATCCAGTGTGTCCCAGTGTCGTGCATAGTTTTCTCACTGTTTTCGATGCTGGCAAGTTCACAATAACTATGATCTTCGCAGCATCCACCATTAATCCTTCCTTGCAGATTACATGTCCCAAGAATATACCAAATGGTGCACAAAAGATACACTTTTTCAAGTTCAATGATATCTAATACTGCCTACATGTATCCAGCATCAACCTCAAGCTCACCACATGGAACTACAACTCTAGAAAATATGGCAGGAGCATTTTTCAAACCAAAAGGCATCATTATGTACTAGTAAGAGCCCCATTCTGTAGCAAAGGTTGTCTTATTTCTATCTTCTGGCGCAATTCTCATCCGATGGTAACCTTTAAATCCATCTATGAAAGAATAGGCTTCCTAACCTCCTACACTGTCCAATACTTCATTTGTAAATAGTGTAGGGAAGGGGTCATGTAGACATGCATCATTCAATTTCCTCAAGTCCACACAAATTATGACTTCCCCTTTTTCCTTCTATTCCTGAGCCACCATGGGACTCACCCATTCAGACTCTTCAATAGGTTAGATGATCCTGACTGCTATCATCTTGTCTAATTCTTCCTTCACCTTTTCCTTGAATTTTGGATTCATTCTATAAGGTCTCTATTTGACAAGCTTCACATCGGGCTTCAGAGGAATCTTCATAACTCCCAAGTCTCCTACTATGCCTTTCATATCTAAGAACTTGGTGGGAAACAACTCCTAGTACTCATGCAATCTCCTATTGTTGCAAACTTTGGCTCATCTTATGACCCTATATTCACCTTCTTCATCTTTAATTGATTCGTTATATCATACATCTCTATTTCAGGTCCATTCACTTCATGGTGACATTCAAATTATGCAATGTCGATATTGAGAGGATCTTTGTCCTCTTTTGCAATGATATTTTAGCATTCCATTACATTATGTAACTACACAGCCCAATCAGGTTGCCATGTACATGGAACTTTGTTTTAAAAAATATTCTTCTTAACTATCTGAAGGGCTGCATCTATATGTGGACAATCATCTTCAAAACTAAATGTCATTATAAATCCATCAACCATCTCTGCCCAGCTTGCAGTACCATGTTGCAGTTCTGTTTCCAAATACCAATTCTGAGGAATTGTCTCCAAGGTATGGATGAAGCCATGCACCCATTCTTCTCGCAGAATTTCTTCCCATGTTGTCATATAGAGTTGTATGTGTTCTCTAGGATCAGTTTGACCATCATACTTATCTGCCAATTCTGTTTCTACTTGACCAAACCTTACCCACATCAATCTTTGACATTGTTTCCAATCTCCTATATTCTTCTTATGTGTACCCCACCATCTAGCAAGAGTAGCTCTTAGGGCTAGATCCAGAGCTAACAACCTCTGACATTCTGGCACCTGTCTTTCATAATCTCTAAAGAAAGTATCGACATTACCCAAACCATCATAAAAAGGTAAATCACATACCTCTGTTGTCATATAGTGTACTGCTTTAGTGATCCTTGCACATCGTCTTGTAGATACTTCATGTAACTTATTTTGCCAGTTTTCTGATTCCTCTTCTGAATCTGAAGTGGGGGAACTATCTAGTTCCCAACCCAATTTTCCATTTGCAGTAGGGTTGATCCATTCTTATCCTTTTGTTGTTATCTGATAAATGTTGTCAATGTCGTCTGTGTTGTACTCCTCTTTATAGGTTCAGTATACCTCACTCCCTCTTATGGATCTAATGGAACAATGAATCTCACATTGTTGCTTTTAAATATCATTTTCCTTTTCTTCAAGTTAATTATATCCATGTTAGCAAATTTCAAATCCAATCCAAGCAACGTAGGATAGGGATTACTATCATCCACAATTTCGATCACTTCAAAGTTAGTAGTAGCGTGCACTCCTTCAATGTCTACCGTGATACCTAAAAGCCTTCCTCAAGGAACAATCTTTTGTTGGTTTTCCATCTTCAACTTGATCGGTGACCATTTCAACTTCGGCTTATCCATCAATTCCCAAGTCTTCTTCGAAAAACATTTTCATTATATCCTAGATCCAGGATAACCTGATCCATGTCATATTCTCTAATCTGTGCAGTAAGCCTCATTTCTTTTCCAGTCCTCTTCTTGTGTCAATGTAGGTTTTTTACTGTGTGCATCTCACTCTGTGGTACTTCCTTAGAAGCACAAGAGTCTATCAATTCCTACAATCCTTCTACAACTTTATGGTTTCTTAACAATTTCATGCAATTCTACAAAAAAGACTTCAAAATATCCGAATCCACATCTTGTGTCGCAGCTAGTACTATCTTGCAGTTATTCTTTTGTGTTGGCTGTGTAGTAGAGGTTGAAGCCCCATCATCCATAAATCTTCACCTCGCCTCCATGAATACTTGATTTTCCTTCTGAATATCAAATGTAAGGGATTTTTAAGTAGTTTTTCTTACCCATGTAGCTTCGGCTTCCTTTTTCCCCATCGACTTTATCATCTTGAGTCACAAATCTGCTTCTTGTTACAATGTTGATGCATGTTTCATCCTCCCTTGGCTCAGTGGTCATCATTTCAAGATTTTTTGTGGGATACTAATTCATTTTCTCCTGCATCTTCACGATAAGGATGGTACATTCTTCTATCACATGATCAAAAGACTTATAGTAGCTTCAAGTTGTCATAGGCTTCTGACAGTCTCTTGTGAAGTGTCTTGCATGTCCATAGTTATAAAAAATAATCTGGCTGCATCCTCGACCAACTCTTCCTCTTCATCCTCATCCTCGTCCTTGGAAACCTCCTTGACTAGCATACTGGCCTAGCTCCTCATGTGTATGTCCTTCCGCTTGCGGTCTATAAGCATCGGCAGTGCGTGTAGGTTTTAACCCCGTATAGAAATTACCTGCATATGAATTCTAAAATGCATAAAATAAAAAATGCGAGAGCATAACACATAAAACACATATACACAAAGATTTTCCCCTGGATCCCAAAACTGGGACTACCAGCTTGATTTTTCATTATATTCCTTTCAATGTTACAATACATATTTATACATGCCAAAGCATCCAATACCATGGACCGAAAACCATTGCGTCCAAAACCATGGAATGAAAACCATCACGTCCAAAACCATGGACCGAAAACCATCACATCCAAAACCATGTGCGAAAATCATGCACAAAACCATAGGTGGGTCCACCCAACCTAACATAGGGTCCAAAACCAAAATTTTCCGAGGCGCTGCCCCGGACCCATAGAGTGGGGTTACAGGTACCCCTCAAACCCCCTGTGACCTTCCCCCCTCTAACCCAGGGTAACTACGTGGACTAGTGGTGGAAAGAATATAACACAACCAAACACTCTCCCACTTGTTGTTTTCTTTCCACAGGGGGCCACAAGAGAGCTTAGTCATTTATCCAGCCCTGCAATGCCCATTGTTTCTCTACACCAAGAGAACTTCTCAGAGCTCACAGATTTTTTCAATGCATCTGCAGTATTCTTCAAAGTGTACACCTTTACCAGCAACACCTTTTTTTCTTCTATCATATCTCTCAAAAAGTGATACTGAATATCAATGTGCTTTGTCTTTGAATGATATGCAGGGTTCTTTGCTAAGAAAATTGCACTTTGGCTGTCACAATCTATCCTTATAGCTTCATGTACTAACCCCATACTTGAACACAATCTCTGCAACCAAACTGATTCCTTGCTTACATGAGTGGCTGCCATGTATTCTGCCTCTGTAGTTAATAGTGCCACTACATATTGTTTTTTACTCATCCAACTGACTGCACCTCCAAATAGGTTAAACACATACCAACTTGTAGATCTTCTCTAATCCAGATCTCCAACCCAGTCTGCATCAAAAAAGCAATGAATATCCAACACTCTATCCAATCCTGGCCTTCCTTGGTAGCACAAACCATAATTACTAGTGCCACACAAATACCTGAAAACCTGCTTCACTGCTATCCAATGCTCCTTCCCTGGTTTTGACATAAACCTGCTCAATACTCCCACTACATGTGCAATGTCTAGTCTAGTACAGACCATTGCATACATCAGGCTACCGACTGCACTTGCATATGGAACACAGGACATGTCCTCTTCCTCTTCTTGTGTCATGGGACATAGTTCAAAAGATAACTTTACACCTACAGGAATAGGAACCTTCACCAGTTTACTATCCTGCATATTAAACCTCTACAGTATTGTCTCAACATACTTCCTCTCATTTAACCAGAGCTTCCTCTTTTCCCGGTCTCTTTTAATTTCCATGCCCAAAATATAGTTTGTAGCACCAAGATATTTCATGTTGAATTTGGAGGACAATTGGGTCTTCAAATCTTGGATAATTTCTTTGTCATTTCCAACCAGCAACATATCATCCACATACAAGACCAAATAAATAACACGGTCACCAATTAATTTAAAATACACATAATGATCTGCTTTGCTTATGGTGAAGCCAAGTCCCCGTATAAATGTATCAAATTTTTGATACCACATCCTTGGTGACTATTTTAACCCATACAGAGACTTCTTTAACTTGCATACCAGTTCTTTCTTACCCTTCACCAAAAAGCCTTCAGGTTGCTTCATGTAGATTTCCCCTTCCAGATCCCCATGAAGAAATGTTGTCTTCACATCCATCTATTCTACCTCAAAATCAAAAGCAGTAGCAATAGATAAAAGTAATCTAATAGAAGTTATCATGGCAACAGGAGAAAAAATATCACCAAAATCAATTCCCGGCACCTGGGAATAACCTTTTTCTACCAACCGAGCATTGTATTTCTCCACCTTTCCTTCTACATTTGTCTTCTTCTTGAAAACCCATTTGTTGCCAATGGGTTTCCTTCCAGCAAGCAACTCCACCAGATCTGAAGCCTCATTTTTGTGCAAAGATGCCATTTCATTAACCATGGCCTCTTTCCAGAATTTTCCATCCTTTGAATCTACTACTTCCTTCACAGTTCTAGGATCATCAACAATAATATATAAAGCAAAATTTGAATAGAAAGCAGATGGACTATACCTTTCTGGCTGCCTTCTTTCTCGAACTGATCTTCTCACACCCGGAGTTTGTGGCTCTTCATCTTCTGATTCTTCCTCCTTTAGCTCAAACTTTATCTTCTTGGGTTCCTTTGGTTGGACTTCATGTTTAATAACATATTTCACCTCTCTGAACACCACATCTCGACTATACACAACCTTCCTTATTACTGGGTTCCAAAGCTTATAACCATTTAAACCATCCTTATACCCAATAAAGATGCACTTTTCAGATTTACTATCCAACTTGGTTCGTTTCTCCTTTGGAACATGTACATATGCATCACATCCAAATACCCTCAGATGTGAAAGAGAGGGTTTCTTACCAGTCCATAACTCTTGTGGATTTTTATCCTCCAGCGCTGATGAAGGAGATTGATTGACTAGGTAACATGTTGTCTCCACCGCCTCTGCCTAGAATTCTTGTCCTAACCTGGTACCACTAAGCATGCTTCTTGACCTTTCCATCAACATCTTGTTCATTCTTTCTGCAACTCCATTTTACTGAGGTGTATATGGAGTAGTCTTCTGCCATCCTATACCACACTTCTTACAGAATTCTTCAAATTACTTACTGCAAAACTCTCCACCGTTATCTGTCCTCAGCACCTTTATCTTCTTCTCTGTTTGGTTTTCCACCAGATCCTTGAATTCTTTAAACCTGTCAAAGACTTCAGATTTCTTCTTAAGGAAATATATCCATGTATTCCTTGAGAAGTCATCTATAAATGATACATAGTACACAGACTTACCTAGTAATGGAACCTTCACAGGTCCAAACACATCACTGTGCACAAGCTCTAATATTTGTTTCACCCTCTTACTACCAGAGGGGAAACTCACCCAATTCTACTTCCCATATACACAATTTTCACAGAAATCAAAAGCTAGAGAGCTATTACTCATACCTTCTACCATACCTTTACTATGAAGTATTCAAAGGCCCTGCTCTCCAATATGTCCAAGCCTTTGATCCACAACATGGTCTTCTCTCCAGAGACCACTAGATTTTCTGCTCCACTTTCAGGAACCACAGAACTGTTGCACCCATCAATAACAGTGCTACCTTGCAGCTTGTACAGAGTTCCAATATGAACTTCCAACATCAATACCAGTGCTCCCCGAACCATCTTGCAGGTATCCTTCTCGAACACTGTTTTTACACCTGCATCATCCAACTTGCTAATAGAAATCAGATTTCTGGCTAATGCAGGAATATGTAGAACACCCAGAAGTGTTCTAACCCTTCCACCTTGCAGCTTCAACTTTACTTTTCCACTACCAATGATTCTAGCCTTCCTATCATCCCCCAAGAAGAAATCACCACCATCATATTTCTCATACTCGCAGAACCACTCTCTATGGGGAGTGAAGTGAAAGGATGCACCTGAGTCAATCAACCATGCCTCATGATCTTCATGTGTACTTGAAGAAGCCAAGTACACATCCCCACCTTCATCTGACGTGTTTTTTGCCTCTACAGAAGGAGCATCATCAGATCCCTTTCCCTTATCAGGAGCTTTAGATTTACAGTCCCTTTTGAAGTGCCCTTCCTTTCCACATTTCCAGCACACCACCTTTACAGGTTTTCCTAGAGATTTAGATCTCCCTCTAGATTTAGATCTCCCACTCGATGACTTATTTTTGTTTCTGTTCTGGGACCATCCTTGTACAGACAAGGCATCACCATTCTGGCTCTCCATATTTTTCCATCTCATCTCCTCCTTCAACAAGGATGAGACTATTTCATCAAACTACAAGGCAATTGCATTGCTACCTATTGCAATAACCAGACTATCCCCCAAATTTGGTAAAGAACACAACAAACTGATGCACTTATCTTCATTTTAAATTTTAATATCAATAGATGCTAACTGACTTACCACAGTATTAATTGCATTCAGATGCTCTGTCACCGAGTCTCCATCTTTCATCCTCAGGTTATACAGCTTTTTTTGCAAGAACAGTTTATTCACCAGAGACTTAGATTGGTACATAGTCCCTAACTTGTCCCAAAAAGCCTTCGTTGTAGCTTCCCTTGATACATTCAGCAATACTGAATCTGAGACACACAATTGTATTGTGCTCTTTGCCTTCCAATCCAACTTCTTCCATTCTTCATCGGATGCTCCCATTGGTTTAGTGCCTGGATCTACCACGATCCACTGATCTTTATCCACCAACAGATCCTCCATCTTGAGTTTCCACAACTCAAAACTCTGACCATTAAATTTCTTGATCTCTATCTTTCCACTGCTCACCATCTTCTTTCACCAACAGAATCGATCTCACAGATCTCCCACTGAACAGGGTCTACCACAGGCCCGAGTGAAGCCCCTCAACAACAAAGGCATCCCCTTGAAGCCAAAACAACTCTGATACCAAATGTAGGTTTTAACCCCATACAGAAATTACCTGCATACGAATTCTAAAATGTCTAAAATAAAAAATGTGAGAGCATAACACATAAAACACATATACACAGATATTTTCACTGGATCCAAAAACTGGGACTACCAACTTGATTTTTCATTATATTCCTTTCAAATGTTACAATACATATTTATACCTGCCAAAGCATCCAATACCATGGACTGAAAACCATTGCATCCAAAACCATGGACCAAAAACCATTGCGTCCAAAACCATGGACCAAAAACCATCGCGTCCAAAACCATGTGCGAAAATCATGCACAAAACCATAGGTGGGTCCGCCCAACCTAACATAGGGTCCAAAACCAAAATTTTCCGGGGCGCTACCCCAGACCCCAGAGAGTGGGGTTACAGGTACCCCTCAAACCCTCTGTGACCTCCCAAGCTCTAACCCCCGGGTAACTATGTGGGCTAGTCATGGAAAGAATATAACACAACCCAATAGTGCGCTCCATCATCAAGTCATAACTTCTACAATTTCTCTCATCATGGCCTACTAATTTACAAAAGTTGGAAAATAGTTGCTTTGGGGTCTACATCTACTTCTGTAATAAGTATCAATCTTGAGAGCATGTTGGCCTCTCATTCTACAAATCTCGCACCACAAACATGATCCTAGGTTTCCTAGATTAGGTGCTCCACTTACCCAATAATCTTTAAACACCAGGCATTGATCCTTATAATGGCCCTCTACTTGGCATTTTTTACAACATACTTCTTATCTATTTTCTTTACCTTTCTTGAGATATTTCAATTCCAAGGTCAAATTTTCTATCTAGCTCTAAATATGATGTACTCCTGCACGAGTATCTATGATCGGTGAAAATTACAGCTTCATCGCAATCTCCAATGCTTCAGCTTGAGTCATGATCTTCTGTTGCGTCAAGGGTAACCTGATATGTGGCAGTAATGCATCTATAAACCACTCTTTATGTTGTTATGGGGGTATGTTAAAGCTTACCTGTCCCATTAACACCTTGAATCATTGATCCAACTCCCACATAGACTCAGTAGCCAACTGTTTGATTTCCTTCAGCTCTGTGATGCACTGTGATTCTGACTTCGACTTCTTGAATTTTGATACCAACGCTTTCTTAATATCATCGAACGAAGCAGACTTAGTCACAAAGTACTTCACATACCATGTCATCTCTCTTTCTTGCAACATTGTGATGAGATGCGCCTTCTTTACATCTTCATCAGTGATATGTCTTGCTTTCCATACTGTATCAGCTACAAACCAGAATTGGTCAGGATCCTCTGATCTGATTCCTTTAAAGATAGGTAGCTTAATATCATCAACCATTTTTCTTCTCAAGGGTCTAGGTGGAGGGGGAAGGGGAGGTGGTGTAGGGGGATGGGGGGTAAGGGGAGTAGATGGATGGGGAATCCCAAAGACGCCCTGACTTTCTCAACTCCTAACTTCGACATGCATTCAAGATGGGAGGGGGAATGCCTCAGGGTTATAGGATTACTTCCTTCTTCTTCACCTGCAGATCCACATAACAAGGGGCTATAGTCAGTCTCAATAAAGTTCTTCAGTTCACGATCTACTCTATACCATTTTCCACTTCGCGTAGACCCTGGTCTTGGTTCAAACTTATTCCCTCTTTGCCCAAACATTAATCTGACTACATTTGTAAGATCCCCTTTTCACACAACAACATCTTAATCGAGAGATTAAAATATCTTAAGATATTACCTTGCGGTCCTTTCAAAAATCTTCCTTCAGCTTCGCTATAGGACACAACTGAATATACCCCGAACTCAATGATAAATCCTCCCAAAATGCTATTGATCTAGAAATCAACGACTCTTGAGATCCTGTTATTGATTTTCTTGAGTCACTGTATCAATTCATGATTCCACTCCTTAGGTTTGTCTCACTTAAAACAAGTCTTATGCTTAGTCAACTTTGATACCCATTCATATATTTCAACGTGAAATGAACCAAAGAATATTTCATATTGATCTTCAAAGATATATTTCTACAACGAGTCTTCAGTCGATAGTCAAGGGTTTCTATTATCTTTTTTTGCAAATTCTCTTTCTTTTTGTTCAACCCACTCTTGGATTTCCTTCTTTTACAGATGCCAAAACATATCCCTCAAACAGATCCTGGTCCCAGCAACAGAACCATTTGTTGGCTTAAGGAGCTTAGACCCAGGTTCAAAATGTACTGCACAGCAACAAAACCCTCAACCATTGGCCCTTTCAGAAACGACCTGCAGGCAAATCACAGTCTCACCTGAAGCAGTTATGGGAGGTTGTGAAACTAGGTTTCTGCAACCAAATGGATATGTGCATTGTGGCATCCCTATGTTTACTTATGTTTTATACCTATCTACAACTTTGTGTTGATTATTTACTTCATAGATTTTCATTTATCACATAAACATATCATATAATAGTATAACATGTGTTCTTTCACATATTTCATTAAAAAGCATGCATAATAGTATGTATAAACACAGATAATGAACATAGATACACAAGACTTCGCCAAATCCTCTTCTCTATTAAGATGGATCTTTCAATACATACACTTCTTTGACTTGTGTACCCATCTACAGGTGGTCTGCGCACTCAGTTGCAGACTCTTCCAGGCCTCCACATACTCAATTGCAGAACCTTCCCTTAAGGCCCAAAATACAGACTAAAGTCAGAAAATATGACTAATTCATCAACATCTGATCTGACTTTTCCTCTCCTCAACAAAGTATTACATCTTCTTATATAGACTCCATTACTACAAAACTATGTTCCACATGTCATGGGTCTGACAAAACAATGAACTAACACCCGATGCCCATTACAAAATAATAGGCTTTGACCCACCACAGAGCCCCTAGACACTGCATGATGAATAGAACTTTGCGGGCTCTGCGCACTCTGCTCCTCAAAATGCGGAATCTTTGACCAAAACTGGACCAAGTTGGGTTTCACCCAACACTTTGTATTAGTATGAAAAGGAGAGAATTTACAACAAAAAATGGAAGTTGATCTTGTAGATATCTCCCTAAGTTGACTTGTCCTTCCTTGTCACAAAGCACACTTTAATGTCACCCTAATGCATGAAGATGGTAACTCTTTAAGGTTCAAAGCAGCAACATGAGGGTATAATTAGTCTCGGAAAGCCAACCCTGATGTTGTAAATGGTTGTAGATTTATGGGAGAGTGTGGTAGTTTAGGAATTTTTATCCATTTACAAATCTAGGCTTTATACCCACTCTTGATGGGAGGATGAGCTCAAGGTATAAGAGGTGAAATCTATAAGATAGGATCAGATAGGATTCAAAATTCTTATCTAAGGTAAATGGTTGTAACAACTCCTTGAAGCTTCTGGAAGAGGAAGCTTCGGTATTATTTTAATTTTTCCCTAATTTCTAGAGTCATAGCACCACCAGAAAGGGACAACCTCCTCTTAATTAGCACTAGTGCAGAACTAGGAAACCTATTATTGAATGCAGTTCCTTAAAGGGTCAGGGTGCGTTGGGCCTTAAAAGCATTCAAATGAAGCAGTTAGACCCATAAACTCAGGGATTTGGAAGAGTCATGCTTAGAGATTTGTGTAGGGATAATAAAAAGGTGTTCATGGATGTTTATTGATCCATCTTGTAGGCATATTGACTAGATGTGACAAAATGGACTATAACAGATTGCCCCATAAAACAAAAAGTAATAAATGATAGCTGATGACTAAAGTGATTTACCTTGTGACAAGTTTGGATCAATAACAATTGGTTGAGATCATCATCTGTTACAATACATTTCATCTTGATATCTCTATTAAGGGAGGCATATCCATGCTCAACACATAAGATAACATTACATGTACAATGATCAAGAAGTCATGTCCACTAATGATCAGGTGTGGATCCATGATTGGATGATTGTCTTGTATGATCATAACCATCATTCTTTTTAATCTTGCATTAATCTTGAAATCACATCCCATAAGGATGGAACTAGATCTAGGGTCATCCATCTCATTCACTCGATTACCCAATGTACGAGTCTAACCATGTGAATAAATGAACTGGATTCAAACATGGAAGACACCATCTGATTAGAAGCAGATTTGAACTTCATGGAAGAAGAAGGTGTTAGCGCTTGAAATTTCACCTCAGGCTGAGAAAGGTAAACCTCAAGGCAACATCAAACCATTTAGCCTCGTAGCTAGCCCTACGGGGCAGGAGAAGGCTCTCTCCGGTCTATCTCGATAAAATCTTCAATAGATGAGATGACCAATAAGGTAACACTGATATAGGCTAGTAAACTGATTAAAGAGTTTGATTTCGGGTTTTTTGGGTTTTTGGTGGCAAATTGAGGAGAGGGTAATTTTGGGTGCGGGGATTTGACACAGTTTCTGCAGGGGGTTCTTTGGGGCAAGGTAGGAGACCGTATTGACGCCTTTGATTGAGATGAGTGGATGGAAAAGACCGGTGAGGAGCTAAGGAGAGTAAATAATACTTTGAATTCTCCTTAAACAGTAGAAAACATAGAAATTAAACAAATTTAAAAGCAGAGCATGGCAAGCATGAATTCTTACTTTAACACTTCATTTGTTTAATATGCAGAAGGAAAGAAAGGAGATGAATCACATAACACACTTACAAGAACATTAAGAAGCACTCCATCAATACATGAAACCACAAGAATCCCAAAAAGGACTGCAAAACCCTGGTCTTCCTTAGCCAAAAATTACAGAGATACAAGTGAAATAATACAATGATAGCTTCTCCCTCAAGAGTCCAACCATGAAAATGAGCAAGAAAGTACATAATATAGATGATCTAACCTCTTTCCCTGCCTCCATGGGTCGAGCTCACTATCCTAGGAGCTGTTTCAACCACTTATAAACTAAGCACTACAAACTAGGCAGTCAAAACAACTTGCCTCTATAAACTTGGAAACCAATTCATACATTTAATTTTTACCCTTTTCATAAATGAATCTTCTAGAAGAGTTACAAAAGGGTAAAAGTGTCTAAAAAGTGTCACAATTACATCAAAGAGGACCATCATTAACCTCAAAAAGTCAAAAAGAGTCAAATCTGCGTTTTCTGGGCTGTACAATGCATTTCTGGACAAAACTGCCTGACGGGTCGCGCCCCCCTGCCTGACGGGTCGCGCACCAGTCTAATGCCCGAAATCGCTCTGCTTTTGCTCCTTTCTCTCAATCACTCTCTCAAACCTCTCTTGCAAGCGTTAGGATGCACAATGAGAGTGATAGGAGGGAATTTTGGTTTTTATAAGTTTCATTTGAAAAAATTTCATTCACAAACCCACTTTCTAATGTTTTCTCTTTGACACTTTATAACACTGACTTTTTGGTTTCTTTTATCCTGAATTTGACTCATTGAGTGCTTTGACTTGATTATTTTTGCAGGTAGATCATCTGAGGGATCTTGGGAAGGGGACCAGGGTTGCATTTTGTCCGCTGAAGACTTTTGAAATTTCATCACTTATTTACAAAAATTTGAAAAATGACCTTGGCTTTAAAAACAGAGTTTTTAAATTCAAGGTGAAGATTAGTTGTACCAGATAAGAAATCTTGAAGAAACACTTTTACAATCATCCCTCTGGCTTGCTGAACACTCATTGACCCTTCAGACACATGACCTTGTAAACATTTTTTACCAAAACCCTAGACCTAGGAAATTGACCTCAAGACAAGACGAGACGAGCTTGAAAAAGCTTAATGACTGAAATGACCTGAACCAGCAATGCCAAGAGGGGTACAACACACCAGCTCCTCCATCAGGGTTATGGCATGCCTAACGGGATGCAAAAATTGACACTGGTGAGACACCTACATATGCAAATGCGAAGAGTTTTGATCGCTGATGGAGGGCTTCAAGATCGACACTAACAGAAGGCATCTGAGATGATCCAAATCAGCAAGTGGACTAGGGGCATCAAAACTATATTGAAATGTGGTTCCAGAAAATCAGTAATTTGCAGCCACACATTCTTCTTCAATAATTCCTGATCTCATCTCAATCAAAGCATTTGGCCTCTTAAATTGAGGTACATGTCAAAGCATATATTTCAAGCCTACACATTAGTTTATCCATCATATTGATGTGCACATGGTCCATTGGAAGTATTCTTATACTTGAAAGAGATTTTGTTTTTCAAGTAGAGTAGGATAGAAACAAATAAAAAATGGAAAATAAGAGAAAAAAATAAAATATTAGGTGAAAACTTCCTTTGAGGCACCTGAGATTGGCTCATTGATTGAAAACCTGCATGAGATGGTCAATGGGCTGGGAAAAAAAAATTAAAATAGAAAAAGAAAAGATCCTAGGTGAAAACCTCCTTTGAGGCAGCTAGGCATACCTACTAGTTGAAAACCTCATTGAGGCGGCTAGTAGGCGTAGAAGAAAAAAAAGAAAAAAATTAGTAAAATATTTTCTCCATGTATCTCTCTCTCTTAAATGCAGACGCTCTCCAACCTCTGCAAGAAACAAAAACAAGTTAGCCACCAAAAGAAAAGTTGATCAAAAGCCTAGTCAAAGGAAGTCAAACTTGGACTTTCTCCTCCTTTTCTCAGATGCTACAGAAGGATCAAGGCCATGCCAATCCATCACCCTCATCTATTTCCACCATCCACTCATCATTCCCAATCTTTTACCACTCATTTTCCTTGTTGTCCTAAAATGCTACAGGTAGGCTTTATTTTGCTACAGGAAATCAAAATACACAGAACCGAAAATTATCATTGGCATATATTGAAAAGCATGCATCCATTTTCCAATTTGTTTCAGGGGGAGCTGCATATGGATGATAGTAACATGCCCAAGCAATTTCAACAAATTCTGGTGCACAATTTTCAATAAATTGACATCCATCACCTACAACTAGTTTTAAATTTTCTCGATATTCATGCATCCATTTATGAATTTGTTTCATGCGGAGATGCATATGGATTATGGTAACATGCCCAAGCAATTTTAGCAAATTCCAGTGCACAATTTTTGAGAAATCGACCCCCATCACCTACAACCATTTTTATTTTTCTTGATATTTGTGCATTATTGGCCAAGAGTTTTCTTATGGGGAGGGGTATAACGACGATGACAACATGCTCCGAAAATTTCAAGTTAATCCAGTATACCATTTGGGAGATATGGGAAAAACAAGTTTTCTACAGGTTTGCTACAAGATGTTGCTACAGGATTCCCTGTACTACAACAGGATGTCCTGAATTTCTACTGGAAGTTATCTGAGGTGTTTTGGATGAAAATAATGGTGAGATGAAGTTTTGGAAGGGTGTCTGAAAGTTGTGAAAAGTGTGGGGAAGGTGAACATCACCCATGGCCAAGCCCAACACTCCAAGAAGGTCGGATTTCATTATGACAACTTGCTCATAATAACTAGAAGACAGAGGTTGAGAAAGTGGGCTGGCATCCATCAACTCCAACAACAATAGATTGAATGCCAAAAAGAGGCCTGCCCACAAAAAATATTACATTAGTCAGAAAAAGCATCATGTTATGAAGACCTATGCATTAACAAACAAAGGAAGTAAACACCTCCAAAATCATCATGTTATGAAGCTCAACAACATTATTTTAGCCAAGGATTTTAAGTAGAAACAAAAAAAACCTAAGATACCTCCAGATTCAAGGCTATCAGCAATAAGACCTCCAATAGATTATCACATGCAGCTTCAAGATCATTAGCAGCAGCTTCAAGACCACCAAAGGAAACTTCAACATTCATATCAGCAGCCTCAATATCACTTGCAAAAACACATCAAGGGTAAGGCTCATGTATGCAATCATTTAAACCTTTATTACGAACTTATTTTAGCTTGAAAAAAATTGCAAGTGTATGAAGGAAAAGGTTTTTATAGCCAAGATTAGTAGCAGAGCAAACTCGGCCTTATCTATAAATTAACTTCACTATTCCACCAAGACACTCGCACATGGGGGAGAGGAAAAAACAAAAGTGAAAGGACTTAAGAAAGTGGGATGTAATTGTTTAGTCGTGATGGAAGACAAGGAGTGTGAAGAGGTAGGTGAGGGCCAACCCAATTAACTCAAAGCACTTTGAGTTTATTTTGCATGCATTAAAAAAATAGAGAAATTTTGAAAAAAAAAGAGAAAAACATAATGAAAAAAAAAAAGGTGAACCCACCACCTCTTGTCATGCATAATTTAGTTTCTACAAGATTCAGGTTGTGTGCAACTCATTACAGTTGAAGAACCACATGAGGGAAAGAAGTAGCCTCAACCTACAGTGCAACTTCCTTGGGAAAATGAGATAGAAAAATGGAGTATCAAGAATAGTAGCAGAAAGAGCATCAAATAGACCATAAAACAAAGCATGAAACATCTCAGCATACATGAAGAACAACAAGGCAAGCAAGATGAATAGGTTGCTCAAAATATGAGCACTAGTTTCATTATGGGGGTATGATGGGCCTCCAAATTAGACATAAATTAAGGCCCATCTAACCTTTCTTAGGCACATGAAGGATATATTAAACCTATCCTTATACACTTAATAATGTTTTTTAGCTTTAATATGTTCATTAGGAAGGTTTATCGATACTTGCATATTTGTGCCTAATATTATCTATTTTTGTAGAATATTATGAGAATATTGGGTAGGTTATGGAGATTTGGAGGATAAGATAATTTAGGGACTTGCTCCCTACTAAAGGAGGATCAATATTGGATAATAAATACACAAGATATTCTGAAATTATTTCCAAATTCTGATGCTCCAATCATTGAGAAAATCTAGGAATGTGTTCCCTTTCATTTAATGCAGATTCCTAGTGTTGCTAACCAGATCCACTATTTGAGGGATTTTGGAGGGGACATCTTCCTTATTTCATGGGGAATGCTTCCTAATCATTTTTTATAAGTACCAAGTTGAAGTTTCCTCTAGGGGTTGATTTTATTAGTCTTCTTGTGGAGAGAACTCATATTTTGCAACTCCACTTTCATTTCTTGCAGGGATGTAATTGTATTGATGAAAATAATGAAGATTGGTGCCATGTTCATCTTCTAAATCTTGGTCTCCTTCATAGGACTATTATTTTCCTTGGGCTTGTCCATCCTAGCAGCCTCAGAACCCTTTTGTACCCTTTACTTTTCTTCCTTTCACTTTTTATTCACATGCATCTCTTGTTCTTGTCTTTTTCTATTTCTGCATTTAGTATTGATGATTTCTTGTTGTAGGATTAGGTTAATGGTTGAAGTAAGTTCTTTCGCAGGATCAAAAGCATGATTTCATCCTCTAAAAAGCTTTGGAAGGTCATAGAAATCATTGATCTACTTGGATTAGTTTTCTTATTCCCAAATCTAAATTTTTGGAAGTCCCATGTGGCAAATAGTAATAAATTTCTGCTATTTTTTAGAACATGCTAACGAGCTTCAATCAAGTTGATTCCACTTGAATTAGATCAAAAATAAATTCTAGTTAATAACAAAATTTACCCCATTTAATTCGTACTTGATTAGGTTATGCATTTGATAGATTAACTAGCTCACTAGTTCTCGAATTTCTAGATTTTAGACTAGAAATTTTGTGCTATTTTTTAGCATGTGTTAACAGCAATAGTTTTTAGTGATTCCGTGGAATGAAGACCTAAGGCATCCTAGTCAATAAAAAAAATTGTCCCATCCAATTTTTATTTTATTTTCTTGGTCATTCAGTGAATTATATTTCCTGTAGCAAACGTGTTTCCTATAGCACTCTTCCAACATGTATATACTTGCCCAGATTTGCTCAAAAAGGTTGTTTTTTGTCCCTTGGGGTTGAATCATGACCCCTAGGATCTAAATAAATGGTTAGGAGGAATAAACACCACTTAGGAATTTCCTTTTTATCCATGCAAAACATCTCAACGAATTGGGTTAATGGACCAATTTATGAATTGAATAATACAATAATGATTTTCTTGATTGCCACATCCAATGAACTTTGTCAATGGATCTAAACTCTTTGAAATGTAATGATTTATAATTAATGATATTTACTTTATGCAATTAGAATACTTTTTCCTTCCTTGTAATTTATTTCTTTTTTCCGAGGAAAAAATCTGTAACTTTTTATTAAAGAAATGAAAAGTTACAATTGCAGATGCATGATGCATTTCCGAAAGCTGCCCAATGGGCTCGAGTGCCATGGCACCCTACGCAACGTTACTGGAGTAACGTGCAAAAAAATGATGAGAAAGAATAGAGAGAAAAGGAGAAAAAAGAGAGAGGGAGAGAGGGAAGAGAGATGAAGGCAAAACTGAATTACATATGTGAGTGAAACTCACGCTTCAGGTTTTCCTTCCTTTTTTCTTTTCGACCTTGCGCCATCCTCCTTGAGTGGGCTCGATCGAGGCTATGACTAACTGTGTTTCTGCTTTCTGCGTGCCTGAGTCCTTGTCTGAATCTGATGTGTCTGAATGGTGGTGCCGCTTTATCCCTCCCATGTTCTGTTCATCATTTGTCTTCTCTGCCTGATTTGGGTGGTGCTGTGAAACCTTGGAATCTGTTGTGGTTTCCTTCTGTTTCCCCGTTTCTTGGGGGACCTCAGCTGTCTCTGCGGTAGTATCTTCCTCTTCGGCTTCTGATTCTTCATCTTCTGAGACCGGAGGGGAAAAGAACCATCCTTTCTTCTGCTTCCCTTTCTGCTTTCTTTTGCTGTTTACTTTTTTGGCTTCTGGACATGTGCTTTGCAGGTGTCCTGTTTGTCTGCATAGCCTACACCTAAAGGCAGTATTTTCATAGTCTAGTGCTTGCAGCCAGTTTTGTTGTTTATAGATCAGCCTTATGTTGTCAGGCATCCCTTTACTTAAATCCACTTCCACACAAATTCGTGCGAAAGTGAAAATCCTCTCATCAATCCTTTCCATATCTGTTTTGATGTATTTCCCAATGTTGTTCCCGATTCCTTCCAGGACTCGTTCACTCCAGAAATGAAGGGGGAGGTTGTAAAGACGAACCCATACTGGCACTTTGGAGACTGTCATTTTGTTTGGGTCGAAATCTGTAAACCATGGAGTTATAAACAGCCCTGCCGTTCCCCAGAACCAATGCCCAGCATTGATAATTATGTCTCTGACTTCCCTGGATGCAAATCTGACTATGAAAAACCCTTTAGAGCATAAGTGTATTTTGCATTCCATGGTCCAATTTTTGAAGATCCAGTGGAATAGATTCGTTGGTGTTGGCCAAAAGCTGTTGAATCGACATATGAGGGTCTGCGATTCATATGACTTAACATAGTCATCCAGCCCTGTGGAGTCGAAATTAAGGGCTGGAGTTTGCCCTAGCTGTTCAACTATGTAAGGCCGGGGTGTGTATCCACCTTGATCTGGGGAGGAGCCTGACTCTCTGTTCCCTTGAAGAATGTTTTTATATGATGAAGCTCCCTTGGGTTTTTGCTGGGGTACTGATTTCCCCTTTTCCCCTCCTAGACTGCTTGGTTGTCCCTGAGATGGTGCCCCTCCTCGCAGCCTGAGATTCAAGACAATGGTTTCTCCTGGGCTGATCTCGTAGCTTTCTAGGTTTTTGTGGTCCTGGAGAGACCACCTACCACTGACTAGGTGTTGGATCTGGCTTGGATAGCCAGTCAGGGCACAAATTTGCTGCTTTAGCAGCGAAACAGAACTATCACCACTGACCCATACTAAGAAAGATTTCTTCTCAGGGGTTTTAATAAAAATCTGAAAACTATTTTTGGTTACCTGATGTATGCGCTCTGGCTGAGCTCTGCCTGAAACAGTGTCTACACTGGTTATCAGATGATCTTGCTGTGTACATTCTTCCAGATCTTGCCTCTTATTGGGTTGATCTGCCTTTTGTATGGCGAGGAAGGCGTGTCCTCTGATCATTCGGTGCCTATTCCCGCCGATCTGAAGACTGGGTGCCGAATAGTCTTGAAAATTACTCCATTCTGTTAGATCCGGCCTGGATCTGAGGGGTTTGAACCATGCAATTGTGTGATGGTTCGGATCTGCTGCATGCAGTCCCTCTTTCTTGCATGCAAAGGACAGCAGTGGGGTTAGCGGCCTGATGAACAGCCAGCAGGCTATGCCGGCATAGATCGACCCGAACCCTGTCGAGTCTCCGCCCCTGAAATAGATTCTGTGCCAAAAGGCAGAGATTGTCTGCCGATCTCTGTCCACATTCAATTTCCCGGTCTTATCCTTCCGATCTACCTTAAATTCGTTCAGTCCTTCAATCATTTCTGCTATGGACATAATCGCACCCTTCCGTGTTGATCGATGGGGTTTCGGGGCCTCCTTCAGCACGCGCTTGTGGCCGAGACTGCAGAGACCAGGGCCTATGGCCTTCCCTTCCGCGCCGCCTCCAACCCTCATCCAGACGGCGACTCCATTCCCAGCGTAGAGAAAGCACGCTTCAATGGCCATCTTCTGTCCAGCGATCAAGTCTTCTCAGGATCACTCAACCTCTTCTTGTAATTTATTTCTTGCAATAGGTTAAGGTTTCCATTTCAAACATTTCCATTTCTACAACTAGTTAGGACTTGATTTCATTACATGCACTCCATTACATCATGACAGCAAAGGAAGGACACATTGTATGATGAACATATAGCTCTGATACATCTTAATTTTTTATGAACCCCGGGTTCATAATTAAATTTGGTATCCTTGGGAGTTGCAGCATCATTGTTGCAATACTGAGGCTCATCACTTTTTGGCATCGTTGTCGAGGAGGTGTCAAAGTATGCATTGTTTTCTTCCCTAGTTGTTTCATTTCTTTTAGTTTCTACAAAAGAAAAAAAATCATTAGGCATATTTCATTTCAAGAATAGTAAAATGCATTCTATTATCATTTTCATTCAATTTATTTTTGTTAAACAAAAAAATACTTATCCAACGCCAACACCCACCAACCCCCCGCCAATTTGATCACGTGGTGCAATAAGAGCCACATCACCATTAATTTTTGTAGGTAGAAGAAGAGGTGACAGAGAAGGTAGGAGAAATGGATGGAGACAATGATAATGAGGTAGATTCTCTTGGATTTCCAATTCAAGTTACTGATATTAGTTTGCACATGAAGAACATCCCTCCATCTTTTCTTCCAAAATTTCATGGTCTAAGGTCAGAGGATCTAGAAACCTTTCTCTTTATATTTGAATTTCTTTGTAGATATTATGGGTACTTATCAAACACTTAAAAATTGATATTGTTTCCGGCCACATTTAAGGATAGAGCTCTTAAATGATTCATGAGTTTAGGGACTAATTCAATAAGATCATGGAATGATATGCAAAAGAAATTTCTAGAAAAATATAAAGATCATGATCTTAAAGAATAAATATTTATAATGAATTAAAAAGAAGATGAGAGCCTTGAGGATCTAATAGATAAGTTCATGTATAATGTTAAGAGGGAAACTACATCATTTAGGATCTGACACACTAAAAACCCTCTTACTTAGATCAATTAGTGATGAATGGATTGATCTCCTTGATCTCATGAATAGAGGTGATGTATACCAATTATCATTTGAAGAAATTTGTGAAACATGCAAACACATATCAAGAGGAAGGGAAAGAGTAAGTCAATTAGCATCAAGATCGGTAAGTCAAGCTAAACTTGGAAATTTTCTTGATAACTTTAAAACATAAATTCTTAGCAATCTAAGTGAACAAGTAGAAATGTTAAGAATACAAAATGAGAAAAAAGAAGATGTTGATATTTGTGTTGTCCATGCATAATCACATGATGTTAAATATTGCCCCTCATTACCAAGGTTGAAGGAAGTTTACCAAGAGGACAATGGAGCAAGTCAATTGCCAATGCAGCTATGTTATGTAGCTCCAAGAGGACCATGGCAACCTATTCAACCTGATATGATGCAAGATCCTAATTCACAATTTCAAGCTTATGCACATCCATCTCAAAGTAATTGGAACACACCCTTTCCTTGGCAACCTTGGCCATCTCAACCCCAAAACCAATCTTGGCAAAAAGGTTGGCAAGGAACTTATGGGAGTCATCCACAATATCCTAAATATTTTCCTCAATATCCTCCATACCCAAATCCATTATATCCCTACCATTCACCTCCACCACAAACACAACCCCAACCACATCTATATCAAAGATCCATTCCCACTTAACTACCTATACCACCATTTCCAAACCCACAAAAGGAAGTAGCTCAGCCTACTTACAATGTTGAGGCACAACACTTCCAAACATCTCCTCTTAATCTCAATGGTATTCATCTTAGCTCAAGAAGAGAATTGCAAAAAAGAGATTCTCTTGATGTCATTGAAGGACAACATTCATAAAAAGAAGATTCAAATGAGAAGACCAAAGAATCATGGGTTGCACTTGATGAAGAGCAAACATCAAAATCAGATATTGAGAAAGTTCCTTCACGTTTACATTAAAATCCTCCATGTGTTCAAGGGAATAATCATAAAAAAGAAGAATATTTGAACTTCATGGAAGAATAAGACATCCAAGATGATCCAAATCAGCAAGTGGACCAAGGGCATCAAAACTATATTGAAATATGGTTCTAGACAATCAGTAATTTGCAGCCACACACTCTTCTTCAACAATTCCTGATCTCATCTCAATCAAAGCATTTGGTCTCTGAAATTCAGGTACATGTCAAAGCATATATTTCAAGCCTACACATTAGTTTATCTGTCATCTTGATGTGCACATGGCTCCATTGGAAGTATTCTTATACTTGAAAGAGATTTTGTTTTTCAAGTAGAGTAGGATAGAAAATAAATAAAAAAGGAAAATAAGAGAAAAAATAAAATCTCGGGTGAAAGACTCTTTTGAGGCACCTGATTGGCTCATTGATTGAAAACCTCCATGATTTGGTCAATGGGTTGGGAAAAAAGGAGACAAAGGAGAAAAAGAAAAGATCATAGGTGAAAACCCCCTTTGAGGCACCTAGGCAGACCTACTAGGTGAAAACCTCATTGAGGTGGCTAGTAGGCCTAGAAGAAAAAAAGAAAAAATAATAATAATAAATATTTGCTCCATGTATCTCTCTCTCATGAATGTAGGCGCTCTCCAACCTCTGCAAGCAACAAAAACAAGTTAGCCACCAAAATAAAAGCTGATCAAAATCCTAGTCAAAGGAAGTCAAACCTGGACTTTCTCCTCCTTTGCTCAGATGCTACAGACGGACCAAGGCCATGCCAATCCATCACCCTCATCTATTTCCACCATCCACTCATCATTACCAAGATTTTACTACTCATTTTCCTTACCGTCCTAAAATTCTACAGAAAGGCTTTGTTTTGCTATAGGAAGTAAAAATACACATCGCAGAAAATTATTTTTGGCATATCTTGGAAATTGTGCATCCATTTGCCAAGCTATTTTAGGGAGATATGCATATGGGTGATAGTAACATTGCCAAGAAATTTCAACAAATTCTGGTGCACACTTTTCGAGAAATTGACCTCCATCACCTACAACCATTTTTAAATTTTATTGATAGTCGTGCATCCATTTGTAAAGATGTTTTATGGGGAGATGCATAAGGATGATGGTAACATGTCCAAGCAATTTCAGAAAATTCCAGTGCACAGTTCTTGAGAAATCAACCCCCATCACCTACAACCATTTTTTATTTTTCTCGAGATTTATGCATCCATTTGGCCAAGATTGTTTTAAGGGAGGGGCATAAGGATGATGGAAACATGCTCACAAAATTTCAAGTCAATCCAGTATAGCATTTGGGAGATATGGGAAAAATAAGTCTGCTACAAGTTTGCTACAAGATGTTGCTACAGGATTCCCTGTACTGCTACAGGATGTCATGAACTGCTAAAGGAAGTTGGTTGAGGGGTTTTGGAGGAAAATAATGGTGATATGAAGTGTTGGAAGGGTGTATAACAGTTGTGAAAAGTGTGGGGAAGGTGAACATCACCCATGGTCAAGCCCAACACTCCAAGAAGGTCAGATTTGACTAAGACAAATTTCTCACAGTAACTAGAAGACAGAGGTTTAGAATGTGGGTTAGCATCCATCAACTCCAACAACAATAGATTGAACACCAGAAAGAGGTCTACACACAAAAAAGATTACATCAGTCAGAAAAAACATCATGCTATGAAGACCTATGCATCAACAAATAAAGGAAGTCAACAACTCTGAAATCATCATGTTATGAAGCTCATCAGTGTCATTTTAGCCAAGGATGTGAAGAAGAAACAACAACAAGAACAAAAACCTAGGAGACCTCTAGATTCAAGTCTATCAGCAATAGAACCTCCAGCAGATTATCACATGCAGCTTCAAGATCATTAGCAGCAACTTTAGGACCACCAAAGGAAACTTAAACATTCATATCAACAACCTCAATATCACCTACAAAAACACGTCAAGGGTAAGGCTCATGTATGCAATCCTTTAAAAATTTCTTACGAAATTATTTTAGCTTGAAAAACATTGCAAGTGTATGAAGAAAAATGTTTTTATAGCCAAGATTAGTAGCAAAGAAGCCTCGGCCTTATCTAGCAATTAACTTCACTTTTCCACCAAGACACTCACATATGGGGGAGAGGACAAGACAAAACTGAAAAGGACTTGAGAAAGTGGGATGTAATCATTTAGTCATGATGGAAGACAAGGAGTGTGAAGGGGTAGGTGAGGGCCAACTCAGTTAACTCAAAAAACTTTGATTTTATTTTGCATGCAATAAAAAAATAGAGAAAAGTTGAAAAAAAGAGAGAAAAAATAATGAAAATAACAAAGACAAATAAATGAAAAATAAAAGCAATAAAAGGTGGACCCACCACCTCTTGGCATGAAAATTTTAGTTTCTATAGGATTCAAGTTGTGTGCAGCTCCTTACAATTGAAGAACCACCTGAGGAAAAGAAGAAGCCTCAACCTACAGTATGGCTTCCTTGGGAAACTGAGATAGAAAAATGCAGTAGCAAGAAGGGCAGGAGAAAGAGCATCAAATAGGCTAGAAAACAAACCCTAAAACATGTCAGCATACATGAAGAACAACAAGGTGAGCAGGATGAATAGGTTGCTCAAAAGATGAGAAATAGTTTCAGCAGGGAGGTATGATGGGCCTCCAAATTAGACATAAATTAAGGCCCATATAACCTTTCTTAGCCAGATGAAGGCTATATTAAACCTATCCTTCTACACTTAATAATGTTTATAGCTTTAATTTGTTCACTAGGAAGCTTTATGGATAACTTCATATTTGGCCTAATATTATTTATTTTTGTATAATATTATGAGAATATTAGGAAAATTATGGAGATTTGGAGGGGGAGATATTTTAGAGACTTTCTCACTACTACAGGAAGATCAACAGGATAATAAATCAACAGGATATTCTGAAATTATTGCATAGATTCTCATGCTCCATTGTTTGAGAAAATCTAGGAACGTGTTCCCTGTCATTTAATGCAGATTGCTAGTGTTGGGAACCATATCCACTATTTGAGAGATTTTGGAGGGAAAAGCTTCATCCTTTCATGGGGAATGCTTCCTAATCATTTTGTATAAATACCAAGTCAAATTTTCCTCGAGGGGTTGATTTTTATTAGTCTGGTTGTGGAGAGAACTCGTATTTTTGCAGCCTCACTTTCATTTATTGCAGGGATGTAATTGTATTGATGAAAATAATGAAGATTGGTGCCATGTTCAACTTCTAAATCTTGGAATCCTTCATAGGACTCTTAGTTTCCTTTGGCTTCACCATCCCAAGAGCTTCAGAGCCCTTTTGTATCATTTACTTTTCTTCCTTTCACTTCTTATTCACATGCATCTCTTGTTCTTGTCTTTTTCTATTTATACATTTAGTATTGATGATTTCTTGTTGTAGAATTGGGTTAAATGGTTGAAGTTCTTTTGCAGGATCAAAATCATGATTTCATTCTCTAAACATCTTTGAAAGGTCATAGTAATCATTGAGCTACTTGTATTAGTTTACTTATTCCAAAACCTAAATTTATGGAAGTCCCTTGTGGAAAATATTAGTAAATTTATGTTATTTTTTAGAACATGCTAACAAGATTCAATCAAGTTGATTCCACTTGCATTACATCACAAAAAAATTCTAGTTAATAAAAAAATTTAGCCCACTGCATTCACACTTGATTAAGTTAGGCATTTGATAGATTAACTAGCGCACTAGTTCTCGAATTTCTAGATTTTAGACTAGTGATTTTCTGCTATTTTTTAGCATGTGTTAAGAGAGGTATTTTTAAGCGATTCCACTTGGAATAGAGACCTAAGACATCCTAGTCAATAATAAAAAAAAGTTCCATCCAATTTGGATTTGATTTTCCTGGTCATTCGGTGAATTATATCTTCCTGTAGCAAACATGTTTCCTATAGCACTCTTCCAGCATGTATATACTTAGTCAGATTTGCTCAAAAAGGTTGGATTTTGTCCCTTAAGGTTGAATCATGACCCCTAGGATCTAAATCAATGGTTGAGGAGGAATTAACACCACTTAGGACTTGCCTTTTTTCCCATGAAAAACATCTCAGCGAATTGGGTTAATGGACAAATTTATGAATTGGATAATATAATAATGATCTTCTTGATTGCCACATCCAATGAAATCTATCAATGGATCTAAACTCTTTGAAATGTAATGATTGATATTTAGTTAATGATATTTACTTTATGAAATTAGAATAGTTTTTCCTTCCTTGTATTTTATTTCTTGTAATAGTTTAAGGTTTCCATTTCGAGCATTTCCATTTCTGCAACTAGTTAGGATTTGATTTCATTACAAGCACTTCATTACATCATGACAGCTAAGGAATGACACATTGTATGATTCACATATAGTGTCGATACCTATTAAGTTTGTACAAACCCCGATTTGATAATTAAATCTGGTAGCCTTGGGAGTTGCATCATCCTTGTTGCAATACTGAGGCTCATCAGGTTCCTTCATACTAGTTGCATTAGTAGCAATGGTTACTTGGTTCCCCCCTACTTATTTTTCTTCTTCTTCTTCCCTTTATTTTTCTTCTTAGCTTCCTAGTTACTAGAATCAAGACTTTCACCAGGTGAGGAGGAAGAAAAGGATGAAGAAACAAGAGGCGAAGAAGGCAAAGGGTTAACTTTAGGATCAACTTGAGGTTGATGTTTTTTAGGTGGAGGAGAACTTTGTTGAGGATAAGTTTGGACATTCAGAACCATAGGAGTTAAAAACAACCAAATTGGAAAACGAATGGTAAATTTGGGGAGGGAAAACGTTGCCACATAAGGAGCACCCATATTTCCAAAAGGATGAAAAGGACTAGGATTCTCGTCAGAGGGGTTTTCGTGACTAGTAGACTCGGGAACTGTCACCATTAGTCTCAACCTAAAATCCACTAAGGAGTTCTTCCATGGTGAGGATGTTGTTCCACGGGAAATTAATTTGTTTTAGAAACTAAAGACACAAAATAAAGATAAAAAGGGGTAAACTAGGCAAAAGGGTTTACTAAGTAACTGTGAATTGCAATATACCACCTTGGTGAACCAAGGATCTACGTACGGGCAGGTAATCTCCCCGAATGTTATGTTCAGTGTATCACAGTATACAAAGCGTCTGACTCGGTTACCTAAGGTGAGGATAGCAACCTATAGGTGAAGTCCAAAATATACCCGAAGGTAAGTGGAAGTGTAGTTTGTAGTAGTTTTGCCTAATGCGTAATTGTATGATGAGAGTGTTCCCATATAATTTTCATGCATGGAGCGCCATCCGATATACATGAAGGTACGTGGAGAATGATCTGATAAACTTACATACGTGGAATAGGATATCACCCTCGAAATGCAACGCTGGAAAAAACCAATAGCTCCTATGTTTAAAGATGTCGAGATAGGTCTCTAGCCTAGCCTTTATGTCTTTTGTTAAGTTTCAAATACTCCTTAGGTTAATTGAGTGAATTTTAGAGATTATCTTGAGTTACGTTTTAGATTTCAAGGCTCACCATGAATTTCACCTAAATATCCTAAAATGAAAACTAGCATGATAAAATGGAACTTTATTTTCAATGAAAATCTATGTATGGGAGGGAAGAGAACAATGAATATGAAACATACAATATGCAACAAACAAGATTTTTAAGCAATTCCCCTAATGCAACTATTCCTAATTACAATTTCACATTCAAAACTCTAGATGAAATGCATGATGCATACAATTTTTATTTTCAATTTCACTTAATTTTCAAATGAAAACTAAGATATTTGCCTAATCATGGATAAAAGAAACTATTCATAACGACGACTGAAACACCAGTTCCTTCGAGCAACCTAATGATCAAGCAATGAGTTTGCTAATGACCTAATGACAAGAACAAAGGAAAATGTAAACAAATTCCTATTAAAGGCACTCAAAACCAAAATCAAACAAGATGAAGGCTTTTGAGAGACCAACATACTTAGGGACACAAGGATCACCAATTGGAACTAAGTTACTCAGAGAGAAAAACATAAAAATGCAATTTTTTGCATGAAACAAGGGTCAATGTAGGTGCATATATGCTACCAGTGCTCTACAACACAGGTGCAAGGAAGGCTAGGGTTATTTGAAATGATCTATTAGCAGACCAGGGGGAGCGTTGATCAAGGAAAAGCTAGTTTTCAACACAAAAAATCAAATGCAGCTCAATGAAAGGTCTTCCTAGGTCCAATTCAAACTGAGTGAGGCATTTGAGGTCTTTTCAAGAGTTTTAGCAAGGGATAAGGTCAAGGAAACCACTAAGGGAATGAATCGATCCCCAGTGGAGTCACCAATTTGTTATTCAGAATTTATGACTGTAGACATAATTATCTTCCCTAGACCTAGCGGTATGGTCTAGAAAAACAGAAAGAAAATATTATAAATTTGCTCTTAGAGAAATTGGAGAATGGAAAGATGCTTACTTATGATTTGTCGCAATCTCTTCTCTCCTTTCGACTTGTAATCTCTGATTGTTATAATTATCACCAGCACATATAATCAACACAAGACAAAGATCTACAACATCTATGTAGCATTATCCAATCACTCTATTCAATGGATCAATATAACATTGAAATATATGAATGTAAACATAAAATAACACATATAGGAAAATGATATATTAATATGAAAATGAGAGAGTTTACAACCAAAAATGGAAGTTTATCTTGTAGAGGTATCCCCAAGTTGACTTGTCCTTCCTTGTCACAAAGCGCACCTCAATGACACCCTAATTCCTGAAGATGATAACTCTCTAAGGTTCAAAGCAGTAGCATGAGGGTATCATTAGCCTCCAAAATACAACCCTGATGTTGTAGATGGTTGTAGATTTATAGGAGAGTGTGGTAGTTTAGGAATTATTATCTATTTACCAATCTAGGATTTAGATCCACTCCTGATGGGAGGATATGCTCAAGGGATAAGAGGTGAAATCTCTAAAGTAGGATCAGATAGGATTCAAAGTTCTTAGCTAAGGTAAATGGTTGTAACAACTCTTGGAAGCTTCTCGAAGAGGAAGCTTCAGGAATGTTTCTAATTTGTCCCAAATTTCTAGAATCAGCGCACCCCCAACTATGGACAACATGTTGTTGATCAACGTTGGTGCAGAACTGGGAAACCTATTGTTGAACGCATGTCCCTAAAGGGCCAGGGTGTGTTGGGCCGTAAAAACATTGAAATGAAGCAGTTAGACCCAGAAACTTAGGGATTTGGAAGATTCATGCTTAGGGATTTGTATATATGATGACAAGGTGTTCATGGATGTTGCTAGATCTAGCTTGTATGCCTATTGACCAGATGCGACAAAATGGCTGATAACACTAGTCATGCCTTTCAGCTTAAAAAATGCCCCCAAACCATTCATGAGGTTGATGGATGACATCTTACATCCCTTCACCAACTCATTCGTGGTATTGTATTTGGATGACATCCTAATCTTCAGCTAGATTTGGGAAGAGCACCTACACCATATTCGGTCGGTCCTCCAAACCTTGCGACAACACAAGTTGTGTGTCAATTTGGAGAAATTCACTTTTGGTATGACCCAAGTTCAATATCTTGGGTACATCATTGATGAGAGGGGTGTCCATGTGGACCTAGACAAGATACACGTTGTTTTAGATTGGTCATTCCCAACCACTCTAACAGAGCTACGCGGCTTTTTGGGTCTTTCCAATTTCTACCGTAGGTTCATATTAGGTTTCTCTCATATCACTTGGCCTTTGAGGAAAGTCACCAAGGGTGGAGCAAAATAAAATTTATTCTGGTATGAATCCCAACATAAGGCATTTGCAAAGTTGAAGCATTCCCTCTGCTTTGCACCAATGCTCACATTACCAGACCTACAAAAACCATTTGAGATTGAGACATAAGCCTCTGATTATGATATCGGGGTAGTTCTTACTCAGCAGGGGCATCCAGTAGCATATCATAGTGAGACACTTTTAGACACAGTCTGAAAGTATCCCACCTATGACAAAGAGATGTATTACATTGTGCAGTCCCGCCAACAATGGAAGCATTTCTTTCTAGGGAAGGAAATGTTCATCCACATAGACCATTGACCCCTAAAATTCATACATACACAAGGAAAGTTGTAGAAAAATCCCCATTAGAAGTGGTCCACATATCTACAATAGTTCCTTTTGAACATCAAGTACAAAAAGGGAAACACCAATAATGTTGCAGAATGTCTCAACTAACAACAAGTTATGGCACTGACCATTATACTTGACTCTTGTGGACACGAGACTTCAAGTTGGCTACATCTTTACAAGAGCGATCCAGAATTCAGAAACACATATCATATGCTCTTGGAAGGAAAGCAAGTTCCAGATTTTCACCTCCAGGGCACATTGTATGCCACCTTGGACACCTCTGTGTTCCTTCAAGAGAGCTTTCCAAGATGATTTGGGAGGCGCACTACAGTCAGGTCGTTGGACATTTCGGAGTAGAGAAAACAATGGTAGTGTTGCAGAAGCATTTTTATTGGCCAAAACTTTGACAAGATGTTGGGAAGTACATCAAATCCATGTAACAGCCCTGGTGAAAATTTCATGTAATAAAAGTTAATAAACGCAAAATAAGACCACAATTAAGGTACAATTATTCCAATTTAAATGTTGGGCAAAGATATCCTAGTGGGCATCACTGATGTGTTTATGGCTAAAGGAAATTAGCAAAGCCATTAAAAAGGCAAAAGGAATTTTTGGCACATTTATTTATTGAAATAAAGGAAATTAGGAGAAAATTAAGGTGAAATGTCACAGGTTGCAAATGAGGAGGAAAATAATGGAAATTGAAGAAAATAGAGGCCTCATAGATAAAAAGGCTTATGAGGATTAGTTGGGAAGCTTTTGGTTAGTGTAGGCTTGGTTAGTTCAGTTTTGGAGCTCTCTCATTATCTCTCTCTCTCTCTCTCTCTCTCTCTCTCTCTCTCTCTCTCTCTCTCTCTCGAACAAATAGAGTTTTCTTGGAGCACTCTAGCTTTGGAGCAAGGAAGGAAACTCAAGCAAATGGAAGGAAATGAAAGAAAAGTTCAAGCAAGGAAGAGTGGGATAAAGCAACTTCAACATGAATACTTGTAGGTAACATATTGCATGTGTGATTTCCTGGCTGGTTTTGACATGCATGGCTTTGCATGTTGGTGTATGGTTCTCTTACTGTCGGTGGAATGGTTTTTCTGAGTTATGACAGTGATTTTCAGCCTATCCTTGCCTTTTTCTGGATACCATGGTGTGTTGGGATGTTGATCTTGGTTTTGAGCTTTAGAATTGCCAGATGGATTTTGGAATCTGAGGTGAAGGTTGTCTCAAGGTTCATTCCCAAAGGCCTAGGAATCCCTTGACCAATTTTGGTGGGATACACACTAAAGCCTAAGGGAGGTGTCTTGGTTTAGGGCCTAGTGATTTGGGATTAGATTGCGGTAAATCCTAAGAGAAATGGAGACGGAAAATTCCTCAAGGATCATGATGGATCCCAGATGGAATTCCAAGTCTGGTTTAGTTTTGTGATCGGAGCATTGGTTTTGGTGTGATTATGGTTTGGTGAGGTTCGAGGTGGCTTAACCTCTAGATTCCCTTGGTGGTTTTTGGATTGGTTTATCCATGACATCCCACTTTCATGCTTGGAATATGGCACAAGGCTGACTGGCTGAAAGAAATATTTGGTTCAACCATGTCTATGGTCGGGTAGTACGTGGAAGTCTTGAACCTGGTCAGATTTGCCTATGTTTAATAAAAGCTAAGTTCTCTTTCTTTTGTACTTATTTATATGTGGATTTAATGGTTGTTATCTCACTATTATTTTCATGATTTTATGTTGGTTAGAAGCATGGTTATATGACTAGTTATTTTCATGCTTATTTCATGTATTTACTTGTAACTGAAATGATAATGGATGAAAGACCTAATTGATGTCATAATAGTTCAAGGGAGAAGGTGGTGATCCTTTTTGTCATGTCTTGTAAGAATTTTCAGTCATTCATGCTCTGTCTTGTATCCTAGACTTGTAGATTGTATTGATGACAAGTGCTTGACAGAATGTCAGTCCCTGTTAGGGATGGTTAGTCCTAGTCCTGGAGTTAGTTTTTGGTTTATTAGTCTTTTCATCATGTGTTTAATGGATTCTTGAAGTTACAACAAGTTTTGGGCAGTGGCCAGAATTCTGGGCTTGAAAAGTGCCTTAAATCCCACAGACTCTGGCACAGGTCTACTAGAAATAGTCCATGGACACAGGAATGCAGGCTTGTGGGAGAATCTAGATCTCTCTAAATGTTGGCATGCCCATAACATGGGAGTTTCCAAATGTTTAATAGCTTAAACTCAGTGGTACCTAGGGGCATGATACTTGTGTGGTTAGCATGGCTACTGAGAGTGTTGTTGTTGATATCGAAGGTATGTTTGATGGTTTTTCATTGATTCCACTTCCTTAAGGATACCTAGGAGATTGAATCATATCATAGTAGCCTCTCGTCACATGTTTACCCCTGTTGGTCAATTACTTGGGTAGATATGGGAGGAGGGTGGTTACAGAGTGGTATAAAAGCGGGTTGCACTCTCTTTGGGTCATATATGATACCACAAAGTGGTATCAGAGCATGGTTCAGCCCTCAAACTAGATGGGTGATGTGTTGGTCATGTATTCATGTCGGTTGCATATGTGTTTCTTATTCTTATAGTCTGTGTTCTTGTTGAATTTCCATGGTGTTGATCATGGTTGTAGTGAGTTCGCCATGTGAAGGTTGATGGTGTTGTTGTGGTATTTGTCGTCATGAGTGTATGGTTGTATATGCATTTGTTATGCATGTATGGTAGGTCGAGCATGCATTGTGAGGTCATTGTATGCAATTAGGTCATCATGATGTTGTTAGTTGTTATGATGTTGATGTGTTTGGTGAGATAGAGCAGGAAATGCAAATAATTAAAGTGAAGTTGCAGCATTGGACCTCGAGGCAAGAGCATGTCGTCATACGGGTTTGGATGTTGGGCATGTATGTATGTTAGTTAATGGATTTTTATATTCATTAGGGTTATATGCATTAGGTTTATGTACATGACCATTGATGTTATTGTTACCTATGTGATATATGCTAGTTGATTAGTGTAGTCATATGCACATGTGTTAGATATCCATGAGTGGTAGTAACATGTGGTTGTATGCATTGCTCTTGTTTTTTTATGTTATATAACTAAATGATTATGTTATATGTTGTTGATGAGTATGTTATAGGTTAACTTGTTGTTGTTATATGATAGTTAGCTCGATGAATGGTTATATATGCTAGTAACTTGATGATTAGGGTTATTACATTAAGATCTTGATGTTATATGTATCATGCTAACTTGGATTGGCCTATGCAGATGGTCAGGGTTATGACATTCAAGTATGAGTTGACTTATTTGTGAAATTGTGTTGTACTAATCTAGAATGATCGTACATATGTGATTGTTATGCATAAATGACAAGTGTTTATGAGTTTATGATGTGAACATGTTAGCTGACTATTATGGATATCATTACCTTATTTATTTTAGAGTTGATATGTCATGAATTTATATCATGCTCATCTGGATTGATTGTGCAGACAAGATAGCCTCCCCTGAGATACATTAAGGTATGAGCTTGCTTATGTCATCTACTTTGTGCTTGAATGTTTGATTATGTCGTTTAATTGGTATTTGAGTGTTGGTGTCTATTATGTCGCCTATCTATTGTCTGAATGTTTGATTACTTGCATGATATGAGTATGTGTCTATAAGATTTCATGAATGAACGATCATGTTTTAAGATGATTGTACTAACACATATGTGTTGAGAAAGCTCACATGTACTTGAGTGTAATAGGTGACAGTTGTAGTATTGTGTCTAATGACTATGAGTTGACTATGAATTATGACATGATTTCTAGTCTTGGTAAAGGTTGATTTGAAATTGATAGATATGGTTGTCTTGATATTTCGAACATGTGTTTGACATGTGTAAACAATGCAGGAAACATGCATGGCATTAGCATCACAAGGTAATAGTTGATGTGTTTAAAAAACTAACAGTTGGGTGATGTGGTAGTGCATAGTAACACTCAATTGCAGCAAGAAAAAGGTCAAAGAAAGGAATTGAGCAAGAATTATTTTGGCTATGTTTGGAAACCCTAATTCCAAACAAATGAGTGCTTTGCATACAGGAAGTCTTTTTAACCTTAATCTTGTCTGACATTATGTGGTTATGTGCTAGATTCATGAACTTGTATTTGACAAGTATATTAGCTAGTCTCTAGTTATAGGTGGATATGTTAAGGGAATTGGAGTCCCTTGAGAGATGGTGTGGATGTGCTCAGTTGCAAGCAACATGATTGGAACAAAAAGGTAAGGTAACCAGTGTATTGTTATGTTTATTTAAGCACTAGCAGTTATTTGTTGATGGCGGTATGATGAAAGGGATTGCATGGAAAAGAAATTGCGATGGAATCTTAAAGAAGGTTGAGGTTGAGCTTTCACTTGGAAGCACTGGGAACCATGGGGATTGATTCATGGTGCCTATTGTTAGTGTTATGCTTTTGGTATTTTGGTGATTTTTTGTTCTTGATCGTGATTTTTTTTACGTCTTATGCATGGCCATGCCACTTTGGTTGTGGTGTCGTATTGTTGTTGGTTTGCCATGGTTTTCTTCTCATTTGTTTCTTGTCTTGCCTTTTATGTTTGGGGTCTGGGGAATTGGTTGGGAAAGAGGAAGTTAATGGAGCCCATGGAGAGTTGAATGAAAACCAATAGGTGATGTAAGGCTCGGATGAAGCTTAGTGCATGTATAAGGGTAGTTGAAGGCAAGCATATAACAGTTAGTTGGATTGGTTGGGTCCATTGGTGTAAATGGACAATGGTAAGACAGTCATGAGAAAAGTAATTAGGAAAGGTAAAGTAAGTAGATTTGAGGTGTCAGATTACTTAGATACGTTGGGAATCGTTGTTCTCGATGTTGTACATGCTTTGCATGGATAAAGGAAGTTCTCTTAACCTTTACCTTATGATATTTGGTAATTATGTTGTGATCATGATTGTGTCGATGTATATATATGTATACATGTATGTATGTAGGTATGTCATTTTCTGATGAGATCATGATTGCTTTGTGCTAATGTTATATATATGTATGTATTTATGTATCTATGTCACTGTTTGACAGGGTCATCAGGAATCATTCTTGTAGAGGAATGATTGCTTATCCAAGTGAATGGCATGAAGATATTTTTGGTTCATGAGGAATCAAGTGGGAAGAGTAGCTTGAAAAATCTCTTAGGTCAGTATCATGTAGATATGAATTGATATTATGTGATTATACTATGTCTATGTTTATGTTATGGATATGCTAATGTTGAGAGATACATCAACAAAATGAAAATAGCGTGATGCACGACATGCTAGGATAAGCATGGATGGCTAAGAGACACTAGAAGCAAGGTTGCTTGGTAAAGACAGTGTGGTTTTAGATGTGTGGTACTATTGTTGTGAATATATTGTAAATTTTGTACATGTTGCATTTGTGATGTTGTGCGCATGTGGTGTTGTGTATATATAGAGTGTGTACATGTTGTTATGCAATGTTATGTATAGGGTGGTACATATAGTGTTGTGTGAATATTACATATGTAGTGCTAGGCATATATGGTGTTATGTACATGTTAGATATGCGACATTGTGTGCATATGGTGTTGTGCGCACATTGGATATGCAGTGTTGTGTACATATGATTTTATGTACATGTTGGATATGTAGTGTTATGTACATGTGGTGTTGTGTGCATGTTGTACATGTGGTGCTATGTACATATGGTGTTGTGTGCATGATTGTACAAGTGGTGCTATGAGCATGTGGTGTTGTGTACAAGTTGTACATATGGTGTTGTGTGACTGGTGTTGTGTACATGTCGTTCATATGGTATTGTGTACATGTGATGTCGTGTACATGTCGTGCATGTGGTTTTGTGTACGTCTAGCATTGTGTACAGGTTGTACAGGTGGTATAATGTACATGTGGCGGTGTGTACATGTTGTACAGGTGGTGCCATGTACATGTGATGTTGTGTACATGTTATGCAGGTGGTATTGTGTACATGTTGTACATGCAGTACTGGTGTACATGTGGTATTATGTGCACGTCATAATTGTTGTGTTGTGTACATGCGGTATTATGTATGTGCATGGTGTAGTCGTGGTATCATCACATGTGTATTCGTTGTGTTGTACTTTGTGTACGTATAGGTATTGTGTTGTACATCGAGTGTAGGTGTATGTATTATGTTGTGGTATACACCAGATGTAGGTGTATGTATTATGTTGTGGTACACTAGGTGTAGGTGTATGCGTTGTATGTCATGTATAGGTGCATGTATTGCATGGTGTTGTATGTCGTGTGTGGTTGTATGTGTGGGATGTACACTATTTGTATGTGCACATGGTTGAGGAGAAGGCATTGGGCATTTTTCGGGTGTGGAAATCGATCCGGAGTGCGTACGGAATAAAGACGAAGGTAGAAGCTAAGGATTTATTAAAGGATAAGTATCAATATTTTATTTCAATTTTACTATGCGTGTGAATTATGATTATGGTTTATGACGGTTACATGTGATTTATGATTTTGATCTATGATGGTTGTGTTTTGTGCTAATCTGATGTGATAAATTTATACATGATGATTTGGTCAAAGATGTTAGTTTGACCCATTGTGACAGGTAGTAAACAGGATTGCAGGTGTACTTTATTGACGAGCTACCAATGAGGTATGATTTGAAGTTATTTTAATTTATTTTAATCTAATGGAATTTATGTGTTTGGTACAGGAAGCACGCAAATGTCCAGTTGGGTGGTTGAAATCAATTGCAAGCATTAGCAGCAACAACAAAGGAATTGAAACATGCAACAATATGTTGGTAAAACACTTTAGGAGAACGGCCATTATGGGACACTGGTACCCAATAGTATCCATTGATTTCCATGAGCATGATATGACCGGTATGATGGTTTTGAGGCAGGTATATGCCTTGGTTTTTGACCTTCTGATGCGAGTAATCCTTGCAAAGGGATGGATTTCCTGGGATAGGAGATGTCGGGGAACTTAGAAGTTGAGTGACTACATGGAAGGGGGTGACTAGATGCCCGAGGGACTATGTAGCATAGAAGGGAAGGTCGGGAATATTTTTTTTTTGGTCTTTAGCATTTCCAGATGGAATCAAATGCACATTGGGAGTGTTCCTTGGAACTGTTAGTGCTTGAATTTGCCTCAGGCTGAGGAAGGCAAAATCCAAGGCAACATCAAACCACTTAGCCTCGTAGCTAGCCCTACGAGGACAGGAGAGGGGTCTCTCCGGGTCTATCTCGGAAAAAGGTCTTCAAATGGCTGAGATGACCAATAAAGAACACTAATTTTAGGCTAGTAAACTGATAGGGAAAGTTTGATTTTAAATTTTTAGGGTTTTGTTGGAAAGCTGAGCACGACAATTTTGGGTGCGGGAATGAGACACAGTTTTTGCAGAGGTCTTTTTGGGGCAAGGTAGGAGATTGTCTTGATGCCTTTGAAATAAGTGAATGGATAGATATGACCGGTGAGGAGTTAAGGAGAGAAAGAAACCATTGAGAGTTCTCCTTAAATAGATGAAAACATAGATATTAAGCAAACTTAAAGGCAGAGCATAGAAACCATGAATTCTACCTTACCACTTCATTTACTTAATTTGCAGAAGAGAAGAGTGGGAAAATGATACACATAACAAACTTACAAGTACATGAGAGAAACACACCATCAACACAAATCACCACAGGAATCCCAAATAGTGCTGCAAAACCCTGGTCTTTCCTTTGCCAAAATTGCAGAGATACAAAGAGTAAAACAGTATAAGCTTATCCCTCAAGAGTCCAACCTCTCCAACCTCTGAAAATGACTAAGAAAATACATAATATAGGTAAGCTAACACCTTTCCTTGCCTCTAGGGGTCGAGCTCATCCTTCTAGGAGCTGTTTCAACCAATTCTAAACTGAGCACTAAAATCTACGCAGTCAAAACAACTTGCCTCTATAAGCTAGGAAACCAATTCATCCATTAAATGTTTGACTTTTTATGAATGAATCTTCTAGAAGAGATAAATAAGTGCCATGAAATCATAAAATTACATCAATTACATCAAGGAGGATGAAAAATCACTCCAAAAATTCAAAACTAGTCAAATCTGCGTTTTGCTGAGCTGTAGGTGAAAATCTGGCAAATTTCCCTGATGCGTAGCGCCCCAATTCTCAACGCGTAGCGCGCCTTTGAGCCAACTTTTGAGGCACTTCCCGGCATCCAAATGAGGCAAAAGTAGGCTTTTTGGAAAGGTATGGATGTATAATTTCCAACCCAAGTGGAATTTCTCAATTTGGTGTCCATTTGCCCCTCCAAAATTGCAATCTCCCAAGACTGCTTCCTGTGTGTCCAAAAAGTGGCAGAAAGTCATTTTTTGCATGTTTTTTGACCTTCTGAGGGCTCAAAACCTAATGAAATGTCTTGGCAATTGCTGAGAAAGTGTAATTTGTCATGAAAAATCCAAAAATGCTGAGTTTTTGAGAAATGGACTTGCCCATCTTCAGGGTAGCGCGCGGCGCGCTACGCGTTGAGGGCAAAAACCTGTTTTCAATACAAAAATTTCACAATTGACAAAATTTTCTCCAAATTTCTTGAAATTTGGGCTGGGAGTCCCCAATCAAGTACCATGCTCAGTCAAAGAGGCTTCGGCCAAAATTTGGAGTGGATCGGGCCTTTTCCGTCGTTTTAGTGCCTTGCTCAACCTCCTTGGATCTGGCGATTGTATTTTTGGCATTTCTCTAAAACCATGGAACCTGTGTAAAAAGTGAAGGAGGTTTTTCTTCTTTGGCATGTTGTGGACAAAAACCGCTCTCAGTTTTCCAAAATTCATCTTTGATTGCTCTGAAACATCTTTTGAGTGAAACTTATCCCGATGTGCGAAACAAGGAATTTTGTCGAAATGAAGCAAAATGAAGGGGATAAGAGGCTTCTAAATTCTTGGGGAAATTTTTGGAAGTAGGGAGGGATGTTAGGAAGCAGGGGAAAGTGGAATCATAGAGATCGAGTGATGGGAAGGGGTCCAAAAGGGCAAAACACAGGCCTAGCCTAGAAAATTGCCAAGTTGTGGCAAGAAACTAGGGTTTGTGCAAAAATGAGGAATTTGGGGGATCTCAGTGATGGGAAGCATTTGATAAGGTACTTTAAGGATAGGGGAAGGTGTATGAACATCAGGATACAAGTTTTGTCGATGATTTGACCGTCCAGGAGAAATTACCTCCAAAACCCTAAGAGAGGGTAATGACCTTGCCTAGGTGCAACTGAAGCATGAACAAGGTGTAGAATGACCCATTGGAACTTGACATGATGATGAAAACCCTATGAATGATGATAGAATCAGCTGAATAGTGAAATAGACTTACATTTGGGAAATTTTGAAAAGAGTGAAAGCAAACCCTAGACCTAATGCCTAGTGACCAAATTTTGCTTGAAGACTCTTTGAAATGACAAAATTTGACCTTGACACTCTGAGACCACTTTGTAAGAGCATATTTGATCACTGGAGGAAGACTGGAAAGACTGACACTAATAGGAACAATGAGTCAGTAACTATTCACTGAGAGGACAAGTGGCGTGGGATTGTAGCACTGGACATTGGATGCAGTTTCACTGTGGTAGTGGATTCTATACTTCCAAGGAAGGAGGTGAACCCTAGTAATACTTTGAGGGTGGAGGTGTGAGCCTTTGGATTCCCTTATTGCGTATGCAAGCATCATATCATTTTATTTGTTGGTTTAGAAAAGGTTCATATGTTTATATGTGGTTATTGTAAATAACATAATGAGATATGTTATAAAGCTCCAGTAAGAGGTATGGTTGTTATCTGGTCATGTTGTCATGATGTTTTTCTTTTGAGTGAGTCTTTCATTGTAAATACTACAACGAGTTAAGTTATAAATCTCCATGGGTAGTATGTTTTCTTTTTAGTGATCTTGTTGAGGTTTTGGTGTGGTTTAACACTGAGGATAGTGTTCCCCAAGAGGGAGGGTTCTATAACAGCCTTGATGAAAATTTCATGTAATAAAATTTAATAAAGGAAAATTAAGACCACGGTTAAGGGACACTTATTCCAATCTAAATGTTGGGCAAAGACATCCTAGTGGGTATCACTGGATGTGTTCATGGCTAAAGTAAATTGGAAAAGGAAATCACAAAGGAATTAAAAAGGAAAAAGGCATTTTTAGCACATTTATTTATGAAAATAATGGAAATTAGGAGAAAAGTAAGGTGAAAGGTCATAGGTTGCATGTGAGGAGGAAAATGAAGGAAAATAATGGAAATTGAAGAAAATAGAGGCCTTATTAAGAAAAAGGCTTATGAGGATCAGTTGGGAAGCCTTTGGTCAGTGTAAGCTTGGCCAGTTCAGTTTTGGAGCTCTCTCTCTCACTCTTGGATGCTTAGAGTTTTCTTGGAGCACTCTAGCTTTAGAGCAAGGAAGGAAAAGCAAGCAAAGGAAAGGAATGGAAAGCAAAGATCAGACAAGGAAGAGCAGGATCAAGCAGCTTCATCAGGAATACTTGCAGTTAACATATTGCATGTGTGATTTCCTAGCTGGTTTTGAAATGCATGTCTTTGCATGTTGGTGTATGGTTCTCTTATTGTCGATGGCATGGTTTTGTCGAGTTATCACAATGGGTTTCAGCCTAGCCTTACCTTTTTCCAAATGCCATGGTGTGTTGGGATGTTGATATCGGTTTTGAGCTTTGGAATTGCTGAATGAATTTCGGAATCCGGGGTGGAGGTGGTATCAAGGTTCATTCCCAAAGGCCTAGGAATCCCATGACCAGTTTTTGGCGAGATACATGGTAAATCCTGAGGGAGGTGTCTCGGTTAGGGACTAGTGATCTGGGATTGGATTGTGGTAAATCCTGAGAGACAAGGAAATGGAAACTCCTTAAGGATACTGATGGATCTCATATGGCATTCCAAGTTCAATTCAGTTTTGTGATCGGAGCACCAGTTTTGGTGTGATCACAGTTTGGTGAGGGTGGAGGTGGTTTAACCTTTGGATTCCCTTGGTGGTTTTTGGATTGTTTTATCCATGAGATATCACATTAATTATTGGAATATGCCATGGAGGTGACTGGCTGAAAGAAAGATTTGGTTCAGCCATGTCTACGGTCGGGTGGTACGTGGAAGTCCCGAACCTAGTCGGATTTGCCTATGTTTAATAAAGGCTAAGTTCTTTTTCTTTTGTACTTATTCATATGTGGATTTAATGTTTGTTATCTCATTGTTATTTTCACGGTTTTATGTTGGTTATAAGCATGGTTATATGACTGGTTATTGTCATTCTTATTTCATGTATTTACTTGACTAAAAGGATAATGGATGCAAGACCTAATTGATGTCATAACAGTTCAAGTGAGAAGGTGGTGATCCTTCTTGTCATGTCTTGTAAGAATTTTTAGTCATTCATGCTCTGTCTTGTATCCTAGACCTGTAGATTGTATTAATTGCAAGTGTTTGACAGAATTTCAGTCCCAGGTGGGGATGGTCATGCCTAGTCCTGCAGTTAGTTTTTGGTTTATTAGTCTTGTCATGATGTGTTTAATGGATTTCGGAAGTTACAACAAGTTCTGGGCAGTGACCAGAATTTTGGGCTTGAAAAGTGCCTTAAATCCCACTAAGTCTGGCATGGGTCTATTAGAAATAGTCCCTGGACATAGGCATGCAGGCTTATGGGAGCATCCAGATCTCTCTAGATGCTGGTAATCCCATAGCATGGGAGCGTCCATAGGTTTAATAACTTAAAAACTCAATGGGACCCAGGGCATGATACCTGTGTGGTTGGGATGGCTCTTGGGAGTGTTGTTGCTGATGTGGAAGGTATGTTTGATGGGTTTCTATCGATTCCACTTCCTTAAGGATGCCTAGGAGGTTGAATCATATCATAGTTGGCTCTCGTCACATGTTTACCTCGGTTGGCCAGTTACTTGGGTAGATATGGGAGGAGGGTGGTTACAATCCTACACTTCCTGCGCCATTACCAAACTGATAATCAAGAAGCAAGTCCTATATAATCCTCTGCCTACTCCTAGTCAGCCTTGGGAATCCATATCCATGGATTACATGTCAGTCCTTCCTTCTACTAAGCATGGAAATGACTATGTTTTCGTGGTCATCGACAAATTCTCTAAGATGTCCATTTTGGTGGCCTGCAATAAGAGTATCACATAAGAAGCCACTGCTAAGCTCTTCTTTGAACGAGTGTGGGTACACTTTGCGATCCCACAATCCATTATCTCAGATCGAGATAATGGATTTCTTAGTAGATTTTGGTCAAGCCTCTAGTTGATGCTGGATACCAAGCTCACTAAGTCCACGACCTTCCACCCCCAAATGGATGGCCAAATAGAGGTCGTCAACAGGATGATGGTGCACATTCTACGCATGGACAACTCGAAGCATCCACTCACATGGGATGAAATCCTCCCCTACATCCATCACAACACTAAAACAGATCTCTCCATAGCTCAACTGGCCACATCCCCTTTCAGGTGGGTTTAAGATTCCATCCACTATGTCCGATTAATGTGGTCATACAATTTGCAACAACTCAGGCAGATTCAGCTCATGTCTAATACGAATCTGATAGAGCTAACAACTTCATTGAGTGAATTCAGCGCATCTGCCAGCATGTGATGAGCCTCATCATTGGATAATTATATGGGCCTTAATTCACCTCCTATATAGTCAAATCAACTCTTCTCACAATTTATTACACGTTTTTATTATATTTTGTTTAATGAGATGATTTAAAGTGAGATATTATGCCTAGTGGACTAATATGCATTGAATGTAAGTTTGGAAGAGAAAATCAAGGAATTTTGGCAAAACTAAGGTTTGAAACTCGAATGGGACAAGGGAGAGAGATTATAGTAGGTAAATCCTCCTCATTTACTCCTCCCACATTCAAATATTCCTCCATTAATCACACCAACTCGAAGTGCAATCAGCCAAGTCATGAAGATCAAAAGGTAGTCGAGCAAGTGATAGACAAAGAGTTAGTTCATCTCGATTTTGGGAGCCGACCCTCCGTAGATTTAAGGAAGTCATTGGGGACTTCAATTATATAGGTAGAGAGGCCTAGAGCCTCATTAGGATTCAAATTTTTGTTGTAAAAACACTAGTTATTTTCGAGCTCCAAACTTGTGGAAGACATTGATGATATTTTCTGTTTTGATAATGAAAATGAGATTTTTCTTGATCCAGCACTGAGTTAACTCAGAGGGCTGAAGCTCTTGGTTTAGGGCCCAACCCTAGCAGTACAGGCTCCTCTTCTTGTATCTGTATGCTTGGCTCAGTTTCATATATTCATGGTTAAATTGTCTTTAGAAGTATTTCATTGCAAGTAATGTGGATTTGATTAGTTGTTTATTAGTTTGCTTCCATTTGTGCTTTACTTTAGTAGTAGGTTAGAAGGGATAAAAGGAGCACCAAAAAGCTTTCAGTAGGTGTCTTGGCCTCACCTCTTCCCTCAGGGATCATGATTTGAGGAAAAGACCCTTATGCAGCCCCAAAAAGATAGATTTCCATTTTCTCATAAGATTTAGAGTTTACTGTACTTGAACCAGCATTTGATCAGTTTTGCAAGTGTAGGATTTAATTACCATCTCTTCCATATTCATTCTTACAGTAGATCTCATCCATGATTCCATTTTATTCAGCAATTTTCCTCATGCATGAAGTAGACAACTAGTTCATTAAATTATGCTTTTCTAGCTTGTTAGAATTCTTCTTGTTTACATGACTTTTTGGAAATTATAAATGTTTTATGCAGAGTAGGTGCTTCAGAAATATAAAGAGATATCATATCAGGCAACCACCTTCCAACTTCATCCATCCATAATCATTCCTTGCTTTCACCAAGACCTTCACCAATCTCATCATTTTACATAGAAATTCCTCCAAGCATGTTGAGTGAATCCAACCATATCCTAACCTTGGTTTTGCGTTCTGAGTGATCCTAGGCATTTTCTCACTCCATTCCACCCATCCACCACCTTCCCTAAGCCTTCCATCACCTCCATCAACCATCATTTTGTGCTCGGATGTATCCTATAGAAATACCGGGAATCCCGTAGGTTTCTAGTACACCCTGTAGGTTTTCTTGTAGTGCCCTGTTTTGAGGCCGAATTGAGGGAAAACCTCTAGGAAGCCACACCAGGTAACCCAAGGGTCTATCGAACCTTCCAACCATCTCCTAAACCTCCCAACCATCCACCAACATCACTAAGCCGCCTGCCACATCACCAAAAGGGATTGGGGTTTACACTTGATTTTCCATCAAAAGAACAAAATAGATTTATTTCAGTCCTTTACATGCACTGTAGTGATGTTTGATGTCTTGAACTTCCATGCTTTAGACAGTATCATTTCATACATGTTAGCTTGGAATTCTTGTAAAGCATAGTTTTTCAGCAGTTAGTTAGAGAATGGTGTGTTTTTAGCATATGGTTTCAGTCATTTTCCTTATTGCAGCAGACAAGATTGCTCCTAGAGTATATTTCTCTTTCTTTCATTAGCAATCAAGCTTCTTCTGAATCCATAGAAGTCTGGCTTGAAACCCTAGTGGTCTCTCACTAGCTGAACAGTGACAGAAGGCAAAACCATCACTTTTACTTGTGTATACAACACTGTCACCTCCAATTTTGTACGAACCCTGGGTTGATAAAGTAAAGTTGGTAGCTCCAGGAGTTGCAGCATTCTTGCTGCAATACTGGTGCTCATCACTTTTTGGTGTTGTTTCATTATTGGTGGCCACCAATAATGAAACACTAGTCATGTATATTCCATCTGTCCACCAGCCACTACAAAAAGTCTACTTGGGCCCTCATGCCAGGTATGGCCCAGAATTTAAATAACCCGCATGCCTTCAATGCATCTATTGAAGGTTGATGATTAATTGCGGCAAGGTCCACATCTTCGTGCTCCCGTTCCCGCCAATTAAGCATAGTGTATATCCTACATTGAAAGAAAAGGCAGATTAGAACATTTTAAATCAAAGTTTTTGGGCGGAAATTGAAGAATTTGAAATTAAAAAACCTATGTCGTGGGGACCACACTCTCCAGTTAGAGACAGTGTGTAAGTCTACACTCTGCCCAAACAGAAAGTGCAGGCCCCAGGGTCTTTCCTATGTAGGAAAAAGTCGAGGTCCACAAGTTTCACATGCTGCGCCTGTGGACCCCCGCGAGCGGTCTTTTAAACTAAATTTTTCCTAAAAATCAAAATTGAAACCTAAAAACAAAATTCAAACGGTTGAAATGCAAGATTAAAGTGATGTGGATTACCTGGAGGTGACGGTTTTCGATTCCAACGGACGAATTTTCCGCAATCTTCATGGGAAGTTTCTTACCCAAAAGCTCTCTTTTCTCACTCTGAAGTCAAACGGTAAAAATGAATTTACAAAAGCCCTTTTTATAAGCTTTTTTAAATAAATAAATTTTTAATTTGTTTATTTTTCACTTTAAAGAGGTAACTTTTTGATGCAGTTTTATTTATTTTAAACAGGTATGAGTAATGTTTGAGTTTTTTGTGCAGAATATCGGATTTTTCAGGCAAAATTGATCATTTTCAACAAAAACATTAGAGTCATCTTTAAGCTCTTTTCTGACTCCTAAAATGTGAAAATATTGCTGAGTTTTTCTTTTTAAGCTCGTTAAAACGAAATTAAAAGGACGGTCCATTTACAGCTCTTTTCTGACCGTATAAAAATAAAAAGATTGTCGGATTTTTGTCATTTCAAATTCGATATTCGTTATAAAACGACGTGTCATTGATCGCTTTTTTACTTTTTCGGGTCAGAGGCACTAATTATGAAAAGTACTCCTTGATCGTAATGGTCAAGCGGTTCTCTCAAGTATTATTTTATACTTTTTCTGGCTTGGGAGACACAAATTTACGAGAAAGGACAACCATGGAGTTTTCTTAAGTTTTTCTTCTAACTCCCTAAAATTGAAAAACACCGAGTTTCTCCTATATTGGACTCGTTAAAATTTAACAGTAAAGGACCTGATCAATTACAAACAAGAACGGACCACTCCTTCTTAGGGTTCGAATTTAAACTAAGTTGGACTCTCCGAAGGATGAGCTTATAACCAAGCAAATGTTATCCTCCTCAAGCTTGTCAAAAATAAATAGGTACTTGCCAGAAATGGTAGGGGAAAAGAGAGAAAAATGAACCTGTTTGTTATATTTTGTGTCTCAGAAAAACATTTAACCACTCTTGAACACGACACTTTTTGTTCACCTGGTTTGGGAAATCCTTTGCCTAACAGTTAATCAAACCATATTGAAAGTTTTCAGCCAGTTTCTGGGTATTAGCTTTGGGTCAAATGTCACCAAACCATCTGCAGTGTTGTTATGTGTTCAAGAGGTCAGTGCAAATAAACCATTCATCTGCAAAATATCTGTCATCCATCTTGACCATCCCTGAGTCAGTCCTTGCAAATTATATTTCTTCAAACTTGATCTATGATTTCGTGTTGTGGGCTTGCCTACGACGGATCGCTTTCTATCGACTTCAGCTCATTATCTGGAAATATGATCTAGAAATCGTTGGTACCTTGGAATATGCATGCCTCAATGGCAGGTTTCTCGCCTTCGACAACAGGTAGCATCATTGACCTTCGATCAAAGGATTCCGTGACATGTTCGACATCAACTCATCTATTCACATTTCATGGATTGTACTAAGTACTTTGAGAGCCATTGACATTACTGGTGGTTTCTCTCACACTTGTTAACAGTTTACATCATTGACTGGTAATAAAGTGGTTTCTACCATGTTTGACTTTGACACATTCATTCACATGGATAGAATCGTACTAGTTCAGGAAGCAGAAATCAAGACCCTGGATCTAGTTTCCACCATCCAGGCTGCGAGGAATTTTGTTATTCATTATATAGTGAACTATTCATAAACAGATGGCTACACCCATACTGTGTCTACATATGTCTGTAATTGTGATGTATTACAAGATCATTCCTATATCAGAGCAGTTTAGTTAGTTTTCTAGTCAGTTTTGATCTGAGTATGGGAATGCCTACCTCAGCGATGATATGATCACATATATATATATATATATATATATATATATATATATATATATATATATATATATATATATATATATATATATATATATATATATATATATATATTGTATTGAATGTTTTTACAGGTTCCAACCAGGCTCTCCACAGGATGATCCTCGAAATGATAAAGTACTTCACTCTTCTTAGATGACAAATACTATATATTACAGACTTCACACTTTAGGGGCAATCTGTTGCACAAAATATTGTCACCATGAAATTCTGCAATCATGTGAGTCTATCACCACTCATACTTTCCTCCTATGCAAGTCTTAAACCTCAGCTCTTCATGTCAAGCCTTGAAAAATGAGAGAAAGTCCTTGAAAATCTATAAAACTCTGGTTCCACACTTTCTCTTAGCATTACCTGCGGTCCTGCACCCCCTGGTCATGTTCCCTGCAGACTTGCCCACTCTGTTTCTGTGTAATGGGTGCGGACCCCTGTAAAAGTCAAAAAGGCACAAGTACATTCTTAAAAAATCACTTTGGGTTATTTCTGGAAGCTTCTAGAGGGAATCTTGAGGTGGTTAGTTCGCTCCTTTGAGGTTCATGCATCCCATAACTAAAGGAGCTAACCCCTTGATGTGAGGAGCTTATCCCTTTGAAGGAGGACTCTATCCCTTTGAAGGTGAACCTGGTAACTTCCTTCCTCTGTACTATAAAATGAGGCATTGGGCTAGTTACTAAGGAGGTTGAGAGCTGAATATTTTTTAGGGTAAATGCTGTTGAAATTTAGAATTCCTAATTGAGCTTGAGAGGAGAGATTACATACCTTTTGATCTCTTTGGGAAGAGTGTGAAGCTTGTCAAAGTAGAGGAGATTCTTGTTGGACCCTGGGAGGAGCTTGTACAACATCAAGGCATCAAGGTTGTAAAGTTCTTCTTTGTTTAAAGTTAATACAATCAAGTTTATTTTTCTCAATAAGTTGTCTTCTATGGTTTATTTCATGAATTCCTTGATCATCATGATGAATATGATTTATTATATTGGCTATGCAGGTATTATTTGATGTGTGCTTGTTTGTGTTTGCAGGTTCTCAAAAGGAAACTCATTTGGACGGTCGAAGTGTGGCTGCCACAAACTAGCGTTGGACTTAAGGTAGGGTCTAAAACACCTCTTGGCTTTTATTTATAAATCGCAATATTTAGAGAAAGGTAGAATTTGCTTGTTTTTCTTGTCGCTAGATATCTGTAGATACTAGGGAGATTTGTCTTGTCCGCAAGAATGATTTATCTGGCTAACAAAATGGCGACTCCACTAGGGACTTGAGTTTTGGTTTTTTGTCTTCACTTTTACTTTGACTTGAGAAACTTTTCTCTGTTTCTAGTTTTTGCTTGATGTGTGTGGGATTGGGTAGTTTTTTTTATCCTGAATTGTTTTTAGTTTTTTCACGCTTTTGAAAGAGGACCACACGTTCTGTTTGTAACACAGTGCGGACATCCCCGCACTGTTGCTTTACTACACAGAGCGGTACCGCACCTGGTTATACCGGAGGCCTGCGGACCCTGTCAAATTTTTGAAAAAACCTAAAATATTTTCATCCAGTTAAGCTTAGGATTTGTTTATGTTTTTTAGCCTCTACCCAGATCTGCATGTGTCTTGTCAGAAACTTCTTGTAGGTGAATTCCATTGGCATTTTGGTTTTAGGTGATTTTCTAGAAGTTTTGTGTGCCTGGCTTGATTTTCGTTTGGTCTTTGTAGTAACTCAGAGTTTAGAAGCCTAAGAAACCTCAGATTACCCTGGTTTTTGCTGGTCTTCTTTGTGAGTCTGACTGATTTGTAAGATTTTCCTTTGGTGAGAAATAGATCTCGTTTTCTCTTTGCAAAGCTTTGAAAGAACTTGTTTTGAAAGTTCTGAATTTCATTTTTTTTTAAAAGAAAACATAAGATGGGTATTTTTTTATTAATTTGTTATTCTGAACGAATTAGTCCTTAGTTTGCTTAATAACTAAGCAAAACGTCTTCGAAAAGAAATTTTGTAAGCTTTTGCTTCAATTAGGTTTTTAGAATTTGTAGATCTCAAGGTTAGATTTTTCATAGTTTTGAGTGTTTTCTAGAAATTTTAGAATCACTTTTGAAAATTTTTGTTTTTGTAGTTTCTGAGTGTTGAAAAGAAAGGGATATTTTTTGTGAGCATAATTAGTAGTCTCGTTTTTTAGTTTATTGAAAAAGACAAAAAAAAAAATTATTTTTATTTGTTTGTTAAGGAAAGATTTGTTTTTCAAGCAATTGCATTCTCAACTATTTCTTTAGCTAGAAATTCATTGAAGAAAAAAGATTGTTTATCATCTTAGGTGCATTTTTAGTGTTTTGGAGTCGAGTCTTCACACCATAAAGTTTCATCTCCACACCTTTTGACTTAAGAAACAACAACAAAAATAAACTCTTAAAGTGAAATTTACCTATCAATCTTTTTATTTCTAGGGCTCTTTATCACCAACATGGCTTAGGCTAGTATCTTGGAGTAGGGAGTAATTAACTCTCCAAGATAGTTAAAACAAACAAGTAGCTATATCTTGCGGTAGGAGATAAATTCCAATTGTTACATCTATGCTCTGGGAAGCTCCTCTTATAGGAGTCAAGCATGAGATCATATCCGAACTAGTGGGGTAATCAATCCTTCCTCATTGGGAACGATAGAAGATATACACGTATTAAAAACGGTAAACCTCGGATTAACCATTGTCGAGGAGCCTAGGGTCACTTGTTGGTAAACATTGGATTATGCCAAGGAGCCTTCAAGGGGATTGAGTGTTGCTACTCTACCCTTGCGTGTGTATCGGATCACAGACTGTTCCCCAGGTATATTTGTTTCTGTTGGTAACCATAGTGACCATTATCTATAGGATTCTTCCCTAAGGTGACGGTGGTGGGAAGATCCCACTGCACCTGGAGTAGACGTCGACTAGACTCACTTGGACTCTCTAGGGGGTTCTCTTCACTCAATATGGTTTAGTGAAGAAACTTGTGCCAGTCTGTTTCATTAAGCAGGTTGTCGGGGTAACTGTTCCAACCGCCATTTCTGTATTGAATTCTGCGACGTTGGATTTCATCACCAACTAGTGTTTTCGGTATGGAAAGTTACTGTTTTTGTGTGGTTTGAACTCCTATATTCTTTAGGTGTGTGATTCAAATTGTTTGGTTCTTTAGAGACTTTAGGTGGTTTTATTGAGATTTTTCTTTGTTTGCGTGTGAAGTAATTAAAATATTTAATCGTGGTTGAATTACCGAGACAGTCCCGTAGACTTCGGGGGCAACCTCCCGAGGATTCACCAAGCTAGCTTGAAGGGATACTAGCTTTTGTAACTCCTAGTGACAGTAGAGTTGGGTCACCAGAAGAAGGAGAATATTCTTTAGTTGTTCACCCTAATTATCAAGTTCAAGCAACAGAGTATATTTCTGAACCAATTTCATTTTCCGAAGTTACTGGTAGTGTTTCCTCTACTAGTGAATTAGCTGAAGAACTTGAAATTTCTGAACCTAAAACTGAACATGCTGCTACTCCATCGTCAGGATTTGCTTCTGCAACTTCCAGTGGTCCTGGTTCACCCAGGGTAGGAAGGATCATTACCCAAAATCTTCCTTCTGGACTTATTGCTATTGAAGAACTCGTTACTCTAGAAGAAGGTATATCTATCCCTGAAAATCAACCAACTATAGAACTTAGGGAGCGTGAATCAATCTTTTACAGTCCACCTAGGAGGGATGCTTGGTATCTTTCATTGACCAACTTTTTAGAAAACCTGGGTCTAAGTTTTTCGCCACCTCGCATTCCTTTTCATCCAAAACCTAGAGGTTATTATCCTCCTTTGAATATGTTGAGACAGTCATCCATGTTTTCTCAATCTCTAGAAACATTTTTGTATGGCAGTCCTTCTGTTCCTTCTGGGTATCAGTCACTCACTGGTACTTTTTCAGGAACATCTCCTCAACCTATTGAACACAGGTTATCAACTAGTAATAACGGAACTAAACCGTTGAGTGTAGAAGACATTCTTATGATGTCAAGTACTATTCCAAATCTGCAACCTCAAGGTAGTCAGTTACCGCCTGGGGGGAAACCTCAAGGTACTCAATTATCACCTGGGGGGCAACCTCAAGGTACCCAGTTACCGCCTGGGGGGAAACCTCAAGGACAATACATACCTTCAAGTCAGTACATTCCTCAAGGTCAACCCTAGACTCAGTACGTCCCTCAAGGTCAACCCCAGTATCAATATGTACCTCAAGGTCAACCCCAGTTTCAGTACATGCCTCAAGGTTATCAACCTCAAGGTCAGTACCCAACCCAAGATTTCCAACCACCTTCAGGTCAATCATTTGTCCAAGGAGCTGGAAATGTACCTTTGAATTATCAAACCTACCCTCAACCCGGTTATGGTCCTCAATATGCTCAACCTTCTATGGGTCCATACCCCAGAATGAATGTAGTGTGGGATCCATCTCAATCTCAACAGATCTTGCAACCGAATGTGTAGTTGTCATCTCAATCTGGAAAACCTTTGGTTTCTGGTTCAACCCGGCAACCTGTCCAGCCTACTATTCAAACTTTTGCACCTGGTGCAGTTTCTCAGCCTGGGCCTAGTTCGCCTCGAACTCCGCCTCAAACGACTACTGCAACTACTGCAGCATCTGTTCAATCTACCCCACCTATTTCTAGAGTATCGGCAGCTCCAATTTCTATTGTTCCTGCATCAAATCCTCAAGCATCTTTACCTCAGTCTAGACCTACAATTCAGACTTCGGTTCAGATGCCTGCAGGACAACCTTGTCCAAGTACGGTTGTCACAAGTCAACCTCAGTTTACATATCAACCATACCAGGGACAGTACCAATTTGGTCATGTTGTTCAAAGCCCAGTCTACCAGTATCAACCATACCCTAGATATACTTATCAGCAACCTCAACAACCCCAGTACAGTCCGGTTAATCCTGGTTTTCCGGGAGGATATAATATCCCAAATGCAATTCCAATTCCAAGTTATCCTGGATATCCTCCTCCTGGGGCTGGTCTTATGACCCAGGGTTTTCGAGACCCTAATCATTAGTTACCATTCATTGCAACTTTGGACTTGCCTGATTTGTCGCGCCTTACAAATGATCCGATTAATTATCTTCCATTTTGGCCGCCAATGCCGAATAAGTTGCCCAGTGATATCCCAAAGTTTGAAGGTAAATCAGGAGAGGATCCGTCAAACCATGTTATGACTTATCACCTCTGGTGTGGGTCTAACTCCATTATAGATGATTCAATTCGTTTACATCTTTTTCAACACACTCTGATTAGTCTTGCGGCCAAGTGGTACATCGAGTTACTATGAGCCTCTTTTTATAACTTTAGTCAGCTAGCTACTTCATTCTTAACTCATTTTCAGTTGCCTGTCAGATATGACAATGGCACGGAATTATTAACTTCATTAAAATAGTCAACGTCCACTTATATATCATATCACATTCATGAATGGAGACGTCGACGGCGTTTAGTGAAAGTTTTTATTCCGGATCAAATCTTAGCAGAATGGTTTGTTAAATCGTTATTACCCAAAATCACTGAGGATGGAGCTAAGGCGGGAGTTGTTACTGAAGAGCAAGTAATTGCTCAAGCTCAGTACCTTGACCTCGTTTATACGCAGTTGGGTACTTTACACAAGAAAATCCCCAACCTTCCGAAACAAAATCAAATAACTGCAGCTCCTTTAGGGTCTCATGCCGCTGACGGTATGATTGGTTCAATTAACACCAAAAGTAAGAAGAAATATTCAAAGAATTCTTCTCCTATCATAACTCTACCAGATTCCCCGACAGGAGACTCTTCCGCTGAAATTCCTGCCGATATTCATGTCGTAGAATCATCTACGGCCAAATCAAAATCCGGCGATAAAAAGAAGGGGAAGAAGAAAAATAAGCAAAATTCAAAAGAGAAATCAAATAAAACGGAATCTACTGAAGAGAAACGTAAACCTTGTGCTGAGGTTGCAAAAATTGTCAAAGGTTCTCAAACGCCTGTTGTCTTGAAGGATCCTTTTCCTTTTCAAGACAATAAGATGATTGGTTCTTCCTCAAATGCCTCGGAAGAACCCATAATGATGATGTACCATGTTAGGATTGCGACACGATCGCAAGATTATGGAAGTAAAAGTCTTGTTGGTGGTAAGGAAGCAGAATCTTCTAATTCGAACCCATCAATTTCAACTCCTGGTTCTGATCCGCTACAGATCGAGAAACCTAACCCAAACTTAGTAATCAAACCGCCTGCTAAGGGTATACTTTAAAAGTCAGCTTTCAATCCACATGCGAGAGCTGCTCAGAACTATAACATTGTTGAAGATTTAGCTATTTCCCCTTCAGCAATGTCGGCTTTGGAGGTACTGCAATCATGTCCAGCACAGCGTAAATTGCTATTGTCGGCTATAGGAGTTGTTGATATTCAGGACTCGAACCTTATAATCTCCGATTTAGAAAATAGTACACCTCGTTTACCTCATCAAATGGCTTTCCAGATTCCAGTGTTAGTCAGAAACAGACCTTGCTTTAGGACTGTGATTGATGAGGGAGCTTCAACGTATATTATGTCGATCCAGTGTTGGAGATCGCTTCGTTCTCCTACACTTAATCAATCCCCGATGATTCTAAAGGCTTTTGATGGTTGTGGGTTCCATCCTTTTGGCATTCTACAAGATTTACCTATAGGGGTTGAAGGCAAAACTGTTAATCTAGATGTGGAAGTGGTTGATGCCCCTCTATATTACAACCTTCTCTTGGGTCGTAGTTGGTCTTACGCTATGACTGCTATTGTTTCATCGGTCTTTCGGCTTATAAAGTTTCCTCACAATGGAAAGATCATAACTATAGACCAGCTAACTTACTTTTCATCTGACCCAGCCTCTTCTGAAAGTATCCAACATGTCGGCAAAACAACTATCCCTTATAAGGATGTTGGGGTAGGATTGGTTAAAGATTTTGGTTTACTAGGAACTTTTTCCTTTCCGCCTTCTACTGCAACCATTCATATGATTTCATCAGACACTATTGTTTATGATGATCCTTGGATCGTACCTTCCGAGTCTGAGGTGGATTCATTTGGTGATGCTATGCCTTTGAGTCCCTATGAAATTGCGTATCAGGCTGTACAGTCGTTTTCCGACCCTTCTTCAACCAGAATTGATCTAATGAATGTGGTCTATGGAGAATCACTTTCAACATCAAACTCAGATTCAACAACTTTTTCCGAACTTGTTCATACTGATGAGAAAATTCGTGAAATTTTGTCTGTTGATGATTTACCATGGGAAGATCTTCATCATCGATCTTCATTCCTACCTGAGATTGATCATTTTGAAAATGATTTTTCATCTATTTTTACTACTGATTATGTCAAGGAACCACAAAATCCATTGCAAAATCCTGATTCTGAGTTAAATTTGGGAAATATTTCTCGAACAATTCCTATTGACATTTCAGTTAAACCTGGAATTGTTGAAAACATTCATATAGGTGCCTCCTGTATGGAAAATGAACTTCAAACATATAAGGCCCTATTTCAAGAATTCCGCAACGTGTTTGCCTAGTCATATGAAGAAATGCCAGGAATTGATCCAGCAATTGTTGTTCATGAAATCAAAACTTACCTGGATGCTAAACCCGTCCGGCAACGTTTGCATCAGATCCACCCACGAAAAGCTGCTGCTATTAAAGCAGAAGTTGAAAATTTACTTAAAGTAGGTTTCATTTATCCAATTCCCTTAACGGATTGGGTATCGAATATTTTTCCTGTTTACAAAAAGCAAGGAATGATAAGAATATGTATCGATTATAGGGATATTAATCGAGCTTGTCCCAAAGGCAATTATCCAACTCCCTATATCGATCAAATCATTGATGATTATGCTGGCAGTGAAATTTTCTCCTTTATGGATGGTTTTTCGGGTTACAATCAAATTAACATTCTACCTGCTGATCAACCAAAAATGGCTTTTATTTGTCCATGGGGGACATTTTCTTATTGCAAATTACCTTTTGGGTTGAAAAATGTCGGAGCAACTTTTCAAAGAGCTATGTCTTACACGTTTCATGACATCAAGCACATTGTGCAACCTTATCTCGATGATTTACCTGCTCATTCATTACGTAGAGCCGATCATCTCACTCATTTACGAGCAATATTTATGAGATGTAGGCATTATCGAATTAGGTCGAATCCACACAAATTTGTTTTCTGTATATAAATGGGTTGTTTACTGGGATTTGTTGTTTCGAAAGTCGGCATTCGTGTCGATCCCTCGAAGGTTGAAGCTATTGTCAAATTGCCTCCTCCTTCAACTCTTCGCCAACTCCAAAGTTTGCAATGGAAAGCAAACATTTTACATCGATTCATTCCTAACTATGCCGAGATAACAAAGGGTTTTACCAGGTTGTTGAAATAGAATACTCCATTCTTTTGGGATGAGATAGCTGACAAATCTTTTGATGCACTTAAACACGTGTTGACCCATGCACCGTTATTGCATCCTCCCAACTACAACCAGGATTACTTCTTGTATCTCGCTGCCTCTCATTCCACTATCGGGATGGTGTTAGTTCAGGAAGATGAACTCAGTAGTGAACATGTGATTTATTACCTTAGTCGAACTTTGAATCTGACTGAGCTAAAATATTCGCATGTGGAGAAATTGGCCTTGGCAGCTGTTCAAGCTGTCCAAAGATTTCGTCATTACATCTTACTATGCAAAACTACCGTAATTTCTGACTGTAACCCTATGATTTATATTTTGACAAAACAATTGCTAGGGGGAAAGTATTCCAAGTGGATTGTTATCCTACAGGAATTTGACTTGGAGTTTGAAAAATCTAAGTCAAAGAAATCTTTAGTTTTTGCAGAGTTGATGTGTGACTTCCCACGTGCTGATACTGAAACTGTGGCGGAAGAGCCCATTGCGGACGAATCCTTGTTTCTTATCAGAACTCTTGACCCATGGTATGGAGATATCATTGTTTATCTCCAAACCCAATCTTTTCGGCCTGAAATTTCACGATCTCAGTGATGGAAAATACATTTTCAATCCCAACAATACAATATTATTGGAGATACACTCTATCGTCATGGGGCGGACTCTATTTTTCGACGTTGTTTAACTCATGAGGAAGCTGAAAAGGTTTTAAATGACTGTCACTCTGGAGCGTGTGGCAGTCATATGTCTGGGTATGCCACAGCCCAAAAGATATTGCGCGCAGGCTATTTTTGGCCGTCTTTGTTTAAAGATTGTATTGATGCGGTCTGAAAATGCCACAATTGTCAATTTTTTGATCGAAAGATGCGTGCTCCACCTGCTCCTCTCCACCCTATAATTGTCATCGGTCCTTTTGCAAAGTGGGGTATCGACTTTATTACATGTAACCCTCACTTGGCCGGGGGGCATGCGTATATCATCCTTGCGGTAGATTATGTTACCAAGTGGGCCGAGGCGATGCCTACATTTTCGGCAGACGACAAAACTGCCGCAATTTTCGTTTTCAATCATATAATTACTATATTTGGTGTTCCACAAGCGATTATCACTAATCATGGGCGTCATTTTCAAAACATCATGATGACTGAACTAACAGATCAACTTGGCCTGCGTCATAATAGTTCTACTCCATATTACCCATAGGCTAATGGTCTGGTTGAAGCCATCAACAAAGTTCTAGTCATTATGATCCGACGAATCATTGGGATTCATAGGTCGAATTGGCATAACATGTTATTTTCAGCACTTTGGGCATATCGAACCTCAATAAAAATATCAACTGGTTTCACTCATTTCCAACTAGTTTACGGTTTGGAAGCTGTGCTACCCATTGAATGCGAAATCTCGTCATTGCAAATAGCCATAGAGTTACTCCCAGCCACTTCCAAAGAGGAGAAACGTTTGTTGTACTTGGCTCAGCTAGATGAGAATCGACATGATGCTGCACTAGCAATCGAAACTCATGCCAAACGAATTAAAGCTCAGTACGATCGAAATGTTACACCTCGTAATTTTTCGAAAGGAGACCTAGTCTTACTATACGATCAAGCAAAAGATAAGCTAGGGGCTAGTAAATTTGTACCTATGTGGCATGGTCCTTATGTTGTTAAGCAAAAGCTGGCAAAAGGGGCCTATGAATTGGTAGATTTTGACGGTGTCTCTTTAGGTAAGCCCAGAAATGGTCTTTATCTAAAGAGATATTATGCTTAAATCTGAGTGTGGAGATTTTAGTTAGATTAGTTTTCTTTCTAGCTGGTGTGTTTTAGATTAGAAAAGTGTTCTTAGCTTAGAGAGTGTTTTTGTTATTATTCCTGCTTATCTTGATTTTACTCTTGATATTGCAGATGTCGACGTCTCTTCAAACATACATTGGTTTTGCTGATGGTGCTTGTCGTAATACAAGGAACATTTATTTCGCTGCTTGGGTTATCTATTCACCCTCTGATGAGTTGGTATCTATGCATGGGGTAAGCCTCGGTCAAACAACGAAAAACATTACCAAGTATAGTGTAGTGATTGAGTTATTATCTGAATCCATTTCCTTTGGGATTCGGAGTTTGATTGTGAGGTTAGATTCTGAACTCATTGTATTGTAGCTTAATAGAGTTTATGCCATTAGAAATCCAGTGTTATTAAGATTATTTTTGAGAGTTCGTCTCTTGGAACGTGAATTTTACTATATTGAATATCATCATATTCCAAGATATTTAAATACATTAGCAGATGCAATTTCTTCTCGAATGTTAAGTAGACATTTGCAATAATCAAACCGTAAATTTAAAAACATTCCATAACATGTTTTATAAGATAGCCAGTAATAGTGATATAGCATAGCATAAAAGTGTGTCAAATATACATCGTCTTCGATCATAGGTTGTGTTAGTGTCAGTCTTTCCAGCCTTCCTACAGTGATCAAATGTGCTCTTACAAAGTGATTTTGAAGTGTCAAGGTCAAATTTTGTCATTTCAGTGAGTCTTCAAGCAAAATTTGGTCACTAGGCATTAGGTCTAGGGTTTTCCCAAATGTCAGTCCATGTCACCATTCAGCTGAGTTTATCATCATTCGTAGGGTTGTCATTATCATGTCAGTGTCTAATGAGTCATTTTACACCTTGTTCATGCTTCATGTTGCGCCCAGGCAAGGTCATTTCCCTCTTCTAGGGTTTTGAAGGCAATTTCTCTTGGATGGTCAAATCACCGGCAAAACTTGTTTCCTGATGTTCATACACCTTCCCCTATCCTTAAAGTACCTTATCAAACACTTCCCATCCCTTAGATCCACCAAATTCCTCATTTTTGCACAAACCCTAGTTTCTAGCTACAACGTGGCAATTTTCTAGGTTTGGCCTGTGTTTTGCCCTTTTCGACCCCTTCCCCTCACTCAATCTCTGAGATTCCACTTTCCCCTGCTTCCTAACATCCCTCCCCACTCCTAAAAAATTTCCCCAAGAATTTAGAAGCCCTCTATCCCCTTCATTTCGCTCCATTTCGACAAAATCCCTTGTTTCACACATCGGGACAAGTTTCACTCAAAAGCTGTTTCTGAGCAATCAAAGATGAATTTTGTAAAACTGAGAGAGGTTTTTGTCCACAACATGCCAAGGAAGAAAAACATCTTTCACTTTTTACACAGGTGTCATGGATTGAGAGAAATGTCAAAAATACCGGCGAGAACGAAGGTGCTCCAAGGACGGTTGGCCAAAGCACAAAAACAAAGGAAAACGCCCGATCCACTCCAAATTTTGGCCAAAGCCTATTTGACTGAGCATGGTACTTGATTGGGGACTCCCAGCCCAAATTTCAAGAAATTTGGAGAAAATTTTGTCATTTGTGAATTTTTTGTGCAATTTTACAGGTTTTGGCCGTTGGAGTGGTCTCACCCCGCGCGCGACCACTCGGGGGGACAGCTCAGAATGACAAAAACTTTGCGTTTTTGGAATTTTCATGCAAAAATACACTTGCCTAAGCATGGGGTCAAGTTTTTATGGAGATTTGGGCCTCCAAAAGCTCAAAATACATGCAAATTTTGACTTTCTGCCCACTTTTTGAGTTGCAGAAAGCTGTCTTGGGAGAAATGACTTTTGAGGGGTCCAATCAACTCCAAATTCAGAAATTCTAGTGGGGTTGGAAAGTAGACTCACAGACCTTTCCAATGAGCTATCTTGCACCTGATTTGGACACCACTAAGGCCCTCAAACACAGCTTCCAATGTGCACGACCACTCCAAGGGAGGGGCGCGACCACTCAGGGAAATTTCACCATTTTGACTATTTCGGCCTGCAAAACACTGTTTTTACTTTGGTTGACTTTTGATGTATGTAAATGATGGATTGTTGGGTAATTTTCATGGCACATGGATACATTTACTCTCCTTTAACACTTCTAGAATTTTCCTTGATGTAAATAGTGAATATTAAATGCATGGATGGGTTACCTAAGTTTTAGAGGCAAGTTGTTTTGACTGCCTATTATCTAGTGCTCAGTTTAGAATTAGTTCAAACTGCTCCTAGGAAGCTGAGCTCGACCCCTAGAGGTGGGGAAAGGAGTTAGATGATCTATATTATGCCTTCTCTTGCTCATTTTCATGGTTGGACTCTTGAGGGAGAAGCTCTATTGTATATTTTACTTGTATCTCTGCAATTTGAGGAAAAGGAAGGCCAGGGTTTTGCAGACATCATTGTGGATTCTTGTGGATTATTGTGTTGATGGTGTGTTTCCTACTTGTCATTGTAAGTGTGTTTATGTGTTCCATCTCTTATTCTATTGCTGCCAATTAAACAAAAGAAGTGATAAAGTTTGAATTCATGCATGCCATGCTCAGCTTTCAATTTTGTTTAATATTTATGTTTTCCACTGTCTAAAGAGGATTCAAAGTCATTGTTTGCCCTCTTTAGCTCCCTCTCTTTCTTCCTTGATCATCCATCTCAGCTTAAGGCATCAGCACAAACTCCTTCCTTGCCCCAAAGACCCACCTGCAAAAAACTGAGCTTAATCCCCACACCCTGAATTGCACTCCCTCCAATTGCCACAAAAAACCCCAAAAACTTTAGATCAACCCTCCTTATCAGTTTACTAGCCTAATATCAGTGTTCCTAATTGGGTCAGCTCATCCTATTGAAAGATCTACCGAGTTTGACAGAGAGAGCCTTCTCATACCCCGTAGGGCTAGCTACGAGGTGAAATGGTTTGATGTTGCCTTGAAGGTTTACCTTCCTCAGCCTAGGGTGAAATCTCAAGCGCTAACATAGTGGCGACCATACTGGGGAGAACAAACTTGTTGTGGGTTGATGTGTTTGTTTCATAAGTCTTAGATGGAGCCTGAAGTTACGCCAGGTAGCCTTCGAAAATGCTCTTGTTTTACATCAGCGTAAGTAGATAAACGCTGCTTCAGTCAATCTCCGTGAGCTTGTGAATATAGCACTTCATTTGCATTTTACCCCAGTACATGTATCAAGTTCAGATCTGATTGTTGATGGTGAACAGCGATCAGACACTTGAAAGGCTGAAATCATTCACTTGGCGACTCTAAATTAGTTTTGAAGATCAGATCCAAAGACTCCACTGGAGGATGATCCTGACCAGCAAAAACATGAAAGGACAACATGGACAGATCAGGTACTCAAGTTGGAATTTCATCCAAGACATTTTGTTCTTTGTCATAAATTATTTCTTCTCTTTTCCCACGAATGTCAAGAAGGCTTTGCAAAGTATATTGTATTTGAGAAGAGATCCTCAGCCTACAGTTAATTCTTTTCCTTCGAAGATTGTGAATACCAAAGATTTGCATGCTTTTGAGCTTGATCAAGATCCTTTTTCCGAATTTTGTGATGAACCCCAAGCGACCAAGTCTGATTATATACCTGCTGTACATACCCATACACCTTGTAAAATTCAAGATCGGTATAAGCCTCTTGTTTTACCTTCTGTTCTTCATGCTTTCCCCAAAAACTATGATCTATACTTGCCGATGTTTGATGGTGAATGTAAGAATGTCAACGCTGAGCAACATGTCCAGAATTTTGAGAATTTTCTAGATCTTTTTGAAGTTGATGAAGAAGATGTTAGTATTAGGCTTTTTGCTCTTTCTTTGCAAGCTGAAGTCAAGAGTTGGTTCAAAGCCCTGCCTGATGCAAGCATTTCAGATTTCCAGCAGTTTGTCAAAGTTTTTCTCAACAGGTGGATGATCGGTCAAAACCTTTTCTTGATTGTAGAAGAGTATAATCAGCTGAAAAGATTGCCAGGTGAAACAGTACAACAGTTTTCGGCCAGATTTAATCAAGTTTATTATTCGATGCCAGTTGATATAAGACCTTCTCCTAGATCTGCTCTCTTGCACTATCCGGGTGCCTTTGATCCGGAGATGGAGTTTCAGCTGAGAGAAAGGGATATTGCAACACTTCACGAGATGCAAAACAGTGCAGTAAATGTAGAGGCGCATCTGCTGATCCGAAAGGCAAGGTTGAAGGAAGAAGAGATGAAAAACATAGATCCGGAAAAATCAACATCTCTAGAGGTGAAGCTTGATATTTTGGTAAGTGCAGTGGAAAATATGATGGAGAAGGTCACCTCAAGAAATGCTTATGATGTTCAAGGCTCAAGTTGCTGATCCAAAACATTTTGTTTCTTATCCTAGTTGTCGTAGATCTGATAATGATTGCTTTGTAGATCACCTTGGCGAAGAAAGAACTGTTGATATGACCTGCATGCTTGATGATATGTTTTATACCGATGATTTGCCTCGATTTTATCAATATGACGATGATTATGTTCTCCAAACAGAAGCTAATCTTGTAGATAAACCAACAGCTAGTTTGTGGGAGGAAGAGGTTCATTTTCAGCAGTTCAAATATAATGATCACCCATCACATATCAGCTATGACAGTGACGAGGGAAGTGCAGCAAATTTTGAAGTAAGTGAAGGATCTTTACCTTTTTGTTTTGATTCATGTCAGTTCATTAAAGACAACTTCCATGGAATTAGAAATCAGCTATCAACAAGTCTTGATCTAGACCATCTTGGAGCTAATAAAAACCTTGTTCAAGTCTTTTCATATTCAGATTTGCAGTCCCCAAATGCCTTTGATTGTCAAGTTGCAGATGAAAGCATGGAAGTTGACATATTTGATCAAATGATACAAGAAGGTTCCCTACCTTTTTGTTTCGAATCATTTCAGTTTTTGAAGGGTAGGTTGTATAGTAAATCTTTAAATGGACAGCCTTTAACAAATCAGCAATCTCTCAGTGTTAATGTTGAGGACGAGAAAAATAACAAAATTCTTGAGCAGCCAGTAGCATTAGATTTGCAGCCACCAAATGAAATTGAAGGGAAGATTATAGATGAAGCTGTGGAACACGATTTGATGATGCAGGAAGATTCTATACCCTTTTGTTTCGAAGCATTTCAGTTTATAAGGCAGAATCTTCGTAAAATTTCTCAGGAAAAAGATGAACAGCTAGAAGGATGTCATGCATTTTCAATGGATACATTGCAGCAGTCTTTTCAGGTTTTTCATGATCCAATAGCTGATGTTTTGGATGAGGTTTGCAGTCAAAGTCTTTCTCCATTGACCACATGTGAGCTTGAAACATGTGCTGATATGAATTTGATTCGGTAGCCGGTTTCTTTGTCATTTTCAGCAGAGGTCTCGTCACAAGGCTTAGATCAACATTTGCATTCCTGGTATGAGGAGAAGAGAAGTAATCAAATGGGTAAGCCAAGTTCCAGTGTGTTTGAATTTCATGATCCTTATGCAGTGTTTTTGGAGGTGGATAGAGAATTCATATCTTTCAACGGATCTGTTTCTAAGTTGTCATGGGATTTGCCTTTCAGTAGTTCTCTCTTGTTGGTCATAATCAAGAACTTGCGGAGATTTCAAACAGCAGATGGGACACTTACTTGGTTACATTGGTTGTTTCATTTCACTTGATCAGGTGATGAATGAAACTGTTAGAGTAGGTTTTGATGAATAAGCTCCACTTTGAGCATCATTTTCAGTTGGTCGAGTGTGTTTAAGTATCGAGTCAGTTTTTAGTTGAGTCATGAGTCCTTTATGAGTCAATTTTTAGCCTTGTGGTTAAGTTAGTTTGTGTCAGTTTTCAGTCTTGCATTTCAGCTTGAGTTTATGACTCCATTGCCCAATGATTGTAAGGCACTGGTCTGCTCTCCCAGAGGTCTAAGGTTCTTGGCACCTCCAAGGAGCTACCATCCCCATTGGAGCCAATGTTAGTGTCAGTCTTTCCAGCCTTCCTACAGTGATCAAATGTGCTCTTACAAAGTGATTTTGAAGTGTCAAGGTCAAATTTTGTCATTTCAGTGAGTCTTCAAGCAAAATTTGGTCACTAGGCATTAGGTCTAGGGTTTTCCCAAATGTCAGTCCATGTCACCATTCAGCTGAGTTTATCATCATTCGTAGGGTTTTCATTATCATGTCAGTGTCTAATGAGTCATTTTACATCTTGTTCATGCTTCATGTTGCGCCCAGGCAAGGTCATTTCCCTCTCCTAGGGTTTTGAAGGCAATTTCTCTTGGATGGTCAAATCACCGGCAAAACTTGTTTCCTGATGTTCATACACCTTCCCCTATCCTTAAAGTACCTTATCAAACACTTCCCATCCATTAGATCCGCCAAATTCCTCATTTTTGCACAAACCCTAGTTTCTAGCTACAACCTGGCAATTTTCTAGGTTTGGCCTGTGTTTTGCCCTTTTCGACCCCTTCCCCTCACTCAATCTCTGATATTCCACTTTCCCCTGCTTCCTAACATCCCTCCCCACTCCCAAAAAATTTCCCCAAGAATTTAGAAGCCCTCTATCCCCTTCATTTCGCTCCATTTCGACAAAATCCCTTGTTTCACACATCGGGACAAGTTTCACTCAAAAGCTGTTTCTGAGCAATCAAAGATGAATTTTGCAAAACTGAGAGAGGTTTTTGTCCACAACATGCCAAGGAAGAAAAACCTCTTTCACTTTTTACACAGGTGTCATGGTTTGAGAGAAATGTCAAAAATACCGGCGAGAACGAAGGTGCTCCAAGGACGGTTGGCCAAAGCACAAAAACGAAGGAAAACGCCCGATCCACTCCAAATTTTGGCCAAAGCCTCTTTGACTGAGCATGGTACTTGATTGGGGACTCCCAGCCCAAATTTCAAGAAATTTGGAGAAAATTTTGTCATTTGTGAATTTTTTGTGCAATTTTACAGGTTTTGGCCGTTGGAGTGGTCTCACCCCGCGCGCGACCACTCGGGGGGACAGCTCAGAATGAGAAAAACTTTGCATTTTTGGAATTTTCATGCAAAAATACACTTTCCTATGCATGGGGTCAAGTTTTTATGGAGATTTGGGCCTCCAAAAGCTCAAAATACATGCAAATTTTGACTTTCTGCCCACTTTTTGAGTTGCAGAAAGCTGTCTTGGGAGAAATGACTTTTGAGGGGGCAAATCAACTCCAAATTCAGAAATTCCAGTGGGGTTGGAAAGTAGACTCATAGACCTTTCCAATGAGCTATCTTGCACCTGATTTGGACACCAAGAAGGCCCTCAAACACAGCTTCCAATGTGCGCGACCACTCCAAGGGAGGGGCGCGACCACTCAGGGAAATTTCACCATTTTGACTATTTCGGCCTGCAAAACACTGTTTTTACTTTGGTTGACTTTTGATGTATGTAAATGATGGATTGTTGGGTAATTTTCATGGCACATGGATACATTTACTCTCCTTTAACACTTCTAGAAGTTTCCTTGATGTAAATAGTGAATATTAAATGCATGGATGGGTTACCTAAGTTTTAGAGGCAAGTTGTTTTGACTGCCTATTATCTAGTGCTCAGTTTAGAATTAGTTCAAACTGCTCCTAGGAAGCTGAGCTCGACCCCTAGAGGTGGGGAAAGGAGTTAGATGATCTATATTATGCCTTCTCTTGCTCATTTTCATGGTTGGACTCTTGAGGGAGAAGCTCTATTGTATATTTTACTTGTATCTCTGCAATTTGAGGAAAAGGAAGGCCAGGGTTTTGCAGACATCATTGTGGATTCTTGTGGATTATTGTGTTGATGGTGTGTTTCCTACTTGTCATTGTAAGTCTGTTTATGTGTTCCATCTCTTATTCTATTGCTGCCAATTAAACAAAAGAAGTGATAAAGTTTGAATTCATGCATGCCATGCTCAGCTTTCAATTTTGTTTAATATTTATGTTTTCCACTGTCTAAAGAGGATTCAAAGTCATTGTTTGCCCTCTTTAGCTCCCTCTCTTTCTTCCTTGATCATCCATCTCAGCTTAAGGCATCAGCACAAACTCCTTCCTTGCCCCAAAGACCCACCTGCAAAAAACTGAGCTCAATCCCCACACCCTGAATTGCACTCCCTCCAATTGCCACCAAAAACCCCAAAAACTTTAAATCAACCCTCCTTATCAGTTTACTAGCCTAATATCAGTGTTCCTAATTGGGTCAGCTCATCCTATTGAAATATCTACCGAGTTTGACCGGAGAGAGCCTTCTCATACCCCGTAGGGCTAGCTACGAGGTGAAATGGTTTGATGTTGCCTTGAAGGTTTACCTTCCTCAGCCTAGGGTGAAATCTCAAGCGCTAACATAGTGGCGACCATACTGGGGAGAACAAACTTGTTGTGGGTTGATGTTTTTGTTTCATAAGTCTTAGACGGAGCCTGAAGTTACGCCAGGTAGCCTTCGAAAACGCTCTTGTTTTACATCAGCGTAAGTAGATAAACGCTGCTTCAGTCAATCTCCGTGAGCTTGTGAATATAGCACTTCATTTGCATTTTACCCCAGTACATGTATCAAGTTCAGATCTGATTGTTGATGGTGAACAGCGATCAGACACTTGAAAGGCTGAAATCATTCACTTGGCGACTCTAAATCAGTTTTGAAGATCAGATCCAAAGACTCCACTGGAGGATGATCCTGACCAGCAAAAACATGAAAGGACAACATGGACAGATCAGGTACTCAAGTTGGAATTTCATCCAAGACATTTTGTTCTTTGTCATAAATTATTTCTTCTCTTTTCCCACGAATGTCAAGAAGGCTTTGCAAAGTATATTGTATTTGAGAAGAGATCCTCAGCCTACAGTTAATTCTTTTCCTTCGAAGATTGTGAATACCAAAGATTTGCATGCTTTTGAGCTTGATCAAGATCCTTTTTCCGAATTTTGTGATGAACCCCAAGCGACCAAGTCCGATTATATACCTGTTGTACATACCCATACACCTTGTAAAATTCCAGATCGGTATAAGCCTCTTGTTTTACCTTATGTTCTTCATGCTTTCCCCAAAAACTATGATCTATACTTGCCGATGTTTGATGGTGAATGTAAGAATGTCAACGCTGAGCAACATGTCCAGAATTTTGAGAATTTTCTAGATCTTTTTGAAGTTGATGAAGAAGATGTCAGTATTAGGCTTTTTGCTCTTTCTTTGCAAGCTGAAGTGAAGAGTTGGTTCAAAGCCCTGCCTGATGCAAGCATTTCAAATTTCCAGCAGTTTGTCAAAGTTTTTCTCGACAGGTGGATGATCGGTCAAAACCTTTTCTTGATTGTAGAAGAGTATAATCAGCTGAAAAGATTGCCAGGTGAAACAGTACAACAGTTTTCGGCCAGATTTAATCAAGTTTATTATTCGATGCCAGTTGATATAAGACCTTCTCCTAGATCTGCTCTCTTGCACTATCCGGGTGCCTTTGATCCGGAGATGGAGTTTCAGCTGAGAGAAAGGGATATTGCAACACTTCACGAGATGCAAAACAGTGCAGTAAATGTAGAGGCGCATCTGCTGATCCGAAAGGCAAGGTTGAAGGAAGAAGAGATGAAAAACATAGATCCGGAAAAATCAACATCTCTAGAGGTGAAGCTTGATATTTTGGTAAGTGCAGTGGAAAAGATGATGGAGAAGGTCACCTCAAGAAATGCTTATGATGTTCAAGGCTCAAGTTGCTGATCCAAAACATTTTGTTTCTTATCCTAGTTGTCGTAGATCTGATAATGATTGCTTTGTAGATCACCTTGGCGAAGAAAGAACTGTTGATATGACCTGCATGCTTGATGATATGTTTTATACCGATGATTTGCCTCGGTTTGATCAATATGACGATGATTATGTTCTCCAAACAGAAGCTAATCTTGTAGATAAACCAACAGCTAGTTTGTGGGAGGAAGAGGTTCATTTTCAGCAACTCAAATATAATGATCACCCATCACATATCAGCTATGACAGTGACGAGGGAAGTGCAGCAAATTTTGAAGTAAGTGAAGGATCTTTACCTTTTTGTTTTGATTCATGTCAGTTCATTAAAGACAACTTCCATGGAATTAGAAATCAGCTGTCAACAAGTCTTGATCTAGACCATCTTGGAGCCAATAAAAACCTTGTTCAAGTCTTTTCATATTCAGATTTGCAGTCCCCAAATGCCTTTGATTGTCAAGTTGCAGATGAAAGCATGGAAGTTGACATATTTGATCAAATGATACAAGAAGGTTCCCTACCTTTTTGTTTCGAATCATTTCAGTTTTTGAAGGGTAGGTTGTATAGTAAATCTTTAAATGGACAGCCTTTAACAAATCAGCAATCTCTCAGTGTTAATGTTGAGGATGAGACAAATAACAAAATTCTTGAGCAGCCTGTAGCATTAGATTTGCAGCCACCAAATGAAATTGAAGGGCAGATTATAGATGAAGCTGTGGAACACGATTTGATGATGCAGGAAGATTCTATACCCTTTTGTTTCGAAGCATTTCAGTTTATAAGGCAGAATCTTCGTAAAATTTCTCAGGAAAAAGATGAACAGCTAGAAGGATGTCATGCATTTTCAATGGATACATTGCAGCAGTCTTTTCAGGTTTTTCATGATCCAATAGCTGATGTTTTGGATGAGGTTTGCAGTCAAAGTCTTTCTCCATTGACCACATGTGAGCTTGAAACATGTGCTGATATGAATTTGATTCGGCAGCCGGTTTCTTTGTCATTTTCAGCAGAGGTCTCGTCACAAGGCTTAGATCAACATTTGCATTCCTGGTATGAGGAGAAGAGAAGTAATCAATTGGGTAAGCTAAGTTCCAGTGTGCTTGAATTTCATGATCCTTATGCAGTGTTTTTGGAGGTGGATAGAGAATTCATATCTTTCAACGGATCTGTTTCTAAGTTGTCATGGGAGTTGCCTTTCAGTAGTTCTCTCTTGTTGGTCATAATCAAGAACTTGCGGAGATTTCAAACAGCAGATGGGACACTTACTTGGTTACATTGGTTGTTTCATTTCACTTGATCAGGTGATGAATGAAACTGTTAGAGTAGGTTTTGATGAATAAGCTCCACTTTGAGCATCATTTTCAGTTGGTCGAGTGTGTTTAAGTATCGAGTCAGTTTTTAGTTGAGTCATGAGTCCTTTATGAGTCAATTTTTAGCCTTGTGGTTAAGTTAGTTTGTGTCAGTTTTCAGTCTTGCATTTCAGCTTGAGTTTATGACTCCATTGCCCAATGATTGTAAGGCACAGGTCTGCTCTCCCAGAGGTCTAAGGTTCTTGGCACCTCCAAGGAGCTACCATCCCCATTGGAGCCAATGTTAGTGTCAGTCTTTCCAGCCTTCCTACAGTGATCAAATGTGCTCTTACAAAGTGATTTTGAAGTGTCAAGGTCAAATTTTGTCATTTCAGTGAGTCTTCAAGCAAAATTTGGTCACTAGGCATTAGGTCTAGGGTTTTCCCAAATGTCAGTCCATGTCACCATTCAGCTGAGTTTATCATCATTCGTAGGGTTGTCATTATCATGTCAGTGTCTAATGAGTCATTTTACACCTTGTTCATGCTTCATGTTGCGCCCAGGCAAGGTCATTTCCCTCTCCTAGGGTTTTGAAGGCAATTTCTCTTGGATGGTCAAATCACCGGCAAAACTTGTTTCCTGATGTTCATACACCTTCCCCTATCCCTAAAGTACCTTATCAAACACTTCCCATCCCTTAGATCCGCCAAATTCCTCATTTTTGCACAAACCCTAGTTTCTAGCTACAACCTGGCAATTTTCTAGGTTTGGCCTGTGTTTTGCCCTTTTCGACCCCTTCCCCTCACTCAATCTCTGAGATTCCACTTTCCCCTGCTTCCTAACATCCCTCCCCACTCCCAAAAAATTTCCCCAAGAATTTAGAAGCCCTCTATCCCCTTCATTTCGCTCCATTTCGACAAAATCCCTTGTTTCACACATCGGGACAAGTTTCACTCAAAAGCTGTTTCTGAGCAATCAAAGATGAATTTTGAAAAACTGAGAGAAATTTTTGTCCACAGCATGCCAAGGAAGAAAAACCTCTTTCACTTTTTACACAAGTGTCATGGTTTGAGAGAAATGTCAAAAATACCGGCGAGAACGAAGGTGCTCCAAGGACGGTTGGCCAAAGCACAAAAACGAAGGAAAACGCCCGATCCACTCCAAATTTTGGCCAAAGCCTCTTTGACTGAGCATGGTACTTGATTGGGGACTCCCAGCCCAAATTTCAAGAAATTTGGAGAAAATTTTGTCATTTGTGAATTTTTTGTGCAATTTTACAGGTTTTGGCCGTTGGAGTGGTCTCACCCCACGCGCGACCACTCGGGGGGACAGCTCAGAATGAGAAAAACTTTGCATTTTTGGAATTTTCATGCAAAAATACACTTGCCTATGCATGGGGTCAAGTTTTTATGGAGATTTGGGCCTCCAAAAGCTCAAAATACATGCAAATTTTGACTTTCTGCCCACTTTTTGAGTTGCAGAAAGCTGTCTTGGGAGAAATGACTTTTGAGGGGTCAAATCAACTCCAAATTCAGAAATTCCAGTGGGGTTGGAAAGTAAACTCATAGGCCTTTCCAATGAGCTATCTTGCACCTGATTTGGACACCAGGAAGGCCCTCAAACACAGCTGCCAATGTGCGCGACCACTCCAAGGGAGGGGCGCGACCACTCAGGGAAATTTCACCATTTTGACTATTTCGGCCTGCAAAACACTGTTTTTACTTTGGTTGACTTTTGATGTATGTAAATGATGGATTTTTGGGTAATTTTCATGGCACATGGATACATTTACTCTCCTTTAACACTTCTAGAAGTTTCCTTGATGTAAATAGTGAATATTAAATGCATGGATGGGTTACCTAAGTTTTAGAGGCAAGTTGTTTTGACTGCCTATTATCTAGTGCTCAGTTTAGAATTAGTTCAAACTGCTCCTAGGAAGCTGAGCTCGACCCCTAGAGGTGGGGAAAGGAGTTAGATGATCTATATTATGCCTTCTCTTGCTCATTTTCATGGTTGGACTCTTGAGGGAGAAGCTCTATTGTATATTTTACTTGTATCTCTGCAATTTGAGGAAAAGGAAGGCCAGGGTTTTGCAGACATCATTGTGGATTCTTGTGGATTATTGTGTTGATGGTGTGTTTCCTACTTGTCATTGTAAGTGTGTTTATGTGTTCCATCTCTTATTCTATTGCTGCCAATTAAACAAAAGAAGTGATAAAGTTTGAATTCATGCATGCCATGCTCAGCTTTCAATTTTGTTTAATATTTATGTTTTCCACTGTCTAAAGAGGATTCAAAGTCATTGTTTGCCCTCTTTAGCTCCCTCTCTTTCTTCCTTGATCATCCATCTCAGCTTAAGGCATCAGCACAAACTCCTTCCTTCCCCAAAGACCCACCTGCAAAAAACTGAGCTCAATCCCCACACCCTGAATTGCACTCCCTCCAATTGCCACCAAAAACCCCAAAAACTTTAAATCAACCCTCCTTATCAGTTTCAGCCTAATCATCCTATTGAAAGATCTACCGAGTTTGACCGGAGAGAGCCTTCTCATACCCCGTAGGGCTAGCTACGAGGTGAAATGGTTTGATGTTGCCTTGAAGGTTTACCTTCCTCAGCCTAGGGTGAAATCTCAAGCGCTAACATAGTGGCGACCATACTGGGGAGAACAAACTTGTTGTGGGTTGATGTGTTTGTTTCATAAGTCTTAGACGGAGCCTGAAGTTACGCCAGGTAGCCTTCGAAAACGCTCTTGTTTTACATCAGCGTAAGTAGATAAACGCTGCTTCAGTCAATCTCCGTGAGCTTGTGAATATAGCACTTCATTTGCATTTTACCCCAGTACATGTATCAAGTTCAGATCTGATTGTTGATGGTGAACAGCGATCAGACACTTGAAAGGCTGAAATCATTCACTTGGCGGCTCTAAATCAGTTTTGAAGATCAGATCCAAAGACTCCACTGGAGGATGATCCTGACCAGCAAAAACATGAAAGGACAACATGGACAGATCAGGTACTCAAGTTGGAATTTCATCCAAGACATTTTGTTCTTTGTCATAAATTATTTCTTCTCTTTTCCCACGAATGTCAAGAAGGCTTTGCAAAGTATATTGTATTTGAGAAGAGATCCTCAGCCTACAGTTAATTCTTTTCCTTCGAAGATTGTGAATACCAAAGATTTGCATGCTTTTGAGCTTGATCAAGATCCTTTTTCCGAATTTTGTGATGAACCCCAAGCGACCAAGTCCGATTATATACCTGCTGTACATACCCATACACCTTGTAAAATTCCAGATCGGTATAAGCCTCTTGTTTTACCTTCTGTTCTTCATGCTTTCCCCAAAAACTATGATCTATACTTGCCGATGTTTGATGGTGAATGTAAGAATGTCAACGCTGAGCAACATGTCCAGAATTTTGAGAATTTTCTAGATCTTTTTGAAGTTGATGAAGAAGATGTCAGTATTAGGCTTTTTGCTCTTTCTTTGCAAGCTGAAGTGAAGAGTTGGTTCAAAGCCCTGCCTGATGCAAGCATTTCAGATTTCCAGCAGTTTGTCAAAGTTTTTCTCGACAGGTGGATGATCGGTCAAAACCTTTTCTTGATTGTAGAAGAGTATAATCAGCTGAAAAGATTGCCAGGTGAAACAGTACAACAGTTTTCGGCCAGATTTAATCAAGTTTATTATTCGATGCCAGTTGATATAAGACCTTCTCCTAGATCTGCTCTCTTGCACTATCCGGGTGCCTTTGATCCGGAGATGGAGTTTCAGCTGAGAGAAAGGGATATTGCAACACTTCACGAGATGCAAAACAGTGCAGTAAATGTAGAGGCGCATCTGCTGATCCGAAAGGCAAGGTTGAAGGAAGAAGAGATGAAAAACATAGATCCGGAAAAATCAACATCTCTAGAGGTGAAGCTTGATATTTTGGTAAGTGCAGTGGAAAAGATGATGGAGAAGGTCACCTCAAGAAATGCTTATGATGTTCAAGGCTCAAGTTGCTGATCCAAAACATTTTGTTTCTTATCCTAGTTGTCGTAGATCTGATAATGATTGCTTTGTAGATCACCTTGGCGAAGAAAGAACTGTTGATATGACCTGCATGCTTGATGATATGTTTTATACCGATGATTTGCCTCGGTTTGATCAATATGACGATGATTATGTTCTCCAAACAGAAGCTAATCTTGTAGATAAACCAACAGCTAGTTTGTGGGAGGAAGAGGTTCATTTTCAGCAACTCAAATATAATGATCACCCATCACATATCAGCTATGACAGTGACGAGGGAAGTGCAGCAAATTTTGAAGTAAGTGAAGGATCTTTACCTTTTTGTTTTGATTCATGTCAGTTCATTAAAGACAACTTCCATGGAATTAGAAATCAGCTGTCAACAAGTCTTGATCTAGACCATCTTGGAGCCAATAAAAACCTTGTTCAAGTCTTTTCATATTCAGATTTGCAGTCCCCAAATGCCTTTGATTGTCAAGTTGCAGATGAAAGCATGGAAGTTGACATATTTGATCAAATGATACAAGAAGGTTCCCTACCTTTTTGTTTCGAATCATTTCAGTTTTTGAAGGGTAGGTTGTATAGTAAATCTTTAAATGGACAGCCTTTAACAAATCAGCAATCTCTCAGTGTTAATGTTGAGGACGAGACAAATAACAAAATTCTTGAGCAGCCTGTAGCATTAGATTTGCAGCCACCAAATGAAATTGAAGGGCAGATTATAGATGAAGCTGTGGAACACGATTTGATGATGCAGGAAGATTCTATACCCTTTTGTTTCGAAGCATTTCAGTTTATAAGGCAGAATCTTCGTAAAATTTCTCAGGAAAAAGATGAACAGCTAGAAGGATGTCATGCATTTTCAATGGATACATTGCAGCAGTCTTTTCAGGTTTTTCATGATCCAATAGTTGATGTTTTGGATGAGGTTTGCAGTCAAAGTCTTTCTCCATTGACCACATGTGAGCTTGAAACATGTGCTGATATGAATTTGATTCGGCAGCCGGTTTCTTTGTCATTTTCAGCAGAGGTCTCGTCACAAGGCTTAGATCAACATTTGCATTCCTGGTATGAGGAGAAGAGAAGTAATCAATTGGGTAAGCTAAGTTCCAGTGTGCTTGAATTTCATGATCCTTATGCAGTGTTTTTGGAGGTGGATAGAGAATTCATATCTTTCAACGGATCTGTTTCTAAGTTGTCATGGGAGTTGCCTTTCAGTAGTTCTCTCTTGTTGGTCATAATCAAGAACTTGCGGAGATTTCAAACAGCAGATGGGACACTTACTTGGTTACATTGGTTGTTTCATTTCACTTGATCAGGTGATGAATGAAACTGTTAGAGTAGGTTTTGATGAATAAGCTCCACTTTGAGCATCATTTTCAGTTGGTCGAGTGTGTTTAAGTATCGAGTCAGTTTTTAGTTGAGTCATGAGTCCTTTATGAGTCAATTTTTAGCCTTGTGGTTAAGTTAGTTTGTGTCAGTTTTCAGTCTTGCATTTCAGCTTGAGTTTATGACTCCATTGCCCAATGATTGTAAGGCACTGGTCTGCTCTCCCAGAGGTCTAAGGTTCTTGGCACCTCCAAGGAGCTACCATCCCCATTGGAGCCAATGTTAGTGTCAGTCTTTCCAGCCTTCCTACAGTGATCAAATGTGCTCTTACAAAGTGATTTTGAAGTGTCAAGGTCAAATTTTGTCATTTCAGTGAGTCTTCAAGCAAAATTTGGTCACTAGGCATTAGGTCTAGGGTTTTCCCAAATGTCAGTCCATGTCACCATTCAGCTGAGTTTATCATCATTCGTAGGGTTGTCATTATCATGTCAGTGTCTAATGAGTCATTTTACACCTTGTTCATGCTTCATGTTGCGCCCAGGCAAGGTCATTTCCCTCTCCTAGGGTTTTGAAGGCAATTTCTCTTGGATGGTCAAATCACCGGCAAAACTTGTTTCCTGATGTTCATACACCTTCCCCTATCCCTAAAGTACCTTATCAAACACTTCCCATCCCTTAGATCCGCCAAATTCCTCATTTTTGCACAAACCCTAGTTTCTAGCTACAACGTGGCAATTTTCTAGGTTTGGCCTGTGTTTTGCCCTTTTCGACCCCTTCCCCTCACTCAATCTCTGAGATTCCACTTTCCCCTGCTTCCTAACATCCCTCCCCACTCCCAAAAAATTTCCCCAAGAATTTAGAAGCCCTCTATCCCCTTCATTTCGCTCCATTTCGACAAAATCCCTTGTTTCACACATCGGGACAAGTTTCACTCAAAAGCTGTTTCTGAGCAATCAAAGATGAATTTTGCAAAACTGAGAGATTTTTTTGTCCACAACATGCCAAGGAAGAAAAACCTCTTTCACTTTTTACACAGGTGTCATGGTTTGAGAGAAATGTCAAAAATACCGGCGAGAACGAAGGTGCTCCAAGGACGGTTGGCCAAAGCACAAAAACGAAGGAAAACGCCCGATCCACTCCAAATTTTGGCCAAAGCCTCTTTGACTGAGCATGGTACTTGATTGGGGACTCCCAGCCCAAATTTCAAGAAATTTGGAGAAAAATTTTTCATTTGTGAATTTTTTGTGCAATTTTACAGGTTTTGGCCGTTGGAGTGGTCTCACCCCACGCGCGACCACTCGGGGGGACAGCTCAGAATGAGAAAAACTTTGCATTTTTTGAATTTTCATGCAAAAATACACTTGCCTATGCATGGGGTCAAGTTTTTATGGATATTTTGGCCTCCAAAAGCTCAAAATACATGCAAATTTTGACTTTCTGCCCACTTTTTGAGTTGCAGAAAGCTGTCTTGGGAGAAATGACTTTTGAGGGGTCAAATCAACTCCAAATTCTGAAATTCCAGTGGGGTTGGAAAGTAGACTCACAGAAATTTCCAATGAGCTATCTTGCACCTGATTTGGACACCAGGAAGGCCCTCAAACACAGCTGCCAATGTGCGCGACCACTCCAAGGGAGGGGCGCGACCACTCAGGGAAATTTCACCATTTTGACTATTTCGGCCTGCAAAACACTGTTTTTACTTTGGTTGACTTTTGATGTATGTAAATGATGGATTTCTGGGTAATTTTCATGGCACATGGATACATTTACTCTCCTTTAACACTTCTAGAAGTTTCCTTGATGTAAATAGTGAATATTAAATGCATGGATGGGTTACCTAAGTTTTAGAGGCAAGTTGTTTTGACTGCCTATTATCTAGTGCTCAGTTTAGAATTAGTTCAAACTGCTCCTAGGAAGCTGAGCTCGACCCCTAGAGGTGGGGAAAGGAGTTAGATGATCTATATTATGCCTTCTCTTGCTCATTTTCATGGTTGGACTCTTGAGGGAGAAGCTCTATTGTATATTTTACTTGTATCTCTGCAATTTGAGGAAAAGGAAGGCCAGGGTTTTGCAGACATCATTGTGGATTCTTGTGGATTATTGTGTTGATGGTGTGTTTCCTACTTGTCATTGTAAGTGTGTTTATGTGTTCCATCTCTTATTCTATTGCTGCCAAATAAACAAAAGAAGTGATAAAGTTTGAATTCATGCATGCCATGCTCAGCTTTCAATTTTGTTTAATATTTATGTTTTCCACTGTCTAAAGAGGATTCAAAGTCATTGTTTGCCCTCTTTAGCTCCCTCTCTTTCTTCCTTGATCATCCATCTCAGCTTAAGGCATCAGCACAAACTCCTTCCTTGCCCCAAAGACCCACCTGCAAAAAACTGAGCTCAATCCCCACACCCTGAATTGCACTCCCTCCAATTGCCACCAAAAACCCCAAAAACTTTAAATCAACCCTCCTTATCAGTTTACTAGCCTAATATCAGTGTTCCTAATTGGGTCAGCTCATCCTATTGAAAGATCTACCGAGTTTGACCGGAGAGAGCCTTCTCATACCCCGTAGGGCTAGCTACGAGGTGAAATGGTTTGATGTTGCCTTGAAGGTTTACCTTCCTCAGCCTAGGGTGAAATCTCAAGCGCTAACATAGTGGCGACCATACTGGGGAGAACAAACTTGTTGTGGGTTGATGTGTTTGTTTCATAAGTCTTAGACGGAGCCTGAAGTTACGCCAGGTAGCCTTCGAAAACGCTCTTGTTTTACATCAGCGTAAGTAGATAAACGCTGCTTCAGTCAATCTCCGTGAGCTTGTGAATATAGCACTTCATTTGCATTTTACCCCAGTACATGTATCAAGTTCAGATCTGATTGTTGATGGTGAACAACGATCAGACACTTGAAAGGCTGAAATCATTCACTTGGCGACTCTAAATCAGTTTTGAAGATCAGATCCAAAGACTCCACTGGAGGATGATCCTGACCAGCAAAAACATGAAAGGACAACATGGACAGATCAGGTACTCAAGTTGGAATTTCATCCAAGACATTTTGTTCTTTGTCATAAATTATTTCTTCTCTTTTCCCACGAATGTCAAGAAGGCTTTGCAAAGTATATTGTATTTGAGAAGAGATCCTCAGCCTACAGTTAATTCTTTTCCTTCGAAGATTGTGAATACCAAAGATTTGCATGCTTTTGAGCTTGATCAAGATCCTTTTTCCGAATTTTGTGATGAACCCCAAGCGACCAAGTCCGATTATATACCTGTTGTACATACCCATACACCTTGTAAAATTCCAGATCGGTATAAGCCTCTTGTTTTACCTTCTGTTCTTCATGCTTTCCCCAAAAACTATGATCTATACTTGCCGATGTTTGATGGTGAATGTAAGAATGTCAACGCTGAGCAACATGTCCAGAATTTTGAGAATTTTCTAGATCTTTTTGAAGTTGATGAAGAAGATGTCAGTATTAGGCTTTTTGCTCTTTCTTTGCAAGCTGAAGTGAAGAGTTGGTTCAAAGCCCTGCCTGATGCAAGCATTTCAGATTTCCAGCAGTTTGTCAAAGTTTTTCTCGACAGGTGGATGATCGGTCAAAACCTTTTCTTGATTGTAGAAGAGTATAATCAGCTGAAAAGATTGCCAGGTGAAACAGTACAACAGTTTTCGGCCAGATTTAATCAAGTTTATTATTCGATGCCAGTTGATATAAGACCTTCTCCTAGATCTGCTCTCTTGCACTATCCGGGTGCCTTTGATCCGGAGATGGAGTTTCAGCTGAGAGAAAGGGATATTGCAACACTTCACGAGATGCAAAACAGTGCAGTAAATGTAGAGGCGCATCTGCTGATCCGAAAGGCAAGGTTGAAGGAAGAAGAGATGAAAAACATAGATCCGGAAAAATCAACATCTCTAGAGGTGAAGCTTGATATTTTGGTAAGTGCAGTGGAAAAGATGATGGAGAAGGTCACCTCAAGAAATGCTTATGATGTTCAAGGCTCAAGTTGCTGATCCAAAACATTTTGTTTCTTATCCTAGTTGTCGTAGATCTGATAATGATTGCTTTGTAGATCACCTTGGCGAAGAAAGAACTGTTGATATGACCTGCATGCTTGATGATATGTTTTATACCGATGATTTGCCTCGGTTTGATCAATATGACGATGATTATGTTCTCCAAACAGAAGCTAATCTTGTAGATAAACCAACAGCTAGTTTGTGGGAGGAAGAGGTTCATTTTCAGCAACTCAAATATAATGATCACCCATCACATATCAGCTATGACAGTGACGAGGGAAGTGCAGCAAATTTTGAAGTAAGTGAAGGATCTTTACCTTTTTGTTTTGATTCATGTCAGTTCATTAAAGACAACTTCCATTGAATTAGAAATCAGCTGTCAACAAGTCTTGATCTAGACCATCTTGGAGCCAATAAAAACCTTGTTCAAGTCTTTTCATATTCAGATTTGCAGTCCCCAAATGCCTTTGATTGTCAAGTTGCAGATGAAAGCATGGAAGTTGACATATTTGATCAAATGATACAAGAAGGTTCCCTACCTTTTTGTTTCGAATCATTTCAGTTTTTGAAGGGTAGGTTGTATAGTAAATCTTTAAATGGACAGCCTTTAACAAATCAGCAATCTCTCAGTGTTAATGTTGAGGACGAGACAAATAACAAAATTCTTGAGCAGCCTGTAGCATTAGATTTGCAGCCACCAAATGAAATTGAAGGGCAGATTATAGATGAAGCTATGGAACACGATTTGATGATGCAGGAAGATTCTATACCCTTTTGTTTCGAAGCATTTCAGTTTATAAGGCAGAATCTTCGTAAAATTTCTCAGGAAAAGATGAACAGCTAGAAGGATGTCATGCATTTTCAATGGATACATTGCAGCAGTCTTTTCAGGTTTTTCATGATCCAATAGTTGATGTTTTGGATGAGGTTTGCAGTCAAAGTCTTTCTCCATTGACCACATGTGAGCTTGAAACATGTGCTGATATGAATTTGATTCGGCAGCCGGTTTCTTTGTCATTTTCAGCAGAGGTCTCGTCACAAGGCTTAGATCAACATTTGCATTCCTGGTATGAGGAGAAGAGAAGTAATCAATTGGGTAAGCTAAGTTCCAGTGTGCTTGAATTTCATGATCCTTATGCAGTGTTTTTGGAGGTGGATAGAGAATTCATATCTTTCAACGGATCTGTTTCTAAGTTGTCATGGGAGTTGCCTTTCAGTAGTTCTCTCTTGTTGGTCATAATCAAGAACTTGCGGAGATTTCAAACAGCAGATGGGACACTTACTTGGTTACATTGGTTGTTTCATTTCACTTGATCAGGTGATGAATGAAACTGTTAGAGTAGGTTTTGATGAATAAGCTCCACTTTGAGCATCATTTTCAGTTGGTCGAGTGTGTTTAAGTATCGAGTCAGTTTTTAGTTGAGTCATGAGTCCTTTATGAGTCAATTTTTAGCCTTGTGGTTAAGTTAGTTTGTGTCAGTTTTCAGTCTTGCATTTCAGCTTGAGTTTATGACTCCATTGCCCAATGATTGTAAGGCACTGGTCTGCTCTCCCAGAGGTCTAAGGTTCTTGGCACCTCCAAGGAGCTACCATCCCCATTGGAGCCAATGTTAGTGTCAGTCTTTCCAGCCTTCCTACAGTGATCAAATGTGCTCTTACAAAGTGATTTTGAAGTGTCAAGGTCAAATTTTGTCATTTCAGTGAGTCTTCAAGCAAAATTTGGTCACTAGGCATTAGGTCTAGGGTTTTCCCAAATGTCAGTCCATGTCACCATTCAGCTGAGTTTATCATCATTCGTAGGGTTTTCATTATCATGTCAGTGTCTAATGAGTCATTTTACACCTTGTTCATGCTTCATGTTGCGCCCAGGCAAGGTCATTTCCCTCTCCTAGGGTTTTGAAGGCAATTTCTCTTGGATGGTCAAATCACCGGCAAAACTTGTTTCCTGATGTTCATACACCTTCCCCTATCCCTAAAGTACCTTATCAAACACTTCCCATCCCTTAGATCCGCCATATTCCTCATTTTTGCACAAACCCTAGTTTCTAGCTACAACGTGGCAATTTTCTAGGTTTGGCCTGTGTTTTGCCCTTTTCGACCCCTTCCCCTCACTCAATCTCTGAGATTCCACTTTCCCCTGCTTCCTAACATCCCTCCCCACTCCCAAAAAATTTCCCCAAGAATTTAGAAGCCCTCTATCCCCTTCATTTCGCTCCATTTCGACAAAATCCCTTGTTTCACACATCGGGACAAGTTTCACTCAAAAGCTGTTTCTGAGCAATCAAAGATGAATTTTGCAAAACTGAGAGATTTTTTTGTCCACAACATGCCAAGGAAGAAAAACCTCTTTCACTTTTTACACAGGTGTCATGGTTTGAGAGAAATGTCAAAAATACCGGCGAGAACGAAGGTGCTCCAAGGACGGTTGGCCAAGCACAAAAACGAAGGAAAACGCCCGATCCACTCCAAATTTTGGCCAAAGCCTCTTTGACTGAGCATGGTACTTGATTGGGGACTCCCAGCCCAAATTTCAAGAAATTTGGAGAAAATTTTGTCATTTGTGAATTTTTTGTGCAATTTTACAGGTTTTGGCCGTTGGAGTGGTCTCACCCCACGCGCGACCACTCGGGGGGACAGCTCAGAATGAGAAAAACTTTGCATTTTTGGAATTTTCATGCAAAAATACACTTGCCTATGCATGGGGTCAAGTTTTTATGGATATTTGGGCCTCCAAAAGCTCAAAATACATGCAAATTTTGACTTTCTGCCCACTTTTTGAGTTGCAGAAAGCTGTCTTGGGAGAAATGACTTTTGAGGGGTCAAATCAACTCCAAATTCAGAAATTCCAGTGGGGTGGAAAGTAGACGCACAGACCTTTCCAATGAGCTATCTTGCACCTGATTTGGACACCAGGAAGGCCCTCAAACACAGATGCCAATGTGCGCGACCACTCCAAGGGAGGGGTGCAACCACTCAGGGAAATTTCACCATTTTGACTATTTCGGCCTGCAAAACACTGTTTTTACTTTGGTTGAATTTTGATGTATGTAAATGATGGATTGTTGGGTAATTTTCATGGCACATGGATACATTTCTCTCCTTTAACACTTCTAGAAGTTTCCTTGATGTAAATAGTGAATATTAAATGCATGGATGGGTTACCTAAGTTTTAGAGGCAAGTTGTTTTGTCTGCCTATTATCTAGTGCTCAGTTTAGAATTAGTTCAAACTGCTCCTAGGAAGCTGAGCTCGAGCCCTAGAGGTGGGGAAAGGAGTTAGATGATCTATATTATGCCTTCTCTTGCTCATTTTCATGGTTGGACTCTTGAGGGAGAAGCTCTATTGTATATTTTACTTGTATCTCTGCAATTTGAGGAAAAGGAAGGCCAGGGTTTTGCAGACATCATTGTGGATTCTTGTGGATTATTGTGTTGATGGTGTGTTTCCTACTTTTCATTGTAAGTGTGTTTATGTGTTCCATCTCTTATTTTATTGCTGCCAATTAAACAAAAGAAGTGATAAAGTTTGAATTCATGCATGCCATGCTCAGCTTTCAATTTTGTTTAATATTTATGTTTTCCACTGTCTAAAGAGGATTCAAAGTCATTGTTTGCCCTCTTTAGCTCCCTCTCTTTCTTCCTTGATCATCCATCTCAGCTTAAGGCATCAGCACAAACTCCTTCCTTGCCCCAAAGACCCACCTGCAAAAAACTGAGCTCAATCCCCACACCCTGAATTGCACTCCCTCCAATTGCCACCAAAAACCCCAAAAACTTTAAATCAACCCTCCTTATCAGTTTACTAGCCTAATATCAGTGTTCCTAATTGGGTCAGCTCATCCTATTGAAAGATCTACCGATTTTGACCGGAGAGAGCCTTCTCATACCCCGTAGGGCTAGCTACGAGGTGAAATGGTTTGATGTTGCCTTGAAGGTTTACCTTCCTCAGCCTAGGGTGAAATCTCAAGCGCTAACAGGTTGAAAAACACCTTATGATCGGCAAAAATGATAGTACAAAAAGCAAAAATGTCATATGAGTCTACAAAAGGTGATCATCCTATCACTGGTGATGATGACGATAAGAAACCACTGCTTGGGCCACCCTACAAAGGAACCTCTTGAAAGGTCCTAGGACCCCAATCACATAGCGTTGTAACCTAAGAGGAATGTCATCTATGCTAGTCTCTGGAATGTCTGCTGTCAAACGCTCTAGATGGCTTTCCAATTCAGCCAGGGTCTCTATAGATTCGTGTGGGGCTGGTACTACTGCAGCTGGGTGTTTCCTCTCATAAGTCCAGAGAGTGGCTGGTCGTCGTGGACCTACATCTGCATTTGAAAATTTTTACTATCAGTTTTGGGACGATTTAAAAAAAAAAAAAAAAAAAAAAAAATTAGAAAATTTTGAAAATGATTTTACCTGAGTCATCCCATTGCTCTCCTGGTGGAAGAGCCATATCTGGGTCACCACGATAATCCATCCCAGCATAAGGAAAATCCTGAATCCCGAAAACTTGGTTCTCCAACCAATGATCATACTTAGGAGGAAATCGAACAACCTCTGAACCCTCCTCAGGATGACGGACCATAACTGTAACCCAACGCATCAGCTTGGGCTCTCGGGGAAGTCTAGCTCCAACGGAAAGATGCTGTGGGACCAACATCAAAACCCTCTCTAGACCAAAGCTCACAACTAAGAAACCATATCCAAAGTTTTTCAGTTGTTCGTTCTTTGCTCTAGTTAGTTTGCCTTTTACATTAGCCAACACAGCTTCACACCAGTTGAAGATGGTGCCTCGATAACAGTCTACTGCCATCCGCATTTGGGATCCGGTGGCCATATGCAGTACTGTGCTTCCACAGAGTCTGGTGACAGTAAATGAAATCACTTTGAGTTCAGGTCGGGAGATGGTTTTGATATCAATCCCTTTGTCCTTGGTTTGGTCGTTATAAAACTTTAACCGGAGACTATCGACAGACTGGCCACCTAGCCCAGTCCCGAATAGAGTCAAATGTTCACATCTCCTAGGCAAACCAGTCAAAAAGTAAATGTCCTCTGGCTCCATTTCGAGCTGGTGGCCACCAATAATGAAACACTAGTCCTGTATATTCCATCTGTCCACCAGCCACTGCAAAAATTCTACTTGGGCCCTCATGTCAGGTATGGCCCAGAATTTAAATAACCCGCATGCCTTCAATGCATCTATTGAAGGTTGATGATTAATTGCGGCAAGGTCCACATCTTCATGCTCCCGTTCCCACCAACTAAGCATAGTGTATATCCTACATTGAAAGAAAAGGCGGATTAGAACATTTTAAATCAAAGTTTTTGGGCAGAAATTGAAGAATTTGAAATTAAAAAACCTATGTCGCGGGGACCGCACTCTCTAGTTAGAGACAGTGCGTAGGTCCGCACTCTACCCAAACAGAAAGTGTAAGCCCCTGGCTCTTTCCTGTGTAGGAAAAATTCGGGGTCCGCAGGTTTCGCATGCTGCGCCTGTGGACCCCCGCAAGTGGTCTTTTAAACTAAATTTTTCCTAAAAATCAAAATAGAAACCTAAAAAAAAAATTCAAATGGTTGAAATGCAAGATTAAAGTGATGTGGATTACCTGGAGGTGACTGTTTTTTATTCCAACGGACGGATTTTCAACAATCTTCGGGAAGTTTCTTACCCAAAAGCTCTCTTTTATCACTCTAAAGTCAAACGGTAAAAATGAATTTACAAAAGCCCTTTTTATAAGCTTTTGTGAATAAATAAATTTTTAATTTGTTTATTTTTCACTTTAAAGAGGTAACTTTTTGATGCATTTTTATTTATTTTAAACAGGTATGAGTAATGTTTGAGTTTTTTGTGCAGAATATCGTTTCAGGCAAAATTGATCATTTTCAACAAAAACATTAGAGTCGACTTTAAGCTCTTTTCTGACTCCTAAATTGTGAAAAGATTGCCGATTTTTTCTTTTTAAGCTCATTAAAACGGAATTAAAAGGACGGTCCATTTACATCTCTTTTCTGACCGTATAAAAATAAAAAGATTACCGAATTTTTGTCATTTCAAATTCGATATTGGATATAAAATGACGTGTCGTTGATCGCTTTTCTACTTTTTCAGGTCAGAGGCACTAATTATGAAAAGTACTCCTTAATCGTAATGGTCAAGTGGTTCTCTAAAGTATTATTTTATACTTTTTTGGGCTTGGGAGACACAAATTTACGAAAAAGGACAACCATGGAGTTTTCTTAAGTTTTTCTTCTGACTCCCTAAAATTGAAAAACACCGAGTTTCTCCTATACTGGACTCGTTAAAATTTAACAGTAAAGGACCTGTTCAATTACAAACAGGAACGGACCACTCCTTTTTAGGGTTTGAATTTAAACTAATTTAGACTCATCCGAAGGATGAGCTTATAACCAAGCAAATGTTATCCTCCTCAAGCTTGTCAAAAATAAAGAGGTAGTTGCCAGAAATGGTGGGGGAAAAGAGAGAAAAATGAACCTATTTGTTATACTTTGTGTCTCAGAAAAACATTTAACCACTCTTGAACATGACACTTTTTGTTCACCTGGGTTGGGAAATCCTTTGCCTAACAGTTAATCAAACCATATTGAAAGTCTTCAGCCGGTTTCTGGGTATTAGCTTTGGGTCAATTGTCACCAAACCATCTGCAGTGTCGTTATGTGTTCAAGAGGTCAGTGCAAATAAACCATTCATCTGCAAAATATCTGTCATCCATCTTGACCATCCCTGAGTCAATCCTTGCAAATTATATTTCTTCATACTTGATCTATGATTTCGTGTTGTGGGCTTGCCTACGACGGATCGCTTTCTATCGACTTCAGCTCATTATCTGGAAAGATGATCTAGAAATCGTCGGTACCTTGGAATCTGCATGCCTCAATGGCAGGTTTCTCGCCTTCGATGACAAGTTGCATCATTGACCTTCGATCAAAGGATTCCGTGACATGTTCGACATCAACTCATCTATTCACATTTCATGGATTTTACTGAGTACTTTGAGAGCCATTGACATTACTGGTGGTTTCTCTCACACTTGTTAACAGTTTACATCATTGACTGGTAATCAAGTGGTTTCTACCATGTTCGACTTCGACACATTCATTCACATGGATAGAATCGTACTAGTTTGGGAAGTAGAAATCAAGACCCTGGATCTAGTTTCCACCATCCAGGCTGCGAGGAATTTTGTTATTCATTATACAGTGAACTAATCATAAACAGATGGCTACGCCCATACTGTGTCTACATATGTCTATACTTGTGATGTATTACAAGATCATTCCTATATCAGAGCAGTTTAGTTAGTTTTCTAGTCAGTTTTGATCTGAGTATGGGAATGCCTATCTCAGCGATGATATGATCACATATATATATATTTTGTATTGAATGTTTTTACAGGTTCCAACCAGGCTCTCCACAAGATGATCCTCGAAATGATCAAGTACTTCACTCTTCTTAGATGACAAATACTATCTATTATAGACTTCACACTTTAGGGGGCAACCTGTTGCACAAAATATTGTCACCATGACATTTTGCAATCATGTGAGTCTATCACCACTCATACTTTCCTCCTATGCAAGTCTTAAACCTCAGCTCTTCATGTCAAGCCTTGAAAAATGAGGAATTCCTTGAAAATCTCTAAAACTCTAGTTCCGCACTTTCCCTTAGCATTACCTGCGGTCCCGCACCCCCTAGTCATGTTCCCTGTGGACCTGCCCGTTTTGTTTCTATGTAATGGGTGCGGACCCCTATAAAAGTAAAAAAGGCGCAAGTACATTCTTAAAAAATCACTTTGGGTTATTTCTGGAAGCTTCTAGAGGGAATCTTGAGGTGGTTAGTTCGCTCCTTTGAGGTTCATGCATCCCATAACTAAAGGAGCTAACCCCTTGATGTGAGGAGCTTATCCCTTTGAAGGTGGACCTGGTAACTTCCTTCCTCTATACTATAAAATGAGGCATTGGGCTGGTTACTAAGGAGGTTGAAAGCTGAATATTTTTTAGGGTAAATGTTGTTGGAATTTAGACTTCCTAATTGAGCTTGAGAGGAGAGATTACATACCTTTTGATCTCTTTGGGAAGAGTGTGAAGCTTGTCAAAGAAGAGGAGATTCTTGCTGGACCTTGGGAGGAGCTTGTACAACATCAAGGCACCAAAGTTGTAAAGTTCTTCTTTGTTTAAAGTTAATACAATCAAGTTTATTTTTCTCAATAAGCTGTCTTCTATGGTTTATTTCATGAATTCCTTGATCATCATGATGAATATGATTTATTCTATTGGCTATGCAAGTATTATTTGATGTGTGCTTGTTTGTGTTTACAGGTTCTCAAAAGGAAACTCATTTGGACAGTCGAAGCGTGGCTGCCAAAAACTAGCATTGGACTTAAGGTAGGGTCTAAAACACCTCTTGGCTTTTATTTATAAATCGCAATATTTAGAGAAAGGTAGAATTTTCTTGTTTTGCTTGTCGCTAGATATCTGTAGATACTAGGGAGATCGGTCTTGTCTGCAAGAATGATTTATCTGGCCGACACAACAAGTTGATTAAGGAGAAGTGATTCAAGCATCCAAGGAGGAGAAGAAGAGATGCCCCTACCATTAATGTCATTGGACAAATATCCAACTTAATGCTGGGGTAGGTAATCTGTCCAAAGTATTTGGACCCTAGAATCCCTGTAGTAGATGTGAACATCAATGGAACCATCATCCCACGCACTTTGATCGATCTTGGGGATACCATTAATGTGATGACCAAGGACACCATGCTCAAACTCAACCTCTAAGGTTCATTGAGAAAAACTACAATAGTTCTGCAACTTGCAAACCACTCCAAAGTGACCCCTGAGGGAATTGTGGAGGATGTGATGGTCTCCATTGATTCTTAGGAATACCCTGCAGATTTCGTTGTTCTTCAGCCTAAGGCTAAGCTTACTAGTTACCCTCTCATCCTTAGGAGGCCCTGGTTAGCCACTGCCGATGCTTACATTAGCTACAGAGCTGGAAATATGACCATCAAGAATGGGCATATGTCCAAGTAGTTAGTCCAATACCCTCCTGCTCATCCATCTCTAGAACATGACTTACCTTTGTGGCTAGAAGAGGAGGAGGAAGATGAAGTTTATTCTGCCCGACTCTATACTTTAGAAACAACCCTAGGAGGGGGACAACAGAATGAACATGATTTGATTGAACACATACTCCAAAGTCCAACTCCCAGTACATTGTCCTTAGAACAAGTAGTAAAGGAAACCCAAAAAAGCCACCAAATCGATCTATGCTTAGCCGATTCCAACCCTATCCGTGTCAAAACCATATAATTTGTCCCCTACATAACTTTGAAAATCAATCCATCTCTTTATGTTCTCCAAGAAGAAAAGTTGTACAACATGCTAGAGGAACATTTGAATGCCTTCACGTGGAGTTACAAAGAGATGAAAGGAGTGCACCACTCGGTGTGTGCTCACCACATTTATACCAAAGAAGGTTGCAAGCTAGTTCAACAACCCCAAAGGAGGATGAATACAGCTCTTAAAGATATAGTCAAAGAAGAACTGCAAAAACTGCTAGAGCAAGATTCATTTACCCTATCTCAGATAGTCAATGGGTCTCTCCTTTGGTGTTGGTTTCAAAGAAAAATGGTAAGTGGAGGATTTGTGTTGATTACAAGGAGTTGAACAAAGCCACAAAGAAGGACCATTTCCCTCTACCTTTAATCGTCCAAGTGCTAGATGGTATGGCAGGGAAAATGTTTTTCTCTTTCCTAGATGGATTTAGCGGGTACAATCAAATTCAGATCTGCTTGGAAGACCAAGATAAAACCACCTTCACTTGTCCTTGGGGTACTTTCACCTATAGGGTCCTTCCTTTTGGCCTATGCAATGCTCCTGCCACTTTTTAGAGAATAGTCCTGAGTATATTTGTCGAGTTAGTCCGTGATGCAGTAGAAATTTATATGGATTATTTTACACCTTATGGAGGTGATTTCGAGGAGGCTTTGTCCAACTTAGGTAAGTTTATGCACAAATGCATTGAAATGAACCTATCTCTCTGTCCCGAAAAATGTGAATTCTTGATGACTGCAGGGACCGTGCTAGGTCATTCAATCTCAGCAAGGACTATAAGTGGACCCAAACAAAATAGCTATCATCCAAAGGGTCCCACCTCCACAAAAGAAGAGAGATGTCAGAATTTTTCTAGGGTTAGATGGATACTACCGAAGGTTTATAAAAGAATTCAGCGAGTTGGCTTCTCCTTTATTTGGGTTGTTGGCCAAAGACTCTGAGTTTGTATGGTCAAAAAGCTGTCAAGAGGCCCTGGACACCCTGAAGAACAAGTTAACCACTGCGTCGATTCTCCGAGGCCCAAATTTGGCCTTCCTTTTCATATTCATGTTGATTCCTCACACAAAGCCATAGGAGTATCCCTAGGCTAGATAGATGAAAAATTGCCCTATGCCATTTACTTTATTAGAAAGAATTTTTCAAAGGCTGAACTAAACTACATAGTGACCGAAAAGGAGATCCTGGATGTTGCGCATTCATTTAACAAATTTAGGCATTATATTACAGGCTATCAAACATTTGTACATACTGACCATGCTGCAATCAAATATTTAATGAATAAACCTTATGTGAATGCCTCGATAATTAGATGGTTACTTTTAATACAAAAGTTTGATCTAACTATTGTTGATAAGCCTGGTAAGGAAAATGTTGTTGTAGATTTTTTGTCCAAATTAACTTTGCCTATAGGTGAAGAGGGAATGGTTGATGATCAGTTACCGGATGAGCACTTATTCACCATTTCAGTTCTCTCTTCGTGGTTTGCTGACATAGAAAACTATTTGTATCTGTACAGTTCCCATAGAATTTGTCTTCCGAGGAGAAAAGCAAGATTGTGAGGAAGAGCGCCCCCTTCACTTGGATTGTGGGAAACCTCTTCAAACTAGGCCTGGATCAAATTCTGAGAAGGTGTGTCAGGGAGGAGGAAGTCTTTGACATCCTTCTGACCTGTCATGATGAGCCTTGTGGATGTCACTTTGCAGCAAAGAGGACAGCATTTAAAGTGTTACAAGTTGGGTATGATTGGCCCACTCTTCATCAGGATGTGAAAAGTTATACTAGTCAGTGTGATCGATGCCAAAGGATGGAAAATCCTACTCCAAGAGATGAAATGCCTCTACAACCTCAAGTGACTTTTAAGCCATTTGACAAGTGGGGCATGGACCTCATTGGACCTATTGACCCTTCTTCCAAGCAAAAGCAGTATATCATTGTGTGCACTGACTATCTGACTAAGTGGGTTGAAACCAAGGCAATTAAGGAAGAAACAGAGGAGAAGGCGGCTGAGTTCTTAAGGAAGAATGTATCTTACAAATTTGGGTACCCTAGAGAACTAGTCACTGATCAAGGCAGCCAGTTTACCTCCAACATGATTGAAGACTTGCTCAGCCATCAAAAGATCAAGCATAGGACCTCCACTCCCTATCACTGACAATCTAATGGGAATGTGGAGGTGACCAATAGAGCGTTGGAAGACATGTTTACCAAAGTGGTTAGCAGCAGCAGGTAAGATTGAACAGATAGACTAGTTGAGGCCACCTAGGCCTATAATACCACCTGGAATACCACCACTGGATTCACACCCTATGAGCTGGTCTATGGGAAAAAAGGCCCTGTTGTCCATTGAATTTGAGTATAACACATTGAGGATGGCAGCCCAACTAGATCTAGACCTCAGCAGTGCATAAAAGGAGAGGTTTCTCCATTTGAATGGTTTAGATGAGTTCAGAATGCAGGCCCTTCTACACACAGAGGTAAATCAGCTTCAGAGGAAGATCTGTCATGATAAGAACATCAAGGATAAGAAATTTCAAGAAGGTGATTGGGATTTGTTATATGATTCTAGATATAAAGACTTTAAGGTCAAGTTAAGGACAAGATGGTTAGGAACTTATGTTATAGAGATATGTCATGATAATGGTTCAGTGCAGATCAGAACCATAGATGCAGAGGTCATTCCTTTACTTGTTAATGGGCACAGACTGAAAGTTTACAAGAGGCCATTGTCAAAGCAAGAGTTCATTGATGGTATCAATAAAACAATGATGGTGGTGGAACAAGTTTAAGCTCTTGCCTCATCATGTCACTAAGAAAAGAAAAAAGAAAAATAAGGACTCAGGTGAAAACTTCCATGAGGCACATGAGTCCCACTATTGGGCTGAAAACCTCTTGGGACAGCCTAATGGTGTCAAAAAAAAAGGGAAAAAAGAAAAGAGAAATAAAAATATCTCTGGGTGAAAACCTCTCTTGAGGCACCCAGGGCAAGCAAGTAGAATGAAAACTTCTTGGAGGTAGGCTAGTTGTTTTCAAGAAAAAAAAATTAAAAAAAAAAAGAGAAAAGAAAAATCATGAAAAACTGTTTGCAGCTTAACAGTAGGATGATCAGAGAGAAAAGGAGAATCGAAAAGGGACCTGTTCCACTCATATTTTTATTTCCCCATCCATCATCATTCATCACTCCACCATTTCTTTCATTTTTTTCACTCATTTGCCTCAGTTTTCAAGGGTACTATGTTTTCTGCAGGATTCCCTGAAAACCGACATGATGATCCCGAGGAATTATAGTGGCTTCGAAATCCTAGAATGAGTAACCCTAGGGAAAGGAAATGACCTACCCATGTCCAAAAAATAAAAACCCTACATAAAAACTTCATTATCATACCTCTCTCCACCATGATCACCCCTGCATCCATCATAAAAAAAATAAGCTTCAATATTTTTTCTCACAGTCTTCAAAAAAAAACACAGAGGAAAATGAAACGAGTAGAAGGGAACAACACCTAAGTGTACTTCTCATTATTCACACTCCTAGACCTCCTCTCTATCCATGTCATCATCCTCAAAGTCCCAGAAGTGGAAAGGACTAAAAATTCTAAGGGAGAAGCAACTGCAGGACATCTTGTAGGAAATCCTGTAGCAGCATATCCCACAGATTAAAAATCATGAGTTGCAACAAGCTTCCAGCATCAAGATTCAAGGGAAAAAGAAGCTCTAGAGTAAAAGCAAAACCATCATCTTCAACACCAGGTACCTGCACATCAAGGGAATCATCAGAGGGCAATAAAAAAGGAAGGAAAAATAACATGCAGCCAACACATAGCAAGCACCTCATGTCCTCAACAAACTGCAGCAAGGTATTATCACCACAGGTAAGTATCTCGCTTCACTCTCTCATTTTCATAATGTAGTCAAAATATGTAAAGGTTGTGAGTGAGTTGGTTTATAAGCGAAGGGTGGCCAGTTAACTTGGCCACCTTCGTTCAGTCAGCGAGGACAAAATAGTTAGTCCCCACACACGTGGCAGCAGTCAAGTCAAAGAAAACGAGAATGAGATCAGAAGCAGTTGAGACTACGGATGCCCGAAGTGGGAGTTGATTACGAGGAGAGGGGAATGATGAGGTGGTAGTGGGGACCAACGGTCCAAAAATAGAAAAATCGTACCTCAGCTACCAGCACACCACCTCACTCAACTCGACCATAAGAGGAAATAAACGTTGATCCCCATGCACTCATGCATTCATCTCCTCGAGGCTCACTCTAGCAAAATCGTTCTCGTACCCAAGCAACCTACAGAAGAGAAAAACTCGATCTTTCTCCTGCGCAGGACTTCCTATAGGATCACATAGGGAATCCTATAGGATCACACAGGAATCCTACAGGATACAATTAGGCAATCTACAGGATTGGCAGAGAGCAGTTTCAGAGAAGGAAACACGGGGGTTGGCTACAACAAACACCATGAGGAGGTAAGCTCTGCATTTCCTTCCATTTTTCCAAGTGAATAGAATAGAAAATATCCTAGTTTGAGTGAATTTGATAGCTATGTAAGGGAATTGTCTCCTCAAGTATTTAAGTCCCATTTCCTCCTGCATTAAAATTTGTATCAACCATCTCTGCTCCTCAAAATTCACCAGACAAAATGACAAGGGGGTTTAATAGAAGGGAGCCCATTAATACTATGAGGATTCACCAACACCCTCCTATGTTAGAAATCTTCATGAGGCATAATTGGATGGGGTATTTTGAGAAATTGAGAGGGTATGATGATGAAGTGGCCCAAGATTTTTCTCTCTCCCTCATTCCACTAGCTAGAATCCATGCCACTGTTGTGGTGAGAGGCCTCTCCCTAGAACTCACCCCTAAACTCATAATCAGAATTACCACACTTCCCATAGGAGCGCCTTGGAGAAAGGAAGATAAGGGAGATAGCCAAACTGCCAAGAAGAAATTATTTTTGGAGGGAGAGGAGCCCATTGAGGACAAGAATGGAGTAAGGAGAACAAGCCTACCATACCCTTGGAATGAGGTAAGCTACCACCTTATAAAATACATATCATGTGAAGGTAGGTATAGTGTGGTTTATGGTTATCACTTTAGGCTCCTTGAAGAATTGAGGTTTGGAGCAGAAACACCTCCTCACCGCAGACTCAGCATACCATACTTCCTTCTGAAATCACTGATAGATACAAACATAAAGGTGCAGGAAAGAAACTACCAAAAATTAGCCTGCCATGGGTTAATTAGAATCATCATAGAAGATGTCCTCCAAAACCTCAGCATTCCCATCCAATGGGAAATTTTCAGAGACATGCAAACAGATGAGGATATCAAATCCCTCACATATGATATTAGCCCTACTGTCAGTGAAAAGGATGAAGAAGAGATTGAAATAGATGGAGAAGAAGCATAGAAGGATGAAGAGGTAGAGAAAGAAGGTGATGAAGAAACAAAGGAAGATGTCAAGGAGGACACTGATAAACAAGATGAGGATCTAAAGGGGGAAGAAGAGGGGAAAGGCATAGGTAAAAAGGGAAATGAAAAAGAGGAGGCAGAAGACAAGGAGAAGTCACATAGGGTGTCTCCAGAACCCACTAAGAGAGAGGCAACAACTTCCCTCACTTCCTTTAGCACCCCTATAAAAAAAATGCAAAAGATAGAGGCAAACCCCCTTACACTTCAGAACAAGGAAAAGTACAAGGATAAGGTAGGGAAAACCCCAAACTCCAACCAAGGTTCCCATTGTTATTGAGGACTCACCTAAACAACAGGAGAAGATGGCTCCTCTTATAAAAACTCAAGAAGAAAGATCCTCAGCACAAACCTCCCCTAAGTCTCCTATCACCTATGTGAGAAGACCTGTAACCAGATCTACCTTATCCAAAGGAAAAGACATCCTACAAGATACACAACAGGACCTATAGGAAGCAGAGGCAATCCTACAAGAAACTCTGCTAAACCTACAGGAAACTCAAAAATTGGATGAGGAAAGAAGTAAGCAGCCAGAAACAAAGAGAGAAGACCCAGAGCTAAGGGAACCTAGTCCTCAACCTAACCTTGACTCCTACTACATATTTATTGAGGGGGGCAGGGTCATTCCACAAAAAATTGCCATTCCATTATTCTTTGAGCTTGAGAAAGAAAGAGCCAAAACTCATATATGGATGCAGATTCCCAAGTCCAAGGGAGTGGAGGACATTGGTCACATGGAGGAGATGCTCAAAGAGGTGGGAAAGGAACTAAGTAGCTTGAGGGACAAAGAAGCCATCATGAAGACTTAGTTGGAGGCAGAAAATGCATGGTTGAAAGGACAATTGCAAGAAAGAGAGAATCAATTAGCATCCATGGTCAGTTTATCTTTGGAAGCAATCCAGTGCAGGATGCCAGCTAATTCCTATGCACTATACCTTAAGGAACAATGGTTTCAGTTCCAAATCAAGACCCTAGCACAGAGAGGCACTTTGTCATTCCAATGTCACAACAGGACCTACAGGAAGTAGAGGCCTCCTCCCAACGTTGGCTTGGAATGGATAAAGGTTGTAATAGACCCGGTGTCTTAATTGTTTCAACTTTATTTTGTTGGCAAACCAAACATTCCGCCACAAACTTTTGAATATCTGATTTAAGGCCATCCCAAAAAAATTCCTTCTTAACCCTGTGGTAAGTTTTTAAAAATCCTGAGTGCCTCCTAAGGGAGAAGTGTGCAATTCCATAAGAATCTTTTGTTTTAGCTGGGAATTCTTACAGAGGTATAAGCGATCTTTGTACCATAACGAATCATTTTTCCAGCTAAATGTATCAGAAGTACTGGAATCTTGTTGTAGCTTTCGAATAAGTGCCCACACTTCTTCGTCATTCTTCCATTCCTCCTTTGCTTCGTTTATCCAATCTGGTTGGATAATAGAAATGGCACACAACAATGCTTCCATATCCTCATCCTTTCTTGAGAGTGCATCTGCCACCACATTTTGCTTCCCTTTTTTGTAGATGATTTCAAAGTCATAACCCAACATCTTTGTGACCCACTTTTGTTGCTCTTCAGAGGATAATCTTTGTTCTAAAAAGTATTTAAGGCTATCGTGATCCGTTTTTACCTTGAAGTGTCTTCCCATTAGGTAGGGTCGCCATTTCTTAAGTGCATGGAGTATTGCCAACATTTCCTTCTCATAAATAGCTTTGCTTAAAAACTTTCCCTTGATTGGACGACTTTCAAAAGCAATGGGTCTTTCATCTTGCATTAAAACAACACCAATTCCATTTCCTGAAGCATCACATTCCACAATAAAGGTTTTTGTGAAGTTCGGTGTAGCTAAGACCGGTGCTTGGTACATTGCCTCTTTAAGATGTTTAAAGGCCTTTGTTGCTTCCGGAGTCCATGAAAATGAATCTTTCTTCAATAATGTTGTTAGAGGTGCTGCTATTCTCCCATAATTCTTAACAAACTTGCGATAATACCCTGTCAACCCAAGAAATCCTCGCAGATGCTTTATGGATGTGGGGATTTTCCATTCCTTAATGGCTTTAATTTTGCTAGGGTCTACCTTAACTCCTTCATGAGATACAATATGACCCAAATATTCCACCTCCTGGACTCCAAAGAAACATTTGGATCTTTTTGCATATAATTGTTTCTCCTCCAATAGTTGTAGCACCTTGTCAACATGTTCAACATGATCCTTCCAAGACTTGCTGTAGATTAGTATATCATCAAAAAATACCAACACAAATTTTCTAAGGAATGGTTTGAAAATTGAATTCATCAAACCTTGAAATGTTGAAGGTGCATTGGTAAGGCCAAAAGGCATGACCAAAAATTCATAATGACCCTCATGAGTTCTAAATGCCGTTTTCGGAATGTCTTCAATCTTCATTCTGATTTGATGATATCCCGAACGAAGATCCAACTTGGTGAAGTAAGTTGATCCATGCAATTCATCCAGTAATTCATCAATGACAGGAATGGGGAACTTATCTTTAATAGTGAGCTTGTTGAGCTCCCTATAATCTGGACACATGCGCCATGATCCATCCTTCTTGTGCACCAATACTACTGGAGCTGAGAAAGAACTTTGACTCGGTTGAATTATACCAGCCTCTAGAATTTCTGCAACCATACGTTCAATTTCACTTTTTTGGACATATGGATATCTGTACGGCCTGATGTTTGGAGGAACACTTCCTGGAATCAGATGAATAGCATGATCATGATCATGCATAGGTGGGAGACCTTTGGGAGTCTCAAATACCTTGGAATGATTGTCCAGGACTTTTTGGAGATCTGGAGAAATAGATGATTCCAATGTGGAAACATCTAGCGAACATAATTGTGCAATTACACCTCTTTGCTCCTTTTTTAGAAGCTTTGTCATGCCATTAGAGCTGATTATCTTTCCTGGTTTCCCTGCAATACCCCTTAATTCAACTTCCTTTCCTTCCACAGAAAATTTCATGAAAAGTTCTTGAAAATTAAAAGCTATTGTACCCGAGGATTGTAGCCATTGGACTCCTAGTACAACATCAGCACCTCCCATTGGAATGGAAAGCATTGGGCTAGTCAATACATATTCTCCCATGGATAGCTTGATATTATGGCACTTTCCAGAACAATTTATTGTTCCTCCATTTGCAATCATCACTTGACACTCTGGTGCTGGATATAGGAAGCAATTCAATTCTTTTGCTACCCTACAATGAATAAAATTGTGGGTGCTTCCTGAATCAATCAACACTATTACCTTTTTCTTCTTGATTTGTCCTTCTATCTTGATGGTTTGAGGAGTGGTAATTCCCGCCAATGCATTACAAGATATGGTCGGATTTATTTGTTCTTCATCTAGGCTTTGTTCCTGGAATATATCCTCTTCTTTTGACCTTTCTTGCTCCTTTTCTTCTTCCTCTTCACAATCTATGTAGAATAATTTCTTCTCACCACACTTATGACCCTTTGTGTATTTGCTATCACAATTGTAACAAAGCCCTTTTGCTCTTTTTTCTTCCAATTGTTGTGGTGTCAACCTTGTAGGTTGTGGAAGACTATGGGCAACAACACTTCCGTCTTTATAGTTGTGAATGGTATGCTTCCTAGTTGCCATAATTTTGCTTTCCATTTTTCTTGCTAACCTGAATGCCTTCTCTAATGAATCAGGTTCCCAAAGGCGCACATCATGTTGGATATTATCCTTTAAAGACCCTATGAACACATCAATCTTATGCTCCTCTGGAATATATTTTACCCTTATGTTCAATTTTTGGAACTCCTCAATGTGCTCCATTATTGAACCCTTTTGTTTGAGACTTATCAATTGGCTAAAAAAAGTGTTGCTTTTTGTATCCTCATAATGTGCTATCAATTCTTCCGTAAAAATTGCCCAAGTGATAAATTGTTTATGAGAACAAAGCCATTGATACCATACAAACTGATCTGGTTCCAAATATAAAGTTGCCATACGTACATTTTGTGTGTTTTGCACATTATTGAGATCGAAGAATTGCTCCATCTGTAATATCCATGTGGCGGGATCCTTGCCATCAAACTTCCTCATATCGATTTTTGGAACATGGTGAGTCTTCGATCCAACATTAGAGTCTATGGAATCATGATTAACATTTCTTTTGTTCTCATCATGAGTTTCCTTTAGTACTCTTTCACCCTTAGTGACCATTTCTTGTGGCAACTTATTCATATTTATCTTCAATTCTTCCATCTTATCATCCATGCCATCAATTTTAGCGTCCATGCCATTCACCTGAGCTTCCATGCCCTTTATCTTAGATTCCACGCCATTTATCTTAGCATCTGTTAGCTTTTGTGAGCGTGACATTTGTTGCACTTGTTCTTGTAATTTTGATATATCATGTAGCATTTCTTCCTCTTATTCATGAGTCATGCTAGAGCTTTTAGGTTCCTTACTAGGTGTTTGCATTTTCTTTCCTCGGGGCATCAGTTACCGATAATAATGCTTTACTATGCCCTTTGAATTCCTTCAAACCAAGCTTATGCAAAAATTTAAAAAAAAAACTACACACCTTTTTTTTACTTTGTAGAAGCCTGATATTGAATCTGATGTATCTCTGTAATTTCGGATCATCCAGTTCTAAAATTTTGACCTGTAGTAGCCTTCTATGTCCTCTTTCCAATGCCACTAGTCAAATCCAAATTGGATTCTACAAGAAAGAGTTATGCACAATCTCCCGCAGTGACCTTCTTACGAAATTTCAATCCGATGCTCAGAAAGAAATTTATGACGATTTTCCCCAGGTCACCTGTTTTGAGTGTAATTCAGGAGTCTGCAAAAAGACCAACTTCCTCAGATCATATCTCCAAAAATATCACGCGAAAAGATTTGAAATTAGGACCCAAGGTTCAGCGCGATTTCTTCTCAAATGGGTTTTTTTTGCGACTTCTGAAACGTCACAGAAAAATAGTTATAGCGAAAATGTCACGATGACCTGTTTGGAGCAGTGAAACCCTAGAATCCAAAGCTCTGATACCAAATGTTATGAAACCAGCTCAAGAAAAGATAGAAAAGAGAGATCAACGCCTTAGAATTCAGCCTCTTCGAGGGGGCAACCTCCTTTACATTACATAAATGAACAATTCTTGGATGATACAAATGACAAAACCTCCTTTCTATATATAGGAGTCTAAGGAGTCACAATATAATCCAGCCGACCTAACAATAATAATATAAAGCCACAAAAATAACAATAGAGGGATTCTATGGGGCACAGAAATAAAAATATGGGGGTAATAGGGGCACAACAATATAAATAAGGGGTATAACTACAATAGTAATGGGGTAATTACTAGTATTATAGGGACCCAACAAGTGTTGTAAGACATGTTTACCAAAGTGGTTAGCATCAGCAGGTAAGATTGAACAGATAGACTAGTTGAGGCCACCTAGGCCTATAATACCACCTATAACACCACCACTGGATTCACACCCTATGAGCTGGTCTATGGGAAAAAAGGCCCTGTTGTCCATTGAATTTGAGTATAACACATTGAGGATGGCAGCCCAACTAGATCTAGACCTCAGCAGTGCATAAAAGGAGAGGTTTCTCCAGTTGAATGGTTTAGATGAGTTCAGAATGCAAGCCCTTCTACACACAGAGGTAAATCAACTTCAGAGGAAGATCTGGCATGACAAGAACATCAAGGATAAGCAATTTCAAGAAGGTGATTGGGATTTGTTATATGATTCTAGATATAAAGACTTTAAGGGCAAGTTAAGGACAAGATGGTTAGGGCCTTATGTTATAGAGATATGTCATGATAATGGTTCAGTGCAGATCAGAACCATAGATGCAGAGGTCATTCCTTTACTTGTTAATGGGCACAGACTGAAAGTTTACAAGAGGCCATTGTCAAAGAAAGAGTTCATTGATGGTATCAATAAAATAGTGATGGTGGTGGAGCAAGTTTTAGCTCTTGCCTCATCATGTCACTAAGAAAAGAAAAAAGAAAAATAAGGACTCAGGTGAAAACTTCCATGAGGCACATGAGTCCCACTATTGGGCTGAAAACCTCTTGGGACGGCCTAATGGTGTCAAAAAAAAAGGGAAAAAAGAAAAGAGAAATAAAAATATCTCTGGGTGAAAACCTCTCTTTAGGCGCCCAGGGAAAGCAAGTAGAATGAAAACTTCTTGGAGGTAGGCTAGTTGTTTTCGAGAAAAAAAAAATTAAAAGAAAAAGAGAAAAGAAAAATCATGAAAAAAATTTTGCAGGTTAGTAGTAGGATGATCAGAGAGAAAAGGAGAATCAAAAAGGGACCTATTCCACTCATATTGTTATTTCTCCATCCATTATCATTCATCACTCCACCATTTCTTTCATTTCTTTCACTCGTTTGCCTCAGTTTTCAAGGGTACTATGTTTTCTGCAGGATTCCCTGAAAACCTACAGGATGATCCTGTAGGCATTATAGTGGCTTCAAAATCCTAGAATGAGTAACCCTAGGGAAAGGAAATGACCTACCCATGTCCAAAAAAAAAAAAAACCCTACATAAAAACTTCATTACCATACCTCTCTCCACCATGATCACCCCTGCATCCATCATAAAAAAATAAGCTTCAATTTTTTTTTCACAGTCTTCAAAAAAAAACACAGAGGAAAATGAAACAAGGAGTAGAAGGGAACAACACCTAAGTGTACTTCTCATTATTCACACTCCTAGACCTCCTCTCTATCCATGTCATCATCCTCAAAGTCCCAACAGTGGAAATGATTAAAAATTTTGAGGGAGAAGCAGCTGTAGGACATCTTGTAGGAAATCCTGTAGCAGCATATCCCACAGATTAAAAATCATGAGTTGCAACAAGCTTCCAGCATCAAGATTCAAGGGTAAAAGAAGCTCTAGAGTAAAAGCAAAACCATCATCTTCAATACCAAGTACCTGCACACCAAGGGAATCATCAGAGGGCAATAAAAAAGGAAGGAAAAATAACATGCAGCCACCACACAGCAAGCACCTCATGTCCTCAACAAACTGCAGCAAGGTATTATCACCACAGGTAATTATCTTGCTTCACTCTCTCATTTTCATAATGTAGTCAAAAGATGTAAAGGTTGTGAGTGAGTTGGTTTATAAGTGAAGGGTGGCCAGTTAACTTGGCCACCTTCGTTCAGTCAGCGAGGACAAAATAGTTAGTCCCCACACACGTGGCAGCAGTCAAGTCAAAGAAAACGAGAATGAGATTAGAAGCAGTTGAGACTACGGATGCCCGAAGTGGGAGTTGATTATGAGGAGAGGGGAATGATGAGGTGGTAGTGGGGACCAACAGTCCAAAAATAGAAAAATCGTACCTCGGCTACTAGCACACCACCTCACTCAACTCGAACATAAGAGGAAATAAACGTTGATCCCCATGCACTCATGCATTCATCTCCTCGAGGCTCACTCTAGCAAAATCGCTCTCGTACCCAAGCAACCTACAGAAGAGAAAAACTCCATCTTTCTCCTGCGCAGGACTTCCTATAGGATCACACAGGGAATCCTACAGGATCACACAGGAATCCTAGAGGATACAATTAGGCAAACTACAGGATTAGCAGAGAGTTGTTTCAGAGAAGGAAACACGGGGGTTGGCTACAACAAACACCATGAGGAGGTAGGCTCTGCATTTTCTTCCATTTTTCCAAGTGAATAGAATAGGAAATATCCTAGTTTGAGTGAATTTGATAGTTGTGTAAGGGAATTGTCTCCTCAAGTATTTAAGTCCCATTTCCTCCTACATTAAAATTTGTATCAACCATCTCTGCTCCTCAAAATTCACCAGACAAAATGACAGGGGGGTTTAATAGAAGGGAGCCCATTAATTCTATGAGGATTCACCAACACCCTCCTCTGTTAGAAATCTTCATGAGGCATAGTTGGATGGGGTATTTTGAGAAATTGAGAGGGTATGATGATGAAGTGGCCCAAGATTTTTCTCTCTCCCTCATTCCACTAGCTAGAATCCATGCCACTGTTGTGGTGAGAGGCCTCTCCATAGAACTCACCCCTAAACTCATAAGCAGAATTACCACACTTCCCGTAGGAGCGCCTTGGAGAAAGGAAGACAAGGGAGATAGCCAGACTGCCAAGAAGAAATTATTTTTGGAGGGAGAGGAGCCCATTGAGGACAAGAATGGAGTAAGGAGAACAAGCCTACCATACCCCCGGAATGAGGTAAGCTACCACCTTATAAATTACATATCATGTGAAGGTAGGTATAGTGTGGTTTATGGTTATCACTTTAGGCTCCTTGAATAATTGAGGTTTGGAGCAGAAACACCTCCTCACCGCAGACTCAGCATACCATACTTCCTTCTGCAATCACTGATAGATACAAACATAAAGGTGCAGGAAAGAAACTACCAACAATTAGCCTACCATGGGTTAATTAGAATCATCATAGAAGATGTCCTCCAAAACCTCAGAATTCCTATCCAATGGGAAATTTTCAGAGACATGCAAACAGATGAGGATATCAAATCCCTCACATATGATATTAGCCCTACTGTCAGTGAAAAGGATGAAGAAGAGATCGAAATAGATGGAGAAGAAGTAGAGAAGGATGAAGAGGTAGAGAAAGAAGGTGATGAAGAAACAAAGGAAGATGTCAAGGAGGACACTGATAAACAAGATGAGGATCTAAAGGGGGAAGAAGAGGAGAAAGGCATAGGTAAAAAGGGAAATGAAAAAGACGAGGCAGAAGACAAGGAGGAGTCACATAGGGTGTCTCCAGAACCCACTGAGAGAGAGGCAACAACTTCCCTCACTTCCTTTAGCACCCCTAAAAAAAAAAATGCAAAAGATAGAGGCAAACCCCCTTACACTTCAGAACGAGGAAAAGTACAAGGATAAGGTAGGGAAAACCCCAAACTCCAACCATGGTTCCCATTGTTATTGAGGACTCACCTAAACAGCAGGAGAAGATGGCTCCTCTTATAAAAACTCAAGAAGAAAGGTCCTCAGCACAAACCTCCCCTAAGTCTCCTATCACCTATGTGAGACGACCTGTAACCAGATCTACCTTATCCAAAGGAAAAGACATCCTACAAGATACACAACAGGACCTACAGGAAGCAGAGGCCATCCTACAGGAAACTCAACAATTAGTTAGAGAATGGTGTGTTTTTAGCATAGGATTTTAGTTATTTTCCTTATTGCAGTAGACAAGCTTTCTCCTAGAGTAGATTTCTCTTTCTTTCATCAGCAATCAAGCTTCTTCTGAATCCATAGAAGTCTGGCTTGAAAACCCTAGTGATATCTCGCTAGCTGATTAGTGACAAAAGGTAGAACCATCACTTTTACTTGTGTATACAGCACTGTCACCTCCAAGTTTGTACGGACCCCGGGTTGATAAAGTAAAGTTGGTAGCTCCAGGAGTTGCAACATTCTTGTTGCAATACTAGTGCTCATCAACAGGTCCATGACATATTGGATAGAGCCAATGCTAAGTACAAGCAGCGTCATGATTAGTATTAGGTACCATACAAGTTCTAGGTGGGCGACAAAGATAAGTTACATTTGCAGAAGGAGCACCTCACTAGGCCCCACTGCAAGCTTTTCCCGCTCCATCACCAAGGGTGTAGGTGATAATTCCTTCGATATCAACATTCCACATTTCTTGGCTTGCACCCAGTATTTAATGTGGATTAATTGTGACCATACTTTCCCCCATTGTTGGACACGTCTGACATTGTTGAGTTGTTGACACCAATAGAGCTCAACCCAAGCTGCATCGAACATACCACAACTAAAAGGATCATGGATACACAGATCAAAAACACTCCCCAACAGAGGATCCAACTATATCTAGTTTTCAATGCAGGCCAACTCCTTCACCAAGGCAAGTGGTTCACGAAGGACCAGGTTCAACAAAAATTTCCTCACCTCATGGAGGCTCTACATGCAATGGAGACCATTTCTTCCTAAGTGGGGAGGACTGATCTATGTAGATATTGGTGGCCACCCACCTATTCCACCTAGACCTCTAGTCGGTTTCATCATTTTCCTTGATTATAGCATAATTTACAATTTTTAGAATTTTTTTGGGTCCTGAACTTTCGACGCTGTTTTGAACCCTTAAATGAAGTTTTTTTGAAGTCCGCAGTAGGCCTATGGACATAAGTAGGGTTATATCGCAATTCCTGTAGTAATCGAAGAGATATTTCCAACGAGGTATTGTACACCCCAAACAAAGATCATATAACCTAGTTACGGCCCTAGGAAGTTGGCTGCCCAACTAACCCTAATGGGGCCCACAAACTCTTGGAGTTCCATCTCCTGGGGTTAAGGTTTTGGTTGTTTAGCATTTTCCTTTGTTGTTCAATAGTAAAAAGGCCCTGTAGCCTCATTGTAACATAGTTTTGAGGCATGTAGCCACCACATTGCTTCTCAAAGATAAGCTACCATCGCCTGAGCTAGTTTATTTCCATTTTGCTTGTAAGCATATTTGAGTTCTTTGTTGTTAATGAAATGAAGATTTATTTTTGCTGCATCTTTGTGTTTACTTTTATTTGTATATTATGTTGTGTTACTGCATAAGTCTGGATCATGCCTTGAATTTGTATTCAAATTCAAGAGTTGACATGCCAAAATACTCATAAATGGTCCCCATAGGGGCATGAATTTTAGATTCCCTAGGAATATCTGTTTGCCAGAAATTACTAGCAAAACAATTACTTGTGAATCAACTCATTTTTCACTCATGGATGTTCTTTGATCCCTTCCAACTCTTCTTCTACACTTCCCAAGCCTTCAACACACTCTCCGCGTACAAGAAACTTGGCCCTTTAACCCCCACATGCATTCCCCTACTCCAACTAAGGAAGATGTTCCAGCCTCTGTAAGGAAATTTTGTGGGTCAAAGCACAGAGCTTGAGATGGGTACTTGTTATACCCATCTCCGACCAAATTTGGTTGTCTAATCAATTTCCATAATACCCCATAACTGTGGGTGGTTGGATGCTCAAATTCCCATCTCCCTTTAATCACTGATTTTAGTGAAGTGGCAAAGAGGAAGAAAATTTCAAATTCAAATTTTGGCATTTTGGAATATAGGCTTTTGGATATGGTTTCTTTCTTAATGGGTGAGGCAATTTCCCAAATTCCTCATTAATTCTCACTCATGGTATCATGGCTAGTGTCAATGCTATACCCTTCAGTCAGTTGGTCAACGATCTTTTTCATTATTTGAGTGAATATATTTACATCAGTTAAAATTTGTCCATCATAACTCAAAAACCACCAAAACATATATGCCATAATTTACAGTGACACTAAGTTGAATTTACGTTTACAGACTGACAGAAACAGGGTGTTACATATACAAATATTTGAGAATTGATATTCATGACAAGTTCAATTGGAACTATAGCATTTGAGAAAAGAATAAAAGGAGGGTGAAAAGATTATTATGGGCTTGAAAACAAGTGTAAATTAGTAGGCCATTTTTTATGGGATAAGAAGAAACTCCTTTTTGATACTGTCATCACTCTTGTTATCTTATATGGATGTGAATGTTCCGAGTCTAATATCTCTATAGAATCTTAGAGAAAGAGAGTAGACCAAATAATTTTATAATTTAAAATATCAAGATTAAAGGCAATACAACCTATCATATCCTCCTCATAGAAGTGAGTAGGATATCATATCACCAAAAAGCCACCTGCCACATCACCAAAAGAGATTGGGGTTTACACTTGATTTTCCATAAAAAGAATAAAAAGAACAAAACAGATTTATTTCAGTCCTTTACATGCACAGTAGTGATGTTTGATGTCTTGAACTTCCATGCTTTAGATAGTAGCATTTCATACATGTTAGCTTGGAATTCTTGTAAAACATAGTTTCTCAACAGTTAGTTAGAGAATGGTGTGTTTTTAGCATAGGATTTTAGTCATTTTCCTTATTGCAGTAGACAAGCTTTCTCCTAGAGTAGATTTCTCTTTCTTTCATCAGCAACTAAGCTTCTTCTGAATCCACAGAAGTCTGGCTTGAAAACCCTAGTGGTCTCTCGCTAGCTAATGAGTGAAAAAAGGTAGAACCATCACTTCTACTTGTGTATACAGCACTGTCACCTCCAAGTTTGTACGGACCCCGGGTTGATAAAGTAAAGTTGGTAGCTCCAAGAGTTGTAGCATTCTTGCTGAAATACTAGTGCTCATCAACAGGTCCATGACATATTGGATAGAGCCAATGCTAAGTACAAGTATCGTCATGATTAGTATTGGGTATCATACAAGTTCTAGGTGGGCGACAAAGATAGGTTACATTTGCAGAAGGAGTGCCTCACTAGGCCCCACTGCAAGCTTTGTCCGCTCCATCACCAAGGGTGTAGGTGATAATTCCTTCGAGATCAACATTCCACATTTCTTGGCTTGCACCCAGTATTTAATGTGGACTGATTGTGACCATACTGGTGAGCTCCAGTATTGTATTAATAATGCTACAACTCCTGGGGCTTCCTGTCTCTTAATTTTATCAACCCGGTAGTTCGTACAAACTTGGAAGCGACGGTGCTATATGCACAAGTACTAGCTCTTGTCGCAGATGTCACTTGGTCAGCTGGCACAAGTCCGCTAGGGCTCAAGCCAACTTCTATAGGCTCTCAGAAGAAGCTTTCTAATTGATGGACGAAAGCTAATCTCAAAGGAAAGCTACTTTACTTGACAAAAATGAACTGAAAGCAAATCAAAGCATGTAAACCTAGGAAACCCTAATTTAACTAGTCTAACCTCTACAATGCAAGGAATGTAAATGCAACTTCTACCAATGCTGTCATTACCTCTAATAAGTGAAAATGCATGGATCTAAGCTACTTGCATCATGAAAGTTATGTTTTTGTATTTTTCCTTTAAGTGAATGGAATGATTGTGATCTTGTGCTAACTAGGGTTTGGTTGTGCAGGTGGGATGGAGAAGGAAGGAAAGTGTGGGACAGGTTAGGGAGGCTAGGAGAGGTTCCTAGGGATCCTTAGCATCCATCCACAGAGGTTCCTCACATTCAGATGCTCCGCAACCGAGAGAGTGGCCTCCTACAGGATGGCTGTGGAGGATCCTACAGGATACTCTGTTTTCTACAAGATGTCTACAAATGGCTACAAGATGACCTACCGTGAGTGTTTGGAGTGATGGAGGAGTAATGGAATGGTAGGGGGAGATGTGTAAGGTAGGAATAAGGCTGGTGATGGCTTTAGAAGTGGAAGATCAGATGAAGGGAGAGTGTATGCAATGGTTTGATGATTGGAAGGATGGGACCAACGAAAGTTGAAGGAGATGGAGCTATGTGGGAAATGAGAGAGTTGGAGGGTAAATGAGTGAGACAGAGGTTAAATGGAACTTGAGGAGGTGATGAAGATGATAGAGATGCCCTACACAATGCTCATTTAAACGAATCAATGAATTCTTGCAAACAAACCAAGTCCTAGCTAACTTAATCTAATTGTCAATGAAATAAATGAACAACAGCTTTGTTTGGAAAGAGAACCATGTACTTCACGTGAGAAAGAGCATTCCAAAAGATCTAAATGCATAACAAACTCCTACCAATCGATTCTAAGCATAAAAAGCTACGTTACCCATCAAAACCAACTACCATAACAAGGCAAGATCTAAAGAGCAGATTTTTATTATGAGAATGCAGCAAACACATGAAGATAAACAAGGGAGGTACTGGGCGCTTGAGATGGGCCCAACCCCAAGAACTACAGCCTCCCAAGAACGATTTATAGCTGGTGCAAAGCTGGATCCATCTTTATTAATCAAGAAATGAAAAGTACATCAAAACTGTCCATAAGGAGAGCTTGAGAATGAGCTGAAAGCAAAGCTAATCCATGGCCTAAAAATCGAACTACAAGCTAGCTAACTAATGGCTAAAACAAAATGACTAACTAGCTACAAAAATGACTACCAACTAGCTACCAAAAATGACCAACCACTAGCTAACCAAAATGAGGCCCCAAGCCTTCTTATTTATACAATTTGAGGACCCAACAGTCCTCCTAAAAGTTAGGGACTTGGCTGCCCAAGACTTGGAGTTAACAGCAGTCCAACTTGACTTGCTTGGCTGCCCTTGTGCTCATTGATTTGGTGGCCTTTGAACTCCGAGCTGATGGTGGAGAATTCGAGGTAAGGGCCCATAAATGAGGGGGACACCTTCCTACAAATCCTCTAGCTTGTTCTCCCACGAATTTGGCTGCCAAGTGCTCATTAAGACCTTCAAATTTGTCTCCAAGTTGACCAACAAGGCTACACAAAGCACCCATTAGACTTGTTGGCATAATGACTAACCAAATTCACTCTATTAACATAAAAATAATCAAAAACATGCAATAAACAAATGAGAATGGTGGACTAAGCCAAATTAGGAGGTTGAATGAGCCCAAATAATTGTACATTTTTGGGGCTCATCATCACCCCCCTACTGAAAGTGTTGCTCATCCTCTGAGCAACCAAATCTCTCCTCATCCGATGGCCCTGATGGACTCCTTGTCATGCCAAGCTTCTGAAGTGATGTCCTCTTCTCTGTTATGAAACCATGCTTCTTTGCTTCTTCCCACTACTTGCTCCTTTCCCTAAAGAATTCTCAGCTTGGGTATGATTGTGCAAGTATATTCAATCTGATGGCGGAAATGGTGGTGAAAGGAGATGAAACCAGTGGAGGATAGAAGAAAAGAGTGGTTGCATGCCTCCTCAACAGACTTCAAGCTTCAAATCCCTCTCCAAAATTGATTCTGGCCTGCCAAAAGGCTTCTACAGGAAAGTCCTGTAGCTTCCTGTAGAAGGTTGAACCGTGACTAAATTGTGCCCGAACCTTGAAAGAAATGAGTGTTCATAGAGGGGATGGATGTGCTTGGGGTGGCCAACACATGTGCTACCTCCTTAGCTAAAATCTCGGCCGATTTCTCCTTTTGCTGCCCTTTTTTCAAACTTTCCTGTAGAAACTGTTCGCTGGCTTCTACAGGAAAGTCCTGTAGTGGCTTTTTCTGTCTTCCTGTAGAAACAGACAGCACCATTATATTATGCTCGGCTGTGGGTGATTTTCCTTTCAGCTTGGCTGTGGCTATCCTAGACTCAAGCTTGTAATATCCCATCCCGAGGTAGAGCACAAACCAGTTCGGGATAGAGCACATAGCCACAATCAAAACTACTCAAGAATCTGCTAAGTGGGGAACGATAAAACCTCATCTTGCTGCAATCAGCCCATACTGTAATTCCTTGGCCCTATTTGCAAGACTTGTCAGCTTCAGTGTTTTACTCTCTGTAGATATGTGAGGAACTGCTATCATTAGCCATCCTTATTGCAGTAGACACCCAAGGATTTTTAGCTTTGTTGGCCTGCTTGCCTGCTTGTATACAGAAGTGGATTTTTGGGATTTCCTTAGAGAGAGCGCAGAGCTATGCCTCTGTTATGCACACAGTATATAAAATTCACGATTTTCTGCAAGTGAGCCTTAACAGTGGCTCAATTATGAATCAACCCCTGGAGAAAATCCCGCATACAACAACAATTCTCATGCAGCGATAAGAAAATGACTTGTAATTTCATGAACAGACTTTTATTCACAATTTCCTACCCCTTCAACACGTCAACTCCACCGGCTTTTTAATCAATTGCGTGGGAGAATTATGTTCAGGCCTACCTCATTAAGAATCGCCACCCCTGACATGAACAGTGCAAGCTCTTCGTAGGCTGGGTTTCTTGTAAAACAGCTTCCTGTAGAAAAACGCCTGTAGAGTGTGATTCGGCCTTTGAGTGAGCCCGCTGCACTAGAGAATTTTGAAAAGAGGTAGGAAACTCAGCGGAGGAAGATAGATTAAGCCGATGGTGGAAGCAGAGGATGTATTCTTTGAGTGAACACGATGCAAGTGCAAGTTGACTAACGGTCTTTGGATTTCAGCCGAGCGCTCAGTGATGTCCGCGTGATTTTTGGAGTGAGGTGGCAGAGACGTGTGCTGGCCCATGCAACTGTTGTCTCCACTGCAGTTTTAACCATTGGTTCTCTGTTGTTAATCTCTTACCATCAAACACGCTGAAGTTTAACTGTTCATTACTGCCCGTTTTTAATTTCCTCCCTGAGATGGCTGAGTGCACGTGTCTCATTCACCCACCAAGTGCTGTTGAACTGGATGAGGGTGGCCAGTTAGCTGGCCACCGATTTGTCTAAATCCAACCATCTCATTGTTCACGCAGATTTCGAATTACATTCATGCAACAGAGGAATAAGGTTAAGTCACGTACCTGCAAGTCGTGCGTGGTTGCTTTGTGAAGCGTCTTGCTGCATGCATGTGTTGATCTTCATTTGCTGCATGTATGGTAGCTTGATTGATGATTTATGGCTGTTTTCTCTTGTGCAGGTGCCCTCTGGACGGATGCATGCAACAAATGTTCATTTCCACGTTCAGATTTGCACATTCAAGCTGTTGTTGCTGCATCTTCACCAAACCAGAACTTCTTTTTGCCATTTCTCCCAAACGGCCAACCGGATTGAGCTGAAACTTGGTGGGCATGTTCCTACCATCATTATGCATCTCCCATAGCAAATTCGTGATCAATGGATGCACGGATTTCGAGAAAAATGGAAAATGGCTGAAGAATTCAGAGGTCGATTTCTCGGAAACCGTGCATCGGAATCGGCTGAAACTACTTGGGTAGGCTACTATCATCCATGTGCATCTCCCCATGAAACAGGTTTTGAAACGGATGCACGGTTATGGGGAAAATGCAAAAATGGCTGATGGTGATGGAGGCTGATTCCTTGGAAACCGTGCACCGGAATTGGCTGAAACTGCTCAAGCATGTTGCCATCGACCTTGTACAATCCCCCATAAAATGGTTTGTCAAATGGATGCATGGTTCTCAAGTTATGGCAAAAACAAATTCTGCTCTATGTGTTTTTGGCTTCAAGGCATTTTGCATGTGCTTGCATGGGATGACAAAATGAATTTTGCTTGTGATGCAGGTATGGAGATGATGGAGGAGGAGTTGGAAGATGGCATGAGGGTTTCTGAACCCTTGAGGAAGCTACCATGCTCGCCAAACCACTTTTTGAAATGCATGCCTAGTTTCCCACAATTTCTACAGGAAGATCCTGTAGAAGCACAATGAGAAGCACAAGGAGGTGAAAAAAATGATGGATGAAGGCAAGGGATGGACACACAAGTGCTTGCAGGCCTAACCAATAGGCTCCCACCATCAGATTCACTTTTGGAATTGGATTTGGCTCGTCCAAAGGTTCTACAGGATGTTTCCTGTAGAAATTCAGAGCTTCCTGTAGAAGACACAGTTTTGAGGAAAGAAGCATAATGACATGAAAAAAATGATGGAAAAGGGGTGAGGAGTGGAAACATAGATGAGTGTAGGCCTCATGGACATATTCCAAGCCTTCAGGTCCTCTTTGGAGATCAATTTGGCTTTTTTGTAAGCTTCCTGTAGAAGATACGAAACTTCCTGTAGAAGGCACAAAAACTCCTTTGACCTTGATTTGAGTGCTCCTCCTGCCATGAAACATCCTTCTTGCAACCTGAAATGTCATTGCTGCAACATGAAATGGAGATTAGCTTTATTTTTCTTTTTCTTTTTCTCTTTTTTTTTTGAAAAACAACTAGGGCGCCTCATGGAGGTTTTCACCCTAATTGCCTGCCTTGGGCGCCTCCAAGGGAGGTTTTCACCCAAAGATCTTTTTCTCTTTTATTTTCTTTTCTTTCCAACCCATTGACCGCCTCATGGAGGTTTTCAATCAATGAGCCAATCTAAGGCGCCTCCGAGGGGGTTTTCACCTTAGATTTTTATTTTTCTCTTATTTTCATTTTTTCATTTCTTTTTTCTCTTTTTTCTTTTTCTTTTTTTTTTCTACCCTACCCTACTTGAAAAACAAAATCATTTTCAAGTATAAGAATACTTCCAATGGAGCCATGTGCACATCGAGATCAGAGACAAAATGATGTGAAGGCTCGAAATGCATGCTCTGACAGGTATCCAGATCTCAGAGACCAAATGATCTGACTTTGAAGGGATCAAACATAGTTGAGGAAGAGAGTACTGCTGCAACTTAGTGACTGTTTGGAACCATGTCTCAATATAGCTTTGATATCCTTGGTCCCTTTGCTGATCTGGATCATTCTTCATGTCACTTTCTATCATGACTTTCTCATCTTCCTCCTTTTGCTGATCTTTCTCTTGAATACATGGAAGATTTGATGGTAACCATGAGGGAACTTTCTCCATCTCTGATTCTGATCTCTTCTCTTCATCAAGTGCAGCCCATGGTTCTTTGATCTTTTCTTTTGGATCTTCTTTTGCCTTTGGTCCTTCAATGCTTTCAAGATGATCTCTTTTTTGCAACACTCTTCCTGAGCTTTGGTGAAGATCATTGGGCTCAAGAGGAGTTGTTTGCATATGTTGTGCCTCAGATTTGCAATGGGGTTGAGCTACTCCATTGCATGGCTTTGGAAATGGTACGGGTAGATGAGTGGAGGTGTGAGTTTGAGATGGAGATGGATGGCATTGTGGTTGGGTAGGCATTTGGGGTTGCCTTGGTGGAGGAGGAGGCGATGGTTGTGGATGAGCAGGTGGTGGAGGAAAATGAGTGGGATGAGAGTTGTACTGGGGCCTCCACTCCTGATAAGGTGCATTCCACTGAGGCTGTGGCTGAGCATAAGAGTGAAATGAATGAGCAACTGGTTGGGCATAATATGGATCTGTGAAGGAACAAGGAGAATATGACCAAGGAGGAGGTGTAGACCAGGAAGGATGAGCAGGGGGATCCCAAGAAGGCATGAAAGTGGCTTGATAAGGGTCATAATAGGTCTCGGGTATCCCTTGCAGCTCATGCTGGTAAGATCTAGGTCCATGTGGCCTCCTTTGGTTCATATAATAGAGTGATTCAGTGGCTCCCTTGGCTCTTTGATATGCAGCTTTGATTCTGGGCAAGGAAGGGCACTGATATGTAGGATGGTATTCTTCACATACAAAACAGACTTCTAGGGAGTGCATTGGACATTCGTTCCTAGGATGCTTTTTAAGGCACCTAGGACAAAAAATGACCAAAGCCCTCTTGGCTTCCTCTTGCTTCTTTTGGATCCGCAAGGTATCCAGTTGCATGGCAAGAAACTGCCTCATATCACTCTTGAAATCTTTGATCTGATTTTCAAATTCATCTTTGGACAAGATGTTGCTCCCAACATCTCTACTTGTAGCCATTTGCTTCAGAGGAATGTTTTCTTCTTCTTCTCCCCTATAGGTTCTTCAGATATGTCTTGATGTCCACCCAGGGGCTCTTTCATCACAGCCATCGAAGAAGAACGTTGGCTGTGTGAAGCAGTGGGGGTGTTGTGCAATCATTTTTCTAACTTATCTCTACTCCTACAAGGCATGAAATAGATTGAACTGCAACTAACTATCTTGCGAAATTGAAATGAAAGCAGGAAAGGACTAATCTATTTTGCTCAAATGAAATTGCAAGAATGAAATGCTAGGCTACGCTTGCGAAATTGAAACACTAATCTACGCTTGCAGAATTGAAATGCGGAATTGAAAGGCTATTCTAGGAAAGCAGGAAATGCTAATCTATGAAAGCGGGAAATACTAATCTAGGAAAGCAAGAAAGGCTAATCTACTTTTGCATAAATGAAATTGCATAATGGAAATGAAATAAACTACTTAGAAGAAGGTTGTAGTAGAAAATAGAAGAATAGCAACAATCACCAATACTCTGCCGCTTCCCCGGCAACGGCGCCAAAAAGATGGTGAGCTCCAGTATTGTAGCAATAATGCTACAACTCCTGGGGCTTCCTGTCTCTTAATTTTATCAACCCGGTAGTTCGTACAAACTTGGAAGCGACGGTGCTGTATGCACAAGTACTAGCTCTTGTCGCAGATGTCACTTGGTCAGCTGGCACAAGTCCGCTAGGGCTCAAGCCAACTTCTATAGGCTCTCAGAAGAAGCTTGCTAATTGATGGACGAAAGCTAATCTCAAAGGAAAGCTACTTTACTTGACAAAAATGAACTGAAAGCAAATCAAAGCATGTAAACCTAGGAAACCCTAATTTAACTAGTCTAACCTCTACAATGCAAGGAATGTAAATGCAACTTCTACCAATGCTGTCATTACCTCTAATAAGTGAAAATGCATGGATCTAAGCTACTTGCATCATGAAAGTTATGTTTTTGTATTTTTCCTTTAAGTGAATGGAATGATTGTGATCTTGTGCTAACTAGGGTTTGGTTGTGCAGGTGGGATGGAGAAGGAAGGAAAGTGTGGGACAGGTTAGGGAGGCTAGGAGAGGTTCCTAGGGATCCTTAGCATCCATCCACAGAGGTTCCTCGCATTCAGATGCTCAGCAACCGAGAGAGTGGCCTCCTACAGGATGGCTGTGGAGGATCCTACAGGATACTCTGTTTTCTACAGGATGTCTACAAATGGCTACAAGATGACCTACCGTGAGTGTTTGGAGTGATGGAGGAGTAATGGAATGGTAGGGGGAGATGTGTAAGGTAGGAATAAGGCTGGTGATGGCTTTAGAAGTGGAAGATCAGATGAAGGAAGAGTGTATGCAATGGTTTGATGATTGGAAGGATGGGACCAACGAAAGTTGAAGGAGATGGAGCTATGTGGGAAATGAGAGAGTTGGAGGGTAAATGAGTGAGACAGAGGTTAAATAGAACTTGAGGAGGTGATGAAGATGATAGAGATGCCCTGCACAATGCTCATTTAAACGAATCAATGAATTCTTGCAAACAAACCAAGTCCTAGCTAACTTAATCTAATTGTCAATGAAATAAATGAACAGCAGCTTTGTTTGGAAAGAGAACCATGTACTTCACGTGAGAAAGAGCATTCCAAAAGATCTAAATGCATAACAAACTCCTACCAATCGATTCTAAGCATAAAAAGCTACGTTACCCATCAAAACCAACTACCATAACAAGGCAAGATCTAAAGAGCAGATTTTTATTATGAGAATGCAGCAAACACGTGAAGATAAACAAGGGAGGTACTGGGCGCTTGAGATGGGCCCAACCCCAAGAACTACAGCCTCCCAAGAACGATTTATAGCTGGTGCAAAGCTGGATCCATCTTTATTAATCAAGAAATGAAAAGTACATCAAAACTGTCCATAAGGAGAGCTTGAGAATGAGCTGAAAGCAAAGCTAATCCATGGCCTAAAAATCGAACTACAAGCTAGCTAACTAATGGCTAAAAAAAAATGACTAACTAGCTACAAAAATGACTACCAACTAGCTACCAAAAATGACCAACCACTAGCTAACCAAAATGAGGCCCCAAGCCTTCTTATTTATACAATTTGAGGACCCAACAGTCCTCCTAAAAGTTAGGGACTTGGCTGCCCAAGACTTGGAGTTAACAGCAGTCCAACTTGACTTGCTTGGCTGCCCTTGTGCTCATTGATTTGGTGGCCTTTGAACTCCGAGCTGATGGTGGAGAATTCGAGGTAAGGGCCCATAAATGAGGGGGACACCTTCCTACAAATCCTCTAGCTTGTTCTCCCACGAATTTGGCTGCCAAGTGCTCATTAAGACCTTCAAATTTGTCTCCAAGTTGACCAACAAGGCTACACAAAGCACCCATTAGACTTGTTGGCATAATGACTAACCAAATTCACTCTATTAACATAAAAATAATCAAAAACATGCAATAAACAAATGAGAATGGTGGACTAAGCCAAATTAGGAGGTTGAATGAGCCCAAATAATTGTACATTTTTGGGGCTCATCATCTTTCCCCCATTGTTGGACACGTCCGACATTGTTGAGTCACTGACACCAACAGAGCTCAACCCAAGCTGCATCGAACATACCACAACTAAAAGGATCATGGATACACAGATCAAAAACACTCTCCAGCAGAGGATCCAACTATATCTAGTTTTCAATGCAGGCCAACTCCTTCACCAAGGCAAGTGGTTCACGAAGGACCAGGTTCAACAAAAATTTCCTCACCTCATGGAGGCTCTACATGCAATGGAGACCATTTCTTCCTAAGTGGGGAGGACTGATCTATGTGGATATTGGTGGCCACCCACCTATTCCACCTAGACCTCCAGTGAGTTTCATCATTTTCCTTGATTATAGCATAATTTACAATTTTTAGAAGTTTTTTGGGTCCTGAACTTTCGAAGCTGTTTTGACCCCCTAAATGGATTTTTTTTTAAGTTCGCAGTAGGCCTATGGACATAAGTAGGGTTATATCGCAATTCCTGTAGTAATCGAAGAGATATTTCCAACGAGGTATTGTACACCCCAACAAATATCATATAACCAAGTTGCGGCCCTAGGAAGTTGGCTGCCCAACTAACCCCAATGGGGCCCACAAACTCTTGGAGTTCCATCTCCTGGGGTTAGGGTTTTGGTTGTTTAGCATTTTCCTTTGTTGTTCAATAGTAAAAAGGCCCTTGAGCCTCATTGTAACATAGTTTTGAGGCATGTAGCCGCCACATTGCTTCTCAAAGATAAGCTACCATCGCCTGAGCTAGTTTATTTCCATTTTACTTGTAAGCATATTTGAGTTCTTTGTTGTTAATGAAATGAAGATTTATTTTTGTTGCATCTTTGTGTTTACGTTTATATCTATATTATGTTGTGTTCCTGCATAATTCTGGATCATGCCTTGAATTTGTATTCAAATTCAAGAGTTGACATGCCAAAATACTCATAAATGGTCCCCATATGGGCATGAATTTTAGTTTCCCTAGGAATATATATTTGCCAGAAATTACTAGCAAAACAATTACTTGTGAATCAACTCATTTTTCACTCATGGATGTTCTTTGATCCCTTCCAACTCTTCTTCTACACTTCCCAAGCCTTCAGCACACTCTCCACGTACAAGAAACTTGGCCTTTTAACCCCCACATGCATTCCCCTACTCCAACTAAGGAAGATGTTCCAGCCTCTGTAAGGAAATTTTGTGGGTCAAAGCATAGAGCTTGAGATGGGTACTTGTTATACCCATCTCCGACCAAATTTGGTTGTCTAATCAATTTCCATACCCCCATAACTATGGGTGGTTGGATGCTCAAATTCCCATCTCCCTTTAATCACTGATTTTAGTGAAGTGGCAAAGAGGAATATAATTTCAAATTCAAATTTTGGCATTTTGGAATACAGATTTTTGGCTATGGTTTCTTTCTTAATGGGCGAGGAAATTTCCCAAATCCCTCATTGATTCTCACTCATGGTATCATGGCTAGTGTCAATGCTATACGCTTCAGTCAGTTGGTCAATGATATTTTTCATTCTTTGAGTGAATACATTTACATCAGTTAAAATTTGTCCATCATAACTCAAAAACCACCAAAACATATATGCCATAATTTACAATGACACTAAGTTGAATTTACGTTTACAGACTGACAGAAACGGGGTGTTACATATAAAAATATTTGAGAATTGATATTCATGACAAGTTCAATTGGAACTATAGCATTTGAGAAAAGAATAAAAGGAGGGTGAAAAGATTATTATGGGCTTGAAAACAAGTGTAAATTAGTAGGCCATTTTTTATGGGATAAGAAGAAACTCCTTTTTGATACTGTCATCACTCTTGTTATCTTATATGGATGTGAATGTTCCGAGTCTAATATCTCTATAGAATCTTAGAGAAAGAGAGTAGACCAAAATAATTTTATAATTTAAAATATCAAGATTAAAGGCAAGACAACCTATCATATCCTTCTCATAGAAGTGAGTATTTTCCCCATTGAGAGCATGGCCATGATTATGTACTTATTCTACAAAAACAAGCTAAACACCATGGACGGTAGGAGACTCCCCAAAATTGTTTCAAACTCTATCCAAAACCACCAATGAATCAAGCAGGGATAACATAAAGATACCACGTCTTAATTTAATCTTTGGGGAATACAAGATGTCGTTAATATTAAAAATATTATTACATCTAAAGTTAAGGAGAATTTATGGTGTGATAGAGAATCAGATGGTAATTGGAACTTAAAATACCACAAGGATCAAAAGTATATTAATTTAGAAGATCAACCTTAATCTAGAAGATCAAAGATATTTCTCAGTTTTGACTAGCACAAAGAAGAAAAGCAACATTGCTAAAATACGAACCATCTCCCACAAGCTACATAGCAAAACTTAGTGTTGGACAATTCTCAAAACATTGGGAGATGAATGAATCTATCATCTTTGTGACACTAAAAAGGTTGAAGATAAAGAACACTTTCTCCTAAGATGCCTTGCATATACTCAAAATATATTACAACATAAAAATATCTATCACAATACCAACCTACTTAAACTCCAAATAATCAAAATTATAGTATTTTTTAAACACTTCTCTTAATATTTTTGGAGCATGGAAATAATATTCTAAAAAAATCTAAGTAATCTCTCACATTTCTTAAAATTTGACAAACCAATCTATTTTAATATTATTAAGATAATTTTCGACAATAATCACATTGAAATTCATTTATCCACGTATTTCAAACCAATCTATTTTTACGAAAAGTTGCCACTACCAAATCCCTCACATATGATATTAGCCCTACTGTCAGTGAAAAGGATGAAGAAGAGATCGAAATAGATGGAGAAGAAGCAGAGAAGGATGAAGAGGTAGAGAAAGAAGGTGATAAAGAAACAAAGAAAGATGTCAAGGAGGATACTGATAAACAAGATGAGGATCTAAAGGGGGAAGAAGAGGGGAAAGGCATAGGTAAAAAGGGAAATGAAAAAGAGGAGGCAGAAGACAAGGAGGAGTCACATAGGGTGTCTCCAGAACCCACTGAGAGAGAGGCAGCAACTTCCCTCACTTCCTTTAGCACCCCTATAAAAAAAAATGCAAAAGATAGAGGCAAACCCCCTTACACTTCAGAACAAGGAAAAGTACAAGGATAAGGTAGGGAAAACCCCAAACTCCAACCAAGGTTCCCATTGTTATTGAGGACTCACCTAAACAGTAGGAGAAGATGACTCCTCTTATAAAAACTCAAGAAGAAAGATCCTCAGCACAAACCTCCCCTAAGTCTCCTATCACCTATGTGAGAAGACCTGTAACCAGATCTACCTCATCCAAAGGAAAAGACATCCTACAAGATACACAACAGGACCTACAGGAAGTAGAGGAAATCCTACAGGAAACTCTGCTAAACCTACAGGAAACTCAAAAATTGGATGAGGAAAGAAGTAAGCAGCCAGAAACAAAGAGAGAAGACCCAGAGCTAAGGGAACCTAGTCCTCAACCTAACCTTGACTCCTACTACATATTTATTTAGGGGGGCAGGGTCATTCCACAAAAAATTGCCATTCCGTTATTCTTTGAGCTTGAGAAAGAGAGAGACAAAACTCATATATGGATGCAGATTCCCAAGTCCAAGAGTGGAGGACATTGGTCACATGGAGGAGAAGCTCAAAGAGGTGGGAAAGGAACTAAGTAGCTTGAGGGACAAAGAGGCCATCATGAAGACTTAGTTGGAGGCAGAAAATTCATGGTTGAAAGGAAATTGCAAGAAAGAGAGAATAAATTAGCATCCATGGCCAGTCTATCTTTGGAAGCAATCCAGTGCAAGATGCCAGCTAAGTCCTATGCACTATACCTTAAGGAACAATGGTTTCAGTTCCAAATCAAGACCCTAGCACAGAGAGGCACTTTGCCATTCCAAGATTATAGACAATTCATTGATATTTGTGATCAAAACACATTAGAAGATAGGGCTAAGATGTCTGAGTTCTACTTACATAACATGGCTTTGACAAATATGAATGTATGGGACCCTAATGCAAAGCTAGGGGATTTACAGTTGATGGCTTGGCATCATGGATGAACCATGAGGAAGTAAGGGTTGCAGAAATGAAGAAGATATTGGCAAGGGAACAAACAGAGCCTCTTATGATCAGAGCTGAGCAGTCCAATCCAATGGTTGTCATTAGCACACATAATTTAATTGCAAATGATCCTCAACTTGCACCCAGGTATCTTGTTGCCCAAGAGCAAGCCATTACACATTTTGAGGACATGTTTAGATTGTTAGGGGATGACAACATGCAAGCTTGCTTAAGGATATGGAATACTTTTCCATACAATTTGAAGATCAGAGAGTACCACTCTCCTCAAAGGATGAGAGAAGCACTGAACAAGACACCCATGTACAAGCAATCCATCCAAAGGCTCAAAGTCAATTGGATTGGCTTGAGACTCAGTCCACCACTGCTCTTGGGGATGTTAGAAGGAAGGAAGGAAAAAGAAGAAAGAAAGCAGTGGCAGGAGGTATAAAAGAAGGCAATATTCTATGCACAAGAAGAGGAAACCACAACAGAAGCATGGGATGTCAAGGAGGCCACTAGAGCTATGAAAGACATGGATATTGATTGAGTTGCTCAGAGGATGAGCAACACTTTCAGTAGGGGGGTGATGATGAGCCTCATCATTGGGTAATTATATGGGCCTTAATTCACCTCCTAGCTAGTCAAATCAACTCTTCTCACAATTTATTACATGTTTTGATTATATTTTGTTTAATGAGATGAGTTAAAGTGAGATATTATGCCTAGTGGACTAATATGCATTGAATGCAGGTTTGGAAGAGAAAATCAAGGAATTTTTGCAAGACTAAGGTTTGAAACTCGAATGGGACAAGGGAGAGAGATTGTAGGAGGTAAATCCTCCTCATTTACTCCTCCCCCATTCGAATATTCCTCCATTAATCACACCAGCTCGGAGTGCAATCAACCAAGTCATGAAGATCAAAAGGCAGTTGAGCAAGTGATAGACAAAGAGTTACTTCATCTCGAGTTTGGAAGTCGAGCCTCCCTATATTTAAGGAATTCGTTGGGGGCTTCAATTGTATAAGTAGAGAGGCCTAGAGCCTCATTAGGATTCGAATTTTTGTTGTAAAAACACTAGGCATTTTCGAGCTCCAGACTTGTGGAAGAGATTGATGTAATTTTTTGTTTTGATAATGAAAATGAGTTTTTTCTTGATCTAGCACTGAGTTAACTCAGAGGGATGAAGCTCTTGGGTTAGAGCCCAATCCTAGCAACAAAGGCTCCTCTTCTTGTATTTGTATGCTGGGCTTAGTTTCATAGATTCATGGTTAAAGTATCTTTAGAAGTGTTTCATTGCAAGTAATGTGGATTTGATTAGTTGTTCATTAGTTTACTTCCATTTGTGCTTTACTTCAGTAGTAGGTTAGAAGGGATAAAATGAGCACCACAAATATGTTAGTAGGTGTCTTAGCCTCACCTCTTCCCTCAAGGATCATGATTTGAGGAAAAGACCCTTATGCAGCCCCAAAAAGACAGATTTCCATTTTCTCATAAGATTTAGAGTTTACTGTACTTGAACCAGCATTTGATCAGTTTTGCAAGTGTAGGATTTAATCACCATCTCTTCCATATTCAGTCTTACAGTAGATCTCATCCATGATCCCATTTTATTCAGTAATTTTCCTCATGCATGAAGTAGACATCTATTTCATTAAATTCTGCTTTTCTAGCTTGTTAGAATTCTTCTTGTTTACATGACTTTTTGGAAATTATAAATGTTTGATGTAGAGTAGGTGCTTCAGAAATAGAAATAGATCTCATAGCAGGCAAACACCTTCCAACTTCATCCATCCATAATCATTCCTTGCTTTCACCAAGACCTTCACTAATCTCATCATTTTACATAGAAATTCCTCCAAGCATGTTGAGTGAATCCAACCATCTCCTAACCTTGGTTTTGAGTTCTGATTGATCCTAAGCATTTTCTCACTCCATTCCACCCATCCACCACCTTCCCTAAGCCTTCTATCACCTCCATAAACCATCATTTTGCTCTCAGTTGTATCCTGTAGAAATACAGGGAATCTTGTAGGTTTCCAGTACATCCTGTAGGTCTTCCTGTAGTGGCCTATTTTGAGGCCGAATTGAGGGAAAACCTCTAGGAAGCCACACCAGGTCACCCAAGGGTCTCCTGAACCTTCCAACCATCTCCTAAACCTCCCAACCATCCACCAGCATCACTAAGCCACCCACCACATCACCAAAAGAGATTGGGGTTTACATTTGATTTTCCATAAAAAGAATAAAAAGAAAAAAACAGATTTATTTTAGTCCTTTACATGCACAGTAGTGATGTTTGATGTCTTGAACTTCCATGCTTTAGACAGTAGCATTTCATACATGTTAGCTTGGAATTCTTGTAAATCATAGTTTCTCAACAATTAGTTAGAGAATGGTGTGTTTTTAGCATAGGATTTTAGTTATTTTCCTTATTGCAGTAGACAAGCTTTCTCCTAGAGTAGATTTCTCTTTCTTTCATTAGCAATCAAGCTTCTTCTGAATCCATAGAAGTCTGGCTTGAAAACCCTAGTGATCTCTCGCTAGTTGATTAGTGACAAAAGGTAGAACCATCACTTTTACTTGTGTATACAACACTGTCACCTTCAAGTTTGTACAGACCCTGGGTTGATAAAGTAAAGCTGGTAGCTCCAGGAGTTACAACATTCTTGCTGCAATACTAGTGCTCATCAACAGGTCCATGACATATTGGACAGAGCCAATGCTAAGTACAAGTAGCGTCATGATTAGTATTGGGTACCATACAAGTTCTAGGTGGGCGACAAAGATAGGTTACATTTGCAGAAGGAGCGCCTCACTAGGCCCCACTGTAAGCTTTGCCCGCTCCATCACCAAGGGTGTAGGTGATAATTCCTTCGAGATCAACATTCCACATTTCTTGGCTTGCACCCAGTATTTAATGTGGATTGATTGTGACCATACTTTCCCCCATTGTTGGACACGTCTGACATTGTTGAGTTGCTGACACCAACAGAGCTCAACCCAAACTACATCGAACATACCACAACTAAAAGGATCATGGATACACAAATCAAAAACACTCTCCAGCAGAGGATCCAGCTATATCTAGTTTTCAATGCAGGCCAACTCCTTCACCAAGGCAAGTGGTTCACGAAGGACCAGGTTCAATAGAAATTTCCTCACCTCATGGAGGCTCTACATGCAATGGAGACCATTTCTTCCTAAGTGGGGAGGACTGATCTATGTAGATATTGGTGGCCACCCACCTATTCCACCTAGACCTCTAATCGGTTTCATCATTTTCCTTGATTATAACATAATTTACAATTTTTAGAAGTTTTTTGGGTCCTGAACTTTCGACGCTGTTTTGAACCCTTAAATGGCGTTTTTTTGAAGTCCGCAGTAGGCCTATGGACATAAGTAGGGTTATATCGCAATTCCTGTAGTAATCGAAGAGATATTTCCAACGAGGTATTGTACACCCCAAACAAAGATCATATAACCTAGTTACGGCCCTAGGAAGTTGGCTGCCCAACTAACCCTAATGGGGCCCACAAATTCTTGGAGTTCCATCTCCTGGGGTTAAGGTTTTGGTTGTTTAGCATTTTCCTTTGTTGTTCAATAGTAAAAAGGCCCTTGAGCCTCATTGTAACATAGTTTTGAGGCATGTAGCCGCCACATTGCTTCTCAAAGATAAGCTACCATCACCTGAGCTAGTTTATTTCCATTTTGCTTGTAAGCATATTTGAGTTCTTTGTTGTTAATGAAATGAAGATTTATTTTTACTGCATCTTTGTGTTTACGTTTATATCTATATTATGTTGTGTTCCTGCATAATTCTGGATCATGCCTTGAATTTGTATTCAGATTCAAGAGTTGACATGCCAAAATACTCATAAATGGTCCCCATATGGGCATGAATGTTAGTTTCCCTAGGAATATCTATTTGCCAAAAATTACTAGCAAAACGATTACTTGTGAATCAACTCATTTTTCACTCATGGATGTTCCTTGATCCCTTCCAACTCTTCTTCTACACTTCCCAAGCCTTCAACACACTCTCCGCGTACAAGAAACTTGGCCCTTTAACCCCCACATGCATTCCCCTACTCCAACTAAGGAAGATGTTCTAGCCTCTGTAAGGAAATTTTGTGGGTCAAAGCACAGAGCTTGAGATGGGTACTTGTTATACCCATCTCCGACCAAATTTGGTTGTCTAATCAATTTCCATATCCCCATAACTATGGGTGGTTGGATGCTCAAATTCCCATCTCCCTTTAATCACTGATTTTAGTGAAGTGGCAAAGATGAAGATAATTTCAAATTCAAATTTTGGCATTTTGGAATATAGGTTTTTGGCTATGGTTGCTTTCTTAATGGGCGAGGCAATTTCCCAAATCCCTCATTGATTCTCACTCATGGTATCATGGCTAGTGTCAATGCTATACCTTTCAGTCAGTTGGTCAATGATCTTTTTCATTATTTGAGTGAATACATTTACATAAGTTAAAATTTGTCCATCATAACTCAAAAACCACCAAAACATATATGCCATATTTTATAATGACACTAAGTTGAATTTACGTTTACAGACTGAGAGAAACGAGGTGTTACATATACAAATATTTGAGAATTGATATTCATGACAAGTTCAATTGGAACTATAGCATTTGAGAAAAGAATAAAAGGAGGGTGAAAAGATTATTATGGGCTTGAAAACAAGTGTAAATTAGTAGGCCATGTTTTATGGGATAAAAAGAAACTCCTTTTTGATACTCTCATCACTCTTGTTATCTTATATGGATGTGAATGTTCCGAGTCTAATATCTCTATAGAATCTTAGAGAAAGAGAGTAGACCAAAATAATTTTATAATTTAAAATATCAAGATTAAAGGCAATACAGCCTATCATATCCTCCTCATAGAAGTGAGTATTTTCCCCATTGAGAGCATGGCCATGATTATGTACTTATTCTACAAAAACAAGCTAAACACCATGGACGGTAGGAGACTCCCCAAAATTGCTTCAAACTCTATCCAAAACCACCAATGAATCAAGCAGGGATAACATAAAGATGCCATGTCTTAGTTTAATCTTTGGGGAATACAAGATGTCGTTAATATTAAAAATATTATTACATCTAAAGTTAAAGAGAATTTATGGTGTGATAGAGAATCAGATGGTAATTGGAAGTTAAAATACTATAAGGATCAAAAGTACACTAATTTAGAAGATCAACCTTAATCTAGAAGATCAAAGGTATTTCTCAGTTTTGACTAGCATGAAGAAAAGCAACATTGCTAAAATACGAACCATCTCCCACAAGCTACATAGCAAAACTTAGTGTTGAACAATTCTCAAAACATTGGGAGATGAATGAATCTATCATCTTTGTGACACTAAAAAGGTTGAAGATAAAGAGCACTTTCTCCTAAGGTGCCTTGCATATACTCAAAATATATTACAACATAAAAATATCTATCACAATACCCACCTACTTAAACTCCAAATAATCAAAATTATAGTATTTTTTAAACACTTCTCTTAATATTTTTGGAGCATGGAAATAATATTCTGAAAAAATCTAAGTAATCTCTCACATTTCTTAAAATTTGACAAATCAATCTATTTTAATATTATTAAGATAATTTTCGACAATAATCACATTGAAATTCATTTATCGACTTATTTCAAACCAATCTATTTTTACGAAAAATTGCCACTACCAATTACTCATTTCTATATGAAAATAAATAAATAAATAACTTCCTTCGCATATTCAACCAGGAGATGACATTGATAAACAATTCAAATAATTCAAGATATTACTTCTCAATGGTGTAATAGTAAAGATAATAATATCATTTTGGATGGATTCAATTGGTATAACTTATAAGGTGCCAAAATTTATACGGAATACGGTCTGCTCCATCGCCGTACGCATGTGGGGAGTGTACGTATGCAGGTTGAAGGCGTAGCAGTAAGTAAGAGACAGAGTTCTGAAAAGACACGTACATGCAGGCCTGTACGTACGCTCTCACGTGTCCATATCCATGGCCGGATACGCGATGTGACGTGTACGCCGGCTGTTTATCAAGTGGCAGCCCTCGGCCGCCCCTGTCGTCGCCCCTAACGCCACCTCACCAGTCGCTGTCGTTGACTAGTCTCCCGTCCCGTCACTGTCACATTGCCGAACGAATGTTTTGTTTTTTTATTATTATAAAAGGCACATTTAATACTCAAGTCCAGGGTGAAAGCTCTACGTCGTACAGTACTGGAAACCGGTGTCCAACTCACCTTTATAAAACAGCTGGTTTCCATATCTAGGCGGGTGGGCGGTTTCCCGGTATTGGTTGGCGTGAGGCGGTCACGTGGTGGTGGAAAAAGCGCTAAAGTCCCTAAGTCCAATAATTATACTATTATGTTTGTTTTTTTCATATATTTGATTTTATTATGTTTTTTCATAGTGAAAAGCGGTATAGGACAAAGTATAGGCATCTTGGAAAACATTTGAAGGGATGTTGGGAAAGTGGTTGACCTAATCATTTAACTTAAGGGTAGGGTCCGACATTTTTGTAAGCAAGATATATATATGTGACCAATACATTGTCTCTAGTACTTTGTGAGGAATTATCGGCCACACTTTGAATTTAGATTGTAGGTTGCCACACACTTTCAACCATTGTGAAAGAGATGTTTACCCTCTAAAGAAACATATTTTCACAATTAGGTCATAAATATAACTAACAAGGATTTTTGTGACCAAGTGGGGTCATGGTACCGGGCTACCACCTCGACAAGGAATCAGATATGGTTTTTACAAGGGTTGTAAACAAATCTAGCTGTAGAAATGTAAAGAGGACAAAAGTGAGCTATTAATTTCGATTTTTTATTTGTACTAAATGAAAAAGTGATAAGTGATAGCTAACATATTTTTTTCCTTAAATTATTATTATTATTGTTTTTTCTTCTCAAAGTGTAGCATAGAGACTGATAAGGTGGACTGTTAAGGCACTCTGTGATGTGAAAGTTATTGATTCGAACTCTGTGGGCAAAAATCCAGCAATGTTAAGTGTTAGTGTGGCCAAGGCTAGGAGTGATCCGTGGGTGATTTTGATGGTTTAGATGCCCCTGGGTTGGGTTTCTCAAGCCAAAGGTTAAGTGTACAAGTCATCTCAAGACTCACACCACTTAGCAAACAAAAAATATATATTAATTTTTTTTATTTTATTTTTCCAAAATCATAGTTTCATTTAATTGATGGGAATTTTGACTATAGAACTTTGCTTTAAGGGATTTTAACTCATTTTATGATAAACAAGATTGTCAAATTTTACAAAAATGACTAGAGTAAGGTAAAATTTTATCTCACTGGAAAATTATAAACTTTGAATGCAAATTTTCCGAGTTGTTCACACTCTAGATAGACTTGATAAAATGCTGGAGCTTAACTAGAGATAAATATTTTTAGCCTACCTACATAATTCAACTTCAAAAGTCTATCTACAAAATACAAAACAAACTTATCCAAAGGTTGAGTTAATCCATCTTTTAACTCACTTTTTAGTTACTTTATTTGTAATAAATCTATTAATTATAAGAAAAATGTAATTTATTAGTCTCCAAAGGCAAAGGTTATAACGATTGTTGACATTGTATTAGTTATGCTTTGACTATTAATATTTCCATATTTGCTAATGTAAAATATTAGGCTTTTTTTTTTGTGATACATTAAAATTTTATTTTGTATTATTCTATTGGTGAAAAGAATTGAAATCTTATTAAAAAACAACAAAAACAAAGAAAAAGGTTAAAAAATCAGAAAAATTAAAATAAAAAACAATGAAAAGGAAAAAAAAAAAGTTATAAATAATGAAAAAAGCTAAAAGTTGCTCTAATGGTTTTTTAGAATGTTAATCTTGTGAAGATATTTTAACAACATTACACATTAATGTATATAATATAATATTTTAAATTATTATTATATAAAAGAATCGACAACTGGGCTTGGGTTGGTCTTGTACACGCATGATAACCTCTCTAGGCTTGTACACGCATGACACCACGGCGTTGGGTTGGTCTTGTACACGCATGATAACCTCTCTAGCCTTGTACACGCATGACACCACGTCCGACGTCCATTCCAACCACTACCACTACAACCAACCACTACCATTATAACCTCTCTGGTCGGTGTCCATTCCAACCACTACCACATAACACATAACACTTCATTTTCACGGCCATTGCCAATTGAGTTGCCCCAGAGCTTTTTATATATTTATTACTAGCATAGATCCACCATTTTAAATATGGATCTAACATGAGCCGAGAGAGATCTAATATATTTAATTCCAAATCCATTTTAAATATGCATCTAACATGAGCCCAGAGAAATCTAATTTCTTAAAGTGCAAATTTTTTAATGAGCTGATATTATTTAAATGTTCTGTATAGTTTTTTTTTTTTAGATTTTTTAAAATTTTTATTTTGGCAGACATGAGCAAAATCATACTGGGTTATCGAATAGGTTATCGAATAAGCTTCTCGGCTCAATTAACATAGTATATAATATATATTTATTTTACTTTTCACCAATTACATAATATTAATAACATACATGAGACAGTGTAAATAATTTTTATTACAATAGTGTCAAATACCTAATTTACTATTTACTATTAATAATTATTTATATAAATTTATTTTTTCTTAAATTCAAGTTTTTTCTAAGTTTTTTGCTTCTAAATTTTTAAATTAAATTCTATTTAACAGTGATTTAGCATTTATATTTTGAGTTGATAGTTTTTTCAAAATAGTTCAATCTTTTTTACATATTTTATGAGTAAATAATACTTTTCCTATTTTAATTATCTTCTAACAAAAACACATTAACACATTAATTACTTTAATTACTGATTTACTTAATTATATTATATTTAAATAATAATTTTCTTGTTTTAATTGTCTTCTAACAAAAACACACTCATAACTTATTTACTTAATTATATTAAATTTAACTATTTAATTAGTATATTTTTCTCACTTTTTCCATATAACATTGTTAATGGAATGCGTCTTCTCAACTTAATTGTTGAGCATTCATGAACAACCAGGAGCTGGGGTTTGAATTACATTGTTTGGTTATTGCCACGCTTGACCCAAATTAACAATTATTTTGATCTCGCTATTGGATAGACCAAGCATACTGTACTATTGGGAAAATAAACTCTTATCGGAAGAATACCACTAGTCTATCTTAACCAATGATCAAAACCCAAGTATAGGCCTAACATTATTTGATAAGCTAATGATTAAACTTATTTGAAACAAGCTCATTATTTTGTAGAAGTTATTGCCGAGGCCCACCAAAAAAGAGGACGTCTTCATTCTAAATGGGATGACCATTTTTTTAATAAAAACATTTATAGTAATAATAATATTTATTAAATTGAGGTTTTTGTGATCCATAATAAGTTTATGAGAAATGATTTTGGCGATAATCACATCAAAATTTATTTGTCGATGCATTTTGAATCAGCAAGTGTGGTTCATCGTCGGGACAAGATGAACCACACTTACTGGTTCGAAACGCATCGACAAATGAATTTTGATGTGATTATCACTGAAAATATTTATCAATAACATTTATAGTTATTTTGCCAAAAATCTTAATGGGTATCTATGTTAATCAATTTGTTCTCATTTGAAGGAAAATTTTCCAATAATAACATTTATAGTTATTTCGCCAAAAATCTTATTGGGCATTATGTTAATCAATTTGTGGTGAGCACCTTTTTTTTTGCCTTATGGGAGGATGTTGATTTAGGTTCATTTTTGTCTAGTTGAGGTATTAGAAATTTGTTTAATGGTACCAAAATATTGTTTGAACAATTGGCAATCACACTTTCAAATCTTTTGGAAGCAATATGGTAAGTTGATAATCGATTAAGTGGTTTCTTATGTATTCAACTACACGATCTAATTGACTATGACAATGGATATGTGCATAATATGAGGAAGAAATTAGGGAGTTCAATGTACATCCTTACTAATTAAAAGATGATATTTCTTTTCTCATTTCAAGGGAATCATGTTGGCCCTTTCATTTTTTGGTAAGAGCATAGAGTGGGAAGAAGGAAGAAAATGTGACATATGGACAATCCCAATTGCACCACACAGAACCATAGTGATTTGCACAAAAGATGGAAGAGATCCTAACTTTGTGGCCTAAGTTAGATTGTACTTGTAATATGTAATTGATTGTATTTAGGAAGTCAACTATGGTAGTTAGGTTTTGATATGATCAAGAATAACCGTTATGTATTGTATAACTAGACGTTTATGGCTACGAATAGACGTTAATGGATCAATCTAGTAATCAATTGGTTGGTTGTTCTTGGGTTAGTGTTGAGAATAGTTATGTTGTTGTGGAATAAAATTATGTAGTATTGTTACATTGTTGTCATGAAAACACCTATATTATTAACATGGGTGTGAGTATGTATTGGATTTGGATATTGCAATGGAGTAATAAAAGCATTCTTTTGTTTCAAATTCTATCTAGTCTATTTTACATGGAATATTGGTATGTTGAAACTTGATATCTCTATATACTTTGTGTCAGATTAGATCTATTTCATAGTTCAATCCACTTAGTATATGGATATTAAAGAGTTATATAAGAATAATATATATTATAATATGAATGGATGCTAGGTTTGAATGATTAACCACTCCTCTTGTAACTTACCTCCTTATCCTTAATTTCAACACATGCTTTTGTTGAGACCTTCCCCTTATGGAGATTGAAAATACCAACACTAAACTAGACCAGACCTTTATTGGAGACCTAAGTATACCTTGATCTTGAAATAGAATCAACAAATGGTTTTGTTGCCAATATAAGATTATAAGAGAGGGACCCTTATAGCATGAGATAAAAATTCTTAAAATTATGAATTGAAGATTGGTTTGAAAGTCAGTTTAAGAGTTTCATTGAATCACAAGCAAAGTGGTATGGATGGAACTTTGATGATCATAGAGAAATAGTCTTATATGGTGATGTTTGTATGAATGTGCATGAAATATTTTAAATCCCATTTTCATTAAGAATTTTCAAATGGTTGAATTGACTTAAAGAAAAAACAAAACATACCGAGAGAGAGGAAGAGGATAGAAAGGAACATCTAGAATTTAGTTGCACTTCAATGAGCAGACCATGAGATAACTTATGTGTTGACACCTAATCATAGGGATTGGGTGAACAACTGTAAATAGTGTAAATAAATAATAGAGAAAATGGAGAGTCATCGGGAGACGAAACTCAACAGTTACTCCCTCATGTATATAATAGCGAACAGTCTAAATGAATATAGTATCTCATTTTGAGGAGTTACCTCCTGGCCTGACATGGTATCAGAGCACAGGTCCCATCCTCTATCTTTGGCATCCCATTATGCCCTTGTAACTCCCTTTTGCCAGTTTTTTCTGCAGTTAGTCCTCTACCCCTCTATCACGCTGAACGCTCCTATCTATGTTCTGCATATTTTGTAAAACTAACACCTCTAGCTCATGGTTCAAATGATTCATGGCATTCTCTTAATGGTGTCTACGGATATGTTTGTCTCTATTGGTATTTTTTTGCGTGGAGGATTGTGGAGAAATGAGTTGCAAACTAGTTGAAATCTTCTCTTTGGAGCTGTGATACTCACATGACTATGTTTCGTGCCTGCGTAGTGAACACTGCTTGACATTGAAACCTCTATTGGTATGACCACTGATTCTGTGTTGGCGTGGAGACTGTGAGTGTGTTTCCTTTCAAGATTGTTGTAATGCGGTATTTATGCATTCATTCCTGCGTTGGATTTTTATGAGCATGAATTTTAATATCGTTGGTATTTTAATATGAGAAGTGTGGTATCATGACTATTTACTCCCTCTGCATACGTCACGGAACCCGAACTCTGCTCCTGATTATAGTTTATACTCTTGCCTCTTGCCCTCATTAACAATATCTTCAAGATTAGTGAGGATGACGGACCCGTTCCACTTTCCCCACCTCCACCCAGCTGCGCCATCGCTCATTAAGCATGCACCAGCCACCATCATTCCTTTCTCTGTCATTTATGGGACTCAATGTCAGCTCATGGAAGAAAAAATGATATACGATTCCAACAAAACTATGTTCATGCAATGATTCTCCCGGTTACGGGACTCTGCTCAGTTATATATCGTAACGCTCTGCACTCTTTTTACACTCTAGTCAATACACAATTAATACTTTTTCCAAAATTCTCCCTCCTCCATATACACCTTTCCCAAATATCCCCTCCACCACATAACCCCTCCCTCATATATACCTCTATTATATGCATTAGAATTACAATTTCTTACAGCATATTGGTAGCAAAGGTACATTTTTTTTTATAGTACACATATTTTTAAGATGCATTCACTGATATCTATTGTGGGAGTGGTTCTCACTGGCAAGGATAACTATCCAAAATGGTCACAGAAAATCAAATACACTCTCATTTTTAATGAGCTGTGGAAAGGAGTGTTTGTTAGAGACAGAGACAAAGAGCCAGAACAACCTACCTCACACAAGGAATTCACCATTTGGGAAAATAAGAATAGCAAGGCTTACGCATTGATTGCAACATCAGTAAATGAAGAGGTGAGTTGCCATATTTCAGCATTTTCAAATTCTTTCGAAGACATACAAAAAATGAAGGAACTCTATGACTCACACTCTGCACTTGAAGTTGTTCAACTCATGATTAAATTGTTCAGCCTTGAATTACAAAATGATGATCCTCTTGCTCTTGCATCAAAAGTAAAATCTATTATGCATGATATCAAAGTCACTAATGTTGAACTGGACATTTCTCTGATAGCTTTTCTCAAGGCACTTTATCCCACTTACTCAAATTATCTTGAGTCATTGCAAGAAAATGGAAACCTCAAATATATTACCTTTGACTCCCTTGTGAAAAAATTTGCTGAAAGAGAGAAAGCTTTTGGGAAGAAGACAACTCCTCAGTCTTCTAAAGAGGCTGTGTGTCTTTCACATAGAGAGATGAATCTTGCTCAAGATTCTTCTAGAGGAAGAGGTGAGGAAGAGGAAGAAATTTCAGAGGCAGGGGGGCAGACACTCTCAAGGAGGAAAGTCAGGTTTGCATTGCATACAATGCAAAAGAGATGGATCACATGATGCATCCACATGCAAGTTGCCTTGGGACAAAATTGAGCAGGAAAGAAATCAACCCAAATTTAAAACTAATGACAAAGAGAAAGGTAAAGCACCTGAATCTGCTCACTATGTTGTGGCACACTGTAATATTGGAGTAAATGAAGACTTATCTAATGCTTCACTTGCTTCTTGGAAAAATGATTAGTTGCTTGATTAAGGAGAAACTTGCCACATGACTTTTAGAAGAGATTTTTTTGAAGAATTTACTAACAATGTTGATGGAGCAGTATACTTTGCAGACAAATCAAAACTCAAGCCATCAGGGCTTGGTACAATCAGGCTTAAATTTCCTAGTCTTCTAGACTTTCTTCTGCATCATGTTTTATATCTCCCACAGCTAAGGAGAAACTTGTTGTTCTTGGTCCACATCCGCCATCAAGGACACTCCATTCATATGTTTGATGGCAAGGTTGAGGTGAGAAAAGCATCAGACCACTCACTTGTCATGACAGGGATAGAAGAAGAAAGGCTTCTCAAGCTGCAGGGTACCTCTTCTCGTGCACAAAATTTCTTAGACAATTATCATTATGAAGAAGGTACATTTCCATCAAGTTTATTATGGGATTCTAGATTTGGACACTTGAACTATGACATCCTCCTCTTGTTGGAAAAAAATGGTGTTACTAGTTTGCCTACAATTCCTAGGAAACTTAAGCAATGTGATGCTTGCATTCTAGGAAAGCATAGCAAACAGTGTTTTCATGATTCACATTCTAGAGCACATAGAAAACTTGAACTCATTCATTCAGATTTATGTGGTCCAATGCCTGTTCCTTTTGCAAATGGAAATAAATATATGATGAAATTTATTGATGACTACACCAGAATGTGTTGGGTTTATTTATTGAAGAACAAACCTGATGCTTTTCAAACATTCAAGAAATTTCATACATGTATTGAAAATGATGCACAATCTCATATATGCTCTTTCGCACTGATAATGGAAAAGAATACACTTCAAATGAATTTGAAAACTATCTTCGCCAACATGGGATCAAACATCAAACAACTGTGCCTTATAATCCCCAACAGAACAGAGTAGCTGAAAGAATGAATAGGACAACCTTAAATATGGTGCGCTCCATGATGTTTTTAAAAAATGTAAAATTGATGTTTTGGGCTGATGCAATTCTATGTGTTGTATATGTAAAGAATAGATGCCCATCTAATGCTATTAGAAACAAGGATCCTTATGAAATGTGGTATGGACAATTTCCTGTAGTAAAGCATCTCAAGGTCTTTGGTTCCACCTATTATGCCTTGATACCAAAGGTACATAGAAACAAACTTGGTGCAAGAAGTCATAAGTGTATCTTTTTGGGGTATTCAAACACCTCCAAAGCATACCGTCTCTATGATGAAGTCAATAAAAAGTTTTTTGTATCTAGAGATGTAATCTTTCTTGAATCATCCAAAGCTGACAATGTTGTTGAGCGGCAACTTGATCGCTTGGATAAATTCACAAATGCAAAATCATTTCAAGAATTTGATAATCAGATTCCACATCTTGAAGGGGGGAATTCCTATACTAGATCAACCTGTGGAATCTTCTTCTAAAGCACCCTCTCCCCCGCATGAAACTCCAACAAAGAAAGATACTTTGAGTGATGTGATTGACATAATTGGGAGACTCAATCTTGATTCAGTCCCAACTCAATCAACTAAGCAGTCTGGACCATATTAGAAAGGTCCCCCAAAGTGGCTGACAAAGACACTTGAAAGTGTTCATCTTGATGAGGTTGGAAAGACAGAAACTAGAAATTCAACCCAGAAAAATGGAGGTAATGTAGATGAATCTGATTCACCTGTTGATATGGATGTTTCTTATAATTGTGAATTGAATTTGTCTATAGATTTTGAACCAACTTCCTTCAAAGAAGATGCTTCTCATGATGAATGGAAAGAAGCAATGCAAAAGGAGTATGATGCCTTGATAAAGAATGGCACTTGGAAGCTGGTTGATCCTCCACTGGGAACCAAACCAATTGGCTGCAAGTGGGTCTACAAGAACAAGTATAAAGATGATGGCTCACTCGAAAAGCACAAAGCCAGGCTTGTGGCAAAAGGTTTTTCACAGAAGGAAGGGGTTGATTATGAGGAGAATTTTGCCCCCACAAAAAAATGGGCTACCATCCGAACACTCTTTGCCCTATCAGCTCAGAATGGTTGGAAAGTCCATCAATGGATGTAAAAAATGCTTTCTTGAATGGAGATCTAAAAGAGAATGTTTTTATGTCCTAGCCTGAAGGATTTGCTGTGAAAGGACATGAACATAAAGTATGCAAACTTGTGAAATCCTTGTATGGCCTCAAACAAGCACCACAAGCTTGGTATAAAAAACTAAATGAGCATCTTCTGAAACTCAATTTCAAACATTATGATCTTGATGATGCAACTTTGTTTGTCAAGAAAGTTGGAAAAACATTTTTATATCTTGTGGTATAGGTAGATGATCTTTTGATGACAGGGAACAATGAGAGCTACATTGCATCCATAAAGAAGGAATTGAGGAAAGGTTTTGAAATGAATGATGTGGGCTATCTTCATTACTATCTTGGTATTGAAGTAACTCAACATCCGAAGTCCATATTCCTTTCTCAAAAGAAGTACATTGGAGATTTGTTGAACAGGTTTGGCATGGCCGAATGCAATCCTCTGACTACTCCAATGGAACAAAACTTAAAGCTCACATCCATTGAAGGAAAAGAATTTGAGGATCCAACAAAGTATAGACAACTTGTAGGAAGTCTCAACTACCTGACTACTACCAGACTAGACATTTCGTTTGTTGTTGGAATCCTCTCCAGGTTTATGCAAAAGCCTTGTGAGGGACATTGGTCTGCTGCAAAAAGAGTTCTAAAGTACTTGAAGGGAACTCAAGACTTTGGACTCAAGTATACACAGGTGGGCGACTTTAGCTTGATTGGATACTCTGATTCAGACTTTGATGGAGACAAAGAAACTGGGGTATCTACTTCAGGTTATGCTATTAGTCTTGGATCAGGAGCTGTCTCCTAGAGATCACGCAAACAATTAGTTCTAGCATATTCCACAACAGAGGAAGAATATGTGGCAGTAGCTGAGGCAACAAAAGAAATTATGTGGCTTAGGAAAATTCTGGAATATTTGCAGGTAAAACAAGTACATTCGACTCCACTCATGATTGACAATACCTCAGCAATAAAGTTGGCCAAGAACCCAAAGTTCCATGATTGAACGAAGCACATCAATACAAAATATCATCTGATTTGACATCATGTTTGAGACCAAAACAATCCATCTTCGCCATTGTTCCACTAATGAGCAAATTGCAGACATCTTCACCAAAGCGCTTGGAAGAGAAAAGCTTGAAAGATTCAGAACGATGCTTTGATTCACCAACATCCCTTCAGATTAAGGGGGGGAATGTTGACACCTAATCATAGGGATTGGGTGAACAACTGTAAACAATGTAAATAAATAATAGAGAAAATGGATAGTCATCGGGAGATGAAACTCTATAGTCACTCCCTCATGTATATAATAATGAACAACCTAAATGAATATAGTATCTCATTTTGAGGAGTTACCTGTTGGCCTGACATTATGCAACTAAATACTACGTGAATACTATAGTATAAGGATTTATGGTCAAATTTGTGGTAGAGTGTGCCAATCATTTTCAAGGGAAAAGAAAGCATTCAAGAGGAGATCACAAGGGGGATTGATAAAGGAAATACAAACTGGGATGAAAATATTGTTTGTTGAACAAGTTATGTTGCTTAGCAAAAAATGCATATGATAAATTTCACCATTGTGCTAATTTTCAATACTTTTTTCCACCAAAAAAATCACCAATTTCCATATTTGGTAGAAATGATTTCACTAATTTCAATAAGATAAAATTATTTACTCTAAAAATCACCAAAATTTCTATAAATCATTTGAATTTCTTAGAAATTTAAATATTTTTACGAAAATATCACTAAACATTTTATGCTCAACATTTTTAGAATTAGTAAGTTTCATAAAGGTTTTCACACTTTAAATAAATATGGATCCTTGAAATTTTCCCTGATGTTGCCTTTGAAACTGTGAACATGGCCATGTAAACACTCCACACTAGGTGGGTGGCTATAATGGTGTTGGTAATGTTGAAGGGTGAGAAGAATTGATACCATGGTGTTATATTTATATTTTCCACCTTGGGCCTTCTAGAGGACCTATTGACGTCGCCCAATTGAGATCATTTCGTACATGGTCATATCCTTCTAGTTAGCAAGGAATGACTAATCACTTGTTTTCTAGTTAGTGATCCAAATTGGATCCAGGAAGATTATTAAAGTGCCATGATTGTATCAAATTAAGACAGACTTCACAAATTTATGCAAAGATCGATCAGGAAGACCTTTGGACAGTGGTAGTTTGTAGCCAGCAAGGAATGACGAGGACCTCGGTCAAAGCGCGCTGACCGAGGCCCATGTAGACCGTGCAGGAGGCAAAACTGGCAATTGGGAAGCCCAGATCAGGAAACGGAGGCCATTTATGATGTGCGATTAGCACTAACCGTGCATTGCTAGGCAAAACCCCTCAAGAAGGAAAAGCCCTAAAGTGTTCGGTCGCATGGGAAGCCGAGAAACCGTGGGGAAAGCGCTAAGGCGAAAGGTGGGACCCGCGCTCCAAAACTGGCGATATATCAGAGGCATCCTCGGGCGGTAAGTGGATTTGGCAGAAAACGAGGGATTCCATTCAGCATACGACGCGTGTCTGGCAGATGAAAGAGAAAACCTCCTCTCATCGCGCACTAACAATCGACCAAGTCAACAACGCGAAATGAGCGAATATCGTAGGATCTAGGGGCTCCAGATCTGACAGTGGAGATTGTGCCCGATGGAGGAACCAAATTTAACAAGGGAATTAAGCCGCGACACATAAGAGTTTGACCTCTGATTTTATTGCTGAGTCGGCAGATGAGTCATTCCACAGTGTAATTGGAAAACTGAACCGTTGAGGAAGAGCTGGCGCAGTTCGTGAGAGGCCAAGTGGCCACCTCCCTGTGAGACGTTGGCGATGACACAAAGACAAGGAACTCCAAGTGAATAGTAGCAGGCAAACTGAAGGGGCATAAGAGGAAGTGAACAGTCGAAGACAAATTGGCTTTAAGCCATGAACAGATAGAGAACAAAAGAGAGAGGAAAGGAGAAGAGACTGGAAGACAAAGAGGGCGAGAGCAAAGAAAAGACAGTGAAGTAAGAAGCAGAAAACAAAAAGTTGAGCTGACCTTAGGCAGCATCGAGCAGACAGAGAGCTTGAGAGGTTCAAGCAAACCCTGAGAGGATTTGTCAAGAATTGAGTACCACATTGGGCTCCTCCCATTAAAGACCAGAGAGGTCAAGATTTGGTAAGGAAAAGAGTCTGTGCACTCTAGTGGCTTGGGGAATCCAAGAACCACCCTACTAAACATCATCTGTTTCAGGAGACTCAAATTGAGCTCTGTATTGTAAATCTCTGCTTTAAAGACACAATAAAAGAAGGCCACCACTAAAAGCTGGACCGGAGATGTAGCCCTAGAGAATATGGTGAACTCCTTATTAATTGTTGTGTTCTTGCATCTGCTTACTGTGTTTTCCTTACTGTTTTCCATTTTCTAGTGTCTATGTATTTTGCAATCTGATCGTTCCGTTGCCTAAAATAACATAGACACACACCAGCACATGAGTCTGTAATACCTTTATTAATTAATTAATTAACTGAGGTCACTCACGAGTGATTTTTAGATCAAGTTGTATCAGAGCTCTAAGCTGTTAAGGTTAGACAAGCTTGTGTTGGTTTCGCTGTTGAATGCTAACTAGATCAAAGCTCAAATTAGGAGAAGGAGAGTTGGTTGAAACTAATCCTGAAATTGAGAGAGTCTATTCTTGGAAGACAATGTCAGAAGAAGTTCTGTAGTGCCAGACCCTCAATTCATAGATAGTTTCCTAGCCATAAGGTCCATGGTAGAAGAAATGTATAAGGACTTTAGAAAACACAATGATGAAGATGCATCAGGCTCTAAACAAGACAAAGGAGAAGATGAGTCTTTCCTCCATGACCACTCAAAAGGTGAAGGGAAAGAAGAACACTTTCTCACACCTCCTAATAGCCCTGAACACAAAAAGAAAGCATCTTTGATCAAACTAGATGTTAAATTTGATTTACCTATATCTTATGGAGAGTTGAATGTAGAAAAGCTGGACAATTGGATTAGACAAATTGATGTTTATTGCGGAGTGCAGAGTATCGACTCAGACAAGAGAAAGATTCAGCTGGCAAGCCTACGCCTTGGAGGCATTGCCTTGGTTTGGTGGGAAGGTAGGACCCAAGCTGACATGAATAGATATGGTAAGAATATCTCTGTCTGGAGTGAATTTGTTTCTGCAATAAAAAAAACAGTTCTATCCATTGGCCTACATGCAGCAAGCCACGATGAGCTAGCAAACTCTTCGACAATTGAAAGGGCAAAGTGTGCAAGGGTACACTCAAGAATTTAGAAAGAGAGCATTGATTCTAGGAATCTCATTAGACTCACCTGAGACTCTATTGAAGTACATTGGTGTCTACACAGCTACATGAGGCACACTATCCTCATGTTTAATCCCACTAGTATAGATGATGTATCTGTACAAGCTACTCATCTAGAAGCTAGAGGAAAGAATGGAAGTCTAGAAGTTGGGGGATCATCCCAACCCACTGCAAGCAAGAGTAAGGAGAAAAGAAAGTAGAAATGGAAAGCAAGGAAGGCTAACACTGCACAGAATAGCAAAGCTTCATGCACTCACTATAAAAAGGATGGGCATGATGATGAGCACTCTTGGATTCTGCATCCAGAGCTGAGACCTAAGAAGTTCGAGGGCAAGAAGAAGAAGACTGCTACAACTATTCAGAAGGATTTGGGGTCAGACTCAGGAGACAAAACAACTGTTGCAGCCACATGTATAAAAGGTAAGAATTCTGAAGCATCTACTAGTAATTCTGCATAATCTATTATTGATGAAGAAAATGAGAGAAAAAGACATGAGCTTTTCCATATTCGAGTTATTTCCAAACATCAAAAGGTTGATACTTTGTTTGATAGTGGCTCACAAGTAAATTTAATTTCTGAAGCAATTGTAAAGAAGCTGGGATTAGTAACTACACCTCACAAGAAACCATACCCATTAGGATGGTTAAATGATAAAGCACAACTACAAGTGACTAGACAGTGGAAACTCAAGTTTTCTTTTGGGTCAGCATTTGTAGATGAGGTTGAGTTAGACATAATTCCTTTGGATATATGTGGAATTGTTTTAGGAAGTCCTTACTTATATGACAAAAAAGCTATCTTTTATAGAGTTGAGAACAAGTATCTACTTATTAAAGATGGAATTGAATACTTTGTAAGAGCTCATAAGCTCAAGAATAATTATACTCTCATAAACTCAGGGCAGATGAAACGAATGATAAATTCATGTAAACAATTCTTACTAATGGTTGTAAAGGAAAAGAAACTTGATAAAACCAATGTATTTGAAGGCTGTAATGCTGAAAAACAAGCTGATTTATAAAAGGTTGTTTCAGAGTATGATATCTTGTTTCAAGAACCTAAAGGTCTGCCACCCAGAAAGGAAATATTACATGATATTATTTTCCAACAAGATGCTCCATTGCCTAACATTGGAATGTACAGGTTTTCTGCTTTAGAGAATTCTGAAATCAAGAAGCAGGTATAGGAGTTGCTCGAGAAAGGGTTCATTAGACCTAGCACATCACCATGTGGGTCACCAATTGTTTTGGTGAGAAAGAAAGATGGCTCGTGGAGAATGTGCATTGATTACCAAGCACTGAATAAGATAAAATAAAAAATCATTTTCCCCTTCCTCGCATAGATGATATTTTAGATCAATTGAAAGAAGCTGTTTATTTTTCCAAGCTAGACTTGCATAGTGGATACCATCAGGTTAGAGTTGCAGAACAAGATGCATGGAAGACTACTTTCAAAACAAAGCAGGGATTGTATGAGTGGCTGGTTATGCCTTTTGGCTTAACAAATGCTCCTGCTACTTTCATGAGATTAATGAATGATGTACTCAGACCTTTTCTGATGATTTTGTTATTGTGTATCTGGATGACATTCTGATATTTAGAAAAACATGGGAAGAACACTTAAAGCATGTTAAGAAGACACTAGATGTTTTGAAAATGTTAAACTCTCAAAATGTGAATTTGGCAAAACATCTTTGAATTATTTGGGTCATATAGTAGGGGGTGGTGAATTGAAGATAGATCCCTCTAAAGTGGCAGTCATTGTAAACTGGCCTAAACCCAAATCTGCTACAAAAGTTAGAGGCTTCTTAGGGGTAGCACAATATTGGAGAAAGTTCATTTCTAACTTTTCCTTAATTGAAACTCCCTTACATGCTTTAACAGGATTGAACAAGGTGTTTCAGTGGGGAGGCAAATAGCAGAAAGCCTTCGACACCTTGAAAGAAAAGATTAGTACAACACCCGTACTAGCACTGTCTGATCTTCAGAGACCATTTGAGATCCAAACAGATGCTAGTGACTATTCCATGGGAACAGTGTTGACACAACACGGTAAACCCATATGTTATCATTCTGAGACATTTAATTCTGCAGTAGTTAACTATCCTACATATGACAAAGAATTGTATGCATTGGTATAGTGTGAAAAAGTTGAAACATTACTTAATGGGAAAAGAGAAAGTAATACATATTGATCATCAACCACTTCAATATCTACACTCCCAAACTAAGTTGCAGCAATCAAGACACTATAGATGGATGGGTTTTCTACAACAGTTTCATTTAGTCATCAGATATAAAAAGGGCATACATAATAAAGTTGCAGACATGTTATCTAGACCCATTATAAATGCATCTACTGTACTTAAGCATAATTCTATGTTACATGAGAGTTACATTGAAAAATATGCTCAAGATGTAGACTTTAAAGATGTATATGCAACTTTAAGTCAAGGCAAAAGAGTAGAAGAATTGGACTATCATGTAAAGGACCGACTCTTATATCATTGTGGAAAGTTATGCATTCCACAAACTGAAAGAGTAAAGATCATTCGAGAAGCACACACTTCTCTAATATCACGTCACTTTGGTGTAAGTAAAACATTTGCACAACTGCAAAGATTTTGTTATTGGCCAAAAATGAATGAGACAATTTCTAGATATGTAAGAGGGTGTACTATGTATGCTAAAAGCAAGCCCAACAATATAAAACTAGGCTTGTACACTCCATTACCAGTCCCTTCTCACCCTTGGGAAAGTGTTTCCATGGATTTTGTTGGAGGACTGCCTAAATCTAGGAAAGGTCATGATTATCTGTATGTTGTTGTGGATAGGTTCAAAAAAATGTGTATCTTGATACCTTGTAATAAACAGATTACAGCTGAACAAACTGCAAAACTATTCTTTGAACATGTATGGGTTCATTTTGGATTACCCACTTCCATTGTATCTGATCGAGACACCCGATTTGTGGGGAAGTTTTGGTCAAGTATATGGGAACTGATGGACACCAAACTGAAGAAAAGCACAACTTTTCATCCACAAACTGATGGCGAGACAGAAGTAGTTAACAGGACAGTGATCCAGTTACTCAGAGGATATTGCAGCAAACATCTTAAGCTTTGGGATGAACATTCGTGTTATGTGCAACATGCTTACAGCAGAGCAAAACATTCTTCTACACAGAGATCTCCTTTTGAGACCTGTTTTGGTTTCACACCAAGGTTTCCTTTGGATTTTGTCTTTGGTAAAGACACCACAGTTGAGGGACACAGTGATGTGGATAGGGAAACTAGGTCCATTGAACAGATCCAAGAGATCCACCAGGAAGTACAGGAACAGCTGGAAAAGAGCCAAGCCAAATAGAAGGCAAGGCATGACAAGCATCGAATGGAGCATAGTTTCCAAGTTGGTGACCAAGTCTGGCTGTACATCAGTAAGGACAGGATGCAAGGTGAAGGTAAAAAGCTAAAGCCTATCAGGTATGGACCTTTCAAGAAACTTGAGAAAATTGGTGAGAATGATTTTCACTTTGATCTACTAGCTTACATGCACATCTACTTAGTCGTGAATGCAAATTGCTTGAGATTGTTTGAACCTTCACTAATTGAGGATCCCGAAGAGCAGAGTCAATTGCCTTCTATTGATGACCTGCTACCTGAATATCTTAATGAATTGCAGGAAGACACAGTTCTGGATAGGAAGGTGAGGACGACGCGCAGGGGAGATGTTGAGTACCTCAGAGTTGGGCTCAAGGGTTCAAAGCCAAGCAGTGCAAAGTGGATAGAGATTGGACAATTGAGACAATTGTACCCTCACTTAGTCAATGCTTGAAAACCAACTTTTGGTGGTCCAAAAGCTTTTTCAATGGGAAGGCCGTGATTCGAATTGGATCCAGGAAGATTATCAAAGTGCCATAACTGTGTCAAATTAGGACAGACTTCACAAATTTATGCAAAGAGCGATTAGGAAGACCTCTGGACAGTGGCAGTTTGTAGACAACAAGGAATGACGAGGACCTCAGTCAAAGTGTGCTGATCGAGGCCCTTGGAGACCACGTAGGAGGCAAAACTGGCAACTGGGAAGCCCGGATCGGGAAACAGAGGCCATTTATGATTGCGCGTCACTGGGAAAAACCCCTTGAGAAGGAAAAGCCCCGAAGCACTCGGTCACATGGGAAGCCGGGAAACTATGGGGAAAGTGCTAAGGTGAAAGGCGGGACCCGTGCTCCAAAACTGGTGGTATATCAGAGGCATCCTCAAGCAGTAAGCGGATTTGGCAAAAAACAAGCGATTCCATTCAGCACACGATGCGTGTCGGCGGATGAGAGAGAAAACAACCTCTCATCACGCGCTAATGGTCGAGCAAGTAAACCACACGAAATGAGCGAATATCGTAGGATCTGGGGGCTCTAGATCTGACGACGGAGATTGCCCCCGATGGAGGAACCAGATTTAACAGGGGAATTAAGCCATGACACATAAGAGTTTGACGTCCAATTTGACCACTGAGTCGGCAGATGAGTCATTCCACAGTGTAATTGGAAAACCAAACTGTTGAGGAAGATCTAGCGCAGTTTTTGAGAGGACAAGTGGCCACCTCCCTGTGAGACGTTGGCGATGATGCAGAGACAGGGAACTCTAAGCGAACAACAGTAGGCGAATCGAAGGGGCAGAAGAGGAAGTGAACATTCGAAGACAAATTGGCTTTAAGCCATGAACAGATAGAGAACAGAAGAGAGAGGAAAGGAGAAGAGAACGGAAGACAAAGAAGGCGAGAGCAAAGAAAAGATAGTGAAGCAAGAAGTAGAAAACAAAAAGTTGAGCTGACCTTAGGTAGCATCGAGTAGACAGAGAGCTTGAGAGGTTCAAGCAAACCTTGAGAGGATTTGTCGGGAATTGAGTACCACATTGGGCTCCTCCCATTAAAGACCAGAGAGGTCAAGATTTGGTAAGGAAAAGAGTCTGTGCACTCTAGTGGCTTGGGGAATCCAAGAACCACCCTACCAAACATCATCTGTTTTAGGAGACTCAAATTGAGCTCCTCATTGTAAATCTTTGCTTTAAAGACATAATAAAAGAAGGCCACCATGAAAGCTGGACCGTAGATGTAGCCCTAGAGAATAGGGTGAATTCCTTATTAATTGTTGTGTTCTTGCATCTGATTACTGTGTTTTCCTTACTGTTTTCCATTTTCCAGTGTCTGTGTATTTTGCAATCTGATCGATCCGTTGCCTAAAATAACATAGACACACACCAGCACATGATTCTGTAATACCTTTATTCATTAATTAATTAACTGAGGTCACTCACGAGTGATTTTCATATCAGTTAGAAAAGAGTGGCCATTGCTTGTGGCCGCTTTGCAACATGTGACCACCTCTTGAATATTCTAGAATTGAATATTTTTAAGAAGATAACTTGGGTTAGGCTAGACATGACCTGACTTGAGCCTTATGATTTTTCTATGACCTATGTGAATCAAATCATAGGCCTTGGAACCTATACACAAGCCTTCTTGATGATTCTATAAAAGAAGTAAGGATCAAGAGGCAAAGACATGTAAAACTCATAGCATCCTTTTGCTACTAGATTAGAGCTAGAGAGAAAATCCAATTCATCTTCATGGTGTTGCATATTCATCTGTACTTAGAGAGTGGGATAAGGACGACTCAAAGGATTTGGCACCATAAATAATCTCAATGGTCTTAGGTATTTCTACATCAATGTACTTTCTCATTTGTTTAGTATAGATATATGATTTTATTTCCCCTCTTTAGACAATGCGATTTATTTTATTTGACAGTAATTTGGTATATTTAATCTTAGCTTGAGAATATTAGAATAGAATTAGGCATAGATTTGATTTTTCTCATGTTAATTAGGTTTTGAGGAAGATATACGTTGTTGTATATGTGTGGATGTACATGTTACAAATTTGAGATCTAAAGCTAAGGACTACATTAAGCATGGATACATGGGACAACCAACGGGTTGAGGTAAGATCATTCTTCTTTCCTTGTTTACATTGAATGAACTTATGCATTAGATCTAGTGAAATATATCATTATTTCATATCCCTCTGCCAGTATTTGGTATTCAGTAGATTAGAGGGAGAACCCCCTTGTTCGTAGGAGGAATTCTCTATTAGTAGAACTAGTGACTCCACTAGGCATAACCTAATTTCCTTTCCTAGTTGAACAAGTTCCTTTAATTATATCTCTATTTCTATGTGTTCTATTAACTTAGGGCTACTTGTTGTTCTTGATTGGGTGTCTGAAACCACTAGATCTATTAGATCCATTATTGATCTTTTTAATTTTTGAGGATTAATACATAGTCATATCTGAAGGTTTTAACCTTGTTTAGAAATTACCTGCAAACGAATTCTTAAAAAATATACAATTGTGAGAACAAAAAATATACACAGATTTTTCTCCTAGAACCCAAAATTGGTAAAACCATATTGATTTTTTTGTTAGCCTCACTCTCATAATAAAACGATTATAAATCCAAAAATCATAATTAAATAAATCAAATTTTGAGAATTAAGAGTTAGTTCCTCAAACTAGGGAGTTTAGTTAGGATGAGAGATTCTCTCCAACTAGTTCTCGTATATTAGTGTTTTGTTGAGAAAATATATCACCCATAGTGTCCAAGATAGACGTACTATCTTGAGACCAACTTCCTCATGTATTTGTTTGTACTATTATCATTCTTTGTACATTGGATTGCATCATGAGAGGAATACAGTGAGGCTGAGGCCTTTTCCGCCATTTCTATGTTTTTGGTATTTTTTATGTGTGTTAATTTTGTTTAGTATCCTACATGTGGTATCAGAGCCAGAATGCCTACCATTATTTTAATAATTGTGGACTTTCTAGTGCCAGAAGGTCCAATTATTCCAAAAGCTTCTCCGTGTCTAATCTTAAAGCTTACTCCTCTCAGAATGTGCTTCTCCCCAAATGACTTGTGAACGTTTCTACACCCGATAAGCACATCAGAGTCATCCTCAAGTTGTCTGCTCATCGTTGCCTCTTCAAATTGTGTTGTATCATGATGGTTAATGGAGATTGCCTAAGAAGCGTCGCACCATCTCCTCCTCGTAGAAGGTGAAAAGCATGAACAAATAACCCATATGAAGGAATATCCACTCGCATTTAGCCCAAAATCTATCTCTTGAGTTTGTTCTTTTGAAAGAATCACCACGCTGCCAAAAGAAACGTATACAACACTTGAGGGCTCCTTCGTATTCAACCAATTGATGCAATCTGTGGCTTTCCACAAGCTTTCCTCAGACTCTGTGTCTTTGGCATTGCGTCTGTCCAGGAATGCCTGGGATATGAGAGGGCATTTGAAGGTTGCAGAATGGATGGCAAGTCCAACCGCTTCAACAATGGTATTCCACATATTTCTATCACATTCGCCGTTTCTTCTGCTAGATTCTGCCCTTTTTCCAACGCCCTTTGGAAATGGTAAAAGATGAAAAATTGCACAGGATTGCGCCCAGAAAACAACTATAGAAATATTAAACTTCTTTGCCACACCTGGAACCCATAGAAATATGGAGTCATAAACGATACAAGCTATATTGTTCTCTGGAGTGTTTAGCCTCTCTATAAGATTTGGTAATGTAAGTGCCCCTGAGATTGTTTCAAACTGAAGCTCTGCAGAGGTCTCTGAGGTCATTGCGAGCATAGTATCTTGAGCTTGTAACATTCATTGATGGGCAGCTTTGATTGTAACAAATGTGGCCCTATCAAATTGCACTAAACAAAGATGGACAACGCTGCTATTCTGAGGGCCATAGCTAACATTGCTCGGTAGTGCGCCTCCGGATCACTCAACAACCAAAATGTGACAAGGCATGGTCAAGATTTGAGTTGAAAATCATTGAGGAGAAATTCATTCAATGGAAATGCAGCTTGTTTTTAATCACACAAAAATTGAATTTATTCTGATGGATGCTGGAGCTAGCGTGGATGAAAAAAATGCACAAGGGGAAACACCACTGGATTGCGCACCAACTATGTTACAGTAAAAAATGCATCAGAAAATATAGGCTTCTAGCATATAATAGTTAGTTGATGGTTTTATTACTTAGCACTTTTATAGTTTTCATAACATTTTTATGGAACAACAGTTATATGTTCATTAGTTGCGTACTTCAAGATTCATATTCATTATTATTGCGCCTTGTGATTGTGTGGTTCCAATAAAATCAAGAAAATTTGTCACCTATTATATTCCCTTAGTAATACTAGTTCATTTTCTTTCATGGCCTTTTCTATTGTGAAAGGTATGAAAGTCTTGGGATATTTTATGCATAAATGTAGCAGAAAGAGAATTATTTTTCTACGAGAAGACTGATGACTGCTCCACTATTGACGCTGTATTGCTTGAACTCTGAGTGGTGATGATATAGTTGGGTTCTCAACCAGAATTTGTGATGGGGTGTGCATATAACTTGGGACAAGCATTAGCATGAAAATATAGTTAGAGTGTAGGATTTTGCATAGGGTTTCCTCCCCCGGGAACTTGGTATATCGAAGAAGGGTGAAGATTGGGATTAATTCTGAATAAGGTTGATGAGTTTTGGAATGGTAAGGTAAACTTCACGTAGACATATTTGGAGTTATAAGTATTTTGCATTTGGAGTCATAAGTGTATTTGTTTGAGAGAAATTCACTATTGTAATTCAAAGTAATCTTTTACTTTGAGAGCGATTGAGTCACTATAGGCAGTTTTTGAAGAAAATTTGCAAGCGTGACATTCTCGTTGAGAAGTTTCCATGGAAAAGTTGTGACATTGCAAATTGATGTACTCCAGTAATTAATAAAATCAATTTTTTTTTGGTGCTTGTGTCCTAGATCCGTCCAAAATTGAATAAGGGGATCTTAGGTACACCGTGTGTAATTAATGCGTGTGCATGACTTGTGTTCAGATTATCAAAATGCTCTCTTTGTATTATGCTTAAACAACTACATGCACATAAGCAAGCTTAAGTATAAGAATGCTTAATCAAGCTCTTGTAATCAAGCTTAAGTACACAAGCACAAAGCGTTACATCATCAACTTGATAAGATGATCTTCCAAGCAAGCACATTTCACATCATATACTCAAAGCAATCAAGTTAAGGACACTACAAAATCAAGAATTTCAAGCCAAGATGATATCTACATCATCAACACTTTTTGTCTCACTTGCAGATAAACATTTTTTAACTAAATTGTATGGGTGCATTCTTAGTTGTAACTGACACTCTAATTTGAATTTTTAAGGTGAATACATTAAGTCAAGTAAGTCTTCGCCTGAGTCATCAAGATTGAACTTTTCATTTGTCTCTTGGGTGAATTTTCGACAGTGTTTGACACCCTTTCTTTTTTAAAATCAGTACATTTAGTGAGTACATTCAAGAAAGCACAAAGTGTCAGTAATCAATCAAGCAAGTTCAAGTAATCCATCTATCAAGCAATCATCATCAAACAAGTGTATTCTATTCTTCAAGTGAGCATCAAATCAAGTTAGTGTTTAACGTAAGTACAATAATCAAACAAAGCAAGCGATTGTGTCATTCAAACAACCAAGCAAGCGAGCATGTCAAAATCAAGTGTGAAAGTTCAAAGCATGACATCTACAGCAAACACAAAGTTTCAGTGAAGCATTCAAGCAAAGCGATCGTCATCAAGGGAGCGTGAAATCAAGAGTTCAAAGCATCAACAATAAGCAATAGTACAAGCGAGTCTGAATTCAAAGTGAGAAAGTTCACATGGCGAAAAACATTCAGTTATTAAAGATTCTTTACAATTTGATCCTCTCAATTGCTGAAGACATGGTGCAAATTAGCAAATCAGCTCTTGTTGATATTTCAATGAATCTACAACATGCACATGAAATGATTGAGTTTCTTCAACTGGAGTTGCAACTTCAAAGAGATGAGTTGCAACAGAAGAGTGATGTTTCCAAGTCTTTCATTTGTACAGATGAAGATAAAGATGTTGATTCCAAGTCACTGATCCAACCAACTTCAAGTGTCCTTGATCCAGTTCAACTTTCTTCCAAACCAATCATCAAGCCATGGGAAGAACTTCAAAGTAACGAAAATCGACAAGGATTAGGATATGACAAAGATGAAAACAACTTGCATATTCCTGATTATCTAAGCAGATCAAGTTCATTAGTGCAGGATTTCTTGATCCAATAACATCAACAAGCCATGAGACAATTGCAGACAAATAGAAATACACGCAAACTGAAGTTGTAGTCAAAGAAAAATGCCTTCATTGTCAAAGAATCGGTCATCTGGAAGATCAGTGTTTTGATCTCCATCCTTGTCACCATTGTGGAAAGTCAAATAATTCATCAACATAATGCAACAAACAACAACAATCAAGCAGATTGAAGATCGATTATTCATGGATTTATCCCTAGGAATGGTCATCCAAAGTCAGAAGATTGTATAAGTTTTACAATTGATTTCACTCACACATATTGTAGCCAACAATAAAAATGAAGATGGTACTCTCACGCAGTTGAATGGGGGAGTACACTAGTGAAACACTCCTACCCCTGAAGGGGGGGAGTTCAAAAATCAAGTGAAAATAATTGTCTCTCCTTTCAACTGAAAAAGGGGGGAAAATGTCAATGAAATTGACAGTGGTTGTCAGACTGAAAGTCTCATCAACATCAGTGAAGCAGCCAGTGGGCATTTTCATCAGCAAGTGAGCATCAACAAATTCGCCAGTGGCCGATCGACATCAAAGTCAGCTGTGACCAGTTTTCAAACACAACAAAAGAAACAGTGAGTTGTTTTTCAACGTCATCAGCCAGTGGGCGTTCATCATATTTTGTCAGTGGACACAGGATGATGATTTCAAGAAAAGGATAGATGGATCCTTTTGTAGCTTGGCACATGATGGAGTTGTCAAGCAACATTCAGAGATGAATCAGACATGAAATTGACTCATGGTCTCTTCATATCACAGTTTCTTCAACATCCAGCTTTGGCGGTTTTTCAGGCAAATGTTTTTTGAGGATCAACTTGAGAACTTGGAAGAGGGTTCCTTGTTCTTATTTTGGATTTATCATTGAGGGGGGGAATGTTAGCCTCACTCTCATAATAAAACAATTATAAATCCAAAAATCATAATTAAATAAATCAAATCTTGAGAATTAAGAGTTAGTTCCTCAAACTAGGGAGTTTAGTTAGGATGAGAGATTCTCTCCAACTAGTTCTCCTAGATTAGTGTTTTTTTGAGAAAATATCTCAACCATAGTGTCCAAGACAAACGTACTATCTTGAGACCAACTTCCTCATGTATTTATTTGTACTATTATCGTTCTTTGTACATTGGATTCCATCATGAGAGGAATACAGTGAGATTGAGGCCTTTTCCGCCATTTCTATGTTTTTGGTATTTTTTATGTGTGTTAATTTTGTTTAGTATCCTACATTTTCGTTATGTTTCTTTCAATGTTTCAATACATTATTTACATGTAGAAGAACTCATAAACCCCCAATCCATTAACCTTAGATGAGAAAAAATCATAGTTCCCTTGATTGGATCTACAAAATACCATGGACAAAACCATCATGCCCAAAACCATGCACAAAACCATGGGTGGGTCTTCCCCCCATCAATGGGTTTGCATAAAAAAAAATGGGGCACTACCTCGAATGTTGTGCAGGGGGGCTACCACCCCCACTACGCCTAACACAACGTAAAAACACCTGGGGCTGGTCATGCAAAGGATATAACACCCCCAAAAATATGTATTTCCCTAACAAAGGTGACAAGTCACTTCTTGTAGTTTAACAAGGCATGCTTGTCATTGGTTTCATATTTGAAAATGGAAACCGTTTCTTATCGTTGGTTTTTTGAGAAATTCACTTAGAAATCTCTTAGATCTAGTTTCCCTTACCTTAAGGAGTTAAGGTTGCAAGTGATATGTCATCAGTCCTCTAATACTTGGCAAATGTAATAATGATTTACCAGTGGTATTTTAACCAAGTTATTCTTCAACAACTCAAAATATTGTAAAATGGGTTTATCCCACATGTATTATGGGAAAATCTCTCCTTTCACTCTCTCATAAATCACTGAGGCAAAAGAGGTTCTATTGAGTGGAAGAATGCAATATAATGAGCTCTATTTCTTATAGGGGGGCATATCCTTGTATGGTTGGGAGTTTACTTGGAGAATAAAGAAGTTGTTTCCATGGATGTTTCCTCACACTAGAGTTTTACCACATAATCATTGTCTCTCCCTTCTTTTTGTCTTGCATTGTTTATTTATTGTTCTTGTTTAATGATTTTTTTATATAGGATATTAAACATATATATCTATTATATGTTAATGCATATTTGTAAAATCTAACATGGTATCTATGTAGGTTACCAAGCCTTTTCTCCTTGACTAAGTTTGTTATTGAATTTTTTGCATTAGACTTCAATATATCTATGTTTTTTGGCTCCCCTTTCTTATAGATTTACGTTCAAATATGGACAACAATAGATTTTCACTGAATCTAAGTATATCTCACTATTTTATTCCATTTTTTGCAATTTTAAGCTCACCATTGGCTCCAGAATAGGGAAATCATTCCAAATTGACTATTCACTTACTAAAGTTATCTTTTATTTTCCCAAAATTTAAATAATTTGTGTAGCCTAGCCTAGGTAATTTTTTATTTTATTTTTTATATCCTAAAGTATTTTTGGGATATTTAGGTTTGGTATACCAAGCCATTTTTTTACCATGTTGGTGTTTTCTTTTGAACCGCGAGGTTGTTTTTGATGATTTTTTTTTTTGTTGAGTTCATTTTTTTCCTGATCTACCTTCCCAACCATTTTCCTCTCAATATATTATTGAAAATAAAAGAAGAAATGTTAAAAATAGAATCCAGAAATTCGAATTTAATTTGTCCTTAAACTAAATTGTGAATTAAAATTGTAATTCTTTTCTCATAGCAACTTGTAATAGTTAACTGAGTTAAGTTGACTTAGTTAACTTAGGAATTTTGAGTTGGAAGTCTTTTGGAAGCCATGTATATGTTCTCCCTAAGTTTTAGGGGTCCATGATGAGTTTAATTGTGAGTTGTAATTAGATAACTCAGTTTATTGAGTTATGTTTAGTTAAATTAGTTATAACTATTTGTGGAACTAATAGAGGACTAACAGTCAGTTGGTGCACTAGTCCATCCGCAAGTGTTACTCCAAATAAATTAAGATTCACTCATCAGAAACTCATACATGTTAGTTCAGAGAAAGACCTAGTTGAGATTGGAGTGCAGGGACAATGTACTATCCATTGTATGATTTACTGAGTTGTAAATATCATGCATGAAATCAGTTGAGGATTTCCCTTTAAATATAGGCTAATTCTCTTAGGAATTGTGCAAAATAATTAGAAGTTTGGAGGCTTGCTAATTCTCTCAGAAATTGTGCAAAAGAATTAGAAGTCTGGAGGCTTGGAATTTTGGCTAAGTATTGGCCAAAGGAAGTCATCAGGTGGAGGATAGGAAATACTTGTGCAGGTTAAGCTCAAGGTTGAGAAGAGCATATTGTATTCATCCAAATTATTTAACCAAGGATGCAAGGAATCAGGGGCTTGGAGAGCAGCAGAAGAGGCTAGAGATTGGCTTGAGCTTGCTTGTGAGTGGCGAGATTGATCATACTAACTGTTGGGATTGTTCTTGTGAGAACAAGCATTGTATTATCATCTTGGATTTCTAATTTAGTGCAATACAAATAGCAGGGGGTTTTCAGCTAAGTCTTTCCCCAGATACTTATTATGTTATGTGCCATTGATTTATCTTCTTCTTGTTCATATTGTTTTCATCGATCTATTGGTTTCCACTGGTTAAAAGTAGAAGTAGATTCTTTTCCTATGCTTTAGTAGATTGTAGGAGATTGTGAATCTACAATAAATTCTACATGGTATCAGAGCTAGATTTGTAAAAATTTTCTACATGATATCAAAGCCGGATTTTTTTGGGCTGCAAGTTTGCAAAACATATATGAGATTTTTTGTGCAAAATTTTCAGAAAAAATATCATATCTGGATTCCTTGTGAAAAAATACCCAAATTAAAAAAAACAATCTGTTGAATCGGAGTTCGGATGAGGGAGATATCGTTGATTTAAAATCATCTCTTTTTCCAAACAATTTCTTGATGGCGGGACAGATGAAACAGATTGGTGTGTGAGCCAGGAACCTATATGCTCTTGAGGTACAATATGCATGCAAAGCCTTGAGAAGAAAGGAAAAGGTGATACTTGGTGGTTAAGAGGGAGAGTAAATTGCCTCTAAACATGCATCCCCAGAAGAAGAAATCTCAGAAGCAGTCTAAAAAAATTGTGGAGCAGCCACAATTGGAGAAGCTAAGAGGAGACCGAGTGGAGGTATCCACTCATGCAGAGACCTCGAGTAGGGGGCAAATTTTGAGCTAGGTGGGTAGAGGGATCACATGCAGCCATACCTCCAAGTGTGAGGTGGGGCGATGTTAAGTGATAGTCTTAAGAGGGCTGAAATTTGGCAGGGGCCATTGAGAGGTTTTATCTCATGGACCATACCTTGCTACGGGAGCCCAAAGTACATAGTAGTGGGAGGAATCAGTGGCGATTGATGCAATCAAATATCAGAGTTACATAGACTAGAGCAGTCAGATACTGAAGAGCACAGATAAGGGTTGACAACAGTGCCGAAAGATAAAGTCAGCAGAAGCGCAAAGTTTTCAGTAGACAAAGGCAATAACAATCAGAGACTTTGATGATAGATGCATCATGCTGATTTAGGTTGGATTTTTTGTTTTGCTTCTGGAGTTGCTGTAGCAACAACACTAGAGAGAATTGTTTCATGCAAAAAATTCCAAAGTTTCAGGATCATGATAGAGTTGAGTTCATTTCTTGTTGAGAGGGAGTGTTGAAAATAACAACAAGAAATGTTAAAAATAGAATCCAGAAATTCCAATTTAATTTGTCCTTGAATTAAATTGTGAATTAAAATTGTAATTCTTTTCTTATAGCAACTTGTAATAGTTAACTAAGTTAAGTTGACTTAGTTAACTTAGGAATTTCGAGTTGGAAGTATTTTGGAAGTCATGTATATGTTCTACCTAAATTTTAAGGGTCTAGGATGAGTTTAATTATGAGTTGTCATTAGATAACTCAGTTTCCTGAGTTACGTTCAGTTAAATTAGTTCTAACTATTTGTGAAACTAATATAGGACTAACAGTCTGTTGGTGCACTGGTGCATTGTTGTCGGGAAAACTAGTGTCCATTCAAAGCTGCTAGTCCCACTAAGATGGGTAGCTATCTTAGAAACAAACAAACTAAAGTCACTTGTGTTTTCCTTTATGAGAGATAGATGAGAGAGAAGCAGAGAGTACCAACCTCAGTCTTTCGCTAGTCTCCTTGCTTGTTTCCTCTCTCCTTCGATAGAGCTTTCGCCACTCCTTTCTCACTTGTCCCACTTCAAAGAACACCTGTAGAGTCAAAGCAACAAAATACCATCAAAGCATAGAGATCTATAACCGTAAACAATGTAGGATCATATGTACATTAACCATATAAATGCGTATACAAATACAAGATTCAGAGATATACAAGCATATGGAGGAAAACTCAAATAGATTTATTGATAGAAGTAGTAGAAGAGAGGATTACAACCAAGCTTTCTGATCCAGCATCATCCTCCCAGAATGAAAGCCCTCTTCACCTCATACAAAGCAAGATCATCCAACAATGTCTTCAAAGAGAAACCAACAACACTTCCTTGCAAATTACAAAATTCCAGCCTCTGGATCTCTAGGATGAGGGATCCATATATAGATGTTTACAGGAGAGTGAGTTAGCTTCTGGGATTTTGATTAGTGTCATTTCACTGATAGTTCTTGGTTCCAATTGGAGATTTCAAATCTCTTACTCATCCCTGGGCGAATTCGGAGAGGCAAGTGTCATATGAGCAGTTTCTAGAAGATTCTCTGGGTTTCCACGTAGCAAACTGCTTCTGCCATTTGTCTGCTCTCGCTCATCACACCCTACAAAAGGGCTTTCCAGTATGCATCGCACCCCCCATGTGTAATAGGTGAGATGCATCACACCCTATGCATGGAGAAGTCAGTATGGTCCAGTTTTGACCAGTTCTGAGTAGTTTTTCATGGAGAACTTCTAGGAGATGATGTAATCAGCTGACCTTATTCCTTTAGGGTATGAAACAACACTTTTTGGGGTTTAGAAGCCCTTGGTTTGTGGACATATGTGATTGGGGTTGCAGTGCCCAAATATGTCTATAACAGTTGCCCCCTAAAGCATGAGGTTGTAAATCTTTTGATGTCGGGTGAAATGCTTTATAATGAGGATCCATGGTTTTTCGAATTGCAAGGTGACCTATAATAAGATACAATACAATACGTTATCTTCATAATACTTTCATGATCTAGCTAAGGCAGGCATTCCCATGCTTAGCTTTATAAATTCATATTCATGTACATAAGACAGACAATCGTTTGTGTGGAAGACTGATGATTCTGGTAGAGCCATCATCCTTTAGTTTGGATGATTATCTATGCAGCTGTGATGTACATTTGATGTCTTTATTTTTCCTCAATATATCGTAGCCTGGATGGATGAAACTAGATTCGAGTCTTCAAACTTGTTCAATCTGCGCCCAAAGTACAAGTCGATCCATGTGAAAAGATGTTCTGATGTCGAACATGGAAAGACATCGCCTAATTACCAGCCAATGACGTAAGTTGTTAATAGGTGCGAGAGGAATCACCGATAATGATAATGACCCTCAAGGTACTACAGTACAATTCACGTGGTGTGAATGTATGAGTTGATGTTGAACACCACATAAAATCTTTCGGTCGAAGGCCATTGATGTAAACCTGTCGCCGGAAGTGAGAAACTTTCCATTGAGGCATGCAAGCTTCAAAGTACTGAAAGGGTTGTTCCTACGTCAACTTCTTGGATAATGAGCTGATGTCGACAAGAAGTGACCCGTCGTAGGAGGGCCTTAATGAATCCCACATCTATGACATGGAATGGAGCAAATGATTTTGTGGAGGTGAAAATGATCTGGTGATACAAGGTTCAGGGTGGCGGTCATGAAAAATGGAGAGTGAAGGTATTGCAGTGGATGAGATGTTAGCTAGATTGGTGAATTCTCTGAGCGACTTCTCTTGAACATATCGGTGACACTAAAATGGATTGGTAGCATTAACCCAAAAAATGGATGGTACGGTGGACCAATGGTGATATGACCGGTGAACGGAATAACCCAACCCGACTCAATCATGGTGACGGAGTGAAAGTGTCATGTTCAAGAGCGAACTGCTACCAATGAAGCTATTCAAGTTTTCTTCCCTTTTTCCCCAGTCATTGCTGACCAATACCTCTTTATTTTTGTCAAGCTTGAGAAGGATAACATATGCTTGTTCTATAATTTTCCCTTCGGGCAAACCTGTCTCTATGTTTTAACGAGCCTAGCGACAGTGAAACTTGCTCTTGTCTGCATGGACAAGTTTGTTGCTATTGTTTTAACGAGTTTAACGACAAAGATAACTCGGTCCTTTTCAATTTTAGAGAGTCTAAAAAGGGATGGAAAGGCAACTTCGGTAGTCCTTTTTCATAATGTAATCCCTTAAGTCCAAAAAAGTACAAAATAATACGAAAGGGATGACTTTTCGATAGTTTTAACGAGCCGAACAAGACAAGCGCTTGATCTTTTTGTGTAATAATCCGTCAGGTCCAAAAAGATTAAAATCTAGAGGAGGGATGGCACTTTCGATCGCTTTAACGAGCCGGAGAGGCCAATTGCTCGGCAATCTTTTCATATTTTACGAGTCAGATGAAAAGCGCTTAAAGGAGACTCATTTTTTGAGGAACGAGTGATGTTTTTGGAGAGCAACTAGTTCCAGGTAAGGTTTGGAACTTTTCAATCACGACAGTGTAAAGAAGGTGGCTAATAGAATCACTTGTCACAGCTGTTCCCCAAAAGGGTAAGCAATCAAATGGAGGCGTATGATCGGCTAAAAAAGAGTGGAGGTGATGGTAAGAACACGACCAAGGTTCAAAAGCTGATAATTATGCGATCGCAAAGATTATTTACCAAAGGTGGGGTTCATTTTTTAATGAGCTTGAACTCTATGGGAACACTTGCTCATTGCTAGGTTGTTTTTTAACGAGCCTAAACTTCACTTAAAACTGCTTGTGGCGAGGTTTATTTTTTAACGAGCTTGAACTTTGTGTAAAACTACTCGTGATAATATTCAGAGACGTTGATTTCACCATTAACACTATGTTCTTTTGACGGTCGTGCTGCCTGTTCAATTACTCCATCAACATGCTTGAAAAATGAGTTTAAACAACAATATTTTACTTTAACTACGTGAATAGTAACATAAAAATAGTTTTTACCTCTCATTTTTACCATTTCATTCAAATTTGGGAATTTTGGAGCTCTGGAGGTGTTTTCCCCCTTAATTTTCACTAGCTAATTCTGGGAGATTCTGTGGACTATTTTCGGCACCGTTTGGACCAGGTAGGAGCTAACCCTGAGCTCTTCAATTTCATTCTTTCCTTTTATGATTTTGAGCATGTTTTCCTATTCTTCTGGGCCTCTGGGGTTTGAACAATCCATTCTCTCCCCATCGCACCTAATGTACATCGAAAGGTGTGATGCATACTGAGCTGGCTATTGGCTAGTCAGGATGCATCTAACCCAGTACACAAGTGGGGTGCGATGGGCGCAAAAAGGAAAGTTTATGCACTTTTTTTTCATGGAAATTTTGCTTGAATCAGGATCCTAATTCTTCTCTTGTTTGTTTTTCAGAGATTCATTGGATCAAGATGGTTGTTACATGGCGTGAACGCGAGCATGAAGAAGAGGAAATGATTGCTTTACATGATCCAGGTACGGTGACTGCTTTGCGGAACTGTGGTTTGTTCAAATTCTTCCACATATCCAGAATGAGGCAACAAATTAATTTGTTACAATATTTTCTCGATGCATGGGATCCAACCAACCAAGTGTTCCAGATTCGAGGTAAATACATCCCTTTGACAGTTGAGGATATCTACTTCTTGACTGGTTTATCGAGGCGTGGTACCCCTCTCTCGCTATCAGGATCCACCCGTGGAGGTGAATCCGTAAGGGATTATATTCGCTGATTCTGTAGAGATGGATCTCAGCTGAGCAGGGACGGAAAGATTAGTATTCGAGATGTCACTAACCGGTCCTTGAGGACTATCTTATTTACCTTCACTATATTGGCTGGTAGCGTGGCTCTCCATTTGGCCAACAGGTCCTATATGCAGTATGCTCTGGAATGCCTTAAACCAAAGGTATTCAACTGGTGTGATGCAGTACTTCTGGTTATAAAAGAACATCTTACCATGGTGAAGAATGGAAGATCTAAGAACTTTGGTTATGGTTCTGTTAGCGCTTGAAATTTCACCTCAGGCTGAGAAAGGTAAACCTCAAGGCAACATCAAACCACTTAGCCTCGTAGCTAGCCCTACGGGGCAGGAGAGGGCTCTCTCCGGTCTATCTCGATAAAGATCTTCAATGGGCGAGATAACCAATAGGGTAACACTGATTTTAGGCTAGTAAAATGATCAAAAGGGTTGATTTGGGATTTTTAGGGTTCTTGGTGGAAAATTGGGGAAATGGCAATTTTAGGTGCGGGGATTGGACACAGTTTTCGCAGGGGGTTCTTTGGGGCGAGGTAGGAAACAATATTGATGCCTTTAATAGAGATGGATGGATGAGAATGACTGGTTAGGAGTTAAAGAGAGCAAGAAATAACCTTGAATTCCCTTTAAATAGTCGAAAACATTGATATTAAGCAAACTTAAAAGCAGAGCATGACAGTCATGAGTTCTACTTTAACACTTCATTTGCCTAATGTGCAGAAGGAAAAGTAAGGAAATGATTCACATAACACACTTACAAGTACAAAGAGAAACACACCATCAATACATGTGACCACAAGAATCCCAAAAAGGACTGCAAAACCCTGGTCTTCCTTTGCCAAAAATTGCAGAGATACAGTGAGTAATACAATAAGAGCTTCTCCCTCAAGAGTCCAACCATGAAAATGAGCAAGAGAGTACATAATATAGATCATCTAACATCTTTCCCTGCCTCTAGGGGTCGAGCTCACTATCCTAGGAGCTGTTTCAACCACTTCTAAACTAAGCACTAAAAACTAGGCAGTCAAAACAACTTGCCTCTATAAGCTAGGAAACCAATTCATTCATTTAATTTTCACCTATTTCATGAATGAATCTTCTAGAAGAGATACATAAGTGTAAAAGTGTCATAAAATTACATTATTTACATCAAGGAGGATGACAATCCATTCCAAAAAATCAAACACAGTCAAAACTGCGTTTTGCTGAGCTGTACACTGAAATTTTGAGAAATTTGCCTGATGGGTCGCGCGCCATTTCCTGACGGGTCACGCGCCTTTGAGGGCACTTTTGGGGAACTTCTAGGTGTCCAAATGAGGCAAGAGTAGGCTTGTTGGAAAGGTCTGTGAGTCTACTTTCCAACCCAGCTGGAATTTTTGAATTTGGTTGTCATTTTCCCCTCCAAAATTGCAATCTCCCAAGACTGCTTTCTGTGTGTCAAAAATGTGGCAGAAAGTCATTTTTTTTCTTGTTTTTTGACTTTCAGGAGGCCCAAAACTTCATAAAATCTCTTGGAAATGGGTGAGCATGTGTAACATTTCATGCCAAATCCAGAAATGCTGAGTTTTTTGAAAATAGAGTTGCCAAGTGAAAGGGTCGCGTGGGGGGTGAGACCCGTTGAGAGGGCAAAACCTGTAAATTGCCTGAAAAAACCAAAATTGACCCAAAATGTTCAAAATTTCTTGGTATTTGTGCTGTGGCTGAGCTATTTAGTGCCTTGCTCCTTCAAGGAAGCCTCAGCCAAGATGTGGAGGGGATCGGGCCTTTTTCTCCTTTTTTGTACCTTGGCCAACCGCCTCTTTGATAAGTGACCAATGGAGAAGAGCTGACATGGCTAGTCCCGGGGATATCATGCTGCTGTGATGGTCCTCCATCCTCATGAACAATCTCCGGATGTGGTGGTGGTGCTGTAAAGAACTCACGAGAGATGAACTCCTCCCATATGATGCCCTGCTGAGCCAACTGATGTCTGACCACAAGATGAATCAAACCGTAATGATAGAGGCTCCTACACTGCTGTGCTGGGCTCTTCCTCTACATCAAGGGCACCATCCTCTCAATGTTCTGGCACATGAAAACAGGGATGTTCATCATCCGTACTCGTGTGAAATGCATCATCAGGCGAATATGGTACGAATATATCTGTGAAAATCTGCCCTCACAGGTGAAAAAGAGCATGATAAGCCTCATCATGGGAGCATACTCACTCCTCAAAAATCTGAAGGGAAATACACCCGTCAAATGTCTCATGAATGCAGGTCTAATGAAAGGCTCAAACTGAACACTATCCAACACCTTGCGCTTATTCGATACCTCTCCGACATTAGGTATCCCTGTGGCCTGTGCAATCACCTCATGTGTCAATGTAAAATCCACCCCGGCAAGGTTGACATGTCCATCACGCAAATGTAAAACAAATAGGCGAGCCAACTCCCTGTGATGCTGAATCCGAGTGATCCTCTCGCAAAACTCATAGCAAGACATATAACGGAAACATGAGATTGCCATAGGACAAACCTGTAAATCTGCCAAAGAGGTGGGCTCCACTCTTCTATGATGTCCACCCTTTCCACCCTTATGAGGCCTCCTCTGTACCTCAATCTCTGAAGCTGATGCCTGGTCATCACTTTGCTCATAATTGGTTTCGGTTTCTGACATTGTTTTAAGAGCAAAGTGGCTGAAATATACTACTGTTTCTGCTTTGTAAAATGCTGATTAAAATGCTATTTCAAGGGGACAAGGAGCACGAGGGGAATGTTAGGGGAGGGATACTTTAAAGGGAAAATGGGAATAATAATATATAAAACAGGGATTTTAGGGAAAAATCATAGCAAAATCATTGCATATGCATCATTATATAAATTTATTTACATGGATATTATGAGAGGTAGAGTTAGGGTTTGATTTTTATTTCTTAGGGAAGAGGGGTAGGGTTTAGGGCTTTTCACCAATTTTGCAAGGGAAATTTACATAGAAAGACAAGGAAAAAGAAATGGGAAATGGGGAAAAAATGATAACAAGGGGATACCTTAAAACAACATATAAACCCTAGCCATTTTTACAATTTTAAACCAAAGCAAAGTGGAGCTTTTCATTTGCAAATGGAGACCTTTGAAAATGCACTCATGATTTCCTTTAACCATAACAAGCAACAAATTTTTGAGTTGGAGGGCCTACCTCACACAATTCGGCGATTTTGTGGCTCCTTGGTGAATTTACAGGCAGTTTTTACAATGAAGGCGCTGACGGGTCGTGCACCTCACCCAACGGGTCGCGCGCCTCTGCAACTCACAACTTCGGCTCGAACTCACTTGCAATCACTTGCTCAATGACTTGGATGCACAATGAGGCTCGATGGAGGGAGATTGGGGTTTTTATAACTTTATTTGAATTAATTTCATATCATAACCCACTTTATAATGTTTTTCTTTGACACTTTATAAACTTGACTTTTTGGTTTCCTTTTGTCCTGAAATTGATTGATTTGATGCTTTTCTTTGATAATTTTTGCAGGGATAGCATCTGAGGGATCTTGGCAAGGGAGCCAGGGTTACATGCTGTCCTTTGAAGCCATGTGAATTTTTACCATTTTTTACAAAATTTTGAAAAATGACCTTGGCTTTAAAAACAGGGTTTTTAAATCCAAGGTGAAAATTAACTGTACAAGATAGAATCTTTCGAAGAAACACTTTGAAAATCATCCCTCTGGCTTGCTGGGAACTTATTGACCTTCAAAGACATGAACTTGAAGATAAACTTGACCAAAAACCCTAGACCTAAAAATTTGATCTCAAGACAATAGACAAGTAACCTTGACAAAGTTTAATGATTGAAACAAGCTGATCCAGCAGTGCCCAGAGGGAGACAAAGACACCAGCTCTTCCATCAGGGTTATGGCATGCCTAACGGAATGCAAAAAAATGACACTGATGAGACACCTACCTATGCAAATGCAAAGAGATTTGATCGCTGATGGAGGGCTACTAGACCGACTCTAACAGGTTCTATTCTGATTGCTTTCGCCTTGGAGAAGATTCCATTGATGCAACCACAGTACATTTCACTCGGACCACCTGTACCGACGGAACCACGGATGCAGAGATGGGTCGATCTTATGGCCAGACATGCTGGTTAGTCGCAGATTTCATTCTCTGATGCCTTCTTTGAGTAGTTTGACTGTCAGGAGATGGTCTTTGCTGAGTATCCATATGCTAGGATGGATTTCTGGGGTGACCCAGATTTGGTGCTATCGGCTGGCGAGTAGTGGGGTGTTATAGGTAAAAGATCTGACCATATCTCTGTTTATTGTTTTTATAATTTTCTTATGTCTTTTAAATGCTATCAAGACTAATCAAACTCATATATTCATGCAGATATTGGACCAGTGTGACCAACAATGCGCTCGAGGGTAGCAGCTGCCATTCCAGTAGGAGAGGCTGTAGGGAGGGCTGTCCTTCGCGATCTGGACGTAGCCAAGACACTTGCAGTATTGAAGGACCATATCGAGGGTCTCACCCTTGGTATCTAGGATGTGAGGACCGACGAGTTACCTCTGAGATTACAACGTCATACTATTGGTGTGCCGAGTTGATGGACTAGGCTCTTACGTATGATTGCATAGGCAATGACTTTTTATCACCAACACCATTAGTCTAGAGTGATTTTCTACATTTTTGAGTTCATGGGTCATGTGACAGATTTTGTCTTGGACACAGCACATTTTGACATATTATAAATAGTTATATATATTTTTGATTTTCAGAGCTTTATTTTGATTAAGTTATATGATCCTGATGCAAATGTTGATTGAAATGCTTTCTTTTATAAATGCTACAAATGTCTATCTAACACATAATTTTCTAATGAATCAGTTAATGTGTTTAAGTTTTTGGAAATGTGTTGATATCGAATAGAATCAAACTGCCTTTCCAAAATCCTGACCCTCAGGAACATACGATAGATAGCTGGATTCTGAACAGAATATATGCCAGTAAGCTGTAGGATGACAAGTTGTGAGTCTAGCCTGACAAAAAGTCGGCGTATGCCATGTGCGATGGAATCAGAGAGAAGTTCTATCAACGCGCTATACTCAGCGATGTTGTTCATTGATCGACCAATACACACTCCTCTGAAACTCACTAACTCACTGCTTGGATCAAAAATGGCCCAGGCCGCAGAAGATAGGTTTCGCGTACTATGACTAGCTCTGTCGGCATATCCAACAAATGATTCCAATAGGTTTGACATCTGCAACAAATGTAAAAGTGGATTACCTAACCAAAATGACCACTCTTAACAAAAAAAAAAATGTAACAAAAGCATATAAAGAGGTTACTACACTTAGTCAAGCATAGTAACGCTTAAGGTACAACCTGTTTCGAGATTGCGCTAGTGGAATTCCATCGTAATCTACTAGCTCGTAGGTTCCTTTTGCTAACACTTGTTTAACAATGTAGGGATGCATACACAAAGATTGGAACTTACCTGCTCCTGATTTATTGGATTCCTAATCGTAAAGCAAGACCAGGTCACCTTCTGAGAAGACACGGGGTTTGACATTTTTGTCAAACTGTGCCTTAATTCATTTCTTATGGGCTTCGTTAGCCAAGGTGGTGTCACGGCGGATTTCATCCAATTGGATTAGTTCCAAGAAATGAGCCTCTTCCTCTGAAGTTCTGGGGAGAAGGTCGATTGTGAGCTTGAGAGATGAAATCTCACATTGAATTGGTAAGATGGCTTCGAGGCCATACACCAGCTGAAAGGGTGTAAACCCAGTCACATTTCTTATCGAGGTTCTATACGCCCACAAGGCTGAGTACAGGATTAGGTGCCAACTCCATTTGTGGACTATAATCATCCTTTGTAGCATGCGCTTTAGGACTTTGTTGATGGCCTTAACTTGTCTGTTAGCTTGCGTATAATATGGACTAGAACTGTCGTGGGACAATCCTAGTTTGGTAGCCAATTCGACCATCATGTGATTGCAAAAATGCGATCCATGATCTGTGACTATAGCCTGTGGAACACTGAACCTAGAGACTACATGATTGAAAAAGAAAAGAGCAGCCATTTCGCCACTGTTGTTTAATGTAGGCATCGCCTTGGCTCATTTCATAAAATAGTCAACTGCGACTATGATATACCCATGCCCCCCGGCCGATGTTGTGGGGAAAAATGCCTATGCAGGACGATCCTATCCACCTAAGGTGTGACAGTGCCTTAGCAACAAACAGAGACAACTATTCTAGTATTCTTCCTTTATGAATTAAGAATGAAGAGAGATAGATGGACTAACCGGTGTCTTCCGTTTGTCCCTCGATCCGGTCTCTCTTCTCTTGGAGAGTTCCCAGCTACTTGCCTTCTCGCTCGCCCAGCTTCAAGAGGTTTCTGCAAGATCACAAGAAGAGAACAGTACACAAGACATAGATTCATATTCATAACTAGTTCAGGATTAGAAGTAAACTAAACATACTAATGCAATCATACATCAAAGATACATCAGTATATAGGAGAAACCAAGATAGCTTTATTGATGAATAAAAAGGTTCAGGAAGAGATACAACCCAGAGGGCTCCAATCCAGCATCTCCTTCCCAGCAAATGGAATTCCTATCTTCACCCCCTTCAAAGCATTAAGCACCCAATGATTCCAATCTCAAACCAACAGCAATTCTTTACAATAACAAAATTCCAGCCTCTAGATCTCACGGAGGAGAGATCCATATATAGATGTTTGGAGAGAGGATGAGTCAGCTTGAGATTTGACTAGTTTCCTCTCCCTCTGTCAGTTCTTGATTCCACTTGGAGGTTCTTGCTTCCACTTGGAGATTTGGAACCTCTTACTCATCACCAGTCGAATTCCCTGAGGCAAGTGTCATTTTGGAAGCTTCCTGGGTTTTGACACCTTGAGAAATGAACTTGCCACATGTCCAATCTCGCTCAGCGCAGGTAGCCAGTGTTGCCTTTGACATTCAGCGCAGGTAGCCAGTGTTGGCTTTGACATTCAGCGCAAACAGCTAGTGGAGCCACTGAAATGATCTTGAATTGACTTGTTTTTGAGCAGTTTCTGGTGGAGAACTTCTGTGAATTGCTATGGTTTGTTAGCCTTGTTCCTCTAGGGGTAGGAACAACATGTTTAGGGACTTTTGATCCCTTAGATTATGGACATTTCATGCTCAATGCTGTAAGGCACAAAAATGTCTATAACAACCGAGGTGGGGTTACATGTCACAAAATTATGCCCCATTTGGCGAATGGCCCAACAACAACTATTGGTTGCAAATGTGCAGGTGGTATTCTGGTTTTACGGTCGAAGACTTGACAAGCATGGCAACTTCTGACTGCGGTTATGCAATCTTTGAACGTTGTTGGCCAGAAGTAACCTGTTCATAAAATCTTTTGTGTTGTAGCATATCCAGATTGATGCCCCCCACACGCGCCTGAATGACAATCATTCAGGACTTTTTCAGCCTCCTCATGGGTGAGGCACCTTCGCAGAACTGTATCGATACCACGACGATAAAGCGTATCACCGACGATCATGTAGTCTTTTGCTTGGTATCGAGTACGTCGTTGTTTAGAGCGAGAGGTATTAGGCATGTATGTTTGGGTTTGGAGATAGATGATTATATCTCCGTACCACGGATCACTTGACGATATCAGAAACAAAGATTCATCCACGATTGTTGCTTTGGATGTTGAATCGTTGGACGACGATGGGAAATCGCATAATAACTCCGCGAAAACTAGAGATTTCTTTGATTTTGATTTTACAAATTCCAGATCAAACTCTTGCAAAATAGCTATCCATTTTGAATATTTGCCCCAAAGTAACTGACACGACAGAATTTAAGTCATAGGGTTGCAATCTAATAAAATGGTAGTTTTGTGAAAGAGGATATAGTGTCGAAATCTCTGTACTGCTTGAACAACTGCAAGAGCCAGATTTTCAACATAGGAGTATCTGCTTTTTGTATAATTTAAGTTTCGGCTTAAATAATAGACAACATTTTTGATTCCATTTTCTTCTTGAACTAAAACCATTGTGATGGTTGTATCTGTTGTAGCTAGATACAGGTTAAAGTCTTTTTGATAATCAGGAGCGTACATTAATGATGCTTTTATTAGGGACTCCTTAAGAGCATCAAAGGAAGCTTGCACAACCTAATCCCAGTTGAAGGGTACTTCTTTTTTCAAAAGACGCATATATCCTTTAGCAAGTTCGGTGTAATTTGGAATGAACCTCCTTAGAAAGTTTGCTTTCCCTTGGAGTTTTTGAATCTGAAGCAAATTTGAAGGTGGAGGCATATCAGTGATTCCCTGAACCTTACATGGGTCGAGTCAAATTCCGTCCTTAGAAACCACAAAGCCAAGTAAATGACCAGAACCGACACAAAACACACACTTGTGTGGATTGAGTCGTATCTTGTAGTGTCGGCAATGTAGAAATATAGCTCTCAAATGCCACGGATGATTAGTCTGCTTTCGTGAATGAACTGGAAGATCATCAAGATATGGTTGAATGATGTTCTTGATTTCATGGAAGGCATAATTTATAGCCCTCTGAAAGATTGCCCCTGTGTTCTTTAAACCGAAAGGTAATTTGCGGTACGCGAATGTGCCCCACGGACATATAAATGCAGTCTTTGACTAGTCCTGTGGGCGGATATTTATTTGATTATACCCAAAATAGTCCATCCATAAATGAAAAGATTTCGCATCCAGCGCATTCATCAATTATCTAGTCGATGAAGGGTGTAGGGTAGTTGTCCTTTGGACAAGCTTGATTTACATCCTTGTAATCAACGCACACTCTAATTGTTCCTTGCTTTTTCATCACAGGAACAATATTTGATACCCAATCAATTAGAGGAACCAGGTAAATGAAACCAGCATGTAAAAGTTTTTCAACTTCTGCCTTGATGGCAGCGGCTTTCTTCCGGTGCACCTACCGAAGCCGTTGTCGTACCGGTTTGACATCTGGATATATCTTGATTTCGTGTTCAACTATGTTCGAGTCAATGCCTGGCATTTCTTCATATGACCATGTAAAGACATCTCTGCATTCGCGAAAGAGAGTGCAATATATTTCCAGTTCTGAAGAAGAACAAGATTTGCCGACATGAATATTCTCTACAACATTAGGTTTGATCGAGATATTTATGGCGACAGTTTCTTCAATATTGGATAGATTTTGCTCAGAATCCATTGTATTTACCGTATTTGATAGAAAATAAAAAACTGAAGGATGATCAAGGTCGTTGGAATAATCTTCGTTGTAATCCGGAAGATGGGAACAATGGTGGTAATGTTATGAAACCAGCTCAAGAAAAGATAGATCAACGCCTTAGAATTCAGCCTCTTCGAGGGGGCAACCTCCTTTACATTACATAAATGAACAATTCTTGGATGATTCAAATGACAAAACCTCCATTCTATATATAGGAGTCTAAGGAGTCACATTATAATCCAGCCGACCTAACAATAATAATATAAAGCCACAAAAATAAAAATAGAGGGATTCTATGGGGCACAGTAATAACAATATGGGGGCAATAGGGGCACAACAATATTAATAAGGGGTATAACTACAATAGTAATGGGGTAATCACTAGTATTATGGGGACCCAACATGCCCCTCTCCTTCAAAAAAGTGTTGTCCTCAATGCTTGAGTAGTTCTAGATACTTCTGCATAAAATTCTCATCCTCCCATGTGGAATCTTGGGCGGATAAGTTCTTCCACTCGATAAGATACTCTGAAATTGATCGATTTCGTAGCTGTCGAGTTCTTATTTCTGTGACTGCTTCTGGTTCCAATATAATTTTTCCTTCCTCATCATGTTCTGGAAATATTGTTTGAACTGGGAGCTTGTCGCCTATAACCTTCTTTAAACATGAAACATGGAAAACTGGGTGCAATTGAGAAGCTGCAGGAAGCTCCAATTTGTATGCTATAGTACCAATCTTTTGCAACACCTTGTACGGACCATAATACTTTTGTGATAATTTATTATCCTTCTTAGCTTGCTTGAGGGACATTTTCTTATATGGTTGTAGCCGTAGGAATACCCAATCACTTACATCAAAACTTCTTTCACTACGATGTTGATCTACCTGTTGTTTCATTCTATTCTGTGCCAACACGAGGTTAGCCTTTAAGAGTTGGAGGACTTGTTGTTGATGTTCAATGTGATGTTCCACTGCCTGAACCTTAGAATTTTCTCTTAAATATGATGTGATGGATGGTGGTTGATACCCATAAAGTGCCATAAATGGGGTCATTTTTGTTGCTGTATGGAAGGAAGTGTTATACCACCATTCATCCAGAGGCAACCATTTGACCCATTGTGTCTGTTTATCAGATACAAAGCAACGAAGATATCCTTCCAAACATTTGTTTACTATCTCAGTTTGGCCATCAGATTGAGGATGATAAGATGAGCTATGAGCTAACTGAGTACCAAGACAAGAAAATAATTCTGTCCAAAAATTTCCAGTGAAAATGGGATCTCTGTCACTTACAATAATCTTTGGGTTTCCATGTAGCTTTTGAATTGTTTCCATAAATGTAGTAGAAACTGTACTGGCTTTAAATGGATGTGATAATGCACAAAAGTGTGCATACTTGGTAAGTCGTCAACTACCACCATGATGACACTCTTTCCCTCAGACTTGGGTAAACCTGTGATAAAATCCATTGAAACCTCCTCCCAACATTGGCTTGGAATGGATAAAGGTTGTAATAGACCCAGTGTCTTAATTGTTTCAACTTTATTTTGTTGGCAAACCAAACATTCCGCCACAAACTTTTGAATATCTGATTTAAGGCCATCCCAAAAAAATTCCTTCTTAACCCTGTGGTAAGTTTTTAAAAATCCTGAGTGCCCTCCTAAGGGAGAAGTGTGCAATTCCATAAGAATCTTTTGTTTTAGCTGGGAATTCTTACAGAGGTATAAGCGATCTTTGTACCATAACGAATCATTTTGCCAGCTAAATGTATCAGACCTACTGGAATCTTGTTGTAACTTTCGAATAAGTGCCCACACTTCTTCGTCATTCTTCCACTCCTCCCTTGCTTCATTTATCCAATCTGGTTGGATAATAGAAATGGCGCACAACAATGCTTTCACATCCTCATCCTTTCTTCAGAGTGCATCTGCCACCACATTTTGCTTCCCTTTTTTGTAGATGATTTCAAAGTCATAACCCAACATCTTTGTGACCCACTTTTGTTGCTCTTCAGAGGATAATCTTTGTTCTAAAAAGTATTTAAGGCTATCATGATCCGTTTTTACCTTGAAGTGTCTTCCCATTAGGTAGGGTCGCCATTTCTTAAGTGCATGGAGTATTGCCAACATTTCATTCTCATAAATAACTTTGCTTAAAAACTTTCCCTTGATTTTACGACTTTCAAAAGCAATGGGTCTTTCCTCTTGCATTAGAACAACACCAATTCCATTTCCTGAAGCATCACATTCCACAATAAAGGTTTTTGTGAAGTCCGGTGTAGCTAAGACTGGTGCTTGGCACATTGCCTCTTTAAGATGTTCAAAGGCCTTTGTTGCTTCCAGAGTCCATGAAAATGCATCTTTCTTCAATAATGTTGTTAGAGGTGCTGCTATTCTCCCATTATTCTTAACAAACTTGCGATAATATCCTGTCAACTCGAGAAATCCTCGCAGATGCTTTATGGATGTGGGGATTTTCAATTCCTTAATGGCTTTAATTTTGCTAGGGTCTACCTTAACTCCTTCATGAGATACAATATGACCCAGATATTCCACCTCTTGGACTCCAAACAAACATTTGGATCTTTTTGCATATAATTGTTTCTCCTCCAATAGTTGTAGCACCCTGTCAACATGTTCAACATGATCCTTCCAAGACTTGCTGTAGATTAGTATATCATCAAAAAATACTAACACAAATTTTCTAAGGAATGGTTTGAAAATTGAATTCATCAAACCTTGAAATGTTGAAGGTGCATTGGTAAGGCCAAAAGGCATGACCAAAAATTCATAATGACCCTCATGAGTTCTAAATGTTGTTTTCGGAATGTCTTCAATCTTCATTCTGATTTGATGATATCCTGAACGAAGATCCAACTTGGTGAAGTAAATTGATCCATGCAATTCATCCAGTAATTCATCAATGACAGGAATGGGGAACTTATCTTTAATAGTGAGCTTGTTGAGCTCCCTATAATCTGGACACATGCGCCATGATCCATCCTTCTTGGGCACCAATACTACTGGAGCAGAGAAAGAACTTTGACTCAGTTGAATTATACCAGCCTCTAGCATTTCTGCAACCATACGTTCAATTTCACTCTTTTGGACATAGGGATATCTGTACAGCCTGATGTTTGGAGGAACACTTCCTGGAATCAGATGAATAGCATGATCATGATCACACATAGGTGGGAGACCTTTGGGAGTCTCAAATACCTTGGAATGATTGTCCAAGACTTTTTGGAGATCTGGAGAAATAGATGATTCCGATGTGGAAACATCTAGCGAACATAATTGTGCAATTACACCTCTTTGCTCCTTTTTTAGAAGCTTTGTCATACCATTAGAGCTGATTATCTTTCCTGGTTTCCCTGCAATACCCCTTAATTCAAGTTCCTTTCCTTCTGTAGAAAATTTGATGAAAAGTTCTTGAAAATTAAAAGCTATTGTACCCAAGGATTGTAGCCATTGGACTCTTAGTACAACATCAGCACCTCCCATTGGAATGGAAAGCATTGGGCTAGTCAATACATATTCTCCCATGGATAGCTTGATATTATGGAACTTTCCAGAGCAATTTATTGTTCCTCCATTTGCAATCATCACTTGACACTTTGGTGCTGGATATAGGAAGCAATTCAATTCTTTTGCTACCTTACAATGAATAAAATTGTGGATGCTTCCTGAATCAATCAACACTATTACCTTTTTCTTCTTGATTTGTCCTTCTATCTTGATGGTTTGAGGAGTGGTAATTCCCGCCAATGCATTACAAGATATGGTCGGATTTATTTGTTCTTCATCTAGGCTTTGTTCCTGGAGTATATCCTCTTCTTTTGACCTTTCTTGCTCCTTTTCTTCTTCCTCTTCACAATCTATGTAGAATAATTTCTTCTCAGCACACTTATGACCTTTAGTGTATTTGCTATCACAACTGTAACAAAGCCCTTTTGCTCTTTTTTATTCCAATTGTTGTGGTGTCAACCTTATAGGTTGTGGAAGACTAGGGGCAACAACAGTTCCGTCTTTATAGTTGTGAGTGGTATGCTTCCTGGTTGCCATAATTTTGCTTTCCATTTTTCTTGCTAACCTGAATGCCTTCTCTAATGAATCAGGTTCCCAAAGGCGAACATCATGTTGGATATTATCCTTTAAAGACCCTATGAACACATCAATCCTATGCTCCTCTGGAATATCTTTTACCTTTATGTTCAATTTTTGGAACTCCTCAATGTGCTCCATTATTGAACCCTTTTGTTTGAGACTTATCAATTGGCTAAAAAAAGTGTTGCTTTTTGTATCCTCATAATGTGCTATCAATTCTTCCGTAAAAATTGCCCAAGTGATAAATTTTTTACGAGAGCAAAGCCATTGATACCATACAAACTGATTTGGTTCCAAATATAAAGTTGCCATACGTACCTTTTGTGTGTTTTGCACATTATTGAGATCGAAGAATTGCTCCATCTGTAATATCCATGTTGCGGGATCCTTGCCATCAAACTTCTTCATATCGATTTTTGGAATATGGTGGGTCTTCAATCCAACATTAGAGGCTATGGAATCATGATTAACATTTCTTTTGTTCTCATCATGAGTTTCCTTTACTACCCTTTCACCATTAGTGCCCCTTTCTTGTAGCAACTTCTTCAATTCTTCCATGTCTGTCTTCAAATAGATCTTCAAATCGTCCATATTAGCTTCTAAGACTTTCTTTAAACCATCCATCTTAGCTTCTACATCTTTCTTTAAACCATCCATCTTAGATTCCGTTCCTTTTTGTGCAAGTACACTTGTTGCACTTGGTCTCGTAATTTTGCTATATCATATTGCATTTCTTCCTCTTCTTCATAAGTCATGCTAGAGCTTTCAAGTTGCTTACTAGGTGTTTGCATTTTCTTTCCTTGGGGCATCAATTACCGATAATAATGCTTTACTATGCCCTTTGAATTCCTTCAAATCAAGCTTACGCAAAAATTTTAAAAAAACTACACACCTTTTTTCACCTTGTAGAAGCCTGATATTGAATCTGATGTATCTCTGTAATTTCCAATCATCCAGTTCTGAAATTGTGGTCTATAGTAGCCTTCTATGTCCTCTTTCCAATGCCACTAGTCTGATCCAAATTGGATTCTCCAAGAAAGAGTTATGCACAATCTCCCTCAGTGACCTGATTGTAGACTAGTTCCGTAGAGCGAACTTTTATGAAGTTCCACGTGTCACTGTTTTGACCTTTTACTCTGAAAAATATATACAAGAAAACTTCAGCTCGTCCTCTTTCTGTAAATTCTTGCGAAATTTCAATCCAATGCTCAGAACGAAAGTTATGACGATTTTCCCCAGGTCACCTGTTTGGAATGTAATTCAGGAGTCTGCAAAAAGACCAACTTCCTCAGATCATATCCCCTCAAATATAGCGCGAAAAGCTCTGAAATTTGGACCCAAGGTTCATCGTGATTTATTCTCAAATGGGTTTTTTTTTCAACTTCTGAAACATCGCAGAAAAAAAGTTATAGCGATAATGCCACGATGACCTGTTTGGAGCAGCGAAACCCTAGAATCCAAAGCTCTCATACCAAATGTTATGAAACCAGCTCAAGAAAAGATAGAAAAGATAGATCAACGCCTTATAATTCAGCCTCTTTGAGGGGGAAAACTCCTTTACATTACATAAATGAACAATTCTTGGATGTTTCAAATGACAAAACCTCCTTTCTATATATAGGAGTCTAAGGAGTCACAATATAATCCAGCCTACCTAACAATAATAATATAAAGCCACAAAAATAACAATAGAGGGATTCTATGGGGATTGTCATACCAGTTTGACATCTGGATACATCTTGATTTCGTGTTCAACTATGTTCGAGTCAATGCCTGGCATTTCTTCATATGACCATGTAAAGACATCTCTGAATTCGCAAAAGAGAATGCAATATATTTCCAGTTCTGAAGAAGAACAAGATTTTCTGACATGAATATTCTCTACAACATTAGGTTTGATCAAGATATTTATTGTGATAGTTTCTTCAATATTGGATAGATTTCGCTCAGAATCCATCGTATTTATAGTATTTGATAGAAAATAAAAAAACTGAAGGATGATCAAGGTCGTTGGAATAATCTTCGTTGTAATCCGGAAGATGGGAACAATGGTGGTAATGTTATGAAACCAGCTCAAGAAAAGATAGAAAAGATAGATCAACGCCTTAGAATTCAGCCTCTTCGAGGGGGAAACCTCCTTTACATTACATAAATGAACAATTCTTGGATGATTCAAATGACAAAACCTCCTTTCTGTATATAGGAGTCTAAGGAGTCACAATATAATCTAGCCGACCTAACAATAATAATATAAAGCCACAAAAATAACAATAGAGGGATTCTATGGGGCACTGTAATAACAATATGGGGGCAATAGGGGCACAACAGTATTAATAAGGGGTATAACTACAATAGTAATGGGGTAATCACTAGTATTATGGGGACCCAACAGGTAATCTTCCCATGGTGCCTCTCCTATCATCATCAACTGAATAGTTCCTTCATCTGTAGAATGTACATGTGACCAAGGATCTAAAGAGGTGCCATATTCCTTTGACCTATCTACCCAAACACTCGATGAGCATTGATGTGGGTTTTTTGCTCAGGCTGAGAAAATTGATTGCTACAAAATCTCTATTGGGCTTGGAGGCAAAACCTATTGATGATCCATGCTAACAAAATGTTTGGAAATCTTCTGAATGGAAGATATCATATTGCAAGTTCCTACTGTTGCCACTTCTACCAGATTACTCGGAGGCAGTAGGGAAAAGGTACCCATCAAGGTAGGGTCTTTTAGTAGGCCTACTCAGACATTTTGAAGCGAATGAGAGCTTCCATGGATCATTGGAATGCTTCTTGTAACTTGTGAACTGTTGGGGAGGAAGGTTTATTGATCAATGATCGTAATTCCTCCTTGGAAAGGAAATGCAATCTTTCTAAAGTAAGTTGATACAACAACAGCCATGGCATAAATCCAGGGCCTTCCTAGTAAGATATTGTAATGGAGGTTTCCATCGATAACTTTGATGTCAATTTCTATAGTTTTCCCCCCAGTTCAACTTGTAAGTTACTTAATATCTCGTACGGGGTGTATGTTCATCCATCGAATGCTTTTAATGTCGTTGATGATCTTGACAAGGGTGGTGATCCTAAAGTTTTCCAGCAACTCATTGACATAATGCATGTAGATGCCCCCTCATCAATAATTGTTTGATGAACATTTTTGTTGAGGGCTTTCACGTGGATGAGGAAAGCGAGTTGAGACTGGTAACTGAGGTTCAAATCCCTTATGGTTAAAGGCCACAATATTGGAATCCATTGGGTCAATCCCACCTATTGCTGATAATAGAGCTTGCTTTTGGGAGGGGAAATTTTGCAGTACTTCAAGTGTCGACATAGCGGATGGCGATTGGGCCAGATCTTCTACTATATTATAGTTCTGTGCTGCTCGGGCACAAGGATTAAATGTCGATTTGTGGACTACTCCTTTTGGCGACTTTATTGTTAGCTTAGGAACGATGGGTGGCACAACTTTGGTTGAAGTTGTTGTCGAACTACCAGGTTGATCAGCAACCTTTTTGTTTGATAGCTGTGGATTCCTGTAATCTTTATTCCTTGTCGATATCAAAGCATCATTTTGCTGTTTCGAAATGGACAACATAAGCACTTGGGATGGGGAAGCATTTTCGCTAGCAACTAGATTGGTTTCTGGGTTTGGAAATGGATCAGTCAATACCGCTGAGGTTTTTGAATTTTTAAAAAGCTTCTTAACCTCATCTTTATATGGACAATCTCTCATCCAATGGTCCTCATCGCATGTTGTTATAGCTCCAAATCTCGCTCTTATGGTTTGTGATGCTGCACTCATGGCCTAGGGCAACCCCTCCTTCCAGACCTGGTCCTAAAATTTAAAAAACAATGTTTTATCCCTTATACGTGACATTGCCCTGAGTTAAACGCGTGTATACACGGGTATGTGTATACCCAACCCGCGTATATGTATTAAAACACTTAAAAAAATATAAAACTCCTTATTTTTGGGCGGAGATCGTGGGTTTTACCTGCTGATCACCTGTTAGTGCCTGTGGCCCAACTGTTCCCAACCAACTCCCAACTAAAAAACTACTTTGGGAAAGGTATAAAAAGACCTCAAAGGGAAGGCCTAAAGGAGGAGAGAAGAGAGAGAAAGGTTATTATGCTGAGATTTTTCCCCTGACCAGGTCTGAAGTCCCTTGTGCCTTCTTCACTTCCCCCATTTGTACAGGAAACCCTTGTTTCCTTGTGTGTTGATGTTCATCCACCATTTATGACATCATGGAGTGAGTCATGGAAGGAGTTTGTTAAAGGCTTGAGGCTGGAACGGATCCAGAAGGAAGCTTTTCTTGGAGCCTGCTGAAGGTGACTCAGGTGAAATTATTCCTTTTTATGTACTTTATTTGTCTATAATAAAAGAAACACATGTCTTGGTTCCCGATATAAATCTTCTTTATGTTTATGATATTCATGTTTAGAATTCATATGTAAATGGTTGTTTGGATTTCATAACTAACTACCTTTATTTATAACATGAATATGGTTTCTTTATAAGGTTTTGTCCATATACTGCTATGTTCTTTGGAATTGGTTGTTTTGCAGGACAAAAGAGAAGAAGGGAACTCCAAGAAGGGTTTGGACCCTAAGGGCCTTCTCAAATGTAGGACCTAAGGTACGTCCCCTTTACAATAGAATTTTCTTATAATAGCATAATGGCTGTGTGAATGTGTGTTTCTTGGAATAGATAACTTTCAGTCTGCTAGGGTTTCAACCCAAAAAGCCCTAGGGGAACATTTCCCTCCAACAGAATTGGCGACTCCACTGGGTAAAACACTCTTGTTGTTCCTAGTTTGGGTGTTTTCAAGCCAATCAGGGCTCAGCTACCTGTCTGCTTGCTGTTGCTGTCTGGTCTGTTTTTGAACTTTAAGTTTTGCCAGTTTCTTCAATTTGTTTTTTATTTTTCTTGAAACCTTTTATATACGCTATTTTTCTTGGTTACCGAGGCGTATGTATGCATGTTTATTTAATTGAACCCGCATATACGCAGGTTTCCTTAGTTAAAGTAGCGTATACACGCAATCTGTACATAAGTACAGTCGCGTATATCTTGAAATTTTCAATATTGGTAAATATTTTTGTCTCTGAAGGTTTGTCTGGTAGTTTGAGTCAGTCTGAAACAGTCATTTTCCAGTATCAGTTGTTCTTTTTACAACGAGCATCTTGTTCCAAATTCTCTCTGATTATAAGGAGTATTGGTATTGTTTTTTTTTTATTGCAAGCATCATATTTTCTTGTTCAAGCACACAAGATTTCTTGTTTGGAATCTTGGCTGCTCTGATTCATCAGGGTAGGGAGATTGATCTCAATCTTCGTGTCAAATATTGCTTTTGGTGACTTTTTGTTTGCTTGACAAAACCGCTTTTGTGACCATCCGCTTCTTTGTTTCATGAAAGTTGTTGATAGACACTTTCTTGAAATTTGTCTTTTTGATCTTTTTGGTTATTGTTGCCAAAGCTTTCATTGCTGCTTTTGATTGTTAAGAGCATCCTTAAACACATCTCTTTTTGTTGAGTTTTCATCCATTGTGTGGTGTCAATTTGCGAAAGTGTTTGTTGCCTATTCTTCAATCACAAGTTTCAGTGTTGTTGAGAGCATTTTTGAAAAGACTTTTTTTGTTGTTGCGTTTGAAGAAAATCATTTTGAAAAACTTAGTTTTGCTTTCTTGAACTTGGTTTTCATTTGGTTTCCTTTTAGTGAATGAAAGTGCTTTATGTTTTTCTTAGAACTTGTTTTTAGTGTTTAGACGAAATGAATGGTAACATCCCATATTCCATCTAGACATTTTAAGTGGAAAGATAAATATTGATAAGCAAGCAACTTTCATTTTTTGTTTTAGAGTAGTTTCGAATCTTGCATCAGCATATATTTGTTGCATTAGGATAGATTTGCATACCCTTTTAGGCATACATAGCTTTGTTAGCTTTTGTGAGTGTGAAGCGTGAATTAACGAAAAGAAAAGAAAAATTTGTTTTATTAGAAGTTCCTCTGAACCCTATAGAAATTGCTCTTCATCGAAAAACGAAAAAAGTGCATGTGCATATAGTTAAGTTTTCATTAATTTCTTTTGCGTCAAAAAACACCACTAGTTTCACTTCCGTTACCTTGTGACTTAAAGAACAACCTATTTTAAAATCAAGCGCTAACCAAAATTCACTAGAACTTTTTGTTTAAGTCAGTTACACCAACAAGTTTAGGATTTTAGGGCCTTGGATTAGGTGAGTGGAGAGTTAACTCTCCAAGGCCATTTAAACGTCAAACGTAGGAGTCTGAATAGCGAGTGAAAATCCAATAGCGTTAGGAAGACCAGGAAAGCTTTGGATTTGGGAGTTAAGCACGAGGGTCTGTGAAGACAGGGAAGAGACATACCCCCTCTCCTACTTGTCCGAACTTACCTCACGACTGTTCCGCCTGGCTTCTGTGACGAGTTGGTATCCATAGTTGCTACTCTTAGGGATCTACACAGGTGGCTACAGAGGGGAATCCCGTGGCAACTGAGGTCGACGTTGCATCACTCTCGACAGTACTACTGGAGGGCACCCTTGCGAAGCTTAGGGGCTTGCACCGGCGCATTCTGTTATTAGGAGGTCAGCGTAACTTCCTATGATACCTTCGCTGATAGGAATGGGCCCTAGACATCCCAGACTATCTTTGGAAGGCTCCTTAATTCACTTTCTTGTATTTTGGTGTCCGGTCCTAATCACCCGGAGCGGAAATACTTGGAAGTTGTTTGACTGGCTGTTATCTTTAGGGACTTTATAGTGTGTGCTCTGTTCTCTTAGTGTGCCTAGCTTTCAATTTTTTGAGTCTTTAGTTAGATCATAAAAAAAAATTCAAAGTGGCTGACCGATCTCCCAGACAGTCTCAAAGACTTCGTGGTCTTTCACCACCAAGTTTAGAGCCTTCTCTTAGAAGGCGCAGAGGTAATACTACTGGTGGGTTTCCGCCCACGGCAGTTGACGCATCGGGGATTGATCCTCCTCTCGGGGGCATTAGTGTTCAAGCAAGGCCTGACACTTTTAAACAAGAGAGGGACACTCCAGTCCTTTCTCGAGTTCTCTTTCAAGCGGAGAATAACATAGAGGTAGAAGAACTCTCAGAGTCGTTAGCGGCTCCAAATTCTCCACTACCATCTAGTCATCCAGACGTATTACAATACGTTGGGACTCCGACGCATAGACCGTCAAGTCCAGGTTATGCTACGCGCTTACCATCGATGACCACTACTGGAAGCATGGCTTCTACAAGTGCTACGATTATGCAAAATCCAACATCGTTGCAAGGGGGAGGAACGATTTCCATATCCTTTTCTTGCTTGTTTGGATCTTTTGCTAGCACATCTTTAGTTGGGTCTACCTCCATTCCGTCCACGAGTGGAAATGCCCAAACCAATGCTTTTGGTACTGGATTCTTCCCATTTGGCACCCACTCACAGGGTATTCCATCGGTTCCGTTTAGTGCCACTACGTCCATGATGGGCGGATCGGCTTCATTCCAGGGTTTTCCTTTCGGAAGTGGTCATATACCACATTCCAACCCGACGATAGGATCCATGCCTTTTTCTTCTGTAGGACAAAGCAGTAATCCTTTCCAAGGTTGGACTAACCCTGGGGTTAGTGGCGCGGGAACTAGGAATTCGTTTATCGGCCAACAAGGGAATAGGCCGTACTCCACGGTTAGTTCGTTTCAAAGTATTCCTCCCTTAGCTTCGGCTTGGAATACGTATCAGGGGTTATCAACTCCTTATAATCCTTTAGGAGGAAACTTTTCTGGTTATGGAGGCTTTGTGGCCGGAGTTGGTCAAACTACGAATTTTCTGGATCACAAGGCTTGCCTTTTGGTTTAGCCGGTTCTACTGGTTATTTCGGGCAGCCTGGTGCCTTCCAAAATCCAGGCCAATCTTTTCAGAACTTTGGGAGTTCCACCCAGTCTGGGTGGAATCCCCAAGGTCCTCCTAGGCTTCTGTTTCTGGCAACGTTGAACTTTCCAGATCTCACTAAGTTGAAAAAAAATCCAATAAAGTACAATCCGGCCTGGCCTCCGGTCGCAACCAAACTCCCTTCGGACATTCCAAAATTCGAAGGGAAGAGTGGTGAGGACCCAGGTGACCATGTAACCACATTCCATTTGTGGTGCTCATCTAACTCCCTTATCGATGACTCGATCAGGTTGAGACTTCTTCAACGCACCTTGACTGGTAATGCAGCCAAATGGTATATAGAGTTGCGAGGGGGCAGCTTTACATCTTTCGCTGACTTAGCCAATATTTTCTTAAAACATTTCCAGTTGCCTGTCCGTTATGATGCCGAAACTGAACTTCTGGCCACTTTTTGTCAGGATAAGGCAACTCACATTTCTGACCATATTCAGGAATGGAGATGGAGAAAGAGGCTCATTAAAGCCGAAATCCCTCCGGAGTACTGTCTCGAATGGTTTTTGAAATCTTTACAACCCGAGATCTCCAAGGATGTCTCCATGTCTGGAGTCTATTTTGAGGAGCAAGCCATTTTTAGGGCCCAACAATTAGAATTGATCTACTCTCAGTGTGGAATCCTTCAAAAATACTTGCCAGATGCTCCTGGGTCTAAGGTTGACATAGCTAAGTAGAAGCCAAGTCCCCATGCGGATGGTATCATTGGGTCGGTAGACACAACTACCGTGAAATTGTTGAATCAATTGCAACAATTGTCTTTACAAACTGCTTCCAAAAACCAAGTCACATCATCTAATCCCCCGGCTTCCCAAACTTCTTCAATTAATGCCGTCCAATCTGATAACCCCAAAGGAAATCAAAATTCCAATGGGAAAAAGAAAGGACGAGGTAAGAAAAAGAACCAGGATGGGAAGCCTGATGCAAATAAATCCGGCAACAACGCTGGTGGTGGTAGAAATGAGTCTAGAAAGAAAGTCAAGTTTCCATGCAAGTTGTGCAGTGGAGACCATTTAACTCATCTCTGCCCTAAGATTGAAGATGCTCAGCGCTTGTTAGGACAACAAGGGACTTCTAGTTCTTAGGCTGTGTTAACAAACCCTTTTCCCCAAGGGCAGCAACTTCTTGCTGGCGCGAGTTCAAATCCTGGTACCTCCGCAGGGGGCAATCAGGAAGGGGAAAATCATCGAATGTTTTCATGATGGGTTCTAACGTCCATGTTACTACTCGGTCACGTGATTATGGTGAAGCCAAAACTTCCAAGGACAAGACTGTTCCCAGAAGTACCGACCTTCACATTGAGCGACCGCCTGTCGAGACTATACCATGGATACCGAAAGGTTCCGCTAAACACGCGACTATTAATCCAAATGGTAGGGTCGCCCATAATTACTCCATTGTGGAGGATCTGGCTCAGAGTCCATGCGCCATGTCCGCTTTAGAGGTTATCCAGTCATGTCCGGCTCAGCGAAGTGCTTTACTTTCCGCGATTGGCGCAGTCGATCCAACTAACTCTTTAGTGCTCACTTTTGACATGTTAAATGTCAAAAAGCGACTCCCTCATCATATGGCTTTCCAAATAAAGTCTACATACCGAAAAATCAACATTTTTCGTACCATTATCGATGAAGGAGCTTCCACGTGCGTCATGTCGATGTCATGCTGGAAGGCTATTGGATCGCCTTCGGCTGTTCCTTCACCCACCGTCTTGACTGCATTCGATGGTCATTCTCATAAGCCGCATGGGATTATCCCGACCTTCCCTATATGTGTTGGGGGGAAGGTCGTCAATATTGAAGTAGAAATCATAGATGCTAACCTAGACTATAATCTCCTATTAGGAAGGAACTGGGTATACGAAATGGACGCCGTCGTTTTGACTCTGTTTCGTGTCATTTGCTTTCCTCATGAGGGGAAAATCGTTAAGGTTGATCAAATGGATTATTGTCCAGTCGATCCTCAAGCAAGCTCTGACTCTACTGTTCCTTTAGTGGATAACCCTCGCCCGCCTACTGAGAATTTAGGAGTGGGAATGTATTCCTCATTGATGGGTACCTTTGATCTTCCCTCTCCTTTCGCTAAAATCAATGCCATTTCATCATTTAAGGAGTCTCCTTGAGAAGAGTTCTTCCTAACTCGTTATTTTTCAGACCCTTGGACCTTGCCTTCACCTACGACCACATTAGTTGAAGGACAAGTAAATGGAATGGCATTCCCTATATCTGCAGTTGAGCTTAGATATCAGTCTATCATAAACTCTGCAAACGACCACTCGACTCCTTTTTCCAAAGAGGAGTTAGATGGTGATGTGGCCCCGGCTTGGAGCCTTGATTCTACCTTTGCCTTGGACTGCTTAGATTCGGTTTTACCTTCTGAATAAGCAATCCTCGAAGCAATGATGGTATAGATCGACCTTGGGAAGACTTACACCATCGTTCATACTTTCTTCCTCCATTGCAGGAAGTAGAATCTAGATTCTCCGAGCTCTTTACTAGTGATGTTTGTACGGTGTCAAATCCTTTGGCTCCAGCACACGTTTGTGCCGAAGGTAATATGTTGGTGATTTCAAAAACGATACCTATAAACATCTCTAGGGACCCTAACGTGATCGAGAATATCTTCATCGAAATTGAATGTTCCCCTAAAGAAATTCAAATTTACACTGACCTATTTAAGGAATTTCGAGATGTATTTGCTTGGTCTTATGAGGAAATGCCTGGCATTGATCCTTCTATAGTTCAAAATGAGATCAAGACGTATGAGAATGCCAAACCGGTTCATCAAAGGCTTCGGTCGGTTAACCCTAGGAAAGCAGTAGCTATCAAAGATGAAGTTGAGAAGCTGCTAAAGGCGGGTTTCATATACCTTGTTCCTCTTACTGATTGGGTTTCTAATCCAGTCCCTGCGGATAAAAAGCAAGGAACAATCCGAGTATGCATCTATTTTATGGATTTAAACAAGGCTTGTCTGAAAGATAATTACCCCACGCCATTCATTGATCAGATTATCGACGAGTGTGCGGGTAATGAGATTTTTTCCTTCATGGATGGTTTTTCAGGTTATAATCAGATTTCTATCCGTCCTAAAGATCAACATAAGACAACCTTTATATGTCCCTGGGGTACCTTTGCATATAGAAAGATGCCTTTTGGTATTAAAAATGCCAGAGCCACTTTTCAGTGGGCCATGTCATATGCTTTCCACGACATCAAACATGTCATCGAGGCATACTTGGATGATCTCGCTGCTCATTCTCGAAAGAGAACTGATCACCCTAGTCGTCTTCGATTGGTTTTCGAGCGATGTCGTTTTTATAGAATCCGGTTGAATCCCAACAAGTGTGTTTTTGCGGTTACGTCTGGTCGGTTTTTAGGGTTGATCGTGTCCAATGAAGGGATTCGGGTTGATCCCTTCAAGGTTGAGGCAATAGTTCAGTTGCCTCCCCCGTCCTCGATTCGACAACTTCAAAGTCTTCAAGGGAAGGCTAATTTCTTAAGAAGATTTATAGCAAACTATGCTGATATCACTAAAGGGTTCATGCGTTTTCTACGGAAAGGAGTTCAATTTGTATGGGAAAACTTTGTGCATCGATCGTTTGATGCTTTGAAAAAGGCATTAGTCTCTGCCCCGCTTTTGAGTCCACCGGATTATGGTAGAGACTTCCTTTTATATCTCGCTGCAGCAGAATCAACCATTGGTATGGTTCTCATTCAGGAGGACGATGCTCTCACCGAGCATGTGATTTATTATTTGAGCCGAGGCTTAATAGGTCCTGAACTTCGCTATTCTCCGGTTGAGAAGTTGGCCTTGGCCGCTGTCCATGCTGTTCAGCGGCTTTGTCATTATATCCTGCTACGCAAAACTTTTGTATTAGCGGCAGTCAATCCATTTCAATTTTTCCTCAGTAGGCGAGTGATTGGGGACAAATATAATCGATGGATAGTCATTTTGCAAGAATTTGATCTCGAGTTCTTGTCTGCAAAGTCTAAGAAATCCATGGTTTTCGCCGAGCTAATTTCTGAGCTACCTTGTGGAGAGGATACTATTTATGAGGAAAGTTTTCCCGACGAACATTTATTCCTCATATCTTCACTCGACCCTTGGTATGGAGATATCATTGTCTATATCCAGACTTCGAAGTTTCCCTCTACTTTCTCCAAGGATGAACGTCGAAAATTACGTCACCTGGCTAAAAACTATGTTATCATTGGTGACACATTATACCGTCGAGGGGTTGATTCAATCCTTCGATGGTGTTTAACCTTAGAGGAAGTAGAGCCAGTGCTCAATGACTGCCATAGTGGAGCTTGTGGTGGTCATCTATCAGGGCTTGCTACAGCCCAGCGCATCTTACGTGTCGGCTATTTTTGGCCTTCACTCTTTAAAGACTGTGTGGAAGCGGTCAAACGCTGTCACCCTTGTCAAATTTTTACTCGGAAGATGCGCGTGCATCTAGCTCCTCTTTTTCTCGTTGTCACCGTCGGTCCCTTTACTAAGTGGGGTATTGATTTTATGACTTGTAATCCACCTTCAGCGGCGAATCACAGGTACATTATCGTGGCTGTAGACTACTTTATGAAGTGGGCTGAGGCCATGCCTACTTATAAGAACGATAGTGACATGACATAATTGTTTCTTTTCAATCAGGTTATCTCAAGATTCGGTATCCTGAGAGAGATTGTCACTGATCACGGCAGTCATTTCCAGAATCAATTGATGTCTGAATTGGCTCTCAAATTAGGTTTCCAGTAGGAGCATTCGTCTCCTTATTATCCTCTGGCCAATGGACAGGTCGAGGCAGTCAATAAAACTCTTAAGACAATCCTCCAATGGACAATCGACAAAAATCGATCCAATTGGCACGTTATGTTGTATTCGGCTCTTTGGGCATACCGAACCTCCGTGAAAACAGCTACTAGTTTTACACCTTTTCAGTTGGTTTATGGGATGGAATATATATTTCCAGTTGAATGTGAAATTCCATCTCTTAAATTAGCTGTTGAGCTCCTTCCAGAGACTTCGAGTCTCGAAGAGATCCTACTTCACTTGGAACATCTTGATGAGCAGCGTCGAGATGCCGCCACGGTGAATGAGGCTCATAAGAAAAGGGTTAAAATGCAGTATGATAAATCTGTCCGTCCTTGAGTCTTTACTGAAGGTGATCTTGTCCTGGTCTATGACCAAGATAAAGACACCGTGGGGGCAGGCAAGTTTAAGCCTATGTGGTACGGTCCTTTCATTATTAAACGAGTTTTAGAAAAAGGGTCATATGAGTTAATCGATTTTGAGGGAAACAAGCTGGCGGACCCCCAAAACGGGCTCTACTTAAAGAAGTACTTTGCTTAGTTTTGGCCAGGCAATGGATTCTTTGTACTTTATGTATATTTGTACATATATCATTGAGAGTTTTTTGATATCAGCACTTTTTGGTCTGCTGTGGCAGGTGTTGATGGATGACTTGGTCTATTTTGGGTTCGTCGATGGTGCTAGTCGGCACACTCCGAATCTCGCTTCTGCAGCTTGGGTACTCTATTATCCAACTGGTCAATTGATGGTATCAAGAGGCATATGCATCTGTCCTGCTTCAAACAATATGGCTGAGTATACTGCCGTTATCAATTTATTATCCGAGGCAATCTCTCATGGGATCGACTCGTTGGTAGTGTATCTTGATTCTCAATTGATAGTGTCTCAATTAAATAACATTTATCGGGTAAGGGATCCATCTTTATATTGCCAGTATTTAAGGGTGAGGTTGTTGCAAAGATCATTTACTTATATTAATTATTTTCACATTCCAAGATCTCATAATTGGTTAGCTGATTCTATCACTAATCAGGCATTAGACTGGCACATCAATCATTCATCACACGTGGGGTGCTGATGGAAAATGCTACTCTGGGGCGAAGTGCGGGAACCTTCTCGAAAACGAAAGTGCACAAGATAGTCCCATATCCAAAGTTTTTGATCTGTCCCCTCCTGATAGAAGTGAGATGGCTCTTGTTGGCCAGAAGAGGAGTACACCAGTCGAACACAGTAGTGAGACAGTTAACTACCACGCTCATGGTCAGCCGTGATGCCTGATGCAGAGAGGACGATCCTTTCACTTGAGCTATGGTGAACAAGATTATCCTCAGTGATAAACTCACCACATGTGTGATGGAAATCTGGCTCCCAACCTTCTTGGGATGTCCCGGGAAATATATCTGTACATAGTCCTCTATCGTGAGACTACTCCGTGTCCTGCCTCGGGAATGTACTAGCTCTCCCCTTCGGGAAAGGCCCGTGATGAAATAGATATCCTCCACTTCTACCCTGAGTGGCATCTGATCAATCATAAAGGCTTCCTCCTCGACGTCCCAATAATCAATGAGCATCTCAAGCAGATGTGTGTTTGCTTTCATATTCGACAATTTTAAGAATTTAAGCAAACCGCATCCTCGTAGGGCATCTAAAGCTTCTAGACTGTTCATAACTTCATTATCCACCGCTGCGTGCTCTCTTTCACGCCACGTGACAGGCATTTTGAGAAAAAAATGATTTGTAACCGTTAGTTTTGTTTAAAAATTGTTCGCGGCGTATACGCAGGTCCCTGTGCACACAGTCGCGTATAGGGTCCGCGTGTACGCGGGTTTCATATTACCAACCCGCGTATACACCGCGAAGAAATTTTGGGCAAAAAAATTCAACGGTGAAACATTAATTAAAAATCTTAAAACCAGTCAAAATCAATTGCAAGCTAAGTATAAGAGTTACCTAGAGGTTTTTGACGAATTTGAACAGTTGAATTTGGCTATGGGAAGTTTGTTCCTTTTGCTCCAAATCCTTTGCTCTCAAACTCAAATGGTAAAAATGGTGAGTCCAAAATCTCTTTTATAAGTTTTGAAAATGCAAAATTTTTTCAAAATTTTATTTTGTTTGGCCTCATGTGAATTTTAACTTGGGAGCTTGGAATGTCGAGATTGGTTTGTTTTTCAGGACATTTTGGACGTTTTTTAGTTTCGAGACGGTTCCATGATTGCTGACCTGTCATGGCAGGTATCGTTTTCTCACTGGCATATAGGTTAGGGACACCATTTTTTCCGTTGCATTATGCATACTAGCCTCCATTTGCCGATACATCTGCCATAGGGTCGACCCCATCATGTTATGGTTCGTAAGCCATCTTCACTCGCCGATTATTTAAATCATGACACGATGGTAGAGCCATCCTTTACATGGGCATCGTAGTTAGCACCTCACTGACATTTGTTGCCCATGCTGCTTCGATTTGAGTAGGCTCGGGAGTCCTCTATAGTCCCGCCATGACTTATGCGTTGAAGACTCATTCCTCTTTGCTTCTTCGCTTCGTTCTGGTCTTATACCCTAGAGGCTCCTTTGTGTTGAGTTGTACTACTGCATTGCATGTTGACCACTTGCACCTTTTCGCCTAGAGCCTGCTTCACTTGGACTCATGTTTAAGCCAACTTTTGACCATGACGATTGCAAAATCAACCTTGCAACCTTTGACTTTTGCAACTTGACACACCTTGACCCGTGGAAGGAACACACCTTTGAGTGTCACTGACCAGTTTTCACCTCCCTGCATTGAGCATAGGAATGTTCCATTCCCAGGAACTAGATCATTTGTTTCACCGACACTCATTCTTTCCACTATACCATAGCATTCTTTTATTCTTTTTCAAGATTAATAGAAAAAGACAAAAAAATTAAATATTCCAAAAAAGAGCGGGAACGGGACATTATTTCCATTTATTGTTGGCAGCTAGAGTCAGTCGTGTCGCCCTTGAATAAAGCACTCAAAACAAAGTCTCCTTCGTTGGTGCGGGATTTAGTTTGACTTAGGTACGCCTTAACCTTGTTATTAAGTCAGTTCTCCCCCGATTGGTTATCTCTTCCAGTCATATGGAGGGTTCATTCATGCCTCCTGCATGACGAAATTATATAGGGTCATCATATGCTGCCACATAGTCACATTGAGTCATGCTTTTGTTCAAGGGAAGTTAGCCCGAGTCGACCTTTCTGCGGTGTCTCTTGACTCATTTTTCAGTCGGCCATCCTTGGCTGTCAGTATCATGTCTATCATCACATCAACTATATTGGCCCTTTACTCATGCTGGTTTGAGAAGGTCCCCATTGACTTCTTGCTGGCGGGTCTTGTCCTTATTGACGATGACACCTTGCTCTGAGGACAGGCCTAGAGCTGCACCCTGGCCCTATTTTCATTATTGATAGGTCACCTTGTGCTCAGCATCGATCAATATCATGGGTCTTTGTCTGAGTGGTTTCCCTTGTGTTCGACATCAGCTTACATTATCACACATTGGGATTCATGCAGTACCTTGGTTTCCATTTGACCCTATTGGAGGATACCTCTCCTTTGTGTCAACTTTCATTATTGGTTGGTTCAGAGGGTTTCTGTCGTACGCTAGCCACATCTTGTGTAAGCCGGAAATGTACTTCAGTTCAGTTACTACATCTCTTTCATCCGATTCCTTCCACATTATTGGCCTATGGGTTACACTCACGCTAGATTGATGAAGGATGCCTTAATGCCTTCCTTCTAGCAGATCTTTCCCTATCGACTCTGACTCATTGCTCTGGGGCAAAGATCTAGAGTCCATTTGGCAGTACCTTGGGGTTTGCAGTCATTAGTGGTAGATCCTTCGCTATCGATAGTGGGAAACCATCATTGTCTCCTGATCGATAGATTCTTACAGGTGTTCGACTCCAGCTCATCTATTAACACTTGTTAGATTGTACTGGGTACCTTGACGCTCATTATCATTATCGATGAGTAGTCTCACGTTTGTTAACGATATACATCAATGACCGGTAATCAAACGATTTCTCACATGGTCGACTTCAGATCATTTATTCCCATGGTGTAGAAATGTACCACGGTGGTCGGTGAAGACTGCAGGTTGTATCAGCATTCATTGGTTCACTTGACAGTTGCTCCTGTTGCTGCTAGTTGATACCACTCCACCTTATATGTTGCAGTCAGTCATGGCGACATTCTATATGCTGGCACTTGAGTTTGTAGTGTAGTACCATCTTATTCCATCATGTTCAGTTGGTACCTTTTGGGATCAGTCTTTGATATCAGTGATCCGTTGCATCTTTCAGCATAATTGACAGTCTTATATGTGATATTTAGACATGTACTTGTTCATCATCATCAGATGATCCATTATGTATTTTCCAGTCATTTATACTTGTATACTTAGTGGATCCGCTTGTACTTGATATGCGGACATGCTTTACTTTTTCTGAGCATGGGTATGCCCACCTCAGACAATGTTTCTTTCTGATCTCCTTTGGTGGCTTGGCAGGCGGAATTCTGGTGAAGTCCTCCTCGGTTTTTGACAGATTTCCTTTCCATGTACTTGCACAATACATTTCGGCCATCATGTACCCCTTATGACCTCATATATTAGGGGGCATCTGTTATAGCTCCAAATATCACTCTTATGGTTTTTGATGCTGCACTCATGGCCTAGGGCAACCCCTCCTTCCAGACCTGGTCCTAAAATTTAAAAAACAGTGTTTTATCCCTTATACGCGACATTGCCTTGAGTTAAACGCGTGTATACGCGGGTCTATGTATACCCAACCCACGTATATGTATTAAAACACTTAAAAAAAATATAAAACTCCTTATTTTTGGGCGGAGATCAGGGGTTTTACCTGCTGATCACCTGTTAGTGCCCGTGGCCCAACTGTTCCCAACCAACTCCCAACTAAAAAACTACTTTGGGAAAGGTATAAAAAGACCTCAAAGGGAAGGCCTAAGGGAGGAGAGAAGAGAGAGAAAGGTTATTATGCTGATATTTTTCCCCTGACCAGGTCTGAAGTCCCTTGTGCCTTCTGCACTTCCCCCATTTGTACAGGAAACCCTTGTTTCCTTGTGTGTTGATGTTCATCCACCATTTATGACATCATGGAGTGAGTCATGGAAGGAGTTTGTTAAAGGCTTGAGGCTGGAATGGATCCGGAAGGAAGCTTTTCTTGGAGCATGCTGAAGGTGACTCAGGTGAAATTATTCCTTTTTATGTACTTTATTTGTTTATAATAAAAGATACACATGTCTTGGTTCCCGATATAAATCTTCTTTATGTTTATGATATTCATGTTTAGAATTCATATGTAAATGGTTGTTTGGATTTCATAACTAACTACCTTTATTTATAACATGAAGATGGTTTCTTTATAAGGTTTTGTCCATATACTGCTGCGTTCTTTGGAATTGGTTGTTTTGCAGGACAAAAGAGAAGAAGGGAACTCCAAGAAGGGTTTGGACCCTAAGGGCCTTCTCAAACGTAGGACCTAAGGTACGTCCCCTTTACAACAAAATTTGCTTATAATAGCATAATGGCTGTGTGAATGTGTGTTTCTTAGAATAGATAACTTCCAGTCTGCTAGGGTTTCAACCCAAAAAGCCCTAGGGGAACATTTCCCTCCAACACATATGAGACATGGCTAATTAGGTTTCTTTTGCAGAGAAGGGTTTGCAGAAGATTTTTCAGGAGGCGAATCATCTTGTTTCTTCTTTTTGCTTTTCCATTTCTTCTTGACCCTTGGCTGCTTCGGTTCTTTGCCTTTATCAGTTGACATGGCATTAACCTATGAGGCAAGAAGTTCTTCATTTGCATTTTGACTAGAAACCGTACGGGCTTTCTTAGATGTAGCCTTTGTGGCTTTTGTGCTAGTAGTACCTATCACTCCATCGCCGGCATGAGAGTCTTTGTTTGATTTAGGAGGAGGAACGTAAAACTCTGGTCTAGGAGCATAAGGAATTTTGTCATAGAGCATGTCAGACTGAGTATAGATCAAGTCTAGATATTGTGCACGAGCAATGACTTGCTCTTTAGTGACAACCCCCCCCCAGTCACATCTTCTGTAATAGAAGGTAATAATGACTTAATAAACCATTCCGTTAGCAGCTGATCAGGAACATATGTTTTTACCATTTAGCGATGATGTCACCACTCATGAATATGATCAGATATGTAAGTGGCTGTCATCTACTTAAAATTGGTAAGAAGCTCTGTTCCTGTTTCGTACCTTATGGGTAACTGAAAAAGGGTTAAAAAGGTTGTGGCAAGGGCGCTGAAGTTATCGAATGAAGCTCTAGGCAATTTAATGTACAATTTTGCTGCCGGACTAGTTAACATTTGCTGAAAAAGGCGAAGCCTAATCGAATCATCATTGAGAGTGTTGGACGAACACCACAGATGAAAGGTCATCACATGATTCGATGGATCTTCACCCAGATTTCCATTGAATTTAGGAATATCTGACGGAAGTTTATGAGGAATCACCGGCCACCAAGGGGCGTAAGCAATTGGATCATTTGTTAGCCGATTTAGATCTGGTAATTCCAACGTTGCGACGAAAGGCAACTGTTGATTCATGTTTGGCGAAGCATATCCAGGATAAGATGGGATTGCCTCAGCAGTGGGTCTTTGCATGCCAGCGTAATGCATTTGATGTTGATAACTTTGATAAGGTTGATGGGCATAACCATTATGATATGATTGATGGTGACTGTTTTGAATATACGGCTGCCCATTACCCGTAAAGTTTTGTTGCTTGGGTCCTCAGTAAGCTTGCTGGAATTGCGGTTGTTGATATTGCACCAGTCATGGTTGTGAAGCCATTTGCTGTTGTCCAATACTGGATGCTTGACCAAGATGAGGGGTGATTGTACCCATTTGAACCTGAGTTGCTTCAGTTAAGGAGCCACTAATCGGCGATTATGGTTGAGTCATTGAGACAAGAGGCTGTTGTATTACGACCTAAGAGACTTGAGGTTGACATACAACAGGTAGCGCTTGTACTTGCGACACCGTTACAATAGCCAATGTAGTGGGAATATTTGACATAGGTAGATTTGGTTTCATTGAATATACAACTCTTGGCTGTTGAGGTAGTATTGGCACCCAACTATTGGATGCAATTCCAGCTTGACTTGAACTCTGTTGTGAACTCCCATATGGTTGTTCTCCTGGAGGGAACAATGAAAAGGCATACTGCACCCCATATGGCGGCAATCCAGTGTTCAAAGGAAAAATTGGTCCTTGTAGACTGGGCTGCCCAAATTGATACTGTTGTGGATGATCAATTTGCTGAGACTCAACATAAGAAATTCCAGATATTATTCCGGACGAGCAAACGGGAACAGACCATATTGTCGAAACGTCCCTGGGTGGACTCCATCTAGCGATTGAGAGCTATTTGGGATAGATGGTATACTAGTGAACATTGTCGGAGTAGTGGCAGGAGGTTCTGCTACTGCTGTATCGGGTGACACAATCCTAGATGTCGATGGTTGTTCAGACATATTGAGTCTATCCAAAAGACTTCCTAGCGATTCTACAGGAACTTGCGATGAAGGTTGACTATCTTCTGAATTAGAAGGATATAGGTGGATCCCAGTTCCAAAATGCAGTGGGGTACTGGATGGAATATCCTCCACAATCTCTTCTATTGCAATCAGTCTAGGTGGAAGAGGCAAACCGTCAGGTCTGTAAAATATTTCTGGTGCCGAAGAAGGTACACACTCTGCAACAACAAATGTTGGAGGGTTAACACCTTCTGAATCAGTCCTAGATGGAGCTGGTTCAGGAATAGATGTGTTTACCGTTACAGTAGGATCAGTTCTAGTGTCCTCTTGTAACTGTGGAACTTCTTCTGTAGAGGCAGGGATACCATAAATAGTTGGAGTAACTGGAGTTTCTGAGGATCTTGAAACACAAGTTTTAAACAAACCAGGATACTTTGACCTAGTTAAATGAGATCGCTTGGCTCGGAATGGTTTCGTTTCCGGAGTCAAAGATGGTTGAATCATTAGTCTCCGCGAACAACAGGGATTTGATTGACTTTCTTCCACGATTGCATATTACTTGATCAACTCAAAATAAACAAGGGGAAAAAGTTATTTTGAATTAAATGAATTTTATGACGCTTTGACACAACTTGCTTTTTCAATTTTTAAGAGTTGAGAAAAAGCTAAAGATGACTCTAGTTGCCTTCGATTTTTAATGAGCCTGAAGTGACAAGTGCTCAGATGGACCTTTTCTTTTAAGGAGTGGTGAGCTCCAGTATTGTAGCAATAATGCTACAACTCTTGGGACTCCCTTCGTTACTTTTATCAACCCGTTAGTTCGTAACAAACTTGGAAGCGACGGTGCTGTATGCACAAGTACTAGCTCTTGCCACAGCTGTCACTTGGTCAGCTGGCACAAGTCCGCTAGGGGCTCAAGCCAACTTCTATGAGCTCTGAGAAGAAGCTTTTTAACCGATGGACGAAAGCTAATTTAAATAAGGCTGATATACTTGTAGAAAGACAGTAAAAGCTAAAAGAGAACACAAACCCTAGAAAACCCTAATTCTACCAGCTAACCCTACTGATGCAAGAAAGAGGATGCAAGGCACTGGAGGAAATGCCATTGACTTATAAGAAGGTAAATACATGTATCTAAGCTACTTCTACATCAATATTTGAAAGAAACCATCTTTTTGTATTTTTGAATAAGTTGTTAGAGTTATTATGCATATGATTTAACTGTTTTTGGCTGTGCAGAGGTGGGTATGCAAGAAGAAATGCTTGGGAAAGGTCAAGAAGCTTCAGAGAGGGCCTAAGGGGTCCCTAACACCCTTCCATAGAGTTTCACCGAGTTTGGATGTCAAGAAACCTCATTTGTGAGCCTCTACAGGAAGTCTGCAGGGGTTCTACAGGATGTCTGCGATTTTCTATAGGATGTCTGGAATTTTCTACAGGATGTTCAGCATTGAGGTTTTTGGTGGATGAATGGAGAGGGAAAGCTGAAGGAGTGAGTGTGGAGGTGGGGTGAGGGGTGGAGATGGTCTAGGACTCGGTGGATGGAGTTGTGGACAGGCGTGGATGATTGTATTTGGTTCAAAGAAGACTAAAGCAATGTTACACACAAAACTAGGGTTATGGGAGCAAATGGCGAACAGGAGGCAAGGGTTCTAAGTAGAGGGTGGAGTGGATGGTGCTGATGGAGAATGAATAGATGAAGGAGTGGTACAGGTGCTCCGCACTTGGGATTTCAAAAACCTAATTACGATGACCTAATCTGCTAGCTGCCAGTAAAGAGAATGAATCAGAAGCGTGACTTGCAATGAAACCGTGTATTTTAGCTCATGAAACTAAGCAAACGAAAGTCTGAACCTGTAACCAACTTCTACAAATGGAAATCAAACACTAGCGATTGCATGGCAAAGCAAAATCAATGTTTTTGTGGGTAGCAAAGTTATCCTGATCCCAGCTCCAGATCCTACTGAAGGAGAGGTGAAACCAAAGATGTTTGATGGCCCTTTTCTTGAAGCTTTTTTTGTAAACAACCTATCAACTAAATCTGAGCATTCAAAAAGTCTTTCTAACCATTAACAGTGACATAGTTAATCAACAAACTTTAACCTACTTAATAGAAATGTTTTTGCAAATGCATAAAGAACAACTAACAATACATAGAGGAGGCCTTAGCACTCGGGTTGGGCCCAACCCCAAGAGCTGTAGGCTCCTATAAAGAACTCAGATCTGATACCAAATAGAGCTGCTTATCATTATTCAAAAATAACCATCATAAGAAATTTGTACAGCAGTAGCTACAATAAAACAGGCTGAGCAAAATGACAGCACTATAGTGAAAAAATAACAATAGTTCCAGAAGTAAACTACGAAGGCTGAGGCCTCCCTACTTATACAATACGAGGGGGCTAGTAGCCCTCCTAGATTCAAGGGATTCGACTGTCCCAACTGCTAGTGAACAGTCAGTCCTCCAAAAACTGTTTGGATGCCTTTAAAACTTGTTTTGGTGGCCTGTGGAGCTCGGTGTTGAGGGTGGAGATTTCGAGGAAGGCCATTTAATGCAAGAGACAACCTCCCTATGAATCCTCACCTCAAGCTTGGTTGTTAGCTGACCCATGATTGCTTGGTTTTGCTCCAAAATTGGTCCAAAAATCCTGAAATAACCACGTATTAGTCTCCTAGGTAGAGTGACCACCCTTATTCATTAAAATAACATAAACATACTAGAAAAACATGCATAATATATGAAAAATGGAGGATTGAACAAGGATAATTAGGGAAAATGAGCCCAATAGGTTACCCAATTTGGGGTCTCATCATCACCCCCTGCTGAATCGGTTGCTCATCCTCTGAGCAACTAGTCTAGCTCATCATCCTTTATGGATTTGATCACCTCCCTCACGTCCCAAGCCTTTGCTGTGATATCCTCTTCCCGGTCGTGGAATCCTGCCTTCCTCTCCACTTCCTCCCATTGTCTACTTTCCTCCTCTTCCTTCACTCCTTCTAACAATCCCAGAAGTAAAGGAGGACTGAATTTCAAGCCAATCCAATTGGCCTGCAAGTTCTGGATCAATTGTTTGTAGAGAGGTACCCTCACCAAGGCCTCCCTCATCCTGGTGGGAGAGTGGTATTCCATTATCTTCAGGCTGTGAGGCAGTGTGTTCCACCGCCTTGTGCAGGCATGCATACAGTTTTCTCCCAATAGTCTCTCCATGTCCTCAAAATGGGCAATGGCTTGAGCCTGTTTCTCAATGTATTTTGGTAGATCCTGAGGACTGTTGGCCAAGTGCTGGTGGGTGCTTATCACTGCTGATGGGTCATCTGGCTCTGCTCTGATCATGAGAGGCTCACTGAGCTCTCTGCCTATGATACTGCGGACCTCTGCTGCTCTCTTCTCCTCATGGCTCATCCAAGAGGCCATGGCCATACGCTGGAAATCCCCTATCACCGTGTTAGGATCCCATGCGTTCATATCCAGAAGGTCAAAGTTGTGCAAGTATAACTTTGCCAATTTGGCCCTATCCTCAGATGAACTGCTGCCACATAAAGCTACAAACTGATGATAATTTTGGAAAGGGGTGATGCCCCTTTGAGCCAAGGTATTGATTTGAAACTGTAACCATTGGTCCTTGAGGTAAAGGGCATAGGATTTGGCAAGCTACTTGCACTGTAGAGCTTCCATTGCCTAGCTGGCCATGCAGGCCAATTAGTCCTCCTTTTCTTGCAGTTGTTGTTTTAGAGAATGTATCTGTAATTCTTGTTCCTGTAGCTGCTGGTTCAATGCCTCAATTTCAGTCCATGTCCCTTCCTTTCTACGCTGTTCATAAGGGGCATCTGTGGCTATTGTGGGCCCCTCCTGTTGCTCTTGTTCCCCCAAGATGTGAGGCCTGTCTTCCTTCCTCTGCCCCTGTGACTGTAGCTGTTGTTTGAGCTGCTCATTTTCTTCCTGTAGCCTGACCCGCTGGATGCTTTCCACATGTCGTACCATAGCCAATTCTCTTCTGGCCTCTTTGAGCTGCTCCTCCAGAGGACCTATATCTGTTACTCCCTTGGACTTAGCGATTTTCATCCAAGTGTGGGTCCTCACCCTCTCTTCCTCTAGTGCAAGGAAAAGTGGCACTGTGAATTTATGAGGAATGATCTTTCCGGCCTCCAAGAACTTATAATAGGAGCCCAAGCTGGGTTGGGGGCTAGGTTCCATAATGTGCTCTCCTCTTCTTCCTTCTGTGGTGATTTTGCTGCCTCACCTTCCATTTCTTCTGTCTCCTTCAGTCTAGCCAATGTTTCCTGTAGAATGGTTTCAGCGTCTTGTAGAGAGGTTTTTGTGTCCAACATTTTCATCCTCTCCTTCCAGGTGGATGTCTTCGGGCTTCCCCGCTCATAAGTGATGGCTGCCTTGGAGGGGGACCTTTGCTTTGGTGTGGTAGGGGTGTCTACAATGGTGATTGGTCCTTTGGATGGAGGTTGGGGTCTGCCGGCTTTAATTCTTACACTTCTTCTTGCCTTAAAGTACAGGGGAGGCTCCCTCTTTCTCTTTCCCTTCTGCTTGGGGGATGTGCTCAGGGTGGCCAACACAGCTGCTACCTCCCTAGCTAAAATCTCGGCCGATTTCTCCTTCTGTTGCCCTTTCCCCGGACTTACAGTAGAAAGTCCTGTAGTGGCCGTTTTCTGGCTTCCTGTAGAAGCAGTTTTCTGACTTCCTGTAGAAATAGTCTGCTGGCTTCCTGTAGAACCAATTTTCCTTGTTTTGGCTTGCTTGGCTGAGGGTGCCTTCTCTTTGACTTGTGCTGTGGTTGCCTTGGGTATTGTTTGCACCCTTTTAGTCTTCTCTGCCCGAGTTTGCAACCGTTTCTCCCTTGGCGTTGGTGTTTTTACTTTACTCCCAGCTTTGGCCTCAGCAGCTTGTCCTTTTTCTTGCTTTTCCTTTTGTTTTTCTTGTGGTTTTTCCTGTGATGTCCTGTCCTGGGTTTTCTTATCCTCAGCTTCCTTACCCTTAGTTTTCTTCTCTGCCTCAATATGCCCGTTCTCCTCACTGCTGGATGAAGTGAGTTCTTCTGCTAGAGTCCGGATATCATCATCCTTGGTCATATTGCAGAAAATATCCCAAGAGATAGGGATGGTGTAAGTATGTAGGGCATCTTCTACGAGGAGCTTGATAATCCCATGATGAGCCAGCTGGTTTGGTGTCCCCTCCTTCAGTTTTGTGCCACACTCAATCAATTACTGCAGGAGGAAGTATGGGATGCTCAATTTTTGTTCTGAGGGAAAATCCATCTTATGCCCGAGCTCAGTTAACAAGAGGAAATGATAACCATACACAATACTAAATCACCCCTCACAGGTAATATATTTCATAATTTGAAGGCTGACCTCACTCCAAAATGGCTGTAAGCTAGCTCTCCGGACCCCATTTTTATCCTCTGAAAACTATTCTTCTGGTAGGAAGAATTCCTTTTTGGATTTTTGGCCCAATTTCCTTTCCTCTTTATCCCAGGGCATCCCCAATGGCAAATCAGTGACCTGGCTACTGAGTTGTGGGGTGAGTCTCAAGGTCAATCCCCTGAAATTTACAATTGCCAATGTTTTTGATTTGGGCTGCAGTGACCTTAGGAACTCCTCTGTTATTTCATCATCGTGACCCTGAATTTTATCACAGAAGGTTATCCAATTTGCACGGGTAAACAAGTTTACCACCTCAGGAGTTTCTCTCAACTTCTTGGAATCCGAGGGTTCCTTTCCGATAAACCCTCCTGGCATGGTGAAAATACCCTGTTTTTGGCTTGAGCTCTGGTTAGAATGGAAATTTGGATATGATTTTCCTCCTTGGTTCTCAAGACAGGGTTTCTCCGCTGTTTGTATCTCCCCTTTCACCAATGCTCTGGTTAAAATACTGCTGCCACCCAAAACTTGACTTGTCGAGAGGAATGAAGCTCTCACAGATAGAGTGCAGAGAAAATTTTCATACCAATCATATAACAGTCACAAAAAAAAAATTTATATGTGCACAGGTGAGCCTTTCAGCGGTTTATCATTCTAATGGGGAGAGTTTGTTAACAGGAAGCACGGAGGAGAATATGATGTAGCACCATTCGAAAGAAATTTGGTGTATCGTATAAGCAAACCACCACTCTTGACTCACAGGCAGAATCGTTTCAATTTTCCCACTTTAAACAAGCTAATTCACCACCTTTCGAAAATTAAGCATGGGGATGGCATGTTCGGGCCTACCTCTCTTTGAGATTTCCAATTCTGACGCACAGACACGGGTTTCTTTGCTCTGGTAGCTTTCACTCTGCTTCCTATAGAGCTCTTTCCTGTAGAGAGCTTCTGCTGCTTCTGGAGGACGTCACGGCACTGTGGAGCAAGTCTGGGATGCGGGAAGAGTTTGAACTGGGCCGAGAAACTCAGGCTAACGAACTACAGAGGAGGAGGACGCTCACGTTGCTGAAAAACTGGTTGTGGCGTAAATGACAGTGGTTGATGTGCTTGCTCTGGCCGAATGATTTTGAAATACGACGCAATTCATGGCAAAGGGGTGAGGTGTCTAGGCCGAGCCGTTAGACAACGTCACGGACATCATTCCTCGGCGTGTTTCTGACTGCCAATATCTATCTCCGCCATTACTCGCCGTCATCCCTGTCAGTCCGCCGATTTCACTGCAAATCTACTGATTTCCCCGACTGGACACTTCCCACGTGTCGGCTCCACGTCTTTCTGGCAGAATTGAGCGTAACCATGCTCGTTCGGATCCCATGAGATAGTTCTACTGGCTGTGGGTGGCCAATTGACTGACCATTGCATTTGTTCAATCTGCACATTCACAGACATGCAAGTTTCATAGTATAGTTCATGTTAATTTGACGAAATAAGGTTAAGCACTTACCTAGGGTGAGCGCGGACATGTTTCGCAGGTTTTTGGGACATGAAGCAATGGTTTTGCTCACTGTTGCTTCATGCACATGCGTGTGAATTCCCTCGTTCATTTCTTGATGCCAGATGCAAGGCTTTTAGGAACCGGTCCTCTGGTGGTGAACGTTGCATGCACGACCTCGTCTGTTCTCAGCTGTTGAGGAGGTGTTCATATTTGTGTGGAGCTGGTTGCATGCCTCCTGTGTTGATTTCAACTGCTCCTGACTCCATAATGTGTATTCCAGGCGGATCAACTGCTACAGGATTCTTGTAGGACATCATGTAGCTGCTTCTCCTCCTGGGTTGCATGCTGAAATGGGCATGGCTACAGTCACGGGTGAATGGTCCTCTTAGAGCTTTTGAAAGGTATAGTGTGCGGGCCTTCATGTATTTTATTTGTCCCCTGGAAAAAAAATGGTGATCTGAGGAAAACATGACTTTTTTTTGACTGTGCAGGAGTACAGGACCAAATGGTGGTAATGGCAGTGGAAAGAGAGGAAATAGGTGATGGATGGAACAAAGGGGTGGCTGCGGGCCTCACCAACAAACTTCAAGTCTTAAATCTTCCTCCAGAATCGATTTTGGCTTGTCCAAAGGTTCTACAGGATGTTTCCTGTAGAAATGCAGAACTTCCTGTAGAAAGCCCTGAAACTTCCTGTAGGAGGTTGAATCTTGACCCGAATGTGTCCAAATCCTGGAAAAAGTGTGTGGCCAGGGAGGGAGTGATGGTGAGGATGCCTGGTAGCTTGGGATGGACCCCTGTCCTTGATTTGCGTGACCCTCTTTATCTGCATTATATCCCTGCAACCTGCAATAATTTCAAAGATCAAACCTGTTTTTTCTTTTTCTCCTTGTTTTTCTTTTTTCTTTTTTCTCTTTTTTTTTTGGAGAGACAGCAGGGGTGCCTCTATGAGGTTTTCACCCCCACTATCTACCCTGGCCGCCTTAGAGAGGTTTTTGTCAAGGGATCTTCTTATTCCTCTTTTTTTTTTGATTCAAGGGTTGGCCAGAACAGAGGCAGAACCCTGCTCTATTACCGGCACTGATTTTTCCACAGTTTCAATGAATTCCTACCTCGAGAAGGGTTTCTTGTAGATTTTCAGTCGATGTCCATTGACAAGCATGGGGATGGACTCTTGATCAATGGTCCTGATAAGGAATGAACCATTTTCATTACATTTCTCCACTATATATGGTCCTAACCATCTTGTCCTCATCTTCCCTTTGAAATCCTTGTATCTTGAGTCATAAAACAGTGCCCAATCTCCCGGCTGGAATTGCTTTTGATTAAGGTGTCGGTCATGCCATATCTTCCTCTGGAGTTGAACTACTTCTGAGTGGAGGATGGTCTGCATTCTTTGTTCATATAATCCATTCAGCTGCAATAATCTCTCACGTTGAGCATCGCTGAGATCTAGGTCCAGCTGAACTGCCACCCTCAATGTATTGTACTCGAACTCTATAGACAACAAAGATTTCTTCCTGTAGACCAGCTCATAAGGTGGGAAACTGGTTGTGGTCTTCCAAGTGGTGTTGTAGGCCCAGGTGGCCTCAACCAGGCAATCTTCCCAATCCTTTCTGCTGCTGCTCACAACCTTGGTCAAAATTCCTTCCAATGCTCGATTAGTGACTTCCACCTGCCCATTTTCTTGAGGATGATAGGGGGTTGAAGTCTTGTGCTTGATCTTGTGATGAGTGAGAAAATCTTCAATCAGGTTGGAGGTGAACTGGCTTCCTTGATCTGTGACTAACTCTCTTGGGTAGCCAAACTTGTAGAAGATATTTTCCCTCAGAAACCCAGCCACCTTTTCTTTTGTTGCTGCTTTGATTACCTTTGTTTCTGCCCACTTGGTCAGATAGTCGGTGCACACAATGATGTAAGACCGTTGCTTTGAAGGAGGGTTGATAGGACCCACAAAATCCATGCCCCACTTCTCAAATGGCTCGAAGGTCACTTGAGGTTGGAGAGGCATTTCATCTCTTGGAGTCGGTTTCCCCATCCTATGACATCGGTCACACTGGCTGATGTATCTTCTGACATCCTGATGAAGGGTAGGCCAATAGTAGCCTGCCTGTAGAATTTTGAAGGCAATCCTTTTGGCTGCAAAGTGGCCTCCACAAGGTCCATCATGACAGGTTAGGAGGATGTCAAAGAATTCCTCCTCCCTAACACAATACCTCAAGATCTGAGCTGGGCCAAGTTTAAATAGGTTGCCCCTGATCCAAGTGAACGGGGCACTCTTCCTTACAATTTTGCTCTTCTCCTTTAAGGACAGATGCGGAGGGAACTGTGCTGAGACCAAGTAATTTGCTATATTAGCAAACCATGGAGAGAGTACTGAGATAGCAAATATATGTCCATCTGGCATCTGGTCATCCACTGTTCCTTGTTCACCTGCAGGCAAATCCACTCTAGACAAGAAGTCAGCAACAACATTTTCCTTACCTGGCTTGTCGACAATCGTCAAATCAAATTGCTGTAACAAAAGTAACTATCTAATAATATGAGCATTAACATCAGGCTTATTCATTAAATATCTAATCGTAGCATGATCAGTGTGCACAAATGTTTGATAACTGGTGATGTAGTGTCTAAACTTGTTTAGGGAATGGACTACAGCTAGGAACTCTTTCTCGGTTACAGTATAGTTCATTTTTGCCTTGGACATGTTTTTGCTAATGAAGTATATGGCATATGGGAGTTTCTCCTCAATTTGTCCTAAGGCTGCCCCTATGGATTTTGTTGAGGAGGTAAATCCTCTCTGCGGACAGAGACGATCCCTACTAGCCCAGACCGGGTCTAGCAACAATCAAACAATGCTACCACACAAGTTCCTAATTGCAAATAAAAGTGGATGATGAGAACCTACTTGGATTCCAACGCTAATATTCGTAGAAGAGACGTCGCCCTCGTTCCTTTGCCTCGGCCGGTCACGATCCCCATGATCTCCGTGATTGGACACCTGCACATGCAAAGAACAACACAAATACAAGCATAAAATCCAATAGATGCAACTATATATTAGTCAGAAAAGATATAACTCAACATCGATCATCACAAAGGACAATGAGAGTGGAACCATAATGATAGTCATCTATTATTGATAAATAACAAAGAAGAATACAACCATAGTTCTGACGTCAAATCCTCCTTTGGCTGGGTGATCAGCTACACAAGTCTTGCAAAGCTTGTTGGGATGGGAAACAAGCCTCTCTCTCTTGGGTGAAAAGAATCTCCTCACTTAGATTTGGCCTTATGGGTGCAAAGAAGGCTCTTGCAGCTTCAAACTCTTGAATTCCTGGTATTCTCTATCACTATGCTGGAACTAGAACTATTGTAACTATCACTAGCTTGCTCAAGGCATAGAGGCAAGCTTTTATAGATAGAGAAGAAAGAGATAGGATCAACCACATTATTGTTATAGACATTTTTGTGCCTTACAGCATTGAGCATGAAATGTCCATAATCTAAGGGATCTAGAGTCCCTAAGCATGTTGTTCCTACCCCTAGAGGAACAAGGCTAACAAACCACAACAATTCACAAAAGTTCTCCACCAAAAACTGCTCAAAACAAGTCAATTCAGGATCATTTCAGTGGCTACACTAGCTGTTTGCGCTGAATGTCAAAGCCAACACTGGCTACCTGCGTTGAATGTCAACTGGAACACTGGCTACCTGCGCTGAACGAGAGTGGACAAGTGGCAGGCTCATTTCTCAAGGTGTCAAAACCCAGGAAGCTTCCAAAATGACACTTGCCTCAGGGAATTCGACTGATGATGAGTAAGAGGTTCCAAATCTCCAAGTGGAAGCAAGAACCTCCAAGTGGACTCAAGAACTAACAGAGGGAGAGGACACTAGTCAGATCTCAAGCTGACTCATCCTCTCTCCAAACATATATATATGGATCTCTTCTCCATGAGATCTAGAGGCTGGAATTTTGTTATTGCAAAGAATTTCTATTGGTTTGAGACTGGAAGCATTGGGTGCTTAATGCTTTGAAAGGGGTGAAGATAGGAATTCCATTTGCTGGGAAGGAGATGCTGGATTGGAGCCCTCTGGGTTGTATCTCTTCCTGAACCTTGTTATTCATCAATAAAGCTATCTTGGTTTCTCCTATATGCTGATGTATTTTGATATATGAATATATTAGTGTATTTGGTTTATTTCTAATCCTAAACTAGTTATGAATGTGAATATCTGTCTTTGTGTAGAGTTCTTCTCTTGTCTCAAGTAGCTGTTCTCTTGTCGCAAGTAGCTGTTCTCTTGTGATCTTGTAGGAACCCGTTGAAGCTGGGCGAGCGAGAAGGCAAGTAGCTGTGAACTCCCAAAGAGAAGAGAGACCGGATCGAGGGACAAATGGAAGACACCGGTAAGTCTATTGATCTCTCTTCTTTCATATTTCATAAAGGAAGAAACCAGAATAGCTGTACTTGTTTGTTGCTAAGGCACTGTCACACCTTAGGTGGATAGGATCGTCCTGCATAGGCATTTTTCCCCACAACAAATATTCATGGGATTGGCTTTATCACTTGGAAACTTCCATGAAAGGTGGCAAACCACTTTCCCTTCTATGGAGATTCGAAGCCAAACCATCCTAGCTCAACATAGATTCAGTTGGTGAATGGGTTGAAGAGAACCTTCGGGAGCTTGTTGGTTAAAAACTTTACTCAATTCGGTTGGCGAGAGTGTGACTCTGAGACAGAGCGCCAATGGCGCGCCCTTTGTTACACTAAAATTTGTCACCATGACTATTTGCAGTTAGTATGGCTCCATCAACTGTCATACTATCCTCCTTGGCAAGTCTTATACCTTTGCTCTTCATGTCAAACTCCAAAAAAGAGAGAAAGTCCTTGAAAAGTCAAATAACTCTGGGTACGCAGTTTCTCTTAGCCTTACTTGCGTGTACGCACCCCAAGTTCACAATACCTGCGTACTTGTACGCTCTGTCTGTAAAGGGGTGGGTGCGTACTCCTGTAAAGGTCAAAAGGTGCAAGTTTCACTTCAAAAAAGTTACTTGTGGTCATTTCTAGAGCATTCTAGAAGCTTGTTTGACGTGTATTGAGCGCCTCCAGATGGTTCATGTATCCCTATGAAAGAGGAACTTATCCCATCAAGAGGGGAGCTATCCCTTTCAAAGAGGGGCTTATCCCATTGATGGTGGACCTGATTAACTTCCTCTAAAGCACTATAAATACAGGCATTGGGCCAGAGGGAGGAGAGGTTGAAAGCTGAACATTCCTAAGGGTAGATGCTGCTGGAATTAGGGCTTCCTTGTAGAAGCTTGTGAGGAGAGATTACCATCTTTGCTTGTTTCATTTGGAAGTGGGTGAGCTGATCAGAGTAAAGGAGAACTCTTGTGGACCCTGGGAGGGACTTGCACAACACCAAGGCTCAGGTTGTAATGGTTCTTTTGTTACCTTTTAATACAAATTAGTCCATTCTTCTCAACAATTTGTTATTTATGAGTTGTTTCATATACTCCTTGGTCTATATGTTAAATATGTTTTATTTTATGTGATATTCAGGTGCTATTTAATCGTTTGATTGTTAGTGAATGCAGGTTTCGAAGGGAAGGAGGAGCTCATCCGGATCAACGAAGCTGGACTACTACAACAACATTGGGTTACAGGTAAGATCTAAACACTTTATTTCTCATATTGTAAAGGCATATTTAGTGAAGGATTGCTCTTATTTGTCTTGTTTGTCACTAGAAAGTCTTCTAGGGAGGTCGGTTGTGTCTGCACTAACGACTCTTTCCGCATGACAAAATGGCGACTCCACTGGGGAATCCATTGATGTGAATGTTTTTTCCTTTGTATCAACTTTTGATCTGAGAAAAGTTATTTGTTTTCTGGTTTTTGGCTGTTTGACTGTGTATTTGGGTGGGCTAGCTTAGGGTTAAATTAGATTTTAGTTTTTCTTTGTTTTGCTAGATGTACGCAGCCTCTGAGTGGAGCACAGTGCGTACCTGTACGCACTGTCACTTTGTGCACAGAGCGTACCCGCACCTGTGTAAACAGGTCGCCTGTGTACCCCTGTCAAAATTAAGAAAATTTCAGTTTTCTCCTTTTTTCCTTTTAGTTTTAGTTTTTAATTTGTTTTTTCTGCCCAGATACACTGGTTTTTTGCCATAAATCTTCACCTAAGCTAATTTCATTGGAATTCCTGCTTTAAGCTTTCATCAATTGGGTGTTTTGAGTCTCTTTTTTGAGAAATTCTTGATTTGATTTCCTTTGGTCATTACTTGGAGGTTTCTCTCAGTCCTTTCACAATTTTGCATCTTTTTGCTGTATGAGTGTTAATCGCCTTTGAGTGTTTTTATTTTTTGATCTTTGGAACTTTCACCCAATTTTCTCGACTTGCACCTGATTGGTTCTTAGATTACATTAGAATCGTCTTGTGTTTGGGAATTCTCTTGCATAGATCACATTTGCATAATTAGAATTCTCATTTTCAGAATATTATTGAAAAATGTGCATAGATTACATTTGCATACTTTTCAAGTGAATTGTGCATAGATTACAATTGCATAGTTTACATTCTGAAAAATCAATTGTAGATTTAGATTAGTTTTCTTTGATTTGAATTTACATAAAAAATAAAAATGAAAAAATGGTTTGAAATTGATTTGCATTAGTTTTTTCTTGATGAAATTAGTGCATTAGAGAATTTGTTATATTTTCTCTTAGTGATCAATTTTTTGCATTGTTGGAAGTGAATGGAAACTCTCTCCTTACTTTAGTTCGGATTCATCGAATTGAAAAGATCACATTATCATATTTGATTGCATTCAGTTGAGTCGGGTCATAACACCATTGGTTTCATCATTTACCCATTTGAGTAAAAACAACCTTAATAACACAGTGCTTAATTAAAATTCATCTAGTAATTTTTACATTTCTAGGGCTCTGATACACCAACATAGCTTAGGCTAGTGTCTTGGAGTAGGAGAGTAATTAACTCTCCAAGGCAGCAAAACCAAACAAGTAGCTCATCTTGTGGTAGGATAAATCCAACTGTTACACTTATGCTCTGGGAAAGCTCCTCTTAAAGGAGAAGCACGAGACCGTGTCCGAACCAGTGAGGGGATCAATCCTCCTTCATTGGGAAAGACGCCAGATACGCACGTAATACAAACGGTAAACCTCGGATTATTGTCGAGGAGCCTGGGGTCACTTGTCAGTAAACCTTGAATTATTGTCAAGGAGCCGGCAAGGGGATTGAGCTTGTTACTCTGCCCTTGCGTGCTATCGGGTCGTAGACTGTTCCCCCAGGTGTATTTGTTGCTGTTGGTGACCTTAGTGACCATTATCTTTAGGGTTCTACCCAAGGTGACGGTGGAGGGAAGATCCCACTGTACCTGGAGCAGACATCGGCTAGACTCACTTGGATTTTCTGGGGGGTTCACTTCACTCGAGACGGTTAAAGTGGAGGAACTTGGTCCAGTCTATTCATTAAGCAGGTTGCCGGGGTAACTGTTCCACCCGCCACTTCTGTATTGAATTCTGCGATGTTGGATTTCATCACCAACTAGTGTTTTCGGTCCGGAAGGCTACTGTTTGTGTGTGGTTTGACTCCTAGATTTGATAGCGCGTGTTAATTTGTTTGTTTTTACTTTTAGAGACCATAGGTGTGAATTGTGAATTTTAATTGTTAGCTGTGAATTGTGAAATGTTAATTTTAGTTTTAAAATTTGTTAATAAAATTCACTGAAGTTGAATATAATGGCAAATGTTCCGGAATTTACCAACCTAGGAACCCCTCCTAACGAGAATCCTAGTACTTTTCCTTACTTTGGAAATGTTGGTCCTCCTTATATGGCTACTTTGTCATTACCTGGATTTACAATAGGATTATCGATATGGTTATTTTCAACTTCGTTGGCCCAAAGTACTCCAATTGTTCCATCTCAACCGGATGCTTCACCTCAACAGAGTTCACCATCTCAACATCACCAACCTTTTGTTGACCCTTTACCTTCTTCGCCTAATTTTTCTTCCTCCATTTCTTCCTCTTCACCTGGTAAAAGTCTTGATGCTAGTAACCAGGAGGCTAAGAAGAAGAAGAAAGGGAAGAAGAAGAAGAAGAAGAAGAAGCAAGATAAGAAAGAAGTCAACCAACCAACCACGACTGTAAGTGTTAGTTGTGTTGAGGAAAAATCCGACATGCATCATAAACCCAAATACCCTTGCAGACTTTGTAAGGGTGACCACTTCCTTGTCAATTGTCCTGGTATTCCCAAGGTCTTGGAAGTATGGTCAGAAAAATCCCATCAACTTTCCGTTGATCCATCAACCAGTGATAGTCAGGTTCCTGGGAAAAAGGGTAAAGTTAGGTTTCCTTGTATGTTATGCAAAGGGAGTCATCAAACTCACGTTTTCCCTCACATGGATGAAGCCTCAACATTGTTGGAAAACCTTACTGTTCCACAACAAGAATTTCCAACTGGTTACCGTAAACTTTCTCCCAACCTACCGTCAACTGACGGAGTGATTGATTTAAATTCAAGTATAGTCGATCACACTCTCCCATTGGAGAGTGCAACTCATGTCACTCAGGTTGATGATCCATTAGTTGATCAAGTGGTCGATTCAATTTCACATTCGGTCGATCCCACTTTCCATTTAGAGAGTGAACTTCATACCGCTCAGGTTCTTCTTGTTACATCAGATTCTTCTATGCCGAGGGGCATTTCACCTGTTTCTACAGAACCCCCTCCAAGTACTGAGGTCTTTTCCTTTGATTGGAATAGACTGACAGAACCTCGTCTTCCTTCCTCCATCCCTTTCCAAATCATTGTCAAGGCTGGTGGTAGGGACATACATCGTACTCAGGTAGATGAAGGTGCTTCTGTTAGTATCTTATCCTCAACTATTTGGAAAGCTTTGGGTTCCCCTCAGCTTGCGCCTATTACGCAGAATCTAAAAGCTTTTAACAGAATCATTAGTGAACCTTTAGGGATCCTTCCTATGTTTTCTATTACCTTGGGAGGTAAAACTGTCTGTATTGATCTTATGGTAGTTCGAGGTCCCTTGGATTTCAATTTACTCCTTGGGCGAGACTATGTTTATGCAATGTGTTATCTCAAAATCAAGACCTGGAAGGCTGCAACCCAGGAAGACTTCAAGTAACTATTTCACACCAATCTTTTGACTAAGGCTTAGCCTCCTTAGCCTGAGAGGGATCTCTCAAAGGATTATTGATTTTGACTATTAATAAGATGGCTAACTCTTGTGAATAACATTGACAAATAATGAAGGCTGGACAAACATTACATAAGTTTCCATTGGGCCTATGGAGTCAAACATACTATAGCAAACAATGATGATGCCTTACATAGAAGTCAGGGCATTTAGCATTTGGATGTTCAGAATACCACTTATATAAAACCACAATTTACAAAGACATACAGGAAGTCAGAGCATGATCAATGAATTCTGAGTGATTATGCATTTGTACAACTGTAAAAGAACACTAAAGAAAATATACCATCACACATTCTGAACAAGAAAATCCCTTATGAATCCTGAGAAGTAAAACAGTCATTTATATTACTGAACTCTGTTTTTACATAAGCCAAAACAGTCCTCTGTTTTATAAAATATCCAACCCCCATTACATCACTGTCTTAGCTATATATAGAATTCTTATTCTACCTAATTCGAGATTCCTCCTCCAGCATGAGGGGAATTCAATAACTACTTTTTATGACACCTATTTGCTTTGCAACAAACTATTAAATACAATAAGTGCTAACTGGAGTTCTAAAGAGTTCTAATTTGACTATGGCTCTAACTCTATCTTCTTCGTAGAATGATTCCTCCTTGTTCTTTGACACCTGGTCTCCTTTCAGTTTGGCTGAGATGGCTGAGATGATTGCTGAGATGAGTATTTAATGCTCCATGTTGGCCTTGGATGCTGAATGCTTTAACTGCTCACTGATGTTAGGTGATATCCCTTGCTTTTCGGTTCCAGTCCTCCATAACTCCGAATATACAACAACATGTATTTTAGCCCTTTTAATAACCCAAAAATATAGAACACCACCATGTTCTTGATGTGTTGGAGGCTTCATCGATGGCCAAGTGTGCAAGCCAAAATTCCTTGTATGCAACTCATTCAATACCCTATGACCGGTAATAAAGTGGCTTTATAACAGAAACTTTAAACTTGAGTTAAAGCATTCCACCTTTTAAAGGTACACCTGTCTTGATCTGAATGGTTGTGATGGCTTCATTTGGTCTCTTACATATCCTTTAGGTGTTTCCTTTTGAAAATTTCCGCACATATTACCAAACTGTTTGTCTGCGTTGAAAACACCACCTACAGCAGTTTCGTAGCGCGCTACGAAACTGCTGAATTGTTTAAACAACTTGTCTTTGCCCTGAGGTATTTACCGCCTAGACATTTGATTGCCAAAACTCCTTTTGATCTTTGATACATATAGCAGGGATCTACATGTCCTCAAAACAATAAAACTAAGCAAAATTTGACAAAATTTGGAACAAAACCTTTCTTTGAACAACAACTTCATTTAGCAGCTAACTGGCCTAGCTGTGCTTTCAAGTCTTCAACTTTCTTCCTCATAGCTTTATTTTCAGCTCTTAGATGCATATTTATCTTTCTGATGAATTTGGCCTCTTTGATTGCTGGAACTGTCCATGTGTAAACATCGGCTACTGAATCCAACTGGTTTACTAGGTTTTCACTTCCTTTCCATACAGCTTTACGATAATTTGCATACCTGACTGCAGATTCCCTAGTGGCATTCTTCACCTTAGCAATCTCATGTTTAGCTTCTTCTAACTGGTTCCTTATAGCTATAATAGTACCTCCTTGAGATATGATGACTGTTCTATTTGTGTCTTTTTGCTTAATTTTCTCTGCCTCCTCTGTTCTAGGCAATTCCTCGGCTTCCTTTACTTGCTTCCTTGTAATAGGTCTTCTGGGTTTGAAAATGAATTCTTCACCTGGCTCATCAAACTTCAGCCTTTTTGAGGCCTTAGACTTCTTGGTACTTTCTGGTGATGACTGTGTCAAATCAATATGCACTGGTTCAATTTGCTCAAACTCAATGGCCTCCAATAAATCATTCAGGCTTGCCTTAGATACTGGGCTTTCTTCAACAGCTATGGCTTTACCTTTTTCTTTACTTATTTGGCTTCTTGTCCTTACCCTTGACACTGTTTCAGATCTACTTGTTTCAGGTACAGTCCTCTTATGCTGAGCTTCTTCTTTTGTTGATTGCTGAGGTCATTCTCTAATGATCAGTGGCTTCACTGGTTTTCTTAGCTGTGACTTGGCTTGCTTTTTATCTCTTGCCTCTTTTTGAAGCTCAGTTATCGTGAGTTCTTTGACTGGTTGTTCTTTAACTGGTTGTGGAGTAAGGCCAGTTTTGCTTTGGAAACCAGCCATGAAAATGAACGAATTCCAGTCTCTGCCTATCTTCTGGAGGCCATCTAAAACTAACAATTTAACCAAATCATGGTGAAACAAAGAGGTTTCACAATCCTCTTTCCTCAGCTGCACCTTATCACACATTTTACTCAAACTGTGAAATAAGTAAAAAGGATTGTCTATGGAAGCTTTCCGAGTGAAATGTAAAAGCAGCTTGAAGTGATAAGAGTAGACCTTATTGTATCTTCCTTCACAGGTCAAGTATTTCTGAATACAGGTGAGAAGAAGGGCATAATGCTCCTTGACATAGTTTCTGGGCACTGCTTTTGTTAGGTCTTCATTTACATATGCCTCTTTTAAAAACTCTTTGCATGGATTCATATCAAACTTAAAATTCTTAAACCATTCTTGCCGCCCTCTTGGGATCTCTGTTACAGCAGCTATTGCCTCCAGAGACACTTAAACTTCCAACATAGCTATTTTTGAATTTAAACCGGTGAAGTTTAAAGCAAACTCTTTGGTTACCTGCGCATGTCCTCCTTGCAGCTTTTTACAAAAGTTCCAGCACCCAGCATCTTTGAATGCTTTCTTCACGCCTTCATCTCTCAATGCTATGTCCAAACCTTCAGGTTCGGTCCTCTGGCATTTTCCAGATCTGTGTTCTTTCCTCTCCATTTTGCTTTTGAAATCTTCACACACACAATGACCAACAACTTCAGTTGAAATGGCGGTTCGGTTCTCTTTAACTCGACCTCGCTTGTAATCAGGCTCGCTTGAAAACAACCTCGCTTGAAAACTCAAATACATCATCATACAATCTTGTCACTTATGCATCGCTTACGATCATCATAAAGATCCATGCACGGTAAAATCCATTGGAATGATATTTCTGTGCATTTCAACAAATCTGTTGGTGGAGTAGTGACTAATGAGCGTTTAGACATGCTACGGGAGGTACACAAACTGACATGAGAGGACAGAATTGGTGACTCATCAACAGACTTGACACTTTGGGAAATATTCACTGCGAAATGCACGAATCCACGATTTCGCAGCGCGGTTAGTTTTGAATTCTAATAATGCGCTGCGAAACGGCTTAACGATAACGCGCTGCGGAATGGCTGAACAATGATTACGCTGCGAAACTGGCCAATAGGAGATTACGCTGTGAAATCACGAAAAGAATCGGTGACTAGGATAAGACAAGACATGACTTATGAAACCATGATGGTGGAGGAGGACCAATAGGATTCGAGTATAATTTAAATCAAACACCTTTAAAGCTCCAACCCTAAGTAAGAAACATAAAATGAAAACAATTTGACACAGACTTTTGACATTGAACTAGGACAAAGGATTATATGCAATTTTTTTTTTTTTTTTTAGTTCTAAGTGATAACACAATGAAAGCTGTCGTATCGACACTCTTTCGCGTGATGTCTTTCCCTCACAATGGAAGTATTGTGACTGTAGACCAGCTTTCGTTCCCTAGTCCTGTCTCAACTACCAATAATATGACACCCCTAAATGTTCCTGATTCTAAAGTGGTATCTACCCTGCCATGGGTTAATTATGTGGCAACTGGTCCCATGTTTTCAGTTACTGATGTAAGTGAGCCTCTCACTATTTGCTCATCTTCCTTTGATTTAGATCCGGTAATTGACATGGAAAACTCTATGGGATTACTTGAACACGATGTTCTTATCCCTTTTGAGTCCCTTGACATGTGTTCCTTCCAGAGAACTATTCTTCCTTCTGATTAAGACCTCTTGGAAGCCATGATCAAGGTGTGTCCATTGACATGTCTTTCTTCCAGTTGGAAGCCATGATCACTGTTACGAGGAAAGTTCCTTTTACTGTGTCGACCTCGTTAAAAAATGAAACAGGGTGTTTGAGGATAGCTCCTGTTACTGAGTCAACCTCATTAAAAAATGAATCAGGTATGAGTATAGTTCTTTTCTTGTGTCAACCTCCTTAAAAATGAAACAACTCCCTTTTCAAGCTAAATATTGAAAGTAAACTTTCATTCCATCCATCTGGTTGAATGCAATGAAGCCTGGGGGGCATGTACCTCGCTTTGCATCATTATACTGGGGGCATGCGAACTTTTTGAGCATAGTTCCTTGTCTTGTGTCAAGCTCATTAAAAAAAGAAACAAGGAGTCATGAGCATAGTTCCTTGTCTTGTGTCAAGCTCGTTAAAAAATGAATCAAGGTTTTTAGAGTAGAGTTTTTGTTACGTAGATTGTAGAGAGTAGTTATGAGCATAGTTCCTTATCTTGTGTCAAGCTCGTTTAAAAAATGAAACAAGGGTTTTGAGGATAGTTCTTTTCCTGTGTCAACCTCACTAAAAAATGAAACAACTCCCACAAGATCTTGAAAGTAAAGCTTCATTCCATCCACCTCATTGAATGCAATGAAGCTTGGGGGGCATGTTCCTCATTTTGCGTCATTATGCTGGGGGCATGCAAACTTATAACAAGCATAGTTTTTCGTTTCAAGCTTGCGTAAACATGAAACTGAATCCGATCATAGTTCTTTTCCTGTGTCAAGCTCGTTAAAAAATGAAACAAATCCTCCTCTACTTGAGTCGAGAGTTTGACTAGATCTCAAATGTTAAGTTGTATATTTAGGTTAGTTATTTCAGTTTTTGCATAATTTTCTTACAGTTTCAGGTCAAATCTTTCAAATGATCTTGTTCATGAACCTTCATTCCATCCAGCTTGTACTTAGTTGAATGAAATGAAGCTGGGGGGCATGCGCTCTAGCAGTTATGCTTAGGGGGCATCAAGCATAGTTTTCTCTTTGTTTCAAGCTTGTGAAAAAATGAAACTACTTTGAAGCATAGTTTTTCTCTGTGTCAAGATTTTGTAAAAATGAAACCTATCTCGAGTCAATTTCGGTTATTTTCAAGACTCGTTAAACTCATGAAAATCCCGAGATTATTTTGCTATCTTTCATTCTCGTAAAACAAATGAAAATGTCGAGTTCTTTCCGTCTTTTCTTTCTCGTAAATTAAATTGAAAGTCGACCATATGAGTATATTTTTATCATTTTTTCGAACTCATTAAAACTTACGAAAAAGTGAAACCTTGGAGTTCTCTTTTAAGCCCTTTTCAAAATCCTAAAACATGAAAAGATTGCCGATTTTTTCTTTTTAAACTCGTTAAAACGGAACTAAAAAGACGGTCCTCTTACAGCCCTTTTCTGACCGTAAAAACATGAAAAGATTGCCGGATTTTTGTCGTTTCAAATTCGATACTGGAAATAAAACGACATGTCTTTGATCGCTTTTTACTTTTCAGGTCAAAGACACTAATCATGAAAGTACTCCTTGGTCGCAAGATCAAGCGGTTCTCTCAAGTATTATTTTATACTTTTTCGGGCTTGGGAGACACAAATTTACGAAAAAGTTCAACCCTGGAGTCTTCTTAAGTTTTTCAGACTCTCTAAAATTGAGAAACGCCGAGTTTCTCCTATACTGGACTCGTTAAAATTTCACAGTAAAGGACCTGTTCGATTAAAAACAGGAGCGGACCACTCCTTCTTAGGGTCCGAATCTAAACTAAGTTGGACTCATCCGAAGGATGAGCTTATAATCAAGCATATGTTATCCTCCTCAAGCTTGTAAAAAATAAAGAGGTACTTGCCAGAAATGGTGGGGGAAAAGAGAGAAGAATGAACCTATTTGTTATCCTTTGTTACAGAATAACCTTATCACCGCTCTTGAACACGACACGTTTCATTCACCTGGTTTGGGAAATCCTTTGCCTCACACTTGATCAAACCACATTGAAAGTCTTCAGCTGGGTATTAACTTTGGGTCAAATGTCACCAAGCCATCTGTTGTGTCGTTATGTGTTCAAGAGGTCACTGCAAATAAACCATTCATCTGCAAAATACCCGTCATCCATCTTGACCATCCCTGAGTCAGTCCTTACAGCTATAGTTCTTCAACTTGATCTATGATTTCGTGTTGTGGGCTTGCCTGCAACGGGTCGCTTTCTATCGACATCAGCACATTATCTAGAAAGATGACCTAGAAATCGTCAGTACCTTGAAATCTGCATGCATCAATGGCAGGTTTCTCGCCTTTGACGACGGTTTACATCATTGACTTTCGATCGAAGGATTCCGTGAAATGTTCGACATCAACTCATTCATTCACATCTCATGGACTGTACTGGGTACTTTGAGAACCATTGACATCACTGGTGGTCTCTCTCACACTTGTTAACAGTTTACATCATTGACTGGTAATCAAGTGGTTTCTACCATGCTCGACATCAACTCATTTATTCGCATGGATAGAATCGTACCTGTTCAGGAAGTAGAAATGAAGACCTTGGATCTAGTTTCCACCATCCGGGCTGCGAGGAGTTTTGTATTCATTGTACAATAGACTAATCATAAACAGATGGCTGCGTCCATACTGTGTCTACACAAGTCTATGATTATGATGTACTGCGAAATCATTCCTGTATCAGAGCAGTAGTTAGTTTGTTAGTTAAAGTTTTCAATCTAAGTATGGGAATGCCTACCTCAGCGATGATATGATCTTATATATGTATTTTGTGTTGAATATTTGCAGGTTCTGACTAGGCTCTCCACAAGATAATCCTTGAAATGATAAAGTACTTCACCCTTCCTAGATGATATGAAACCCTAATCTACTACAGGCTTCGCACTTTAGGGGGCAATCTGTTACACTAAAATTTGTCACCATGACTATTTGCAGTTAGTATGGCTCCATCAACTGTCATACTATCCTCCTTGGCAAGTCTTATACCTTTGCTCTTCATGTCAAACTCCAAAAAAGAGAGAAAGTCCTTAAAAAGTCAAATAACTCTGGGTACGCAGTTTCTCTTAGCCTTACCTGCGTGTACGCACCCCAAGTTCACAATACCTGCGTACTTGTATGCTCTGTCTGTAAAGGGGTGGGTGCGTACTCCCGTAAAGGTCAAAAGGCGCAAGTTTCACTTCAAAAAAGTTACTTGTGGTCATTTCTAGAGCATTCTAGAAGCTTGTTTGACGTGTATTAAGCGCCTCCAGATGGTTCATGTATCCCTATGAAAGAGGAACTTATCCCATCAAGGGGGGAGCTATCCCTTTCAAAGAGGGGCTTATCCCATTGATGGTGGACCTGATTAACTTCCTCTAAAGCACTATAAATACAGGCATTGGGCCAGAGGGAGGAGAGGTTGAAAGCTGAACATTCCTAAGGGTAGATGCTACTGGAATTAGGACTTCCTTGTAGAAGCTTGTGAGGAGAGATTACCATCTTTTCTTGTTTCATTTGGAAGTGGGTGAGCTGATCAGAGTAAAGGAGAACTCTTGTGGACCCTGGGAGGGACTTGCACAACACCAAGGCTCAGGTTGTAATGGTTCCTTTTGTTACCTTTTAATACAAATTAGTCCATTCTTCTCAACAATTTGTTATTTATGAGTTGTTTCATATACTCCTTGGTCTATATGTTAAATATGTTTTATTTTATGTGATATTCAGGTGCTATTTAATCGTTTGATTGTTAGTGAATGCAGGTTTCGAAGGGAAGGAGGAACTCATCCGGATCAACGAAGCTGGACTACTACAACAACGTTGGGTTACAGGTAGGATCTAAACACTTGATTTCTCATATTGTAAAGGCATATTTAGTGAAGGATTGCTCTTATTTGTCTTGTTTGTCACTAGAAAGTCTTAGGCTTCTAGGGAGGTCGGTTGTGTCCGCACTAACGACTCTTTCCGCATGACACCCTTTTTAGAGGATTTCCCTCATTGGCACGGGCAGTGAACTGTGGATCCACGTTAATTCAAAAAAAGTTGTTTTCATGGGTATTTTGCAGGAGATGTCTTCAGGGCATATGAAGCTCATACTTAGAGGAATATGATGCAAGTGGTTTCAGGTCATGTCACTTCTCACAGGTCCCGGAATGAGTCCTCCAGTGTGCAGGTGAGGGGTAACAGGGACGGTGACAAACGGTGACAAATTGCTGTGTAACAGATGCCTCCTAAAGCATGAGGCCCGAGAGAGAGAGGGATGAAATGCTTTACAAGAACATGCGTGACTGAAAATGCGGCCGCTGGAGAACCTGCGTAAAGAAGTACAACTGATATCTCAAGTACATGATGTATGTGGTATGGGCGCAGCCATCCATAATAGAGTATATAATAATCTAGATCCAAGGCATGGACGCAACCATCCAAAGAGGATCGAAAAGTAGACTCAGGCATGGTCGCAGCCATCCAGTGAATGAGTCATGTAATGATCATAACAAGCCACAAATCGCAGCCTGGATTCCAATAGACAAAATCTAGGGTCTTGCGCTCCATCTCGACCTGAACAGAGTACAATTTCAAGCATGCGAATACATGAGTTGAAGTCGAACATGCATGAACATCGTCTGATTACCAGTCAATGATGAAAACTGTTAACAGACGCGAGAGGTACCACCAAAAATGACAATGGTCCTCAAGGTACTATAGGTACAATCTACTGCGTGTGAATCAATGAGCTGGCATCGAACACTCGTAGAATCATTCGATCAGAGGCCAATGATGAAAACCTCTCGTCGAACACAAAGAACCTGCCATTGAGGCATGCAGGCTCCAAGGCACCGAAGGGAGTCTCTAGATCAGCTTCCTGGATAATGAGCTGAAGTCGACAGGAAGTGACCTTGATCAAAGGTGGGCCATAGTGTTTCCCACATCATTGACACGAGACAGAGGAAAGATGTTGTGGTGATTCAGAATTATGTGAGGTATCAGAGGGAGGTTGTAATTCTGCAGAGGTCAACTTCTCTTGAACATATCGGCGGCACGACAGTGGACTTGGCAGTATTTGACATCAAATGAGAAAAGATCATGGTGACAAGGCAATGAGCAGATGAGAGGTCAAGTAGGATAACCCAAACCCACGGAGGCTAGTGTAAAACAGGATGAGATGTTCCCACCCAGACATGAATGCAGACTAGTGCCATGTTCAAGAGCGACATACTGCCGACACGACAATAATTATGGGTCCATTTTCCCCACCATTTCTGGCGAGTACCCTAATTATTTTTAACAAGCTTGATAGGGATAGCATATGCTTGTGAGCGTCATTATGACGGAATCCGATGTCATTAAGTTTTAACGAGTCTGACAAAGGAAGAACTCGACGTCTTTTCCTATTTAGAGAGTCTGAAAAGATAGCAGAAAAGCGAACTCCAGGGGGGTCCTTTTTCGTAAGGTTGTGTCTCTCGAGCCCGAAAAAGTATAAAACAATGCTCGAAAGAACCGCCCGACTATTACGATTGAGGAGTACTTTTCATTTATAGTGGCATCGATCTAAAAAAGTAAAAAAGCGATCAACATCACGTCGTTTCGTAACCATTAACGAACCTGAAACGACAAGGGTCCAACGATCTTTTCGTTTTTTACACGGTCGGAAAAGGGTTTAAAGACGACCACCTCTTATTTACGTTTAACGAGTCAAGAGGGGTAACTCGGTGATCTTTTCATTTTTAGCGAGTCAGAAAAGAGCTGAAAGAGACTCGTCCTAGAGGAACGAGTGGTATAAAGGGTAGCAACTGGTTCCAGCAATGGTGGAACTGCTCAAAACATGTAATGGTCAAGAGGCTGGCTAACAAAACCACTCATAATTGCGGTGCCTTAGGAAAGGTAAAACAACCAAGTGAAAGCATATGATCGGCCAAAGAGATGGTGGCGATGGGATGAAAACAACCAAGGCTCATCTAGCAAAATTTAGCGGATAAATACAGCAATCACGAGATGTAAAACGGGTATGGGTTCATTTTTACACAAGCTTGAACCATGGAGAACTTTGCTTGGATTTTGTTTCATGTTTACACAAGCTTGAAACGAAAAACCATGCTTGTTATAAGTTCGCATGCCCCCAGCATAATAACGCAAATCGAGGTACATGCCCCCCAAGCTTCATTGCATTCAACAAAGTGGATGGAATGAAGGTTCAATCTCGAGATCTAGGAAAGACTCGACTTGTACTTTACGAGATCTTAATCAAAAGACTCTATTTGGAAAAGGAGGAGTTGTTTCATTTTTTAATGAGGTTGACTCAGTAAAAGAACTATCCTCATAACCCTTGTTTCATTTTTTTAATGAGCTTGACACAAGATCAAAACTATCCTCGGGACACATTGTTTCGTTTTTTAACGAGGTCGCCACAAGATTAAAACTATCCTCGGACCAAGACTAGTTTCATTTTTTAAGGAGCTTGACATAGGAAAGGAAATATGCTCCGACCAAACCTAGTTTCATTTTTTAAGGAGCTTGACATAGGGAAACGAATTATGCTCCATTGGAACTTCACCATAATGGATAGGAAGTTGAGGCTCCCAAGAGTGCCACTCCTGATGGAAGGCCAACATCTTGGAAGTCAGGGCCCAATGCCTCCAGGACACTATGCACGACGGCGGCATCACTGGATCCAGGCACGGGATAGGTGGCCACGTAGTTGATCTATGGTGGGGCAGATGCAACTGGTGGATGAAAACTAGGAGGGGACGACAACGGCGCAGGAGGCATCGAGGGACTAACGAACGACACTTGATCGATAGTCACAATTCTTCCATCGTTCGAAAAGCAAACCACACGGAAAAGCGAAGAAACGAGGGCCCCCATGGCGTAAACATAGTCGCGACCAAGGAGAAGACTAAAGTCTAAAACACCTTGGGTAACCAAGACGTCTATATAGACAGTTTTTCCTCCCAAAGTAATAGGGAACTTCAGGAGAACTCCTAGAGATGGACAGGCTCCTCCGTCGAAGGCCAACAGATTCTGAGTGACTAGCCCAAGCTGCGGGGAACCTAAAGCTTGCCAAGTAGTGTACGTCATAAGACTGACAGACGCCCCTTCATCCAAAACAATGCCAGGTACTGCCTTAGCACAGGCATGTACTGTGATTTGGAAAGGCATATGGGATGGAAGGCGACTGGTGATCAGGCGATTCCAATCAAAGGAAGTGACCAGACTACTTGGTGGGGGAATCGTATGATTGCCCCCAGGTGCTAAAGGAACCGAAGGAGAACCTTCGGGAACAATTGGGTTAGGAGAGTCATTTCCAGACTCAGGAGAATCTGAGGAGACGAGAAGAACATGGGAGTGAAGCTCTTCCAAAACAGTGATCGACGGGTGGTGAACTCGAATCGACACTCTTTCTGACCAATGGTTGGTCTGGAATAGGCTGGGCACAACCAGGTTCGGGAAGAGGAGGCTGGACAAGAGAAGAATATGAATCATTCTCTTTGTCAGCAGGGGAACGACGTGCGGCTATAGAGAAACATTGATAACCAATGGGAAGTTGGGGTGAAGGAGCTGTAAGACTTTCCAAGACAACGGAGGCTTTATCCATGAGTGGACAAAGGTGAAGGGGATGATTGGCTTCACAAAGTCTGCAGGGGATTCGAATCTTCCCTTTTCCCTTACCATTCTTGACTGATAAGGTAGCATCGCCGTGAGTTTCAGAGGACGATGAGGGGCGGGCCGGATCGCGAGACGATACTTCTAGTACCCTGGGAATGCCAGGACAATCGCGAAGAAGATGGTCCTCCTTGCATAATCGACAAGGAAACTTGACCTTCCGCGGAGGAGCGGAAAGGGGCCCAACTTCAGGTGTACTCGAGGGGGTAGCTGCACTTGTAACCTCTCCCTTAGGAGCCTTCTTCTTCCTCGTCTTCTTCTTCTTCTTCTTAGCCACCTAGTTACTCGAATCTAGACTTTCACCAGGTGAAGTAGAAGATGAGGACGTGGAAGTGGGCGTGGAAGGGGAGAGATCCACCTTATAATCAACATGATGTTGTTCAGGTGGAGGGACGGATTGACTAGACGGTGAGACGGTAGGGACCAAAGAGGTTAAGAACAACCAGACCGGCAACCCAACAGTTAACCCTGGGAGGGACAACGTCGCCATATAAGGAGCACCAACATTTCCAAAAGGAGCGAAATGACCAGGGTTCCCGTCAGAGGGGATCCCTGGGTTGGTGAACCCCGGAAAAGTTGCCATTGAGAATGAAAAGAAGCCTACTCAAGCTAACGCAAAAAAGATCTACCCAGGTAATGTTAATCGCGGCCAAATAAATTTTAAGACGCAAGGACACAACTTGACCTTTTCATGTTTTAAGAGTCGAGAAAAGGACAAAAATATGACTTTAGTCTCCTTCGAATGTTTAGTGAGCCCGAAGTGACAAACGCTCAGATGAGCCTTTTTGTTTAAGGAGTCTGAAAAGGATCAAAAGTGACTACTTTGGAGAGCTAGGCAAAAATGTTTACCAAACAAATCCGTAAAACTGCATATACACCTTGGCAATCATATGAAAACCAAGGACTTTCCGTACGGCAGTCAATCTTCCCGAATGCTGTGTTTGGTGCGTTACGGCTTGTAAGGTGGCAGACACGGCTTCCTGTGGATAAAGTATGATAACCTAGTGGGGTCTCCCCATATACTCGACGGTACGTGGGAGCTGAAGTCCGTGCTAGACCACTTGTTGCGTCATGGAAGGAGGAATCACCCAACCTTAAGTGAAACAAAAGTGACTAGGTTTAGCAACGCCGGAGCACGTCTCTAGCCTAGACCTCTAACAGTGAGCATTATGTTCCACTGCATTTTTAAGTTCATTCAGTTCATTTTATGGTTGATCTTTGATTAGGTTTCGATTTCCAGGTCCTACCGTATGTAATCTCTCACAATTCCCTAAATGCAACCTATATGCCAAAGAATATCATTTCATTCGATGAACACTAACTACGAGAGAGTTGAGAATTTTTCAATCAAACAAAACGACCAAAAACAATCAAGAACCACTCTAATGCAGCTAATGGAAATAAACGAAACTTTTTCTTTTTCCAAGATCACTAATCAATGAAAAGCTCTAATTTCCATTAACTAATTCAACGCAAAAGAGACTTGTTAGTTTTCTTTTCAATGGCAAAGTGTACTAAATAAATTTTGAGAGATAATAACATCGAGTAAAAGAGAAAAATTTCACTCAATGAGAATGCAATCAAATCCCCAAAACACCAAAACAGTCCTTCAAACCAAGAAAAAGCACAAAGACCTCTATGAGCTACGTGATCTAAGCCCAAACAAAGCCAAGCGAAATCCAAGCACTGAACAAGTGCAAGAGAGTAACCAAAAAGTCGACTGGAATGATAGAAGACCAAAAATTTGACACACAAAGCCACTAGATGTCCTAGGGCTAAAACGTGAAATTGATAGAAAACGACAAACACCCAAAGTATGCAGATGTAATCTATGCACACTTTTCATTCATATCCTGAAAATGAGAATTCTAATCATGCAAGTGTGATCTATGCAAGAGAATTCTCAAACACACGATGATTCTAATGTAATCTAAGAACCAATCAAGTGCAAATCAAGAAAAATAGGTGTGGGTTCCAAAATCATAAACTAAAAACACTCAAAGGCGATTAACACTCATACACAATTTAGCCCCCCCCCCCGGCAAATGAGGGGGAATTTTTTTTGCAAAAACAAAAGCAAAAGGATGCAAAATTGTGAAAAGACTGAGACAAACCTCCAAGTAATGATCAAAGGAAATCAAATTGATAATTTTTCAAAAAAAACTCAAAACCAGTCAAACAAGACTCTGACACACTCAAGTGATTGAAAAAGGTGTAGCTAGACACAAAACCCAAGCTTGGAAGGCTGCAAACAAGCAAACTGGAAAATTTCATAGGCCTGGCGCGACTGTTAGGCTGTAACTCGCACTTTTAAGGGATTGGCGCGGGTTTTCTTTGAGCAACATCCGCCAACTGGCGCGACTGTCAGACTAAAAAGCACACTAATCAAGCTTGCTAGGCCAAAAAACGCAAGTAGTCCAGGGCTTGGTTAACAGTATCCAGGTAGACCAGGAAGCAAGAGACAGCAAGAAATCCAACCCAGAAAGCTATCTAAGCAATCAAACAAGAGAACCAAAGAGACAAGACTAACTCCCCAGCGGAGTCACCAAATTGTTGTGGAGGTAAATCCTCTCTACGGACAAAGACGATCCCTACTAGCCCAGACCGGGTCTAGCAACAATCAAACAATGCTACCACGCAAGTTCCTAATTGCAAATAAAAGTGGATGATGAGAACCTACTTGGATTCCAACTCTAATATTCGTAGAAGAGACGTCGCCCTCGTTCCTTTTCCTCGGCCGGTCACAATCCCCACGATCTCTGTGATTGGACACCTGCACATGCAAAGAACAACACAAATACAAGCATAAAATCCAATAGATGCAACTATATATCAGTCAGAAAAGATATAACTCAAAATTGATCATTACAAAGGACAATGAGAGTGGAACCATAATGATAGTCATCTATTATTGATAAATAACAAAGAAGAATACAACCATAGTTCTGACGTCAAATCCTCCTTTAGCTGGGTGATCAGCTACACAAGTCTTGAAAAGCTTGTTGGGATGGGAAACAAGCCTCTCTCTCTTGGGTGACAAGAATCTCCTCACTTAGATTTGGCCTTATGGGTGCAAAGAAGGCTCTTGTATCTTCAAACTCTTGAATTCCTGGTATTCTCTATCACTATGCTGGAACTGGAACTATTGTAACTATCACTAGCTTGCTCAAGGCATAGAGGCAAGCTTTTATAGATAGAGAAGAAAGAGATAGGACCAACCACATTATTCATGGGATTGGATTTATCACTTGGAAACTTCCATGAAAGGTGGAAAACCACTTTCCCTTCTATGGAGATTCGAAGCCAAACCATCCTAGCTCAACATAGATTCAGTTGGTGAATGGGTTGAAGAGAACCTTCGGGAGCTTGTTGGTTAAAAAATTTACTCAATTCGGTTGGCGCGAGTGTGACTCTGAGACAGAGCACCAATGGCGCGCCCTTTTTAGAGGATTTCCCTCATTGGCGCGGGCAGTGAACTGTGGACCCGCGCTAATGCAAAAAGAGCTGTTTTCATGGGTATTTTGTAGGAGATGTCTTCAGGGCATATGAAGCTCATACTTAGAGGAATATGATGCAAGTGGTTTCAGGTCATGTCACTTCTCACAGGTCCCGGAATGAGTCCTCCAGTGTGCGGGTGAGGGGTAACAGGGATGGTGACAAACAGTGACAAACTGCTGTGTAATAGCTTTGTTCGAGGCATCAGTGTGGATGTGGAAAGGTAGGGCCCAGTTTGGACCTCTCAAGATCGGGGCGGACACCAGCTTTTCTTTCAACTCATCCAGTGCCCCTTGACAATTGTCAGTCCATTTAAACTCAACATCTTTCCCTAAGAGTCCAAACAAAGGTGAGGCTAGCTTGCTGAAATCTTTAATGAATCTTTGATAATATCCTGCTAAGCCTAGGAAACTCCGAACATCTCTTACCTTTTGAGGAGGTGGGACCTTTTGGATGATAACAATTTTATTAGGATCCACCTGTAATCCTTGGCGAGAAATGGTATGTCCTAGCACGGTCCCTTCAGTCATCAAGAATTCACATTTTTCAGGATTGAGGGACAGGTTCATCTCAATGCACTTGGTTATAACTTTTCCCAGATTGGTCAATGCTTCTTGGAGGTTGGACCCATAAGGAATGAAGTCATCCATATAGATTTCTACTGAATCATGGACCAACTCAGAAAATATGCTCAATACTTCTCTCTGGAAAGTGGCAGGAGCGTTGCATAGCCCAAAGGGAAGGACTCGATAGGCAAAGGTACCCCAAGGACAGGTGAAGGTGGTTTTATCTTGGTCTTCCGGGCTGATTTGGATCTGGTTATACCCACTGAACCCATCCAGGAAAGAGAAGAACTTCTTCCCTGCCAGTCCATCCAACACCTGATCTATGAAAGGCAAAGGGAAGTGGTTTTTCTTAGTGGCTTTGTTAATTTCTCAGTAATCTACACAGATTCTCCACTTCCCGTTCTTCTTGGGCACAAGCACTAGAGGCGAAACCCACTCACTATCGGAAATAGGATAGATGAATCCTGCATCCAACAATTTCTGCAATTCTTCTTTGACAATGTCCTTAAGGGCTAGATTCATTCTCCTCTGAGGCTGCCTGACTGGTTTACAATCTTCTTTAATGTAGATGTAATGGGTACAGAGCGAAGGATGGACTCCTTTCATCTCCTTATAGTTCTAGGCAAAAGCATCTAAATGGTTGTTCAGTAAGCTACACAGCTCCTTCTCCTGGGAAGGAGATAGGGAGGAGTTGATCTTTAAAGTTCTCTCGGGAACAAACTCCACATTCTTAACTCTGGGAGAGGTTGGATCAGTCACACAGAGGTCCACCGAGGTGTTGGCTTGGGTATCCTCCACCAATTCTTCTAAGGACAGTGCACTGGGAGGAGTACTTTGAATCAAAGTCTCAATCACATCATCTTCAGTTTGAGGGCCTCCCCTAGTGGTTTCTACTATGAACAATGGTGTAGAGTAGACCTCATCCTCATCTCCTTCTTCCAACCAGAGCGGTAAATAATGTTCTAGCAAAGGCTGGGCAGGAGGGTATAGGATTAGCTGCTTGGACATAGGACCATTTCTGATGGTCATGTTTCCAGCTCGGCAATTGATGTAAGCATTCGCAGTGGCTAACCAAGGTCTTCCCAAAATGAGGGGGTATCCAGTAGGCTTTGCCTTTGGTTGAAGGACCAGGAAGTCCGCAGGATACTGCCAAGAGTCAACAGAGACCAAGACATCCTCCACAATCCCTTCAGGGGTCATGGTGGAGTGGTCTGCCAGCTGTAGGACTGTTAAGGTCTTACTTAAGGAACTTTGAAGGTTGAGTTTAAGCATGGTGTCCCTGGTCATCACATTAATGGCAGCCCCTAGATCAATCAAGGTATGGGGGATAATGGTGCCATTGATGTGGACATCAACTACAGGACTCCCAGGGTCCAAATACATTGGACAGATTACTTGCCCCAACATTATATCAGACAGTTGTCCCATGACATTGATAGTCGAGGCATCTCTCTTTCTCCTGCCTGGGTGCTTGAAACACTTCTCCTTAATCAATTTGTTGTATATAGATACATCTTTGATGGCCTGGAGAAGGGTTATTTTCACACACAACTGTTTTAGTTCCCCCAGGAGTCCAGTCTCCTCTGGGTTTGGTTGTGTGGTTACTGTTAGTCGTTCAGGAAAGGGTGGAATGGCTTTGGGTTCACTTTCTTGTTTCTCTTCCTCGTCCTATGGGGGAGGAGGTTGGCGATCTGGAAGGGTCTTTCTGGATCTCAGGTTGATCTCCTAGATCTCCACAGCATAGGTAGGACATGTTTTTTCCCCAGTGTATACCTACTGGGCGTGTCGGTTGTTGGGGTTCAGGTTCGGTTGGGCAGGCATTTGGGGTTGTTTTGGAGGAGCAGGAGGTAATGGTTGTGGTTGAGCCGGTGGTGGAGGCAAAATGGCGGGAGGAGAGTTGTATTGGGGCCTCCACCCTGGTTGAGGTGCATTCCACTGAGGCTGTGGCTGGACATGTGAGTGAAATGAATGAGCAGTGGGTTGAGAATGGTATTGAGGAGGATAAGACCTCGGAGGAGGGGCAGACCAGGAAGGATGAGCAGGGGGACCCCAAGAAGGCATGTGAGCAGATTGGTTGGGGCTATAATAAGCTTGGGATGTCCCTTGCATCCCCTGCTGGTAAGGTCTGGGTCCAAGCGGTCTCCTTTGGTTGAGGAAGTAGAGAGGTTCAGTGGGTGCCTCAGTCCATTGGTACATGGCTTTGAATCCAGGAAAGGTTGGGCATTGGTTTGTAGGGTGGTTCTCCTCACAAATGAAACATACCTCCACTGAATGCAATGGACACTCGTTCTTAGGGTGCTTCCTCGTACATCTGGGACAGAAAATGGCCAAAGCCCTCCCAGCTTCCTCTTTCTTTTGTTGGATTCAGAAAGTATCAAGTTGCATGGCAATGGTCTGTCTCATCTCACTTTTGAGGTCTTCCATCTGATTAGCAAACTCATGCTTGGAGAAGGTAGTACTAGCTGAAAGTGGATTCCCCCTACCTCTTTTCCGGGCTGCGCTAGAGTGGTTTCTAAACACAGTCTTTATGTCCTCATAAGGTAGCTAGTAAATATCTCCTCTAGCTAGCATGTGAGGGGTATCTAGAAGGTCTTCAGGGACTCCTCGGAGTAGAACCAACTTTAGAGATTCAGGGTCAAGTGTGCACCTGGCCCGTTTATAGCTAAGTTGGAACCTTTCCTCATAGTCCTATAGAGACTCATCATTTCCCATGGTCATCCGAAAGATTTCTCCCTTGGTTTCCTTTGACCTACAGTAATCCAGGTATTTGTTGTTAAAGGCTTGCTGCATCTGAGCCCAAGTAGTGATACTATTTCTAGGTAACCCCATGAACCAGCGTAATGCTGCATCCTTGAGGGTAGAGGGAAAAAGTTTCAACTTTTTCTCATCTTCTGTATAGTCATAAGTTCGACAAAGGACAACAAACTCAAACAGGAAGGTATCAGGGTCTTCAGTGGTCAATCCATGGAAATGAGGTAAGGCTGAGGGAATTATGTTCTTCATTTTCATGTCCCCGTTAGTCTCTCGGATGGGGAAGGTACCTTCTATTCTCTCATCATCGTCTCTACCATTTCTGTTGTCAGCCATAGTCTCAAAATGAATGTTTTCTTGCTCTTCTTCTATTATAGGATCTTTGTATATCTCAGGAGGTTCACCTATAGGTTCCTCTGGATCACTGCCACCAAAGAAGAGAGAAGGGTGACTAAGTGAAGTAGTGGGGGTGTTGGGTGGGAATTTTCTGGTATTATCTCTATTCCTACGAGGCATGAAAGGGCTTTTGGTTGTTTTGTTTTTTTTCTCTGCTTGTACTTGAAAAACTGAAACAGATGGAATTGCAACTATCTAAAATCTATCTTGCAGAAATGAAAATGCGGAATTGAAATGAAAGCAGGGAAAGACTAATCTATTTTGCTAAAATCAAATTGCGAGAAGGAAATACTAGACTACACTTGCAAAATTGAAATTCTATTTTATGCTTGCAGAATTGAAATTCTATCTTACGCTTGCAGAATTGAAAGGTTAATCTACGAAAGCAGGAAATGTCTAATTTACTTTTGCAGAAATGAAATTGCAGAATGGAAATGAAATAAACTATTTAGCAGAAGGCGAGAGTAGGAAAATAGAAGAAAAGCATCAATCACAAATACTCTGACGCTTCCCGGCAATGGCGCCAAAAAGAGGTGGTGAGCTCCAGTATTGTAGCAATAATGCTACAACTCCTGGGACTCCCTTCTTTACTTTTATCAACCTGGTAGTTCGTAACAAACTTGGAAGCAACGGTGCTATATGCACAAGTACTAGCTCTTGTCGCAGCTGTCACTTGGTCAGCTGGCACAAGTCCGCTAGGGGCTCAAGCCAACTTCTATGAGCTCTGAGAAGAAGCTTTTTAACCGATGGATGAAAGCTAATTTAAAGAAGGCTGATCTACTTGCGGAAAGACAGTGAAAAGCTAAAAGAGAACACAAACCCTCGACAAACCCTAATTCTACCAGCTAACCCTATTGATACAAGAAAGAGGATGCAAGCCACTGAAGGAAATTCCATTGACTTCTAGGAAGGTAAATACATGTATCTAAGCTACTTCTACATCAATATCTGAAAGAAACCATCTTTTTGTATTTTTGAATAAGTTGTCAGAGTTATTATGCATATGATTTGACTGTTTTTGGCTGTGCAGAGGTGGGTATGCAAGAAGAAATGCTTGGGAAAGGTCAAGAAGGTTCAGAGAGGGCCTAAGGGGTCCCTAACACCCTTCCATAGAGTTTCACCGAGTTTGGCTGTCAAGAAACCTCATTCGTGAGCCTCTACAGGAAGTCTGCAGGGGTTCTACAAGATGGATGCGATTTTCTGTAGGATGTCTGGAATTTTCTACAGGATGTTCAGTAATGAGGTTTTTGGTGGATGAATGGAGAGGGAAAGGTGAAGGAGTGAGTGTGGAGGTAAGGTGAGGGTTGGAGATGGTCTAGGACTCGGTGGATGGAGTTGTGGACAGGTGTGGATGGCTATATTTGGTTCAAAGAAGACTAAAGCAATGTTACACACAAAACTAGGGTTATGGGAGAAAATGGTGAACAAGAGGCAAGGATTCTAAGCAGAGGGTGGAGTGGATGGTGCTGATGGAGAATGAACAGATGAAGGAGTGGTACAGGTGCTCCGCAAGGCGTTTCTTCCAACCGATCAAACGAAGACTTGGAATTTCAAAAACCTAATTACGATGACCTAATCTGCTAGCTGCCAGTAAAGAGAATGAATCAGAAGTGCGAACTGAAATGAAACCATGTATTTTAGCTCATGCAACTAAGTAAACGAAAGTCTGAACTTGTAACCAACTTCTACACATGGAAATCAAACACTAGCGATTGCATGGCAAAGCAAAATCAGTGTTTTTGTGGGCAGCAAAGTTATCATGATCCCAGCTCCAGATCCTACTGAAGGAGAGGTGAAACCAGAGACGTTTGATGGCCCTTTTCTTGAAGCTTTTTCTATAAACAACCTATCAACTAAATCCGAGCATTCAAAAAGTCTTTCTAACCATTAACAGTGAGCTAGTTAATCAGCAAACTTTAACCTACTTAACAAAAATGTTTTTGCAAATGCATAAAGAACAACTAACAATACATAGAGGAGGCCTTAGCACTCGAGTTGGGCCCAACCCCAAGAGTTGTAGGCTCCTATAAAGAACTCAGATCTGATACCAAATAGAGCTGCTTATCATTATTCAAAAATAACCATCATAATAAAGTTGTACAACAGTAGCTACAATAAAACAGGCTGAGCAAAATGACAGCACTATAGTGCAAAAATAACAATAGTTCCAAAAGTAAACTACGAAGGCTGAGGCCTCCCTACTTATACAATATGAGGGGGCTAGCAGCCCTCCTAGATTCAAGGGACTCGGCTATCCCAACTGCTAGTGAACAATCACTCCTCTAAAAACTATTTGGCTGCCTTTAAAACTTGTTTTGGTGGCCTGTGGAGCTCGGTGTTGAGGGTGGAGATTTCGAGGAAGGCCATTTAGTGCAAGAGACAACCTCCCTACGAATCCTCACCTCAAGCTTGGCTATCAGCTGACCCATGATTGCTCCAAAATTTGTCCAAAAATCTTGAATAACCACGTATTAGTCTCCTAGGTAGAGTGACCACCCTTATTCGTTCAAATAACATAAACATACTAGGAAAACATGCATAATCTATGAAAAATGGAGGATTGAACAAGGATAATTATGCAAAATGAGCCCAATAGGTTACCCAATTTGGGGGCTCATGAAGGAGTCTGAAAAGGAATGAAAGTGACTACTCTGGAAATCTAGATAGAGGGGATTACCAAATCAATCGCAAAACTGCAGAATACTTTTTACGGTACGGAAGTCAATCTTCCCGAATGCTGTGTATAGTGCATTGCGATTGATAGGGTGGCAGACACGACTTCCTAAGGGTAAAGGATGTAGCCTATTGTGGTCTCCCAATATATACTCGAGGTAACGTGGGAGCACAAGTCCGTACTGGAACTTTTCGTCTCAAAGAGGAGGAACCACCCAACCTACGATGAAAGCGATAGTTGCCAGGCTTTACGATGCCAGAATACGTCTCTAACCTAGACTTCTAAATGTTATGCGTTAGGTTCCAAAGCATTTTTATGTTCATTGAAGTTTATTTTAAAGTTGATCTTTCTTAAGAAGTTTTCCTTTAAGTTTCACCGCGTGATGTAGATATACAATTCATAAATATGCAATCTAAGATGATAAATAGTCGTTTACTTTCTTTTTGCAATGAAAATCCTAGCTACTAAGGAAAGAGAGATGAAATTCTTTTAACATAGAGCAGAGAGCACACACTAGATGCGCTTTTCCTAAATCAACTTCAGCATGCAGTCTTAATGCAAATGCACATACATGTATTGTTTTTTAGTTTCCTTAATGTGAGAATGACAAAAAGAAAACTAAGTATAGATCTGAACTATTTTATTTCAAAGCGACAGTACTAACAATTTTCTTTTCAAAGAATGAAAGTAAAGTCAAGACGACACTTTGAGATTTTGAATTTAAAACTACTTTCAACACTTTAAATACTAATGATTCAAATCAAATACAATGGCAAAAGTGTAATCGACTATCTAAAAGAGGAATGCTTTGTGGCACTCTTTTTCTTGAATGAAAATGAAACTTGCGACACTTTAAAATCAAAGGACAACAGTTTGATTAAGCTACTATTTGCAAAGGAGAACTGTATATGATGAAAAATAAATTAAAAAAAATTCACAATTCCTTCTGATGGAGGCTAAATAATGCAAAGGAAGTTGGTTTCAACAGAGATATACTGATCATAGACAACAAAAATACTGAATAAAGCAGAAGACAGTGAAGAAAAAACCAAAATCTGGAGGCAGAAACAGTCTTAGTCAATCATCGCACCTGTAACACAGGGAAATGGGGATGCATCTCACCTGCAACACATGGGAGGTGCGATGCATCCAGATTTCATAGAGCAGACAGTGCGATGGACCAAGGATGAGACTGAGCTTGGTTTTCACTCATAGTTTGCAGCTAAGTTCAGGGATTTAGGCTGAGCTAATGATTGTCAGTAAACACAAAGTATAGGGGCTGATCTAATGAGGTTATTTGAGCTACCATTAGGGAATTTAGGGTGTTTGCAAGCTAGATTTTTAGTTCATAAACCAACCTAGAGATTGACTGAAGCAAAGTTGATCTACTTTGCAATTGCATAGAAAAAGCAATTCGAAGGCTAGCTGGCTTAACTTCAGGCTCCGTCTGTGGTTTATAAAGCAAACAACAGTAACAAAACAAACAAACTATTCGTTCCCCAGTATGGTCGCCATTTTTTTATCGGGAAAACTAGTGTCCATTCAGAGTTGCTAGTCCCACTAAGACGGGTTGCTATCTTAGAAACAAACAAACTAAAGTCACTTGTGTTTTCCTTTATGAGAGATAGATGAGAGAGAAGCAGAGAGTACCAACCTCAATCTTTTGCTAGTCTCCTTGCTTGTTTCCTCTCTCCTTCGATAGAGCTTTCACCACCCCTTTCTCACTTGTCCCACTTCAAAGAACACCTGTAGAGTCAAAGCAGCAAAATACTATCAAAGCGTAGAGATCTATAACCATAAACAATGTAGGATCAGATGTACATTAACCATATAAATGCATATACAAATACAAGATTCAGAGATATACAAGAATATGGAGGAAAACTCAAATAGCTTTATTGACAGAAGTAGTAGAAGAGAGGATTACAACCAAGATGTCTGATCCAACATCATCCTCCCAGCATGAAAGGCCTCTTCACCTCATACAAAGCAAGATCACCCAACAATGTCTTCAAAGAGAAACCAACAACACTTCCTTGCAAATTACAAAATTCAAGCCTCTGGATCTCTAGGATGAGGGATCCATATATAGCTGTTTATAGGAGAGTAATTCAGCTTCTGGGATTTTGATTAGTGTCATTTCACTAATAGTTCTTGGTTCCACTTGGAGATTTCAGATCTCTTATTCATCCCTGGGCGAATTCAAAGAGGCAAGTGTCATATGAGTAGTTTCTAGAAGATTCTCTGGGTTTCCACCTAGCAAACTGCTTCTGCCATTTGTCTATTCTCACTCATCACAACCTACAGAAGGGCTTTCCAATATGCATCGCACCCCCCGTGTGTAATAGGTGAGATGCATCACCCCCTATGCATGGAGCAGTCTGTATGGTCCATTTTTGACCAATTCTGAGTAGTTTTTCATGGAGAACTTTTGGGAGATCATGTAATTAGCTGACCTTGTTCCTTTAGGGTATGAAACAAAACTTTTAGGGGTTTAGAAGCCCTTGTTTTATGGACATATGTGATTGGGGTTGTAGTGCCCAAATATGTCTATAACATGCATCCACAAGTGTTAGTCCAAATAACTAAAGATTCACTCATCAGAAACTCATGCATGTTAGTTTAGAGAAAGACCCAGTTGAGACTAGAGTGAATGGACAATGTACTATTAACTGTATGATTTATTAAGTCTAATATCATGTATGCAATCAATTGAGGATTGTGCAGTGAGGATTTCCCTTTAAATACAGGCTAATTCTCGCAGGAATTGTGCAAAAGAATTAGAAGCTTGGAGGATTGGAAATTTGGCTAAGTATTGGCCAAAGGAAGTCATCAGGCGAAGGATAGGAAATACTTGTGCAAGTTAAGCTCAAGGTTGAGCAGATCATATTGTATTAATCCAAATTATTTGACCAAGGACGCAAGGAATTAGGGGCTTGGAGAGAAGCAAAAGAGGCTAGAGATTAGCTTGAGCTTGCTTGTGAGCAGGGAGACTGATCATACTGAATGTTGGGATTGTTCTTGTGAGAACAAGCATTTTATTATCATCTTGAATTCCTGATTTAATGCAATACAAATAGTAGGGTATTTTCAGGCGAGCTTTCCCTAGATGCTTATTGTGTTATGTCCCATCGATTTATCTTCTTCTTGTTCATATTGTTTTCATTGATCTATTGGCTTCCGCTGGTTGAAAGTAGAAGTAGATTTGTGTCTTGTGCTTTAGTAAATTGCATGAGCTTGTGAATCTACAAGAAATTCTACATATCTCACAACGTACATCCTATATATTTGTACAACTGCATTTTTCTCTCTTATTCTTTTTGTTTTTGTGCATTATGATTTACTATATTTTCTATTGTTTTCATAACAAATTAGACCATGTAGAATTTGTTATATGTTTATGCATTTTCATGTATTGTTGATTACCTTGGATGCAGTTTACCAAACTGAGTTCTTGGGAGATATAGTTGTGTACTACCAAAAATGTTAGTACCTTGTCTAAGGGTGGACAAAGACTATATTTTTTTGGATAGAGATGTTCCATTATTTCTAAGAATGTATTTTTGGATAGATGACATGACAACTTGTTTGATGATTTCTTTCATTAATTGTGTTTGATCAACATTCATAGTGATAGTGTTCATACTTCCTTAGAAGTGTTTCCTTATTATTGGTGATAGTGTTCATACTTCTTAAAGGAGTACTTCTTGTTGCTACTGATAATGTTCAGATGTCTTCAAAAGTATTGTTATATTGTGTTTGATCATTCTTTGTAGTCATACTACTTAAGGGGGAAGGTTGTGTTATGAAATTTGTTTTCCTCTAATCTAAGTTTAAAGAGGGATGTTGGAATCAAAGGTTCTTTGAGCAACTAAAAAGGTAGTGTGGCTCCAATTGTTTCACTAAGACAGGATGTGGCAATCAAGTTGCTTTCTTACCATTCAGTATAATGCGCCAATAAAAAACATGTTGATATTAATACTCATATGAAATGTGGTAGCTAATGGTGGTTTTTTTCTCCAAGACCAAACACATTAATATAATACTCATTCGAGATCTGGTAGTTGATGGTGTCTTGTGTGTCAAGTAATGTCCTACTGAACAACAAGTTGCAAACATCTTCATCACCTCCATCACATTGGTGATGTTTCTCTGACTTCTTACCTTATTAGGGATGTAGGAACTTGTTATCAAGGGGGAATGTTAGCTAATGACATCTTCCTCTTGTGATTCTATCCCTCTAATCATCATTAAGGGGGAATGTTAAAATGCGAATGTATTATTGATTGTCTAGTGATTTTTTTACTAAGTTATTCTTCAGTAACTCATGATATTGTAAAATAGGTTTATCCCACTTGTATTATTGGAAAATCTTTCCTTTCAAACTCTCTTATAATTTAGGTGAAGGAAGATCTATTGAGTGAAACATTGTAATGCAATGAGGTTCACTGCTTATGTGAGAGTGTAGCCTTGTATGCTTGAAAGTTTACCTAATGTATAAAGAAGATACTTTCGTGGATGCTTCCCCACACTAGGGTTTTACCACATAATCCTTGTCTCTCCCTTCTTTTGCCTTGCATTGTTTATTTATTGTTCTTATCTAATGTTTTATTTATTTATTTTACATAGGAAATTAGATTGTGTAGATCTATTATATGTTAATGCATATTTGTAAAATCTAACATGGATTGTTGATTTTTGGCCCATATTTTTTTAATTTGGATTTTAAATCCTCTTAAGCCATTTGTTATTTCTTAATTTACATGAAATTGATCTAGTACATAGTGATCTAGATTGTGTTCATGTGCATTTTGGTGGCTATGTGGCAATGCAATAGAAATTATCTCTTTCATTTGAGTTTACATCTAAAAACTAAAGAAAATATTGCATTGGCATGTTGTTGATGATGCTGGACCGGTCAACATGTAAGGGGATCTCCCTGGTAAGATGTCCCAATTAGACCTTAGACCATTTGGTGTAGGAGTCCCAGCAGTGGGTCATACGATATCGCCTTGACCACGGTTTTGGATAGAGGCAAGTACGATGTCCTTGTTGGTAGCAAGGGTGTGACATATGTAGTAAGTCAAGGAAGGTTCATGAACAGTTCTAAGACACGGAGGGTGAGGTGAGTGCGCCCCTTCGAAAACTGTGAAAGTACATAGTTAAGAAGGGAGGGAACACATGAGCAAAGATGCATCACAACATGGAAGGAAAGTAAGCTAGAAATCCAAAGTGATGGTTAAACCAACAACACATTTCAGTAAGAACCATACATACATATATAGAAAAGAGCTACACATGCATGCGTAAGAAAACAAATACATATATCATTTAGAGTAAACAAGATAAATGAAAGACAATACAACATATGCATGAAATGTGTTGGCTCTACTATATTAAGAAGTGTAAGTTCCAGTCATACAATACAACCATGACCAACCACTAGTTCCGATAGTGGAATGTTACAGTCACTGCCGCCTGCTCCTCCAAAGAGATATACTAGCTCTACACAGTGGAGAAGCCAAGGCTCGTTACAATACTATCCAATGGAAGCTTGGCTGACCAAAAGCCTTTAAAATGAGTTATGAGGGACTATATATAGCAAAGGGTGGGGTAGTCATTGACATTCCCCTTTGTGACAATTCATCTACCCTCATGACCCTTCATCTACTCTATGACTGTTACATCCAAATATCGACACTTGAACTTACACTTGACAAGACATTACATACAATCTGCACATGTCCCCATGCGAGAAAAAATAGGCTTGACCAAGCCATGCAAGACATCACTATGACTTGGATAATTGTGGGAAGACCAGCTCTTAGACATCTTCATGGTGGTTGACAGTAGCGAAATGATGCCAAGCTCGGTAGTCCACGATGGTGTCCGTGTACTCTAAGGTGACATCTTTCTGGAAACGAACTCTTGCCTCCATAACATCCGAGTACACTGCTTGGGCCCCTCTGTCCAACTTGTCTGATAACATGTGCATCATTTTCTTGAGTGCAGTCAGACTGACAACATACTGGTGCATAGTGTTTGCATTGATCACCAAGTCTGGGCAAGTGGTTATGCACATCAACTCATCAAAGTATGAGTCAAGCTCCAGTCGGACTTGTGCCTTTGTCTTTGCCTGGGTGAGTGTCCCAATAGAAGGGATCACATGCGTGTGCAAAAAAACATCCATACTCCTTAATACCCATGCATGGGAAGCCTGTAAACTAGTAATGAGCTACATGAGATCTTCATAGTTCCTAATCTGACTCCGGATGTATGCCTTCAGCTCGACCGCTCTGGGCTTCATCATCTTGGGTAAGTGTAACGGGGCTCCCTTGTATCTCATTGTCCATGTTTGCATGTAATCAACAACAACATGCACATTTGAAAAGATAAGTGCTCTCCTCGCACACCATTGTTGCCAACTGTTGAAATGGACAACTGCCTTATGCACGATACAAAACTTGGAATACAACACCCGCATGACTGTATCAAGGGACAATACTTCATCCAATATTTCCTACTTTAACTCTGCTTAGGCGGATGCTGTAACAAATTCTCCTCCCTGCTTGGCCGTCTGTAACTCCTTATCCATTTGCTCGTTCTCATCTATCAAGAAGCAAACACTCGAGCTAGTGGCTTCGACATATGCTCTGGTAGCATTGGCCAATGCTGCTAGATGTTTGCACACATCAGACACGATCACTTGTTCCTCAAGCTGTGCAGGAGATGTGTGATCATTCGGGTTCAACATTCTATGAGATTCCATAACTCTATGTTGGGACTCATCGAATGAGATGTTATGCATCTCTCCCTCAGGATTATCTCCAAGGATTTCAGTGTCTCCTTGGTCACTTGGGACTTGCTCCACTTCTAGATTCGGTGAAGCTAGTAGGTTGACCTCTTGGTGGCGAGGCATGAGGTCGATGTCTTGTTCTAACCCCTATTGCTCCATATCCATATCCATCTGCTTAAGTGCTTGTTCAATCTCTTGAGAAAAGTCCTACTCCTTCGACTGCTCACCTTGCTTGCTTGGTGCCAACTGTTCGAATGAGTTGACTACTTGTATGGGTGCAGTTTCGTCTGTCTGTACATGTTGCACCCCCTGCTGTACCTATTCCTATTGCACTTCCTTCTCCTGCCTATGCAACTCTTGTTCCTTCCAGAGTTTCTCCTTCAACGGATGCAACTCCTTCTCTGTTTACTCCATTATCTGTTTTCTCTCTGCCTTTCCGCGTTACTCTTATTGCGTTATTGCCTCTTCACCTGTATTGCCAAAGCTGCTTTCTGTACAAGTGGGTCTACTCGGAACTTACAACTTTTTTCCTCCTCCATGCTATCGACAATCTTCCTCTTGCCTTTGTTGTGAACTGGTATGTTTACCTCTACTGCTTCTACTACTGGTGCTCTCCTCGATGCTACTTCACGTTGCTTAGTTAACCATTTCACAGTGATGTCGAACGGTTCATTGGGTCTAAAGAAACTATAACAATATCTCCATGGATCCTCCTCTGCCAATGACAAGCCCCGTGGATCCACTGAAACTGTACTCTCTCGCAATAATCTTTTACAAGACAATGCAGGTCATATGGATTGTAGCTTTGGGTGTTGAATGGATATTTCCTAATCTCCTCTGCTTCAACATCCACATGCTTGAAATTATGTATCTCATATAACCTGATCTGCAATGGAAGAGCGGACCAAGGTGCCTTCTTCTTTCGGTGTAGCCTAGCTGATAATCCTGTTGAGATGTGGTATGATACTTCCTACATGACGAGCTTGTCCATGAAAAACTTCAATAGAACATGTAGAGGCTTCTCCATGATGTACATCCGTATGAAGGTGCTGGATGGTGAGGCATACCAATTTTCTATATCAATCAGTGCCTCCATTGCTGCCTTCGACATGCAGGGTCGATCCTCTTCAAATATCATTTTGTACATAGGGGTGAAAAAATGATCAGACAACTGTGTGATAACTCCTCTCAAGCTGCATTCGGATAACATTTTACAATAAGTGTTCACAGAGGTCTCCGCCAATGTCCATGCCCAATTCAAGTCGGGAACTCCTCATGGGCACAGATTGCATCCAAGATATAAGCGGACATGTAGATTTTTTCTTGCTGACCTTTAGGTGGCTGTCGAGCTCTTGTAACCTATTCCTTCAGCTAGTGAGACAACATGTCAGACCAGTTGCATGCTTTCCCTTCACTGGCTAGTTGGTCCAACGCGATCACCAAAATTTGCACAAAGGTTTTCGTTATCTCTTGGCCATACAAGTGACATGCAAAGATGACCAAGTATTGATACACCTTCCATAGTATCTTCGTCTTCTAGACCTGGTTGGGTGTCATCCTGAATTTGGCCGGCTCTTTTACCCAGTTCTTCAAGATATCCTTGGAGTTAGCATTGTTGGTGGGTATGCCGAAGGGTGTCTCCAAGGTGAGCACGAGCTTCGACATATGGTACATATGTTCATAATCATGTACCCTGAAGGTAGAAATCTTTGTCCTGCTGACACTGCTAAATGTCATCATCTTGGGATCAGTGTGAGAGACGATCTAATGTATCATGTCTGTGCATGGGAACACGAGATACCTGCATGCAATCTGGTACAAGCCGGACTTGTGAATGTTCACATAGACTTGGTGGTTTACGAGGTCTTCCTCAAATGTGCCTGAAAATGCATCATTGACCTCTTTCCATTTCAACTTGTTGTCCTTGTCTACAATCATCTTGGTGTCTTTATAGATCGACAAACTTGTAGACACTCGCTCAACTGCTGCTCTAGTTGCGCTTTCGTCGGTGTCCTTTGATCCTGCTCTTTTGGAGGCCATTGATCCTGAACTGCTAAGAGGCAGATGAAAACCTACTAGATCTAGAGACATTGCGACATGCATGGAAAGAAATCTATCAGCTAAAACCAAATCAAACTGGAGGAATGACATGCAAAATACCTGGGATTGACTGGCATGGATTGCACAATTTTTCCTGGGAGGCTAGGAGACTAGCTGTCAAAACTACGCAAAAGGTAGTCTGGGATGCTAGGAGGCTGGTTGGCTACTGGAATTTCACAATGCACAATATAGACTGGCCTGCTGGATGCTAGGATTGAACAATGTGCAATTGCAACTGGCAAGGGTTGCAGGCCCAGTGACTGCATTGCGCAATTTTATGGGCCAACAATCACTTTCCCTTAGAATTTCAGAATGCAAGACTGGAGGTGATCTAGGTGGATGTTGGTGGCCACCTACCTATCCCACTTGGATCCCCACCACTGTCTCTTTTAGTTTTTCAGTTTCCTTAATTGTAGCACAGTTTACTATTTTTAGCAGTTTTTCGGGTCGTGAACTTCTGGAGCCGTTTTGAGGCCCTAAACAACATTTTTTTGGGAAAAATAGGAGAAACAAGCATCCATGGACCAATTTTTCTCTTCCAAAAGTTGTAGTCCTCAGATAGATCTTTCTAACGAGCTATTGTGCTGTTGTTGGGAAAAGTATCCAATACAGAATGACCCTATCCCACTCTAAGGGTGATAGTACCTCAGCAACAACTGAATGCAAAGCTATTCAAGATTACTTCTTTATGAGATGTAAGAGAGGGGAGAAAGAGATCCATTAACCATTATCTTCCGCTAATGATTGATCCAATATTCTCTCTTTGTTGCTTGCTCCCAGCTCCTTGCTCTTTCACTGGCCCAGCTACACCAAGATCCTGCAAAATGACAAGAGAGGGAAACTACAAGAAGCATACATTCATAATTGATTCAAGGATTAGAATAAATCAAATATACAAGTATCAATACGCCAATGAGACACATGCATATAGAAGAACCTCAAATGCTTTATTAATGGAAGAAGTAAAGTTCTGAGAGTATTACAACCATAAGAGGCCCAATCCAGCAACACCTCCCAGCAGAAAGAAATATCCTCTTCACCTCCTTCAAGCAAATCACCCAATAGTTCTATACTCAAACCAACAGCACTTCCTTACATTCACAAGATTCCAGCCTCCATAGACCTCATGAGAGAGCTCTATATATAGGAGATTTGGAGAAAGGATGAGTCAGCTTGAGCTTGGCATGGAGCTGACTAGTGTCCTCTCCCACTTCAGTTATTCTTCAGTTCTTGAGTCCACTTGGAGGTTCTTGCTTCCACTTGGAGATCTAGATCCTCTTACTCATCACAAGGCGAATTCCCTGATCCAAGTGTCATTTTGGAAGCTTCCTGGGCATTTGACACCTTGAGGAATGACTGTGCCACTTGGCCAAACTCGCCCAACGCAGGTAGCCTTCATTGCTTTTGACATTCAGCGCAGGTACAGAGTGGAGCAGTTGACATTCAGCGCAGATGCTCAGTGGAGCAGTTGACATGTTCCAGAATTAGCTTGTTTTTGAGTGTTTTCAGGTGGAGAACTGATATTTAGTGCTGTGGTTTGCTGACCTTGTTCCTCTAGGGGTAGGAACAACATGTTTAGGGACTTTGGATCCCTTAGATTATTGACATTTCATGCTTCATGCTGTAAGGCACAAAAATGTCTATAATAGTTGCCCCCTAAAGTATGAGGTCGTTTATCGGGTGAAATGCTTTATCAGGGGGATCCGAAGTTCATTCAATCGCTGAGAGGTGACCTGTAATAAAATACAATACAATACATTATTTTTCATTCTGCTTTCATGATCTAGCTGAGGCGGGCATTCCCATGCTCAGCTTTATAAATTCATTTCGGTACATAGAACAGACGATCGTCTGATGGTAGACTGATAATTCTCTGCTGAAATTATCATCCTTTGAGTAGGATGATCATCTGCTGCAATGATGTACATATCAAATGTCTTTATATTTCCTGAATATATATCGCAGCCCGGATGGATGAAACTAGATCCGGGGTCTTCAAACTCGTTCGATCTTCACTCTAAGTACAAGTCGATCCATGTGAGAATTGCGCTGAAGTCGAACATGGAAAGACATCGCTTGATTACCGGTCAATAATGTAAACCGTTAACAAGCACGAGAGGAATCACCGGTAATGATAATGACCCTCAAGGTACTGCAGTACAATTCACGTGGTGTGAATAAAGGACTTGGCGTCGAACACCACGCAAAATCTTCTGGTCGAAGGTCATTAATGTATACCTGTCGCCGGAAGTGAGAAACTTGCCATTGAGGCATGCAAGCTTCAAAGTACTGGGGGGTTTGTCCCTAGATCAACTTCTTGGATAATGAGCTGAAGTCGACAAGAAGCGATCCGTCAAAGGAGGGCCTTAATGAATCCCACATCAGTGACACGGAACGGAGCTAATGATTTTAGTGGAGGTGAAAACAATCTGTGAAATATGATTCAGGGTGGCGATCATGGGTGGATGAAGGATAATGTATGGCAGTGGATGGGACACGGTTGACTCTTTCTGAACAACATCTCTTGAAAATATAACGACACTGATGTGATGGATCGGTAGCATTACCCCAAATGTGGATGGTTTGGCGAAGACCATGGTGATGAGACCGGTGAATGAAACAACCCAACCCGTTGTGATACAGAGGACAAAGTGTCATGTTCAAGAGCGACTTGCTACCATTAAAGCTTTGAGGTTCTCCCAATTTTTCCCCAGTCATTTCTGACCAGTACCTCTTTATTTTTGTCAAGCTTGAGGAGGATAACATATGCTTGTTCTATAACCTGCCCTTCGGGCAAGCCCATCGCTATGTTTTAACGAGCCTAGCGATAGGGAAACTCGTTCTCGTCTAAAGACAAGTTTGTCGCTATTTAATCATTTTAACGAGTCTAACGACAAGGAAAACTCGGTCCTTTTCATTTTTAGAGAGTCTGAAAAGGTACAGAAAGTTAACTCCAAAATTCCTTTTTCGTCATCTAATCCCTTAAGTCCGAAAAAGTATAAAACAATACAGAAGAGATGAGTTTTTGATAACTTTAACGAGCCGAATAAAACAAGCGCTCGACCTTTTTGTGTAATAATCCCTCAGGTCCAAAAAGATTAAAATATAGAGGAGGGATAGCTCTTCCGGTCACTTTAACGAGCTGGAAGGCCAAAACTCGGCAAACTTTTCATATTTTACGAGTCAGGAGAAAAGAGCTCAAAGAAGACTCGTCTTTTGAGGAACGAGTGATAAACAGGGATAACAGTAGATTCCAGGTACAGGTTGGAATTTTCCAATCACGGCAGTGTCACAAGGATGGCTAGGTGAAATCACTCTTCGCAGCTGTTCCTCAAAATAGGTAAACAATCATATGGAGGTGAACGATTGGCCAAATGGAATGGAGGTGGTGGGTGCAAACACGACCAAGGCTTTTTATGGCTAATAAATTTACGATCACAATGGTTATTTACCGGAATAGGTTCATTTTTTAATGAGCTTGAACTCTGGAGGAAACTCTTGCTCACGCTTTTCTATTTTTTAACGAGCATAAATTCCGCGGTAAAACTGCTCGATTATATGGTCAAATTTTGATTTTTTACCATTACTAGCTTTTCTCTTTTCAAGTATAGTACTGCATTTTCAATTGCTGCAACAAACTTTGTTAGAAATGAATAATATTTGCATGAAAATGAGATCATAACCCTAATATTTCACTTTGAACTACATAAAAAGCCATTAAAAGGTGTTTTTACCTCTCATTTACCATTTCATTTGCATTTGGTTTGTTGGAGCTCTGGAGGTGCCTCTTCCCCTTTGATTTTCACCAGCTGATTTCAGGAGATTCTGCGGACGATTTTCGGCGCCGTATGGACCAGGTAGGAGCTAAACCCTAGCTCTTTCTTTTCATGGTTTTCTTTTCCAGTTTCATGCCTGTTTCCCAGTCTTTCAGAGCCCCTGGGGTTTTTCCAGGGCGCCCTAGGTTCAGCGCAGGTTCCCCTTTCGAAACCTGCGTTGAATGTCAAGCTGCCTTAAGGCAGCCTGACCCTCAGCGCAGGTGGGAGACTCTCTGTCTGCGCTGGGCTCAGAAAAATGGGTTTTCAGGTCATTTTTTGATGAATTTTCGCCAGTTTTTCATCAAAATCAGGAACTTACTCCTTCTCTTGTTTGCTTTGCAGGGAACCTTGAACAAAATGTCCCTTACATGGCGAGAACGAGAACATGAAGAGGAGGACATGATTTCCCTCCATGATCCGGTCACGGTGAACGCGCTGCGGAACTGTGGCCTGCTGAAGTTCTTCCGTATCTCTAGCATGAGAGCACAGATTTCTTTGCTGCAGTACATGCTTGATGCTTGGGATCCTGTTAACCAAGTGTTCTAGATTAGGGGAAAGGCCATCCCCTTGACCATAGAGGACAAGTACTTCTTGACTGGACTGTCAAGACGAGGTGCCCCCATTTCCTTGTCAGGTACGGCCCAGGGGACTGATTCCACCAGAGATTATGTCCGCCAGTATTGCAGGGAAGGTTCTCAGCCTAGCAGAGATGGCAAGATTATTATCCGTGAGATTAATGATCGGGCTCTCAGGTCCATTCTGTTCACTATTGGTAGGATGGCCGGCAGTGCAGCTCTACATGTTGCCAACAGGTCCTATATGCAGCACGCCTTGGAGTGTCTCCAACCGAAAGTATTCAACTGGTGTGATGCAGTACTTGTTCAGATGAAAAGTCAATTGACCAAGGTAAAGGACGGGAAGCTGAAGAACTTTGGATTTGGTTCTATTCTGACTGCCTTCGCCTTGGAGAAAATCCCACTGATGCAGTCTCAGTACATCATACTCGACTTGCCTTCTCCGACCGAGCCGCGCATGCAGAGGTGGGTCGACCACATGTCTAGGCATGCTGGTCAACCTCAGATTAATTTTTCTGAGGCCTTCTTTAGGTGGTTCGAGCGCCAGGAGATGGGATTTTCCGAGTATCCATATGTGGGTATGGATTTCCGAGGTGATCCAGATTTGGTGTTACCGGATGGCGAACAGTGGGGCGCCATTGGTAAACTCCTTGACCATATTACTGTTTACTGTTCTTATTCATAATGTTGCTGTGCTTTATTCTATCAAGAATTTTAATTGTACTCTTGGGTGCATGCAGATATTGGTCCTGTTCATCCAGCAGTTCGTCCGAGATCGCCAGTTGCTGCCCCGGCAGTGGAGCCCGCTAGGAGAGCTGTTATTTGCGATCTTGACGATACTGAGACCCTTACAGCTGTGCAGGAGCAGGTTGAGAGCCTTACTCGTGGTCTTCTGGATGTACAGATTGACGAGTTACCTTTACAGCTGCAGCGGCATACTATTGGTGTGCCTAGACGATGGACTCGTCTCTTGCGCATGATTGCACAGGCCGTCACGTACTATCATGAGCACCACTAGGCTAGGGTGCCCCCTAGCATCTTTTTTGAGTTTTTAGGTCATATGACCAATTTTGTCTTGGTTACAAAACATTATGTATGAACTATATAAACAACTTATATATATTTTGATTTTCGAGTTTTATTCTGGTTGATTTATGTGATCCATATGTACAATCTTTGATGATGTGTCCTTTTTATAAATGTTGCAAATGTCTATCTAACACATAGTTTGCTAATGAGTCAGTTAATGTGTTTAAGTTTCATGAAATATGTTGATATTGAATTGAATCAAATCGTCTTTCCAAGATCTTAACCCTTAGGAACATGCGATAAATAGCTGGATTGCGAACAGAATATATACCATTGAGTTGTAGTATTACGAGCTGTGAGTCTAGCCTGACAATTAGTCGGCATATGCCATGTGTAATGGCATCAGAGAGTAGTTCTATCAACGCGCTATACTCAGCGATGTTATTCGTTGATTGCCCAATACATACACCTCTGAAACTTACTAACTCGCCGCTTGGATCAAAAATGGTCCATGCTGCGGAGGATAGGTTCCGCGAACTACGACTCGCTCCATCGGCATATCCAACACATGTGTCCAAAAGATTCGACATCTGCAATAAATGAAAAGGTGGATCACTCGACCAGAAAAAATACTTTAGCGAAAACAAAATACAACAAAAGCATGCAGGTTACTATTTAAGCATAGTAACGCTTCAGGTACAGCCCGTTACGGGGCTGCGCCAGTGGAATTCCATCGTAATCCATTAACTCATAGGCTCCTTTTGCTAATACCCTTTTAACAATATAGGGGCCCATCCATAAGGACTTGAATTTCCCTGCTCCCAATTTATCGGATTCTTGGTCATAAAGCAAGACCAAATCACCTTCTGAGAAGACACGGGGTTTGACATTTTTGTCAAACTGAGCCTTGACTCGTTTCTTATGAGCTTCGTTAGCCAAAGCGGCATCACGATGGGTTTCATCCAATTGGATTAGTTCCAAGAAACGAGCCTCTTCTTCTGAAGTTCCGGGGAGAAGATCTATTGCGAGTTTAAGCGACGAAATTTCGCACTGGATTGGCAAGACTGCTTCCAGGCCATACACCAGTTGAAAAGGTGTGAACCCGGTTGCGTTCTTTACCGATGTTCGGTAAGCCCACAAAGCTGAGTACAGGATTAGGTGCCATCTTCTTTTATGAACCCCGATCATCCTTTGCAACATACGCTTCAGGACCTTGTTGATTGCCTCAACTTGTCCGTTGGCTTGCGGATAATAGGGGGTAGAGCTGTCGTGAGATAGCCCTAGCTTGGCAGCTAATTCGACCATCATGTGATTGCGAAAATGCGACCCATGATCTGTAACTATAGCCTGTGGTACGCCGAACCTGGTGACTACATGATTGAAAAAGGAAAGGGCAGCTGTTTCACCAGTGTTATCCAATGTAGGCATCGCCTCGGCCCATTTGGTAAAATAGTCAACAGCGACTATAATATACCCATGCCCCCCGGTCGAGGTGGGGTTACATTGCATGAAATCGATGCCCCACTTGGCGAAGGGCCCAATAGCAACTATTGGCTGTAAAGGTGCGGGTGGTCGTCTGGTTTTGCTATCAAAGATTTGACAAGCATGGCAACTTCTAACTGCGGTTATGCAATCTTTGAACATGGTTGGCCAGAAGTATCCTGCTCGTAAGATTCTTTGTGCTGTTGCATATCCAGATTGATGCCCCCCACACACGCCTGAATGACACTCATTCAGGGCTTTTTCGGCCTCCTCATGGGTAAGGCACCTCCTCAGAACTGTATCGATACCACGACGGTAAAGCGTATCACCGACGATCATGTAGTCTTTTTCTTGGTATCGTATACGTTTTTGTTCGGAGCGAGAGGTGTTAGGCCTGAATTTTTGGGTTTGGAGATAAACTATGATATCTCCATACCACTCATCGCTTATAGATATCAGAAACAAACTTTCGTCCACGATTGACTCTTCCGATGTTTCATCGTTGGACGACGATGGGAGATCGCACAATAATTCTGCGAAAACTAGAGCTTTCTTTGACTTGGATTTTACAAATTCTAGATCAAACTCTTGAAGGATCGCTATCCATTTTGAATATTTGCCCCCCAGCAACTGTCGCAACAGTATATAAGTCATGGGGTTGCAATCTGACAAGATGGTAGTTTTCCGAAAGAGGACATAATGTCGAAACCTTTGAATCGCTTGAACAGCTGCAAGCGCTAGTTTTTCAACATAAGAATATTTACTTTCTGTATCGTTTAAGTTTTTACTTAAATAATAGATAGGATGTTCAATTCCATCGACTTCTTGAACTTAAACCATTGCAATGGTCGTATCCGCTGCAGCCAGATATAGGTTAAAATCTCTTTGATAGTCCGGGGCGTACATTAATGATGCTTTTACTAGACAATCTTTCAGAGCATCAAAGGAAGTTTGCGCTACCTGGTCCCAGACAAAAGGTACATCCTTTTTCAAAAGACGAGTATAACCTTTAGCAAGTTCTGCGTAATTTGGAATGAACCTCCTCAGAAAGTTTGCTTTCCCTTGGAGTTTCTGAATCTGAAGCAAATTTGAAGGTGGAGGCAAATTAATGATTGCCTGAACCTTACAGGGGTCGAGACGAATCCCATCCTTAGAGACTACAAAGCCAAGTAAACGACCAGAACCAACGCAAAACACACATTTGTGTGGATTGAGTCTTATCTTGTAGTGTCGGCAACGTAGAAATATCGCTCTTAAATGCTGCGGATGATCAGTCCGCTTTCGCGAATGAGCCGGAAGATCGTCGAGATAAGGTTGAACAATGTTCTTGATGTCATGGAAGGCATAATTCATTGCCCTCTGAAACGTCGCCCCTGCGTTCTTTAAACCAAAGGGTAATTTTCGATAAGCGAATGTGCCCCACGGACAAATAAATGCAGTCTTTGACTGGTCCTGTGGGCGGATATTAATTTGATTATACCCGGAAAATCCATCCATAAATGAAAAGATTTCACAACCGGCGCATTCATCAATTATCTGGTCGATGAAGGGTGTAGGGTAGTTGTCCTTCGGACAAGCTTGGTTTACATCCCTATAATCGACACACACTCTAATCGTCCCTTGTTTTTTCATAACAGGGACAATATTCGATACCCAATCGGTTAGAGGAACCGGGTAGATGAATCCAGCATGGAGAAGTTTTTCAACTTCTGCCTTAATGGCAGCGGCTTTCTTCGGGTGCACTTGCCGAAGCCGTTGTCTTACTGGTTTGACATCAGGATACATTTTAATTTCATGTTCAACGATACTCGAGTCAATGCCTGGCATTTCATCATATGACCAAACAAAGACATCTCTAAATTCGCGAAAAAGAGCGTTATATATTTCCAGTTCTGAAGGGGAACAACCTTTGCCGACATAAATATTCTCTACAACATCTGTTTTAGTCGAGATATTTATGGCTATAGTCTCTTCAATATTGGATAGGTTTCGCTCGGAATCCACCGTGTTTACAGTATTTGTTAGGAATTCAAAAACTGAAGGGTGATAAAGGTCACTTTGAGTATCTTCTTCGTATTCCGGAAGAAGGGAACGATGGTGGTGATCATTCCATGGTGCCCCCTCAATCATCATTGATTGTAAGATTCCTTTGTCAGTCCCATGTACTTTTGACCAAGGATCTAATGGGGATCCATATTCTCTAGACCTATCTACCCAAACGCTTGACGAGCGTTGATTTGGGTTCGCCTCCCATGCTTGAAACATTGATTGCTACAATATTTCTAAAGGGCTTGGGGGCAAAACCGTTGAATGATCCATGTTGACCTTCGTGGAAGATATCATGTTGCAGGTTGCTACAAATGGTATATTTCCCATATTAATAGGAGGTGGTAGCGCGAAAGTTCCCATCAATGTGGGGTCTTTCAATAATCCTACTCCAATATCTTGAATTGAATGGTTGCTCTCATGGATCATGGGAATGCTTCCTGTAACTTGTGAACCATTAGGGAGGAAATTCTGTTGGTCGACGATCGTAATCCCTCCTTCAGATGGGAACGCGATCTTCCTAAAATAAGTCGACACGACAGCTGCCATGGCATAAATCCATGGTCTACCCAGTAGGATGTTATAGTCAAGATTTCCATCAATGACTTCTACATCAATTTCTACTGTTTTTCCTCCTAGTTCAACTTTCAAGTTATTAAGGATACCGTATGGGGTATAAGTCCTTCCGTCGAAAGCTTTTAATGTCGTCGAAGATCGCGACAAGGTTGGAGATCCTAAAGTTTTCCAGCAACTCATCGACATAATACATGTCGAGGCTCCCTCATCAATTATTGTTCTGTGAACAGTTTTGTTGAGTGCTTTCACTTGAATAAGGAAAGCTAGCTGAGCTGGTAACTGAGGATCATATCCCTTGTGATCAAAGGATACAAGATTGGAATCCTTGGGATCAACCCCACCAATTTCCGATAACAACGCCTGCCTTTGGGTTGGACAATTTTGTAGCACTTCAAGAGTCGACATAGCGGATGGCGATTGGGCCAAATCTTCCACTATGTTATAATGTTGCGCCGCTCTGGCGCGAGGATTAAATGTTGACTTATGTACTACACCTTTTGGCGGTTTTATTGTTAATTCAGGGATGGTGGGTGTTACAACTTCTGTCGAAGTTGTTGTCGAACTACTTGGTTGATCTTTACCTTTTTCGTTCGACAGCTGAGGATTCCCATAATCTTTGTTCCTTGTCGAAATCAAAGCATCATTCTGCTGCTTTGAAACCGACAACATAAGTACTTGTGACGGGAAGCATTTCCGCTATCAACCAGATTTTGACCTGGGTTGGGAAATGGATCAGTTAACACAGCTGAGGTTTGGGAACTTTTAAAGAACCTCTTTAACTCAGCTTTGAATGGGCAATTCTTTGTGCCATGATCCTTATCATCACATATTAGACATGGATAATTTTGTTTCCCTTTGCCAGGAAGGTTTGAAGAATTTTTTCTAGGGGATGACTCACCCTGTTTCTTCTTCTTCCCTTTGTTTTGCTTCTTCTTGCTTCCTAGTTGATTGGTTTCTTTGCCTTTATCTTCCGATACAACATTTACTTCCGAAGCAAGAATTTCTTCTTTTGCATTTTGATCCGAATTCTTACGAGCTTTCTTTGATGAAGCCCTTATCGATTTTGTGTTTGCTGTGCCAATCACGCCATCACCGGCATGAGAGTCACTATTTGATTTAGGAGGGGGAGGAATTGAAAATTCCGGTCTAGGGGCGTCAGGTATTTTGTCGTAGAGCGTGCCGGACTGAGTATAAACTAAGTCCAAATATTGCGCACGAGCAATGACTTGCTCCTCTGTTACGACTCCCCCCTTGGCCACATCTTCCGTAATAGCCGGAAGTAACGACTTTATAAACCATTCAGCTAATAGCTGATCGGGAACATATGTTTTCACCATCCTACGACGACGACGCCACTCATGTATATGATCAGATATATGGGTAGCAGTTGTCTGTTTGAAGTTGGTTAATATTTCTGTTCCCGTTTCATACCTTATCGGTAATTGAAAATGTGTTAAGAAAGTCGTGGCTAGGGAACTAAAATTGTCGAAAGAGGCTCTTGGAAATTCAATATACCATTTAGCTGCTGGACCTGTCAATGTCCTCTGAAAAAGGTGAAGTCTTATCGAATCGTCGTTTAGGGTGTTCGACGAACACCACAGATGAAAAGTCATCACGTGATTCAATGGGTCTTCACCTGGATTTCCATTGAATTTAGGAATGTCAGATGGAAGTTTATGAGGAATCGCTGGCCACCAAGGGGCATAAGAAATCGGATCATTGGTTAACCGGTGTAAATCGGGTAACTCTAAAGTTGCCACGAATGGTTACTGTTGATTCAGGTTAGGCGAAGCGTAACCAGGGTACGATGGAATCGCTTGAGCAGTGGGCCTTTGCATACCAGCATAATGTAATTGATGTTGGTATGACTGATACGGTTGGTGGACTTGACCACTGTAAAGTGGTTGGTTTTGACCGTTTTGGATATATGGTTGTCCACTGTTCGCAAAGATCTGCTGCTCAGAACCTTGGTACACTTGCTGGAATTGCGGTTGTTGGTATTGTACAAGCCACGGTTGTGACGCCATGTTCTGTTGTGCTATGCTAACCGTTGGACCAAGGTGTGGGGTAATTGTACCCGTTTGGACCTGTGTCGCCCCACCAGTTGGCGATTGTGGTTGTGACCCATGGTCAAGCGGCTGTTGCATTACAACCTGAGAAACCTGAGGTTGGCATACAACAGGTATCGCTTGAACTTGTGACACTGTTACAATAGCCGGTGTGGTTGGGATGTTCGTCATAGGTACACACTGTTGCATAGAATATACAACCCTTGGTTGTTGAGGTAGCATAGGTACCCAACTACTTGACGCAATTCCAGTATAACCTGAACATTGTTGTGAACTCACGTATGGGTACCCTCCCGGAGGGGGTAATGAAAGGGCATATTTCCCCCCATACGGTATCAATCCCGAACTCAAGGGGATTGATTGCCCAGATTGACCTCCAAATGGATCAATTTGGCGAGTTTCAACATAAGAGTTGTCGGGAATTACTCCGGATGAACAAACTGGAACAGACCATACTGTCGAAATAGTCCCTTGGTGGACTCCTTCTAGCGGTTGTGAGCTAGTTGGGACAGCTGGTATGCCGGCAAACATCGTCGGAGTGACGGCAGGGGCTTCTGCTGTCGCTGTGTCATTTGACACAGTCCTAGATGATGACGGTTGTTTAGACAATTTAAGTCTATCCAATAGATTGCCTAGCGATTCTACAGGGACTTCCGCTTGTGGTGGATTAACTTCTGATGAAGGAAATAGAGTGACCCCGACTCCAAAATGAACTGGAGTACTTGCTTGCGGATCCTCTGCAATTTCCTCTATCGCAATCAAACCGGGTGGAAGAGGAAGACCGTCAGGTCCGTAAAATATTTCTGGTGCCGAAGAAGTGGTTGCTTCGACAGCGACAGTTGTTTGAGGAACAAAACTCTCTGGACCGGTTACAGATGGAACTGGTTCAGTTACACAAGTATTTGCCCCCAGACTAGGATCAGTACTACTGTCCTTCTGTGGCTGTTGAACTTCTTCTATAGAGGCAGGGTTTCCAGAAATGTTAGGAGTAACCGGCACCTCAGATGTAGTTGGAACACTTGTTCTAACTTTCAAAGGAGATTTTGAACCGGTTAAACGAGTTCGCTTTGTCCGTACTGTTATCGATTCCGGAGACAAAGACGGTTGACTCGTAAGCCTCCGCGAACGACGGGGTTTCAATTGACTTTCTTCCACGATTGCGGATTACTCGATCAACTAAAATATTAAAAGGGGAAATTTGTGTTTCCGAATTGAATGAATTTTATTAGACGCTTTTAGACACAACTTGCTTTTTCACTTTTTAAGAGTCGAGAAAAAGCTAAAGATGACTCTAGTCTCCTTCGATGTATTAACGAGCCCGAAGTGACAAATGCTCGGTTGGACTTTTTCAGTTATAGAGTTTGAAAAAGGCCAAAAGAAACTGCTCTGGAGATCTAGGCAGAGGGTGTGCCAAACCTTTCGCAAAACCACAGAATACGTTTTACGGTACGGGTGGTCGATCTTCGTGAATGCTGTGTTCACTGCATTGCGATCAGTAGGACGGCCGACACGGCTTCTTATGGATAAAAGATATATGCCTATAGGGGTCTCCCAATATATACGCGACGGTACGTGGGAGCACAAGTCCGTATTAGTGCCACCGACTCTCAGGAGGAATCACCCACCTTCGTCGAGATCGACAGTCACTACGTTTAACGACGCCGGAACACGTCTCTAGCTTAGACCTCTATGTGTTTGCGTTATGTTTCAAAGCGTTGTTAGGTTCATTCAATATATTTTAAGTTGATCTTTTTAAAGTTTTCCTTTCAAGGTTCACCACGAGATGTTTTGATACAAATTCCTAAATGCAGTCTAAGATGAGAAGCAAGCTTTTTCAATCTTTTCGACTTATGAAAATCTTAACTACTGAGGGAAAAGAGAGATAAAATCCTTTCACATAGATCAAAGAGAACTCACTAATGCACTTTTTCCCTAAATCAACATACAAACTTATCAAATGCAAGATGAAAAATGCAGGTATTTCTTTTCTCTTTCTTAATGTTTGTGCGATACAAAAAGAAAGCTGTTGTATAACTTTGAATTCAACTTCAAATGAAAGCAAACAAGCTTGTCCAAAATCAAAAGACACCTTAAGATTTACTTGTTTCGACACTAGAAATATATAAATTCAAACCATATGACGAAAGCAAAAGCTCAATCAGCTATGAACAGCAAATAAACTAACTCTTAAGATCAAAACGACACTTTATCACAGGTCTAGATCTAAGAGGCCACAGCAAGACTAGTTCACTTTCGTTATGGGAAACTGCAAATGATATAAGAAATACACAAAGAACAAATACAGTTTCTTTATACAACCGAGGCGGAATAGTGGCAAGGAAAGTTGGTTTCGGATAGGTACATTGACTGGTAACAGGCTGCAAAAACAAAGGTGAAAACAGGGCAAGAAACAACAGGAAACCCCAGTAGCACAAGGCAAGACTGGTCTAGCGCAGGTGGTACATAGGCAGTTTGACCTTCAGCGCAGGTAGCCCCTTCGGGAACTGCGCTGAAATGCAGACAACCTTCACACAGCCTGCACTAAAGAACGAAACTTTCGTTTCTCTTGGTTTCCGGGTCACAGATTGCTAAAAAATTCACAGTTTTTGGCCAAATCAGAAGCTATCAGTCAAGTACACACTAAGGGATGAAAAGGAGGATGAAAAGCTATCACTAAGAGCTTATTAGATTCCTTGTGGATCAGCTCTTCAAATCATAAACTTGCCCAGAAATTGAGCTAGAGTAGCTGCCCTCTACTTTGCATTTGAAAGATCCAAATGCAGTTCGATTCGGTACTCCCTGTGTTTATGAAATGAATAGCAAAAACACAAACAACCAACAAGATATGGTCCCCAGCGGAGTCGCCAATTTTTTGTTGGGAAAAGTATCCAATACGGAATGACCCTATCCCACTCTAAGGGTGATAGTACCTCAGCAACAACTGAATGCAAAGCTATTCAAGATTACTTCTTTATGAGATGTAAGAGAGGGGAGAAAGAGATCCACTAACCGTTATCTTCCGCTAATGATTGATCCAATCTTCTCTCTTTGCTGCTTGCTCCCAGCTCCTTGCTCTTTCACTGGCCTAGCTACACCAAGATCCTGCAAAATGACAAGAGAGGGAAACTACAAGAAGCATACATTCATAATTGATTCAAGGATTAGAATAAATCAAATATACAAGTATCAATACGCCAATGAGACACATGCATATAGAAGAACCTCAAATGATTTATTAATGGAAGAAGTAAAGTTCTGAGAGTATTACAACCATAAGAGGCCCAATCCAGCAACACCTCCCAGTAGAAAGAAATCTCCTCTTCACCTCCTTCAAGCAAATCACCCAATAGTTCTATACTCAAACCAACAGCACTTCCTTACATTCACAAGATTCCAGCCTCCATAGACCTCATGAGAGAGCTCTATATATAGGAGATTTGGAGAAAGGATGAGTCAGCTTGAGCTTGGCATGGAGCTGACTAGTGTCCTCTCCCACTTCAGTTATTCTTCAGTTCTTGAGTCCACTTGGAGGTTCTTTCTTCCACTTGGAGATCTAGATCCTCTTACTCATCACAAGGCGAATTCCCTGATCCAAGTGTCATTTTGGAAGCTTCCTGGGCATTTGACACCTTGAGGAATGACTGTGCCACTTGGCCAAACTCGCCCAACGCAGGTAGCCTTCATTGCTTTTGACATTTAGCGCAGGTACAGAGTGGAGCAGTTGACATTCAGCGCAGATGCTCAATGGAGCAGTTGACATGATCCAGAATTAGCTTGTTTTTGAGTGTTTTCAGGTGGAGAACTGATATTTAGTGCTGTGGTTTGCTGACCTTGTTCCTCTAGGGGTAGGAACAACATGTTTAGGGACTTTGGATCCCTTAGATTATTGACATTTCATGCTTCATGCTGTAAGGCACAAAAATGTCTATAACATGTGCGTGTCAAACAGAGATCGTATGCCAAAGTTACGACCCCGGGAAGTTGATGTACCAATTTACCCAAACGGGGCCCACAGTTTGGCGTTTCATCTCCCAGGGTTATGTTTTTGGATGTTTAGGGTTTTCCATTGTTTCTCAACAATAAAAAGGCCTTCAAGCCTCATTGTAACTCAGTTCAGAGGCATGTAGCTGCCACATCTCTTCTCAAAGATAAGCTACCATCGCCCTAGCTAGTTTATTTCCATTTCTGTTTGTAAGCATATTTCAGTAATTTACATTAATGAAATGAAGCATTATTTCTATTGCATCTCTATATTTATGGTTATTTCTGTACTTTATTGCGTTCTTGCATAAATCTGGATCAGTGGTATCAGAGCGGTCCACTCTTCTCTGTCTTTCCTTGCATGTCCCCAACGAGGTTGGGATATAAGGAGTTAGGGCTAGAACTGGTCGAATCTTTGCAAGACTAGCCTCACAAATCTCGACGGCCTCCCATGGTGGATGAAATAAAGATGAAGCGGCAGGAAATCCAATCAAAATCTTTCTCAAAGAAGCCCTCGAGCGACAAAGGAATGCGATGATGGAAAACTTTGCCTAGATCCTTCAGCGGCTACCTAGGGGTGATGCATCAGCTTCCAACAACTACTTTAGAAATGCCACACCCTTTAAGGTACAATTTAACTTTGAAATCCCCATATTCGAGGTTTAGATAGATGCAGAGGCCGTTGAAAAATTGTTAAATCTACTAGAAGGGTATTTTTCTGTTCATGATTTTTTCAGTCGGGAAAAGATTATTTTCGCTCTTCTCAAAGCAACCCCCCACGTCAAGGACTGGTGGGAAACCTATTGCGAGAAGAAGGATGAAATTATAGGCTCACTATTTTCAGCCGTACCCACTTGGAAGTCATTCTGAGATGCCATCAAGGAGAAGTACTACCCTGTCAAAAGCTATGAGGACAAATACATAAAGTGGACCACACTGTGGTTGGGAAGGGACCAAGATGTGCTAGAGTTCAAAAACATTTTTCATACTCTTTGCACATACTCGGGTATCAAGGACTCTGAGCTACATTTGGTACTCAAATACCATGGATGCCTACATAGATACATCCATGACGAGATGGAGTTCTTGGACATCTCCTCACTTGGCACGACGTACCGATACGCTGTCAAAATTGAGCAGAAGTTTAAACAAAAGAAGTGAGACTTTGGATTTGCGAATCAGAAGAACAAAGGAAAAAGCCAAGGCGGGGTGACCCAAGACAACCCATCAAAGCCAAAAGAAAAGAACAACACCATAAGTCAAAGAAAAACACAGGAAAGTGGTGCGAGTTCCATAAGAGCCCCACTCACAATGAGTGTCGGACCAAGTAGTCGTTGGTGGCTAAGTTGAAGGCTTCAGAATCAGATGCATGTTCCGACCCTAAGTCAGAACCTGACAAGGGGAATGGAAAATGGAAGCAGATCATTGATGCAAAGCCTAGTGCCACTGTTTCCACTGTCAAGATCCAGAAGAATGAGCCTGAAGATCCAGAGGAGGGGGAGTGACTTTTCCACTCACAAATGTGGGTGAAGGGTTTGCCACTGCAATTGATTGTTGACAGTGGGAGCCAAAAGAACCTCATTTCAGTAGAGGTCATGAAGCAGTTGGGCCTATCGACTACACCACACCCGCAACCATATAGTATCGGGTGGCTTCACCAAGGACGAGATCTCCGAGTCCGCCAGGAGTGCCGCCTTCCCTACAACATTAAGCCCTTAACAGATGAGGTATTGTGTGATGTTGCACCTCTTGATGTTTGTGATATACTCTTAGGCAAACTATACTTATGGAGGCGACAAGTTGTGTATGAGTCAAGGCCTCATGTTGTTATTATTTCTTTTGGTAATTCATTATACAAGATATTGGAGGTAGCCCCACCTACCGCCACCTCTTTGATCACTGCTAAGAAATGCAAAAAGCTCATCTCCCAGACTAGGAAATTAATTTTCTGTCTGGTTCGCTTCCAAAGTAAGGGGAAGATCGTCACCACATCCATGACCCCCATGAAGGGTTCCTCCACACAGTAGTAGCAGCAGATGGATACGGTCATGAAAGCAGACAGGAACATCTTCTCCTCACCCACAAGGAAACCGTTTCACTATCAGGTCAAGCAGTCATTCGATCTGACTCCTAGAGCACCACTACCCAACGGGTCGATCTATCACCACTACATTATGGAAAATTCCAAGTACAAGCAGCGACATTATCAGCATCGGGTGCCACACAAGTTTCAGGTGGGCGACAAAGTCTAGTTACATCTATAGAAATAACTCCTTACAAGAGCCCATCGGGAACTCAGACCACTCCGACATGGTCCTTACACCAATACCAAAGCCATGGGAAACAATGCTTTGGATCACAACATTCCCCCATTCCTTCGCTTGGACCAAGTGTTCAATGTGGACTGCCCTTGACCATGCTTCCCATCATTACTGGAGACATCAGAGGTTGCAGAACAACTCACCAGGGACCAAGTTCAGCAGAAGTTTCCTCATCTCATGGAGGAATTCAACGCAATGGGGACCATTGATTCCTAAGGGGGCAGGAATGATCCAGGTGGATGTTGGTGGCCACTCGCCTATTACACTTGGACCGCCACCACTGTCTCTTTTAGTTTTTCAGTTTCCTTAATTGTAGCACAATTTACGATTTTTAGCAGTTTTTCGGGTCTTGAACTTTTGGAGCTGTTTTGAGGCCCTAAACGACGTTTTTTTGGGAAATATAGGAGAAACATGGGTCCATAGATCATTGTTTCTCTTCCCAAAGTTGTATTCCTTGGATAGATATTTTTAACGAGCTATTGTGCACGTCAAACAAAGAGCGTATGCCAAAGTTATGACCTCGAGAAGTTGATGTACCAATTTACCCAAATGGGGCCCACAGTTTGGAATTTCATCTCCTAGGGTTAGGTTTTTGGATGTTTAGGGTTTTCCATTATTTCTCAACGATAAATAGACCTTCGAGCCTCATTGTCACACAGAATAAGTCGATCTTGCGGACAAGATAGACCTTCCTAGAATCTAAAGAAGACCTAATGACAAGCAAACCAACCAGACACTATCTTTCTCTAAATATGCTTTAATAAACAATAGAAAACAAGTGTTTTTAGGGCCTACCTTAGGTCCAACGCAAGCTTGTGGATGCCCTCACTTCTTTGATCCAAATGAGCTCCTTTTCGCGAATCTGCAAACACAAACAAGGCAAACAAATTAAATAGCACCTGAAAAGCCAATTGCATAAAACATATTTAACATGAAATTCAAGGAGTCCATGAAACAAATAACATAAGATACTTGTTGAGAAAAATGAGTTTGATTGTATTAATTCAAAAGAAGAAGAACTTTACAACCTTTGCCTTGACGCTATACAAGCTCCTCCCAGGGTCCAGCAAGAAGTCTCCTCTACTTTGACAAGTTTCACTCACTCCCCAATAGAGCCAAAAAGATGTGTGATCTCTCCTCTTAAGCTCAACTAGGAAGTCTTGATTTCACCAGCATTTACCCTAAAAAATGTTCAGCTTCTAACCTCTCCAGCAACCAGCCCAATGCCTGTATTTATAGTGCAATGGAGGGAGGTTACTAGGTCCTCCTTCAAAGGGATAAAGCCCTCCTTCAAAGGGATAGCTCCTCTCATCAAGGGATTAGCTCCTTCTCTTTTGGGATGCATGAACCACCTCAGAGCGAACAATCCATGTCAAAATTCCTTCTAGAAACCTCTAGAATTAACCCAAATTGAGTTTTTTAAGATAAAACTTGCGCCTTTTGACTTTCACAGGGGTCCGCACCTACACCGTTAGGGACAGAGCAGGCAGGTCCGCAGTTTTTTTACACAGAAGGTGCGGGACCGCAGGTGACCATGAGAGAAAGTGTGGAACCAGAGTTACATTGATTTTTAATGTCTTTCTCTCATTTCCAAAGCTTGATTTGAAGAACTGAGGTCTGAGACTTGCTTAGGAGGACAGTACAAGTAATGATAGACCCATACTGACTGCAAATAATCATGGTGACGATATTTTTGTGTAACAGATTGCCCCCTAAAGTGTGAAGTCTGTAGTAGATGAGGGTTTCTTATCATTTAGGAAGAGTGAAGTACTTTATCATTTCGAGGATCATCTTGTGGAGAAACCGGTTGGAACCTGTAAAAACATTCAATGCAAGATATATATATGAGATCATATCATCGCTGAGGTAGGCATTCCCATGATCAGATCAAAACTGACTAGAAAAACTAACTACTGCTCTGATACAGGAATGATCTTGTAAAACATCACAAGTATAGACTCATGTGGACACAGTAGATGGACGCAACCATCTGTTTATGAATAGTCCATTATATAATGAATACAAAATTCCTGTCAATGATGTAAACTGTCGTCAAAGGCAAGAAACCTGCCATTGAGGCATGCAGACTTCAAGGTACTAAAAATTCCTAGATCATCTTTCTAGATAATGAGCTGATGTCGATAGAAAGCGATCCGTTGTAGGCAAGCCTACAACACGAAATCATAGATCAAGTTGAAGAAATTTAGTTGCAAGGACTGACTCAGGGATGGTGAAGATGGATGACAGATATTTTGCAGATGGATGGCTTATTGGCAGTGACCTCTTGAACACATAACGACACGACAGATGGCTTGGTGACAATTGACCCAAAGTTAATACCCAGAAACCGGATGAAGACTTTCAATGTGGTTTGATCAACTGTTAGGCAAAGGATTTCCTAACCCAAGTGAATGAAAGTATCGTGTCCAAGAGTGGTTACAAAGTATGACAAACAGGCTCATTTTTTCTCTTTTCCCCCACCATTTCTGGCAAGTACCTCTTTATTTTTGACAAGCTTGAGGAGGATAACATTTGCTTGATTATAAGCTCATCCTTCGGATAAGTCCAACTTAGTTTAAATTCGAACCCTAAGAAGGAGTGGTTCGTTCCTGTTTGTAATTGAACAGATCCTTTACTGTGAAAATTTTAACGAGTCCAGTATAGGAGAAACTCGGCGTTTTTCAATTTTAGAGAGTCTGAAAAAACTTAAGAAGACTCCAAGGTTGACCTTTTTCGTAAATTTGTGTCTCCCAAGCCCGAAAAAGTATAAAATAATACTTGAGAGAACCGCTTGATCTTTTACGACAAAGGAGTACTTTTCGTTATTAGTGCCCTTGACCCGAAAAAGTAAAAAAGCGATCGATGACACGTCGTTTTATGACCGATATCGAATTTGAAACGACAAAAATCTGGCAATCTTTTCATGTTTTTATGGTCGGAAAAGAGCTGTAAGTGGACCGTATTTTAATTCCGTTTTAACGAGTTTAAAAGAAACACTCGGCAATATTTTCATGTTTTAGGAGTCAGAAAAGAGCTTAAAGATGACTCTACATGTTTTTTCGTTGAAAATGATAGATTTCACCTGAATAATCCTTTATTCTGCACAAAAACACAAACATTACTCATACCTGTTTGAAATGGATAAAAATGTCGCAAAATACCTTTTCAAAGTGAAACATAAACAAATTTGAAATTTATTTACTTAAAAAACTTATAAAAAGGGCCTTTTTCAATTCATTTTTACCGTTTGAGTTTGGGTGAGAAAATAGTGCTTTTGCTCAGAAAACTTCCCGTGAAGATTGCGGAAAATCCAACCGTCGGAATCAAACGCCGTCTTCTCCAGGTAATCCACATCATCCCACTCTTCATTTTTAACCATTTAATATTTGTTTTAGTCCTTTATTTCATTTTTGGGAGGGTTTTTAGGTGCAAAACCCGCGTGCGGGGGCCCGCAGGTTTTCCACTACTGGCCTGCGGACCCCGACTTTTTATCCATTGGGAAAAAGCTCGGGGCCCGCACCTTCCATGTAGACAAAGTGTGGTCCCACGCACTGTGTCTAACCCAGAGGGTGCGTACCCCGCCGCAAGGGTTTTTAACCCAAAAATTCTCAAAAATGGACCAATCAAAATAATTTCTAGCAATTTAATTAATCTTTATACTTGATGCAGAGAGTACATCATGCTAGATTGGCGTGAACGAGAGCATGAGGACATGGATGCCGCCACATGGAATCATCAGCCTTCACTTGATGCTTTGAGGGCGTGCGAATTGTACAAATTCTGGGCCATTCCTGGCATGAGGGCTCAGGTGGATTTCTTACAGTGGCTGGTTGACAAATGGAGCATACAGGACCAGTGCTTTTTCATCGGTGGCCACCAGCTCGAAATCGAGCTGACGGACATATATTTCTTGACTGGTTTGCCTAAGAGAGGCGAAGACTTGACTCTGCACGGGACTAGGCCAGGTGGCCAGTCTGTCGATAGCCTCCGGTTAGAGTACTGCAACAGGCAGGCTAGAGACAAAGGGATAGACATAAAGACGATATCCCGTCCTGAGCTCATGGTGATTGCATTCACTGTCACCAGACTTTGCGGAACTGCCGCATTACATATTGCCACCGGATCCCAGATGCGTATGGTAGTTGATTGCTTTCGAGGCACCATCTTCAACTGGTGCGATGCCGTGTTGGCCAATGTGAAAGGCTAACTGACCAGGGCCAAGAACGGACGACTAAAGACCTTTGGTTATGGGGCTTTAGTCGTGAGTTTTGGCCTGGAGAGGGTTCCTATGCTGATCCCACAACACCTTACTGTTGGAGCTGGGCTTCCTCGAGAGCCCAAACTGATGCGATGAGTCGCAATCATGGCCCGTCACCCAGACAAGAGGACAGAGGATGCTCGATTCAAACTTGAGTATTTCCAATGGCTGGAAAACCAGGTCTTTTCTATTCAGGACTTCCCTTATGCTGGGATAGATTTTCGTGGTGACCCAGACATGGTTCTTCCACCAGGAGAGCAGTGGGACGAGTTAGGTAAAATCCTTTTCAACATTTTTCTATTTTAATTTTTTTTTGTTTTTCAATCGTCTCAAAACTGATAGTAAAAATTTTAAAATGCAGATGTGGGTCCACAGCGACCAGCTGCTCTCCGGCCTTACGAGAGGAGGCAACCAGTTGCACCCGCACCAGCCCCACAGGATGAATCAGCAGAGGTTTTGGCCGAGTTGGAGGGTCATCTCGAGCGCTTGACAGGAGATATTCCTGAGACCACTATAGATGACATTCCTCATCGACTTCAGCGCTATGTGATTGGAGTCCCGGGACCTTTTAGGAGGTTCCTTTGCAAGGTGGCCCGTGCAGTGGTTTCTTATAGAGATCATCACCAGTGATAGGATGATCGCCTATTGTGGGCACATATGACATTTTTGTTTTTTGTACTTATCATTTTCACCGATCATAAGGTGTTTTTCAACCTATGATCGAGGACGATGTATTTTTTGACACACTCCTATATATAAATATCACTATTACTGGCTTATCTTGTAAATCATGTTATGGAATGGTTTTAAATTTACATGTATGATTATTGCAAATGTCTATTTAACATTCGAGAAGCAATTGCATCTGCTAATGTATTTAAAGACCTTGGAATATGCTGATATTCAATATAATCAAATTCACGTTCCAAGAGACGCACTCTCAAAAATAATCTTAATAACACTGGATTTCTAATGGCATACACTCTATTAAGTTGTAATACAACGAGTTCAGAATCTAACCTCACTATAAAACTCCGAATCCCAAATGAAATAGATTCAAATAATAACTCAATCACTGCACTATACTCGGCAATGTTGTTCGTTGTTTGACTGAGGCTTACCCCATGCATAGATACTAACTCGTTAGAGGGCGAATAGATAACCCAAGCTGCGGAAGAGATGTTCCGTGTATTACGACAAGCACCATCAGCGAAACCAATGTATGTTTGGAGAGGCATCGACATCTGCAATATCAAGAGTAAAACCAAGATGAGCAGGAATAATGACGAAAAAAACACTCTCTAAGCTAAGCACACTGTTTAAACTAAAACACACCAGCTAGAAAGAAAAAATATCCTAACTAAATCTCCATACCCATTCTTTTAAGCATAATACCTCTTCAAGTAAAGGCCATTTCTGGGTTTACCCAAAGAGTCCCCATCAAAGTCTACCAATTCATAGGCCCCTTTGGCTAGCTTTCGCTTAACAACATAGGGACCATGCCACATAGGAACGAATTTTCCAGCGCCTAATTTATCATTAGCTTGATCATAAACTAAGACTAGATCTCCTTCCGAAAAATTTTGAGGGGTCACATTTCGATCATACTGAGCTTTCATTCGTTTTGCGTGAGTCTCGATCGCCAATGAAGCATCACGTCGATTCTGATATAATTGAGCCAAGTATAAAAAACGCTTTTCCTCTTCGAAAGTGGTTGGAAGTAACTCGATGGCCATTTGCAGTGACGGGATTTCGGATTCAATGGGTAACACAGCTTCCAAACCATAGACTAGTTGGAAAGGAGTGAACCCTGTTGATGTTTTTACTAAACTTCGGTATGCCCAAAGCGCTGAAAATAGCATGTTATGCCAATTTGACCGATGAATCCCAATGATTCGTCGGATCATGATAACTAAAACTTTGTTGATGGATTCAACCAGACCATTCGCTTGTGGATAATAAGGGGTTGAACTATCGTGACATAAACCAAGCTGTCCTGTAAGTTCGGTCATCATAACGTTTCGAAAATGACACCCATGATCAGTGATTATCGCTTATGGGACACCAAACCTAGCAATTATATGATTGAACATGAAAATTGCAGCTGTCTTGCCGTCTGCCTCGAATGTAGGCATCGCCTCGGCCCACTTAGTAAAATAATCTACCGCAAGGATGATATACGCATGCCCCTCGGCCGAGTGAGGGTTACATGTAATAAAATCGATACCCCATTTGGAAAAAGGACCAACGGCGATTATAGGGTGGAGAGGAGCAGGTGGAGCGCGCATCTTACGATCAAAAATCTGGCAGTTGTGGCATTTTCGGACCGCCGTAATACAGTCTTTAAATAAAGACGGCCAGAAGTAGCCAGCGCGCAATATCTTTTGGGCTGTGGAAAACCCAGACGTATGACCGCCACATGCTCTAGAGTGACAGTCATTTAGAATCCTTTCAGCTTCCTCGTGAGTTAAGCAACGTCTAAAAATAGAATCCGTCCCACGGCGATAAAGAGTATCTCCAATAATCCTGAATTGTTGGGACTGGAAACGAATTTTTCGACGTTCTGACCTTGAAATTTCTGGCCGAAAGGATTGGGTCTGGAGATAAATGATGATATCTCCATGCCATGGATCTAAAGTGCTGATTAGAAACAAGGATTCATCCGCAATGGGCTCCTCTACCACAGTTTCCGTGTCAGCACGCAGGAAGTGACACATTAACTCCGCAAAAACTAAAGATTTATTAGACTTAGATTTCTCAAATTCCAAGTCGAACTCCTGCAGGATAACGATCCATTTAGAGTACTTGCCCCCTAGCAATTGCTTGGTCAAAATGTAGATCATAGGGTTGCAATCTGAAATTACCGTAGTTTTACGTAGTAGAATGTAGTGACGAAAACGTTGGACAGCTTGAACGGCTGCCAATGCCAATTTCTCCACATGTGAGTATTTTAGCTCAGTTGGATTTAAATTTCGACTAAGGTAATATATCACATGTTCAGTTCCTGATTCATCTTCCTGTACTAAGACCATTCCAATGGTGGAATGAGAGGTGGCGAGATACAAGAAGTAATCCTGGTTGTATTTGGGAGGATGTAACAACAATGCATGGGTCAACGCGTCTTTGAGTGCATCAAAAGATTTTTGAGCTATCTCATCCCAATAGAATTGAGTGTTTTGCTTCAACAACCGGGTAAAACCCTTTGTAACCTCGGCGTAGTTAGGAATGAATCTTCGTAAAAAGTTTGCTTTCCCCTACAAACTTTGGAGTTGGCAAAGACTCGAAGGAGGAGGCAATTTGATGATAGCTTCGACCTTTGAGGGATCAACGCGAATGCCTGCTTTCGAAACTACAAACCCAAGCAATCGACCCATTTCTATACAGAAGACACATTTGTGTGGGTTCAACCGAATACGATAATGCCTACACCTCATAAATATTGGTCGTAAATGGACGAGGTGATCAGCTCGATGTAATGAATGAGCAGGAAAGTCATCGAGATAGGGTTGCACAATGTGCTTGATGTCATGAAACGCATAAGACATTGCCCTTTGAAAAGTTGCTCCGGCATTCTTAAGCCCAAAAGGTAATTTGTAATAAGCAAATGTCCCCCATGGACAAATGAAATCCATTTTTGGTTGATCGGCAGGTAGAATGTTGATTTGATTGTATCCAGAAAAACCGTCCATAAAGGAGAAAATTTCGCTGCCAGCACAATCATCAATGATTTGATCGATATAGGGAGTTGGGTAATTGTCCTTTGGACAGGCTCGATTAATGTCCCTATAATCGATGCATATTCTTATTGTTCCTTGCTTTTTGTTAACCGGAACAATATTCGATACCCAATCCGTTAACGGGATCGGATAAATGAAACCTAATTTCAATAATTTTTCAACTTCTGCTTTAATTGCAGCAACTTTTCGTGGGTGAATCTGACGCAAACGTTGCCGGACGGGTTTAGCGTCTGGGTAAGTCTTGATTTCATGAACAACAATCGCGGGATCAATTCCTGGCATTTCCTCATAGGACCAGGCAAACACGTCGCAGAATTCTTGAAATAGGGCCTTATATAATTGAATTTCGTCATCTGTACACGAGGCACCTATATGAATGTTCTCAACAATTCCGGGCTTAACCGAAATGTCAATAGGAATAGTTCGAGAGATGTTTCCCAAATTTAACTCTGAATCGGGATGTTTCATTGGATTCTGAGATTCCTTGACATATTCAGTTGTAAAAATTGATGAGAAATCATTTTCAAAACGATCATCCTCAGGTAAAAACGAAGATCTGTGATGGAGATCTTCCCATGGTAAATCATCTACACATAGGATTTCACGAATTTGCTCATCAGAGTGAACAAGTTTAGAAAACGTAGTTAAATCCGAGGTTGATGTGAAAAGTGATTCCTCACGGACCACATTCATTAAGTCATTTTCGATTGAACAAGGGTCGGCAAAAGACTGCACGGCTTCATAGGCAATTTCATATGGACTCAAAGGCATGGCATTACCAAACGAGTCTATCTCAGATTCAGAAGGGACGATCCAAGGATCATCATAAATAATGGTGTCTGATGTAATCATATGAATGGTTGCAAATGAAGATGATGCGTTGGTTGGAGGAAAAGGAAAAGTTCCCAGTAAATCGACATCTTTAACTAATCCTACTCCAACATCCTTATATGGGATAGTCGTTTTACCAACATGCTGAATACTCTCCGAAGAGGCTGGGTCGGATGAAAAGTAAGCCAGCTGGTCTATTGTTACAATCTTTCCATTGTGTGGAAACTTTATTACTCAAAAGACTGATGAAACGACTGCTGTCATAGCGTAAGACCAACTTCGACCCAAGAGAAGGTTGTAGTCTAGAGGGGCATCAACCACCTCCACATCTAAACTAACAGTTTTTCCTTCAACCCCTATAGGCAAATCCTGTAGAATGCCAAAAGGATGAAACCCATGGCCATCAAAGGCCTTTAGAATCGTCGGGGATTGATTTAGCGAAGGAGAACCAAGCGATCTTCAACACTGTATCGACATAATACACGTTGAGGCTCCCTCATCAATTACAGTCTGATGAATAGGCCTGTTTTTTACTATCACTGGAATCTGGAAAGCCATTTGATGAGGCAAACGTGGTGTACTATTTTCTAGATCGAAAATTATTAGGTCCGGGTCCTGAACATCAACAGCTCCTATAGCCAACAAAAGTAACTTACGTTGTGCTGGGCATGATTGCAGCACTTCCAAAGCCGACATTGCTGAGGGTGAAACAACTAAATCCTCAACAATGTTATAATTCTGAGCCGCTCTCGCATGTGGATTGAAAGCTGACTTTCGAAGTATACCCTTGGTGGGCGGTTTGATTACCAAGTCTGGATTAGGTTTCTCGATCTGTAGTGGATCGGAACTGGGAGCTGAGGTTGATGGATTAGAATGAGAAGATTCTGCTTCTTTACCATCAACAGGACTCTTACTACCATAATCTTGCGATCGAGTCGCAATCCTAACATGGGACATCATCAGTATGGGTTCTTCATTGGCACTCGAGGATGAACCTATCATCTTACTGTCTTGAGCCAGAAAAGGATCCTTCAAAACAGCAGGAGTTTGGGAACCCTTGACAATTTTCGCAACCTCTGCACGATGAGGGCAGTCTCTTGTAAAATGTTCATCATCACAAATGAGACAAGGATAACGAGGTTTGCGCTTTTCGTCATTGGATTCCGCCTTTTCAGGTTTCTCCTTTGAACTTTTGTCCGTTTTATTCTTCTTCTTTCCTTTCTTCTTCCCACCGGATTTTGATTTGGCTGTAGATGACTCTACAACATGAATATCGACGGAAATCTCTGCAGAAGAATCTCCTGTTGGGGAATCAGGCAAGATTATAATGGGAGAAGAATTATTGGAATACTTCTTCTTACTTTTAGTGTTAACCGTGCCAATCATACCATCGGCGGCATGAGATCCCGAAGGAGCTGCAGTGATTTGATTTTGCTTGGGAAGATCGGGGATTTTTTCGTGTAACGTACCCGACTGAGTATAGACCAAGTCAAGGTAATGTGCTTGAGCAATGACTTGCTCCTCAGTAACAACTCCGACTTTAGCAACATCTTCAGTGATCTTTGGCAACAAAGATTTTACAAACCAATCAGCCAAGATTTGATCCGGAATAAATACCTTCACTAAACGACATCGAAGTCTCCACTCATGAATATGATCTGAAATGTAAGTGGATGTCGATTGTTTTAGCGAAGTTAACAATTCCGTGCCATTGTCATATCGGACTGGCAACTAAAAATGAGTTAAAAACGAGGTAGCTAACTGATTAAAATTATAAAAAGTGCCTCGCGGTAACTCAATGTACCACTTGGCCGCGAGACCAATTAGAGTGCGCTGGAAAAGTCTAAGACGGATTGAATCATCTATGATGGAGTTAGATGCACACCAGAGGTGGTAAGTCATTACATGGTTCGACGGGTCCTCTCCTGATTTACCTTCGAACTTGGGAATGTCACTGGGAAACTTATTTGGCATTGGCGGCCAAAATGGAAGATAATTAATGGGATCGTTCGTTAGGCGCGACAAGTCAGGTAAGTCCAAAGTTGCAATAAATGGTAACTGCTGATTAGGGTCCCTAAAACTCTGGGTCATGAGACCAGCCCCAGGAGGAGGATATCTAGGATAACTAGGAATGGGAATGGAGTTCAGGATATTGTATCCTCCCGAAAAACCAGGATTAACCGAACCATACTGGGGTTGTTGGGGTTGTTGATAAGTGTACCCAGGGTACGGTTGATACTGATAAACTGGCTGCTGCACAGCAGGACCGAATTGGTATTGTCCCTAGTACGGTTGATAGGTGAATTGTGGTTGACTTGTGACAACCGTACTTAAACCAGGTTGTCCTATAGGCATCTGAACCGAAGTTTTAATCGTAGATCTAGACGGTGGTAAAGATGTCTGAGGAGTAGATACAGGAACAGTAGAAACCGGAGCTGTCGATACTCTGGAAGTAGGTGGGGTAGATTGAACAGATGTTGCGGCAGTTGTAGCAGTCGTTTGAGGTGGAGTACGAGGTGTACTAGGCCCAGACTGAGAAACTACCGAAGGTACAGAAGTTTGAATGTTAGACTGGACTAGTTGCTTGGGTGTACCAGAAACTAAGGGTTGTCCAGTTTGAGATGACAACTGTACACTTGGCTGCAGCACCTGTTGGGTTTGCAATGGATCCCACACTATATTCATTTCGGGGTACTGACCCATAACAGGTTGAGAATACTGAGGACCATAACCAGGTTGAGGGTAGGATTGATAATTGAAAGGTACATTTCCCGTTCCTTGAACAAACGTTTGACCTTGGGGTGGTTGGAAACCTTGGTTCGAGTACTGACCTTGGGGTTGATACCCTTGAGGAACATACTAATACTGGGGTTGACCTTGAGGTATAAATTGATACTGGGGTTGACCTTGGGGTACATATTGAGTCTGGGGTTGACCTTGAGGAATGTACTGTCCCATAGGTATGTACTGTCCTTGAGGTTGTCCCCCAGATGCAAATTGTGTACCTTGAGGTTGCCCCCCAGGCGTTAATTGAGGCTGCCCCCAGGCGGTAACTGGCCACCTTGAGGTTGAGGATTGGGAATAGAACCTGACATCATAAGAATGTCTTCTACACTCAACGGCTTAGTACCATTGCTTCCAGTTAATAACCCTTGCTCAATGGGTTGAGGAGATGCTCCCGAAAATGTACCAGAAAGTGACTGATACCCAGAGGGAACAGAAGGACCATCGTACAAAAAATATTTGGGCGATTGAGTAAACATGAACGACTGTCCTGCCATATTGTCGGGAGTATAAAAACCTCTAGGTGTTGGGTGATAAGGAGCACGAGGTGGTGAAAAACTTAACCCTGAGTTTTCTAGAAAATTAGTCAAAGAAAGATACCAAGAACTACTCCTAGGTGGACTGTAAAAAATTGATTCACGCTCCCTTAATTCAATAACAGGTTGATTTTCAGGGATAGGGATGCCTACTTCTTCTTCCAGAGCAAGTTCTTCAATAGCAATAAGTCCAGAAGGAAGATCTTGGGTGATTACTCTTTCTACCCTAGGTGAACCAGGACCACTAAAAGTTGGAGAAACAAATCCCAATGTCGAAGTAGCAGCAAATTCACTTTCAGGCTCAGATATTTCGGGTTCTTCACCTATATCACTAGTCGATGAAAAGCTACCATCAATTTCGGAAACAAACACTGACTGCGGATTATAATCTGCTACTAACGGTTGAAAATCAGGATGTACTATCAAAGAAGATTCTCCTTCTTCAAGTGACCCAACTCTACTGTCTCTAGGAGTTACGAGGACTTTTAAGCCTTCAATTTGGCTCTGTACTTCCTCAGGAGGTTGGCCCCGAAGTCTATGGGACTTCCTCAGTAACTCAGCCACGTTTACAAACTCAGGAGGTTGGCCCCGAAGTCTATGGGACTTCCTCAGTAACTCAGCCACGTTTACAAACTCAGGAGACTGGCCCCGAAGTCTACGGGACTGTCTTGGTAATTTAGCCACAGTTGAAAACTTTTAACTACTTCACACGCAAACAAAGTAAAATCTCAATGAAAAGCACCTAAAGTCTCTAAAGAACCAAACAAATTTGAATCACACGCCTAAAGAATCTAGGAGATCAAACACACACAAACAGTAACTTTCTGGACTGAAAACACTAGTTGGTGATGAAATCCAACATCGCAGAGTTCAATATAGAAATGGCGGTTGGAACAGTTACCCCGGCAACCTTAATGAATAGACTGGCACAAGTTCCTCCACTTAACCGTCTCGAATGAAGTGAACCCCCCAGAAAATCCAAGTGAGTCTAGCCGACGTCTACTCCAGGTACAGTGGGATCTTCCCACCACTGTCACCTCAGGAAGAGTCCTAAAGAATATGGCCACTAAGGTTACCAACTGAGACAAATACACCTGGGTGAACAGTCTATGATCCGATACGCACGCAAGGGCAGAGTAGCAAGCTCAATCCCCTTGAAGGCTCCTTGACATAATCCAAGGTTTATCAACAAGTGACCCCAGGCTCCTCGACAATGATTAATCCGAGGTTTACCGTTTTTAATACGTGAATATCTGGCGTCGTTCCCAATGAGGAAGGATTTATTCCCACACTGGTTCGGACACGATCTCGTGCTTCTCCTTTAAGAGGAGCTTTCCCAGAGCATAAATGCAACAATTGGATTTCTTCCCTACCACAAGATACAACTACTTGTTTGTTTTTACTGTCTTGGAGAGTTAATTACTCTCCTACTCCAAGACACTAGCCTAAGCTAAGTTGGTGTATCAGAGCCCTAGAAATAAAAATGTTACTAGGTGAATTTTACTTTAAGCGTTAATTTTAGTGGTTTTTGTTTAAGTCCAAAGGTGCGGAGATGAAACTCGTGGTATGAAGACTCGACTCAAAATCACTAAAAATGCACCTAAGATGATTTAAACAATATTTTTCTCTTCGATGAACTTCTAAACTAAGAAAGAGTTTGAGAATGCAACTACTTTGTAAACACAAATCTTTCTCAATTGAACAAATTAAAAGAAGAGCTTTTTCCTTTCCAAAGCACTCAAAATGAGACAACTAGTTATTTCACAAAAAATTCCCTTTTTCGTTTCAAAGCACTCAATCACTACAAAAAACAAACTTTTGTTTTCAAAAGAGATTTTTTATATTTTTTATAAAACACTCAAAACTAATGAAAATGACTAACTTTGAGATCTACAAATTATAAAAACCTATTTGAAGTAAAAGCCTAATAAAAGTCTTTTTTAAGGATGTTTTACTTAGCTAGATGTAAGCTAAGGACCAATTTATGCAGAATCACAAATAAGTCAAGAACAACCAATTTTGTTTTCTTTTTGAAAGTGAAAATCCAAACTCTCAAACACAAGCTTTTCGAAGTTTTGTAAAGAGAAAACTCAAAGCGGATTCCTCAATCAAGGGGAGATTTCATAAATGGTCAGACTCATAAGAAAGCTGGTAGACACTAAGGTGATCTGAAGTCCCTACAGCTTCTAAGCTCAGAGCCACTACACAACCACAATAAAAAACAAACCCAACAAGCAAAACTCCTAGGAATTTCACCTAAAACCCTAACACTAACGAAATCAATCCAAGGAAAGCTTCTGACAAGTTATATGCAGGTCTGGGCAGTGGATAACAATTTCTAAAGACAAACTAAGCTGACTAACAGAGGAAATTTTAGGGTTTTCAAAATTTTGACAGGGTCTGCAGACCCACAGTTGGCACAGGTACGGTCCCGCTTTGTGCTAAAAGCCAAGCTGCGGGTAGGTACGCACTGTGTCAAACGGCTAGGGTGCGGTCCTCTCCCAAAGCTATGAAAAACGAAAAATAACCCTGGATCTACAAACTCTACCCAATTTTACACACAACAAGTCAAAAACATAAACAAAAATAGAGTTTCTCAGGTCAAAGTAAAACAAGGAAAACAATCAAGTCCCCAGTATGGTCGCCATTTTGTCACACGGAATAAGTCGATCTTGCGGACAAGATAGACCTTCCTAGAATCTAAAGAAGACCTAATGACAAGCAAACCACCAAACACTATCTTTCTCTAAATATGCTTTAATAAACAATAGCAAACAAGTGTTTTTAGGGCCTACCTTAGGTCAAAAGCAAGCTTGTGGATGCCCTCACTTCTTTGATCCAAATGAGCTCCTTTTCACGAATCTGCAAACACAAACAAGGCAAACAAATTAAATAGCACCTGAAAAGCCAATTGCATAAAACATATTTAACATGAAAGTCAAGGAGTCCATGAAACAAATAACATAAGATACTTGTTGAGAAAAATGAGTTTGATTGTATTAATTCAAAAGAAGAAGAACTTTACAACCTTTGCCTTGACGCTGCACAAGCTCCTCCCAGGGTCCAGCAAGAAGTCTCCTCTGCTTTGACAAGCTTCACTCACTCCCCAATAGAGCCAAAAAGATGTGTGATCTCTCCTCTTAAGCTCAACTAGGAAGTCTTGATTTCACCAACATTTACCCTAAAAAATGTTCAGCTTCTAACCTCTCTAGCAACCAGCCCAATGCCTGTATTTATAGTGCAATGGAGGGAGGTTACTAGGTCCTCCTTCAAAGGGATAAAGCCCTCCTTCAAAGGGATAGCTACTTTCATCAAGGGACTAGCTCCTTCTCTTTTGGGATGCATGAACCACCTCAGAGCGAACAATCCACGTCAAAATTCCTTCTAGAAACCTCTAGAATTAACCCATAGTGAGTTTTTTAAGATAAAACTTGGGCCTTTTGAATTTCACAGGGGTTCGCACCTACACCGTTAGGGACAAAGTGGGCAAGTCCGCAGTTTTTGTACACAGAAGTTGCGGGACCGCAGGTGACCATGAGAGAAAGTGCGAAACCAGAGTTACATTGATTTTTAATGTCTTTCTCTCATTTCCAAAGCTTGATTTTAAGAACTAAGGTCTGAGACTTGCTTAGGAGGACAGTACAAGTAATGATAGACCCATGCTGACTGCAAATGATCATGGTGACGATATTTTTGTGTAACACTCATTGTAACTCAGTAGCCGCCACATCTCTTCTCAGAGATAAGCTACCATCGCCCTAGCTGGTTTATTTCCATTTTTGTTTGTAAGCATATTTCAATGTTTTACGTTAATGAAATGACGAATTATTTCTATTGCATATCTATATTTATGGTTATTTCTATACTTTATTGTGTTCCTGCATAAATATGGATTAGGAGGATAGTCACTGGGCGGAAATGCACATTTTCTGGGAGGAAGGTAGATCCTTCCCTCTTAGGATTGCGCAATGCTTTCTTGGTGAGGCAGACTCCAGGCCAAGGCTTCCTAGACCCGCCAACGAGCAACTAAAAGAAAATGTGAACGTGAATGCATGAAGACATTGAATGTAAGTAGGATTGAATGATTGTGCATGCAAACAGTGAATGCAAGATTTAGAAAATGGAACAACTTGCATGTGTGTGAAGCGAGTCTCCGAATCAATGATTGTTTGTGCAAAATAGTGTCATGCATGCGACAGTAATGAGATTCTCACAAAAAATGAAATGGTGCCAGTACAAACTAATATGCCTGCAAATGACAGCAAGCATTCACAGAAATCAAGCAGACAACACTCACACAAGCGAAAACAAAAAACGACAGAAATGTTGCAAAAGACAAGTTAAGAGGACTTACTCAGAAATAGATGAGATGGATGTGTCGAAGACTCATGGATGTGTTGTGGGATGTCAGAGCTCCAAGATCAATGTGAATAAGTGAGCTCTGAAGAATCGAATAAATAATTTTGATGCTCATGACACGCATGCCACAAATCTAGGAAAAAGCGACACTTGGAGGAAAGATTCTAAAATGATCTTTGCATGTAACCTCCAACTGCTAAAAATAGATCCCTAAAATCTAGGGATGATTTTTGCATGTTTCTTTTTGCTATTTTGGGAAAAATAGGCCCATGCATGCAAGTCAAGTTTTCTCTGTGTTGTGGGTGGAACCGGTCAACCTGATGGCACATGCAACAACCTGCTTGACTGAGGGTAACTTTTGCGCAGTTTCTAGGAGGAAGCTGGGTTGGTTGCCCAGAGGGATTGTGCAATTTCTAGGCTGAGCAACTGACTGCTGCCTAGGATTGTGCAATTTCTGGGCTGAGCAGTGCTTCTGGGTCAGATTGCGTAGTTTTTCCAGGGAAGGTTGATAGGCAGAATTGCGAAATTCCTAAGGCCAGTAGGCTGCGAGTTAGGATTGCACAATTTCTGGAGGGAAGGCTGGTTCCCCTCCATAATTGCGCAATTTCTTGAGGGAGCTGTTCAGCCTACAGTTGGACCAAGTCCGAGGAAGTAGCCTATGAGGGGAATGCAAAAAGCTATCATGCATAGGCTGTCATGTTGTTAGAAAACCACTAAAGCTTGTGTACTTGATAGTGCAAGACATGCTATTAAGGTTGGTAGGGAGGTTCCAAAACGAAGTTAAGGAAAAATTTTGGAGGGTGGTTGTAGCCACTAAAACACTTGGTGACAAACTGGTAGAACTCGAACTCTTTGAATAGACCTTGCTCGTGAAAATAAAGTCTAACACGTCTGGGAGTATTATTCAGTTCTTTGTTCGTCTTGGTTTCCACACTTGCTTGATTGTGAGATGTAGCATCTTCCAAGCTCTTGGTTGGTCGACACACATTCCAAGCCAATCCAACACAATTGTTTCAATTGGGGATGAGGGGTATATTGGTGCACAAGTATTATAGTCGTCAGAGTCTTAGTTTCATATCTGTGTTGCTCCACTACCAAGCAGGCTTGGATAGTACTTCGACATAGTCACGTAGGAACACAAGCATAGCTCCACTGCCAGTGAGCCTGGTTGGTACCTTGGCGGAGTTACTTGCATCACCTCTTTGCGCAGGAAACCTTTCTCTTCTTTCGCCTGATTCATTTTTCATTTTGAAAATTTTCACTTTTCATTTTTTCATTTTTCATTTTCATAACATGGGTATAACACTTATTCATTTTAGAGGCGGATGAGGTATCTTGAATGATTGAGAGCATAAGAGGTTGTTCCTTCAGAGAAGTAGTTTATTATATACCTCTGACGTGCCTGTTAAGGTTTTCCCCCTCACCTTACTCTACTTGACTGCGCTGTGAAGGGTTAACCCAAAAAAAACCGACTAGAGTAGGTGATGCTGGTTAGCATGCAAGTGTTGTGTTTTCACCAAGGTTCACTTTGAAGAGTACGTATTTTCCATTGGTGTATCATGGACTGAGGATAACAAGTTCTTCATACAGAGGCAAGACGACAGATAACCAAGTATTGATAAATGCACAAGTCCTCTTGTACTTTACCGAGCTTTTTTCAAGAGTCACACACGGTTTCATGCAAAACTAACCTATGAGCACAAAACAAACAAACAAACACAAAACAAAGAAAAAGCAGGAGTAACTGCGAAAGCAAAGTGGAAAGAAAACAAGGAAGCAGACAAAAAAACATGCGAGGTAAGTGAGTAAAAAAGCATGCAAGCAAAGAACCAAAAGAAAACACTACTCCTACTCCTAAGCTAACGGTGCATGGGCTTGATCACGTGAAGTGATACTTACAATGCATCCACTGACGCATTGGTTGACCCATGTTGGTGAAGGCATGGTTCGCGAACAACACAGTTGTGCGAACCAACAAACATGAAAGATTTAATAATGAAGACAAACACACCCCAAGTTTAAAAGTGTCCATGGAACATAATTGAGTGCAAGTGCATGACATACAGTCCGTGGACTCGTCATGGTGATGTGCGACACTACGTGCAACTGTGAAGCATACACATACTCTTGATTATGACATGCAAGCAAATGAAAGAAACAAAGACAAATTGTGTCGTGCACGTGTTCTTGCAATGTAAGATTCCTCCAATGCATGAGCAATAGGATCATGTAGTTCGAGTGGAGGAAGTATGATCTATGTGTGAGATTGATCTTCAATTCATACAGATGAGTGATGAGGAGCCTCAGGTGTTTCAAAAATTTCCTGATCAAAAGTGAAACCAACTTGAGGACAACGAGGGTCTGACACAACCATCAACTCGTGCTGAAGTGCCTTGACATTCTGGGGGGTTTCGACTTCGTAGACAGATAGATCATCATAAATAGGTGGCTTCAAAAAATCAACTACGATAAAATTATCATCATGATTGATGTTGGGCATGGGATCCCCCAAGGGACGTTTTGGGGCTTGGAGCCCAGATTTTGGTCCAATTTTGTAATTCCAATTAAAGACTCTACTTTTTGTGGGCGCGGAGCGCGTAGTTGTTAAAGATTCATAGGGTTTTCCGCCCTTATTTTGATAATTTAATGTTGGTTGTAGAAGATCTACCCATGGTCCGCGGACCATGGAATTGTATAAATAGAGTGAATCTCTAAGTAGTCAAAGGCATCTAAGATCTAATAATGAAGATATGATGTATGCGAGGTAGCTCTGAAGTGTAAGTCTAAGTTTCAGGTCGTAGCATAGGTAGAGGATCTGCAGCTAAGTGCGGAGAGGCCTAGTTGTCTGTAGCTGAGTGTGCGGACCCTTGTAGTTGAGTGCGTAGGGCAAGTCGAGTCTGTAATCATCTAGAAGTATTAATAAAGAGAAGTTTCTATCATTTCTGCGTCATTATTTCCTATTTATGCATCTATTATATTGGGTATGAATTTCATTTCTAATGCTTATATGATGCGTGAATGTGTATAACTGTATTGGTTAAGTGAACACAAGTAAGAAAATTTGTTTACGTGAAGATAATCAAGATATGTCAATAAGATAAGTAAGATACTTAGTCTAGTTTGGGAAATAATGCAGTTCACTGCAATATTAGTGCGAAAGGACTTCAGCCCTTGGTTAGGGCTGTGCGAAAGATGATTATAATAGATTGCGAAGATACTAAAGGATACACCAAAGCGTGAAGCACCCTGCGCGAAGGTAGGTATAATTGGAATAAACTGACATCACAACCATCTAAAGGGTGTGAAAACTTGGTTCCAACATCCCCCCATACTGCTTCGGGTGAGACTTCAGTCCGCGCTCCGCGGACTGATGCCGAAAGGGCCAGTAGTGTAGGGATTTGTTTGGCTAACTAACGTTGAACCTAGGTCAAGCCCCCTTAAGCCAACAAATGGTTTCATTGCTGGGACCGGAATCTGGATAAGAAATGTGTGATGTTGTATCATTAGAATCCAACTAAGAAAGAAATCGAAGGCTGGTGGATAGAAGAATTCATGAGTTTGCGGCGAAGAAAAATAGAAACCCGTGATTGTCAAAAGAACAGTGGTTAGATAGCTACCTGTATATGGAGATCCACAAAATATTTTTCACGTCCTTCCCTACTGAGCTATATGAGTGGATCACAAAGCTAGCAGATAGCCAAGGAACATGGAAACTTGATGGTTCTATTGTGTGGACCCCAAAGCTAGTACGAAGGTTGGAAGCATTGGAGGATGAGATCGTGCGCGCCGTCGATCATTGGATCGATTGTATTATAGGAGGATTTATTACTGAGTTCACGGTTGACACCTCAGTCAGCTACATCGAGGCAGAGCAAAACTTTCTCAAAGGACTGTGAGGTAAGTACGTAAAGTCTTTGAATACTTGGATTAAAATGCTATTGTACGAAAAGCAGGTTATGCAGTTACATTGATGTTTAGGGCTATGCGAAGCAGAATGGTTTACAGGAACGAAGGAAATAAGGGTCCAGAAAATAACCCCTTGATTTCACCTCCATGAGGGGACGAGGAACAGCTTGCAAAGGTCTCTCCGTGAAGTGTTATTCATCCAATAAGACAAAGAATCTGTGAATCCCATCTCTGCCCACACCACCACTGGCTTCACCACCATCACCTCCATCTTCACCCATACCACTTCCACCACCACCATGATTCATTATTGCGAACACAGTGAAGTTTCCTTTGTTCAAAGGCTTGGGAAATGAGGATCCGAACCAATTTTGGTTCGTAATGAAGGCTGTATGGGAAGATTAATGTGTTACAGATGACCATATAAAGAAATAAACACTGGTTAGTGCCCTACAGGATCGCGAGTGGTTTGTAGATTCGATATAACCAGACAAGAGGAGTGTGCTTTCACAGCAGAAAATAACAACTCAAGAAGAAGCCTTAGAGATTGCCATGAGACTACATGAGACCCCGATGCAAGATCTTAATCTAGGAGTTCAGCAGATCCACTTGCAGTTGAAGAATCTGTGCCTTGAGATGTAAAGCTTGAAGCAGGATAGGACGGTTCAACCAGAAGTGCGTGAGGAAGTATGGTGCCTAAAATGCAAGAGTCAGGGTCATGACAAAGACCACTACCCGGTCTTTACAAATTACCTTGTAGGAGGAGGACCGATGCCTTTAAGACCAGAAGCTCAAGCAGGACCTAGCGCGGTGTCTGCTTTGTGGTGCACTATCTGTCAAGTAGCCAGAAAGCATGCCACAGATAACGGCCACTTATTACAGAAGTATACGCAAACTCTGCAACAGTTGTTCTACAACTTTTGTAGGTCGGTGGGACATTACAAGTGTAGTTATAGGAGCTATGAATTGATGATGGATAGAACTCCCGCCAATAGGGTTCAGGCTGAAACACAACCTCTTGATTAGAATGCAGGGATGACGCAGATAGGATTTCAGGGGCAAGGACGAGGCCGATGTGGAGGAGGACTTGGTAGATGTCGGGGATAGTTGATTTGCTACAATTGCGGATGGCTAGGACACTATGCCCGTGATTACCCTAATCCAACGTGCCTGTCATGAAAGTATTGCACGTTGTTTGATCATGAGATAGAAGATTGTCCTATGCTGATAGCTAGGATATGTGACAAAGGAGTGCTACCACCTCCCCTGACTCAGAACCTGCAGATGATGATGTTTGAGTCATGTGAGGAAGATATGAATGTAAACATTGTTCTTTGAAGTGGAATCGCGACAAGAGATGACAAGGGAAAACAATAGGAAGACAGTACCTGGGTTCGCAAAGCCCCGACGAAAGAAGCTGAGTTTGATTTGGAGCGCGCTTGGGAAACCTTCATGGAAGCTAAGAAGAGCTTCGCTAAGGCCTCCACTTTAGGAAGCAAAGATAAGCCTGAGCTGGAGATGGACCCCTCTATGCTCACAACATTCCTGGAAACCTGTATGAAGCTACTGCGTGACAGTAAGGCTGTAAAAGGGTTATAGGAACTCATCAACAGATGCGCTAGGACTATGCCAGGTGAACCGCGTGTAGTCTGCAAGATCGGAAAGCATAAGACAAGGACAGGGCGTGAAATGAGACTAACTGTGCAGATCGGAGAATACGAGATGGACCAAGTCATTCTAGATTTGGGATCAGATGCGAATGTTTTACCGAAATAGACATGGGAGCGAATGGGGAGACCTGCGCTGCAATGGTCTCCGATTCAGTTGAGAATGGCGAACCAACATAAAGTCATACCCATGTGGCAATTACAGGGAGTAACCGTGGATATTGAGGGAGCAAGTACACTGGTAGACTTTGAAGTAATAAAGATTGTTGATGACAGCAATCCCTAACCTGCGCTCTTGGGAATTAACTGGGCCATTGATATGAAAGGGGTAATCAATTTGAAGAAGCAGAAGATGATCTTTGAGAATAAATCACTGGGCGTAATAATAACCCTGGACCCCGCTGAAGGATCACGCTATACGAAGCCGGTCCGCGATTATGAGAGTGATGATGATTTGGACTACATCTACAAGATAACCGCGCGAGACCAAAACTGGGTGATTCCCACTGTGGATGGAAGGATAACATGGGAGCGCAAGAGTTCCTGCACTTCGGATTCCGACGAAGAATTAAAACGTTGGCAAAATTGGTTACATTAAGTAACTACATTTAATTGCAATATGATGACCTGGTCACTGCACTACATGTCGATAGAAGTGAGAGATATACCTACTTATGATTGCCTAAATGAGGTGGATACCTTCTTGGATGCATTTGAAAGGGAGGTGCTGAAAAAGCAACGCTTCTAGGCCTTGGACTAGGTACTGCACACTATGCCTGCAAGATGGTGGGGTATGCACAAAGGAAACTTTGATGACTGGTGCGAATGTAGGAGAATGATGAAAGTATGATTTGGGAAGCCTAAGGTATGATTGACTGACAAGTATGATGGACAAGATGATCTGCACACGCATCTGGCCAAGTGGATGCAGGCCTATGGAGAAAACCCATAACATGAGTGGGTGCACCTGTTCTGTCATACCCTAGATGTTATACCAATGAAATGGTATATAGAAATAGAGCTCTGCCATGGGACATGTGAATGGGATATCCTGCACGAAGGATTCATGATGACCTTCAGTTTTGAGGATGGGTGGGACAGTATTGATGAAGCGCTACAAGAGGTAAAAGCAACTATCTCTAGGATGCCATAGGAACCTTTAGACTTGGTTCAACCTGAATGGGATACTCAGCTGAGTCACGCACTGGAATGTTATAATATAACTACTGAAGAGGAGGATGAGGATCTATAGAATATTAACATTCCAGAAATAGAAGGCCACCACTAGTTTCAAGGACCACATATTGAGAACCCTGATATATCCGCACCAGTGAAAACTAAGCAGGTGAACTTTAGTACGGAGGCAAAACCCAAATTCACGAAGATCAAAGACTATTGGGATGATGCGATAGTGGATAAGGTCGCTATATTACTCCGCAAGTATCAAGACATATTCCAGACCAAGTTTACGGATTTGAAAGGAATAATCAGAGATTTAGGAGTGATGAAGATTAGGTTAAAGCCTGACATGAAGCCAGTTAACCAAAGGCCTTACCGCTTAAATGTGAAATACAAGGAGAGGGTCCGCATAGAACTGGGCAAAATGCTCACAACATGAATCATTGAGCCTGTGGAAGAATTCAATTGGGTAAGCCCAATGGTGGTGCAAGAGAAGAAGTAGAAGGACAAGATAAGGATATGTGCAGATCTCAAAAAATTTAATGACGCTTGTGTGCATGATCCATTCCCAACTCCGTTCACGGATGAAGTATTGGACAATGTAGGTGGTTAGGAAGCATATTCTTTCACTGATGGGTTCTCAGGGTACCACCAGATCAAAATTGTGTCGGAGGATAGGAGCAAGATAACCTTCACAACTGAGTGGGGTTGCTTTCAATATATTGTCATGTAGTTTGGATTCAAGAATGCGTCGACCATCTTTTCGTGCGTGGTTGTTGCAACATTTAAGGAATATATTCATAAGTTCCTAGAGGTCTATTTTGACGATTGGACTGTATTTGGGCTGGTTAAGTGCCGTGTAGCGAGATTGTGCTCGATTTTGGATACCTATCAAAGATACCAAATCGCGCTCAACCTCAAGAAGTGTCCATGTCTCATTCCTTTTGGGAACCTGTTGGGGCATGTGGTTTGCAGACAAGGGATGATGGTAGACCCCACGAAGATCGTGGTGATTCTAAACTTGGAAGCATCGAGAAGTGTGAAACAGCTGTGTGCTACTCTGGGACATATGGGGTATTACAAAAAGTTTATCAAAGGCTATGCCCAGATCACCGTGCCGATGGAAAAATTGTTGAAGAAGGATGTCACGTTCTATTGGAACGATGACTGTAAGAAAATCTTAGATATATTGAAAGAAAAGATGGTTACTACACCGATTCTTGTCTTTTCGAACTGGAAGAAAGAGTTTCATGTACATGTCGACGTGTCATGTATAGCACTGGGGGCAGTACTAACATAGGATGGCGGAGAAGGCTTGGATCACCCTATCGCATTCGCAAGTCGCAGATTATCTAAAGCAGAAAAGAACTATTCCACCACTGAGTGCGAGGGGCTAGCTATGGTATATGTGCTCCAGAAGTATCGACACTATTTTCTAGGAGGCCACTTTAAGATGTATACAAATCACTCCGCACTAAAGTGCCTAGTCAATAAGCCTGTGTTGGGGGGTGCATTTGCAGATGGCTTTTATTGTTCTAGGAATATGATTCTAAAGTTGTTGTGAAGCTTAGACGATTGAACGCGGGACTAGACCTCTTGTCACGCATTGAGACAGGGGAGGAACCTACTAGTTTGGAGGAAGGATTACCTGACGCGCAACTCTTTGTTGTGCATGTCGCAGATGGACATCTTTAAGATATAATATACTTTCTAACAACTGGAATTGCGCTAGAGTGATACTCTGTCTAGCAAAAGAAGGAATTAGTGGTGCACACAACAAATTTATCTGTCATTTCTGGGCATCTATACAAGCTGGGGAATGATGAAATACTGCGAAGGTATGTACCTGAATTTGAACGAAGCAGCATCCTCGTGGACGCTCATGGGGGCGCTACAGGAGGAAGAGCAACCACGCAGAAGATTCTACGGGCAGGGTTGTGGTGGCCAACCCTTCATTAGGATTCAAAAACATATTTCAAGGCATGTGATGTGTGTCAACGAATAGGAAGGTCATCGTGGAGGGATGAAATGCCTTTGAATCCACAAATGACGTTGCAACCTTTCAAAAAGTGGGCAATACATTTTGTAGGACCCATCAACCCTCAAGGAAAGACAGGCGTGAGGTATATTATCACTGCAATGGAGTATTTGATTTGTTGGGCAGAAGTGCAACTGGTGAAGGATTTCATGGGCTTGCTTGCCGTGAAGTTTCTATTTGAACATGTACTGATGCGATTTTGATGTCTGAAGATCTTGATGAGCAATCACTGTACACACTTCCTAAATGAGATGATCAGCGCACTAACAGAAGAATTTCAGCTGTATCATCTAAAGAGAAAACCTTATCACCCATAGGCTAAGGGGATAGTGGAGGCGTTCAACAAAGTGCTTGAAAACGCGCTGACCAAGGTATGCAATTCTTAGCAAAGTGATTGGGACCTATGCATACCTGCAGTGTTATGGGATTATCGAATGACATGCAAGAAACTGATGGGACAAACACATTTTAGGCTTGCTATGGAGTGGAATCCATAATTCCTATGGAATACATTGTGCCTAGTCTATGCATAGCAGTGCTCACAAGTATGACGGATCGTGGAGCCCTAGAAGAGAGGTTCGCGCAGTTGGATGAGCTAGAAGAAGAACGATTTTTTGCTAGATTTCACCAGCTGGTCCAAAAGCAACGTGAAAAGGCATGGCATGATTGACATATTAAGTTGTGCACCTTTAAGGTGAATGATTTGGTGTTGTTGTATGATAGTAAGTTTGATAAATTCCCAGGGAATTTTAGGATGCACTGGTTAGGGAGCATCTTAATAAGGAGATTACCAACGGAGGCGTGGTACAACTAGTCAAGTTAAATGGAGAACCCTTCCCAGGAAAGGTGAATGGTAGTTGCTTGAAGCCATACACTAGCGATCCATCGATGTGGCTGTATAGAAGTGGCACAGCCTTAGCGCTCCAGGTGGTTGAAAGGAGGCACGGGACTATAAACTACACTACCCGAGAGCTGTGTGATGTCAGGACTGCACGCAGTAGTGAAGTGTCACAGGGTCCACAACAACGCGAGGATAGCTGCGTTAGCATGCAGGTCTTGTGGAAAGTGACCGTTAAAGTCACTATTCACAATTTCGTGGTTGGCTTAAGGCCAAATGGAGTGGGCGACAGGCATTTAAGGTAAAATTTATGGGATAGATTCTTGAAAATCTGCAGCCAATCTAGCATTAATGGACCGAATGTGGGGGGAATAGTACAATTCAAATTCAAAAGGTGTTATAAATTACAAGTGGCTGTCCCGCAAACAACACTTGGCAATTTGAGAACTGAGTTGTTGCGTGCTCAAGTATTCATGAACCGAGACTTATTCGAGACTCTGAAAGCGAATTCGTTGTTTGAACAACTACCAGAGACACTGAAAGAACTATGGAGTAGCACTGTGTTAGCACCTAAAGAAGCCATGGACATAGAATTAGTGACATTTGAGGAAGATGCGCAAGAAATTGTGGAAGTGGAAGCCCCAAAGAGCATCGAAATAATTGTTGAGGTCCCTAAATTGCTGCGAACATCGAGACTTAAGAAGGATAAGCAGGTCATGATACCGATGCGCGTCTTGTCCCAAAGTCCACTGAGGACCAAGCTCAAATTGCAAGAAAAGGGGAAGGTCATTAATCTGGAGGCCAATGAGGAGGAAGAGTTTGAAGAAATCCTAGTGGAGGAGGAGGTTGAGGAAATGGAAGTTGAAACCTAGGGTATGGACCCTATTACCTGGTTACCTGAATATGTTCCTTCGTGAAAGGGTAAAGCCAGGTGCCAAAGGATATAGATGAGAGCAAGAGCTCTCTATAAACTCCACTTCTCCTAGAAGATACTGTTTTTTAGGGAGTGCACCTGGGGTGGGCCCCTGTGTTGAAATTTGAAGATTAGGTCCTCGCTGACCGCGATAAGTTCCCACATTTAGTGATTGCAAAGCTAATACGCCAGAGCATCAACACGATTGCTGAAAAAATCCAATTAGAGCCACAAAAATGGCTTAGAGGTGTGGAGAAAGCAGGGTTGTTGAACCTGCTTAGGGTGCCGCATTACCATCGTTCCCTAGTCACCATTTTCATCATCAGGCAGCTGCTCTGCTTGGTGCATTATGGGTTCTTATGGCTGGAGGAGCCCATCCCCATCACAGACCATCTGATTCACTGGATTACATGGCTACCTTGCTGAAGGGAGGACCCAACAAACATTTCAGAATGAAAAGGTGGTGAATTGGCCCTCATGGAAGCAACGAAAAATAAGTTTAAGTTGGAGAAGAAGAAGTGAGGGTATTCCATCTCCAACATTAACAACCTTGCTGTCAAGGTCACAACACAAATATTGATAGGAAAGGTGATACAGATGTGCCACGTTGATGAGGTGCCCACGCCAGTGGTTGCACTAGTTGTGCAATGGGCAGAAGGGGTCCATTTCAACTGGGCGAACTATCTATGCAGCGAGTTCCTTGCAAACTGTCACGAGGCACAGGAGCAGGGAAAAACATTTCATTACGCATGGCTCCTATTATCGATAGTACTGGTGGCATGGGAGTTGCTCGAAGATAACCAGTTCCCTTCGGTCACACAGGACCTTCTAGAGGTAGCAAAGTACGCTTCGCTGTGGGCGACCAGGGACGCGCAACGGAACAGAGAGAGCAAGATATTTTGGGTGCTCATGGAGATGAATTTTAGGATGGGGATCAATCACAGGCCACCATTATCACCCGCAGTCTACAATAGTTTGCAGAGATTTGTAGAGTTCAAAGAAGATTTCCACCATGTCTTCATTAGGGCACGGAAGGACCTGTTGTTGGGAAAAGTATCTATTTAGAATGCCCCTATCTCACTCTAAGGTGTGATAGTGCCTCAGCAACAAACAAGGAAAACTACTTGTGTATTCTTCTTTATGAAATGTAAACGAAGAGGAAGGATAAACTAACCTGTGTCTTGCGCTAGTTTGTTGATCCAATCGCTCTCCTCTTCAATAGCTTCCAGCTCCCTGCTCCCTTACTGGCCCAGCTTCACCAAATTCCTGCAAGATCACAAGAGAGAGAAACTACACGAAGATATAGATTTACATTCATAAAAAGCTCAGGATCAGATTAAGCTAAACATGCAAATATAACAAAACATCATTGATACACAAGCATGTAGAAGAAACTCAAATAGTTTTATTAATGCAATAAGAAGATCCAGGAGGAGATACAACCAAGTGAGTCCTGATCCAGCATCTACCTCCCAACAAAGGAATCCCTTCCTCACCTCCAACAAAGCATAAATCACCCAATGCACTAATCTCAATCTCAAACCAACACCAATTCTCTGCAAAGTACAAAATTCCAGCCCCTTGGATCTCTGGGATGAGGGATCCATATATAGATGTAAGCAGAGAGGATGAGTCAGCTTATGTTTTGACTTGTGGCTTCTCTCTGTCAGTTCTTGCTTCCACTTGGAGACTGAGAGCCTCTTACTCATCACTGGTCGAATTCAGTGAGGCAAGTGTCATTGGAGAAGATTCTGGAAGCTTCCATTGTCTTTCCACCTCGTTGAATGACTTTTCCATTTGTCATTTCCCGCTCAACGCACCCTGGTAGTTCATTCACCTGCGTTGCAACGCACCTAGCCAGTGTATTTGGGTGCTTTGCAACGCAGTCAGCTAGTGGAGCTTCTGAATTGATCCTGATTTGACTAGTTTTGAGCAGTTTCTGGTGGAGAACTTCTGGGAGAAGCTGTCATTGGTTGACCTTGTTCCTTTAGGGGCAGGAACAACACTTTTAGGGACTTTGGATCCCTTGGATTATGGAAATTTCATGCTTAGAGCTGTAAGGCACAAAAATGTCTATAACAGTTGCCCCCTAAAGTATGAGGCCGTTTATCGGGTGAAATGCTTTATTAGGAGGATCCGAAGTTCTTTCAATGATGGGAGGAGACCTGTAATAAGATACAATACAATACATTATTTTCATACTTTTTTCATGATCTAGCTGAGGCGGGCATTCCCATGCTCAGGTTTATAAATTCATTTTTATGTACATAGGACAGACAATCGTCTGATGGTAGACTGATGATTTTGATGAAGTCATCATCCTTTTGGTAGGATGATCATCTGTGCTGTAATGTTGTACATGTCAATGTCTTTATTTTTCCTGAATATATATCGCAGCCCGGATGGATGAAACTAGATCCGGGGTCTTCAATCTCGTTCGATCTTCACTCGAAGTACAAGTCGATCCATGTGAAAAATGTTTTGAAGTCGAACATGGAAAGACATCGCTTGATTACCAGTCGATGATGTAAACTGTTAACAAGCGCGAGAGGAATCACCGATAAGGATGATGAACCTCAAGGTACTGCAGTACAATTCACGTGGTGTGAATAAAGGACTTGGCGTCGAACACCACGCAAAATCTTTCAGTCGAAGGTCATTGATTTATACCTGTCGCCGGAAGTGAGAAACTTGCCATTGAGGCATGCAAGCTTCAAAGTACTGAATGGGGTGTTCCTAGATCAACTTCTTGGATAATGAGCTGATGTCGACAAGAAGCGATCCGTCAAAGGAGGGCCTTGATGAATCCCACATCAATGTCATGAAACGATCTGATGATACATGGTTCAGGGTGGCGGTCATGAAAGAATGAAGTATAATGTATGGCAGTGGATGGGACACGGTTGACTTCTCTGGATGACTTCTCTTGAACATATCGGCGACACTTATGTGATGGATGGGTAGCGTTTACCCCAAATTTGGATGGTATGGCGAGACCATGGTGATGTGACCGGTGAATGAAACAACCCAACCCTACTCAGGCACGGAGTGGAAGTGTCATGTTCAAGAGCGACTTGCTACCAATAAAGATTCTTTGAGTTTCTTCCCAATTTTTCCCCAGTCATTGCTGACCAGTACCTCTTTTGTCAAGCTTGAGGAGGATAACATATGCTTGTTCTATAATTTTCCCTTCGGGCAAACCCATCGCTATGTTTTAACGAGCCTAGCGATAGTGAAACTCGTTCTCGTCTAAAGACAAGTTGGTCGCTATTAATGTTTTTAACGAGTTTAACGACAAGGATAACTCGATCCTTTTCCTTTTTAGGGAGTCTGAAAAGGTACGTAAAGATAACTCCAAAATTCCTTTTTCGTCATCTAATCCCTTAAGTTCGAAAAAGTATAAAACAATACAGAAGGGATGAATTTTCGATAATTTTAACGAGCCGAATAAAACAAGCGCTCGATCTTTTTGTGCAATAATCCCTCAGGTCCAAAAAGATTAAAATCTAGAGGAGGGATAGGTCTTCCGGTCGCTTTAACGAGCTGGAAGGCCAAAACTCGGCAATCTTTTCATATTTTACGAGTCAGATGAAAAGAGCTTAAAGAAGACTCGTCTTTTGAGGAACGAGTGATAAAATGGGTAGCAGCTGATTCCAGGTAAGGGTTGGAATTTTCCAAGCACGACAGTGTCACAAGGATGGCTAGTGAAATCACTCTTCGCAGCTGTTCCTCAAAATGGGTAAACAATCAAATGGAGGTGAATGATCGGCCAATGGAAAAGTGGAGGTGACGGTGCAAACACGACCAAGGCTTTAATGGCTGATAATGTTACATTCACGGTGGTTATTTACCGGAGGATAGTTCATTTTTTAACGAGCTTAAACGCAGATTGAAACACTTGCTCGGTCTTATGTTTATTTTTTAACGAGCATGAACTATGTGCTAAAACTGCTCGATAAATATGGTCTAGTTCTGATTTTTTACCATAAATAGCTTCGTCCTTTCAAAGATAGTACTGTACTTTCAATTTCTTCATCAAACTAGTTAGAAATGAACAACATTTGCTTGAGAATGAGATTAAAACACTAATATTTTACTTTGAACTACGTAATTAAAAAGTGTTTTTACCTCTCATTTTACCATTTCATTTGAACTTGGTTTGTTGGAGATTTGGAGGTGCCTCTTCCCCCTTGATTTTCATCAGCTGATTTTGGGAGATTCTGTGGACGATTCTCGGCGCCGTCTGGACCAGGTAGGAGCTATACCTGAGCTCTTTCATTTCATGGTTTCCTTTCTACATTCTGTGCTTCATTCTCTGCTTTTCTGAGCCCCTGGGGTTTGATGGGTTCGTTCTGCCATCAACGCACCCTGTTCGTATCGAAACCTGGACTGAATGTTAACTAGTATGAAGGCAGTTTGACATTCAACGCAGGTGGAACACTGTGCAGGTGCGTTGGGCGCAGAAAAGGGATTTGTTGTACAGTTTTTGATGAAATTTTTTGCCTGTCTCTCATCAAAATCAAGATCTAACTCCTCTCATGTTTGTTTTTCAGAGATCTCGGAGCAAAATGACCCTTACATGGTGAGAACGAGAACATGAAGAAGAGGACATGATTGCCCTACATGATCCGGTTACAGTGAACGCGCTGCGGAACTGTGGCTTGCTGAAGTTCTTCCGCATCTCTAGCACGAGACAACAGATCAACCTACTGCAGTATTTGCTCGATGCTTGGGATCCTGTCAATCAAGTTTTCCAGATTAGGGGCAAATCTATCCCCTTGACTGCAGTAGACATTTACTTCTTGACTGGCTTGTCGAGGCGGGGTGCCCCCATCTCTTTGTCAGGTTCGGCCCGAGGGAGTGACTCTGTGAGAGATTATGTCCGCCAGTATTGCAGGGAAGGATCTCAGCCGAGTAAAGACGGCAAGATCATCATCTGTGATGTCACTGACAGGTCCCTTAGGTCTATCCTGTTTACTTTTGGTAGGATGGTTGGTAGTGCGTCTCTTCATGTAGCCAACAGATCCTATATGCAGCATGCCTTGGAATGCCTCCAACCGAAAATATTCAACTGGTGTGATGCAGTACTTCTTGTGATGAAAAATCAGTTGACCAAGATAAAGGACGGGAGGTTGAAAAACTTTGGGTTCGGTTCTATTTTGACCGCCTTTGCCTTGGAGAAGATACCACTGATGCAGCCGCAGTACATTGCACTCGAATTACCTTCTCCTACTGAACCACGCATGCAGAGATGGGTTGACCATATGTCTAGGCATGCTGGTCAATCTCAGATTTCTTTTTCTGATACCTTCTTCAGGTGGTTTGAGCATCAGGAGATGGTCTAGTCCGAGTATCCATATGTTGGCATGGACTTTCGGGGTGATCCGAATTTAGTACTGCCGGACGGCGAGCAGTGGGGCACTATTGGTAAAATCTTTGACCATATCACTATTTACTGTTATTATTTATAATGTCCTTGTGCTTTATTCTATCAAGACTTTAATCAAACTCTTGTGTACATGCAGATGTTGGTCCTGTTCGTCCAGTAGTCCGTCTGAGAGTGCCAGCCGCTGCCCCAGCAGGAGAGGCTGCCGGGAGGGTTATTCTTCGTGACCTTGATGTGGCCGAGACTCTCACGGCTGTGCAGCAGCAGGTTGAGAGCCTTACTCTCGGTATTCCTGATGTGAGGATCAACGAGCTAGCTTTGCAGTTACAGCGGCATACTACTGGTGTGCCTAGACGATGGACTCGTCTCTTACGCATGATCGCACAGGCTGTGACTTGCTATCACGAGCATCATTAGACTAGGGTGCCCCCTAGCATTTTGAGTTTTCGAGTCATGTAACCGATTTTGTCTTGGTTACAGAACATTATATGTAAACCATAAACAGCTATATATGTATTTTTGATTTTCGGAGTTTTATTCTGATTGAGTTATGTGATCCACATGTAGAACATTGATGATGTGTCTCTTCCTATAAATGTTGCAAATGTCTATCTAATACATAGTTTGCTAATGAGTCGGTTAATTTGTTTAAGTTTCTGGAAATATGCTAGTATTGAATAAGATCAAATTGTCTTTCCAAAATCTTAACCCTTAGGAACATGCGATAAATAGCTAGGTTTCGGACGGAATATATACCATTGAGTTGTAGTATTACGAGCTGTGAGTCTAGCCTGACGATTAGCCGGCTTATACCATGAGTGATGGCATCAGAGAGAAGTTTTATCAACGCACTATATTCAGCGATATTGTTTGTTGATTGACCAATACATACACCTCTGAAACTTACTAACTCGCCACTTGGATCAAAAATGGCCCAGGCTGCGAAGGACAGGTTCCGCGAACTACGACTCGCTCCGTCGGCATATCCAACACATGGTTCCAATGGGTTTGACATCTGCAATAAATGTAAAAAAGGTGGATTACTCGACCAAAACAAACACTCTTAGCGAAAACAAAATATAACAAAAGCATACTGGTCACTACTAGGCGTAGTAACGCTTGAGGTATAACCCATTACGAGGTTGCGCCAGTGGAATTTCGTCGTAATCCATTAACTCATAGGGTCCTTTTGCTAACACCCGTTTAACAATATAGGGGCCCATCCATAAAGAGTTAAATTTTCTTGCTCCCAATTTATCGGATTCTTGGTCGTAAAGCAGGACCAAGTCACCTTCTGAGAAGACACGGGGTTTGACATTTTTGTCGAACTGCGCCTTGACTCATTTCTTATGGGCTTCGTTAGCCAAAGCGGCATCACGACGGGTTTCATCCAATTGGATTAATTCCAAGAAACGGGACTCTTCTTCTGAAGTTCCGGGGAGGAGATCGATTGCGAGTTTGAGAGGCGAAATTTCACACTGGACTGGTAATACTGCTTCCAGGCCATATACCAGTTGGAAGGGTGTGAACCCGGTCGCGTTCCTTACCGATGTTCAGTAAGCCCACAAAGTTGAGTACAGGATTAGGTGCCATCTTCTTTTGTGAACTCCGATCATCCTTTGCAGCATGCACTTCAGGACCTTGTTGATTGCTTCAACTTGTCCATTGACCTGCGGATAATATGGAGTAGAGCTGTCGTGAGATAGCCCTAGCTTGGCAGCTAATTCAACCATCATGTGATTGCGAAAATGCGATCCATGATCTGTGACTATAGCCTGTGGTACGCCGAATCTGGCGACTACATGATTGAAAAAGAAAAGGGCAGCTGTTTCACCAGTGTTATCTAATGTAGGCATCGCCTCGGCCCATTTGGTAAAATAGTCAACTGCGACTATGATATACCCATGCCCCCCAGTCGAGGTGGGGTTACATGTCATGAAATCGATGCCCCGTTTGGCGAATGGCCCAACAGCAACTATTGGCTGTAACGGTGCGGGTGGTCTTCTGGTTTTGCTATCAAAAATTTGACAAGCATGGCAACTTCTGACTGTGGTTATGCAATCTTTGAACATTGTTGGCCAGAAGTATCCTGCTCGTAAGATTTTTTGTGCTGTAGCATAGCCAGATTGATGCCCCCCACAGGCCCCTGAATGACACTCATTCAGGGCTTTTTCGGCCTCCTCATGGGTGAGGCACCTTCTCAGAACTGTATCGATACCACGACAGTAAAGCGTATCACCGACGATCATGTAGTCTTTTGCTTGGTATCGTATACGTTTTTGTTCAGAGTGAGAGGTGTTAGGCCTAAACTTTTGGGTTTGGAGATAAATTATTATATCTCCATACCACTCATTGCTTGTAGATATCAGAAACAAACTCTCATCCACGATTGATTCTTCGGATGTTTCATCGTTTGACGACGATGGGAGATCGCATAATAATTCTGCAAAAACTAGAGCTTTCTTTGATTTGGATTTTACGAATTCCAGATCAAACTCTTGAAGGATTGCTATCCATTTTGAATATTTGCCCCCCAGCAACTGTCCAACGATGGCAATCTGACAATCAAATATTTGAATATTTTGAATATAAGTCATGGGGTTGCAATCTGACAGAATGGCAGTTTTCCTAAAGAGGACATAGTGTCGAAATCTTTGTATCGCTTGAACCGTTGCAAGCACTAGTTTTTCAACATAAGAATATTTGCTTTCTGTATCATTTAAGTTTCTACTTAAATAATACATAGGGTGTTCAATTCCATCGACTTCTTGAACTAAAACCATTGCGATGGTTGTATCTGCTGCAGCCAGATACAGGTTAAAATCTCTTTGATAATCGGGGGCGTACATTAATGATGCTTTTATTAAGGAATCTTTTAAAGCATCAAAGGAAGCTTGCGCAACCTGATCCCAGACGAAGGGTACCTCCTTTTTCAAAAGACGTGTATAACCTTTAGCAAGTTCGGCGTAATTTGGAATGAACCTCCTCAGAAAGTTTTCTTTCCCTTGGAGTTTCTGAATCTGAAGCAAATTTGAAGGTGGAGGCAAATTTATGATTGCCTGGACCTTGCACGGGTCGAGACGAATCCCATCCTTGGAGACTACAAAGCCAAGTAAACGACCAGAACCGACGTAAAATACACATTTGTGCGGATTGAGTCGTATCTTGTAGTGTCGGCAACGTAGAAATATCGCTCTTAAATGCTGCGGATGATCATTCCGCTTTCGCGAATGAGCCGGAAGGTCGTCGAGGTATGGTTGAACGATGTTCTTGATGTCATGGAAGGCATAATTCATTGCCCTCTGAAATGTCACCCCTGCGTTCTTTAAACCAAAGGGTAATTTTCGATATGCGAATGTGCCCCACGGACAAATGAATGCAGTCTTTGACTGGTCCAGTGGGAGGATATTTATTTGATTATACCCGGAAAATCCATCCATGAATGAAAAGATTTCGCATCCGGCGCATTCTTCAATTATCTGGTCGATGAAGGGTGTAGGGTAGTTGTCTTTCAGACAAGCTTGATTTACATCCCTATAATCGACACACACTCTAATTGTCCCTTGTTTCTTCATAACAGGGACGATATTCGATACCCAATCGGTTAGAGGAACCGGATAGATGAAACCGGCATGGAGAAGTTTTTCAACTTCCGCCTTAATTGCAGCGGCTTTCTTGGGGTGCACCTGCCTGAGCCGTTGTCGTACCGGTTTGACATCTGGATACATCTTAATTTCGTGTTCAACGATGCTCGAGTCAATGCCTGACATTTCATCATATGACCAAGCAAAGACATCTCTGAATTCGCGAAAAAGAGCGTTATATATTTCCCGTTCTGAAGGAGAACAACATTTCCCAACATAAATATTCTCTACAACATTTGTTTTAGTCGAGATATTTATGGCTATAGTCTCTTCAATGTTGGATAAGTTTCGCTCAGAATATTTGATAGGAATTCAAAAACTGAAGGATGATAAAGGTCATCTCGAGTATCTTCTTCATAATCCGGAAGAAGGGAACGATGGTGGCAATCACTCCATGGTGCCCCTTCAATCAACATTGATTGTACAATTCCTTCGTCGGTTCCATGCACTCGCGACCAAGGATCTAAAGGGGTACCATATTCCCTAGACCTATCTACCCAAACGCTTGATGAGCGTTGATTTGGGTTTGCCTCCCATGCTAGAAACATTGATTGCTATAATACTTCTATCGGGCTTGGGGGCAAAACCATTGTATGATCCATGTTGATATCGTTTTCTGAGATCTTTGTGGAAGATATCATATTGCAGGTTCCTATCGACGCTACTTCCGCCAGATTGATTGGAGGTGGAAGAGCGAAGGTTCCCATTAGTATAGGATCTTTTAGTAGGACTATTCCGATATTCTGAAGCGAATGGGGGCTTCCATGGATCATGGGAATGCTTCCTGTAACTTGTGAACCATTGGGGAGGAAGTTTTGTTGGTCGACGATTGTAATCCCCCCCTGAAAGGGAAATGCAATCTTTCTAAAATAGGTCGACACAACAGCTGCCATGGCATATATCCACGGTCTTCCTAGTAGGATGTTGTAATCAAGATTCCCATCGATGACTTCAACATCTATTTCCACTGTTTTTCCCCCTAGTTCAACCTTCAAGTTATTTAGGATACCATACGGGGTATATGTCCTTCCGTCGAATGCTTTTAACGTCGTCGAAGATCGTGGAAAGGTTGGAGATCCTAAAGTTTGCCAACAGCTCATCGACATAATACACGTAGATGCACCCTCATCAATAATTGTTCAATGAACAGTTTTGTTGAGGGCTTTCACTTGAATAAGGAAAGCTAGTTGGGCTGGTAACTGAGGATCGTATCCTTTGTGGTCGAAGGATACAAGATTGGAATCCTTTGGGTCAATCCCACCAATGGCTGATAACAAAGCCTGCCTTTGGGATGGACAGTTTTGTAGTACTTCAAGAGTCGACATAGCGGATGGCGATTGGGCCAAATCTTCCACTATGTTATAATGCTGCGCCGCTCTAGCGCGAGGATTAAATGTCGACTTGTGTACTACTTCCTTTGGCGGTTTTATTGTCAATTCAGGGATGGTGGGTGGTACAACTTCTGTCGAAGTTGTTGTTGAACTACTTGGTTGATCTTTATCCTTGTTGTTCGACAGCTGAGGATTCTTGTAATCTTTGTTCCTTGTCGAAATCAAAGCATCATTTTGCTGTTTCGAAATCGACAACATTAGCACTTGAGACGGGGAAGCATTTCCACTATCAACCAAATTTGTTCCTGGATTTGGAAACGGATCAGTTAACACAGCTGAGGTTTTCGAACTCTTAAAGAATCTTTTAAGCTCAGCTCTATATGGACAATCTGCAGTCCAATGATCCTCATCACATATTTGACATGGATATTTCAGTTTCCTATTTCCAGGAGGGTTTGAAGAAGATTTTTCAGGAGATGACTCATCCTGTTTCTTCTTCTTCCCTTTTCCTTGTTTCTTCTTGCTTCCTGGTTGTTTGGTTTCTTTGCCCTTATCTGTTGATACAACATTTACTTCCGAAGCAAGAATTTCGTCTTTTGCATTTTGATCTGAAATCTTACGGGCTTTCTTGGATGTAGCCTTTGTCGATTTCACGTTTGTCATGCCAATCACGCCATCGCCGGCGTGAGAGTCATTGTTTGATTTAGGAGGAGGAGGAATTGAGAATTCCGGTCTAGGGGCGTCAGGTATTTTGTCGTAGAGCGTGCCGGACTGAGTATAGATCAAGTCCAGATATTGTGCACGAGCTATAACTTGCTCTTCCGTTACGACTCCCCCCTTTGCCACATCTTCCGTGATGGAAGCTAATAACGACTTGATAAACCATTTAGCTAATAGCTGGTCGGGAACGTACGTTTTTACCATCCTGCGACGACGTCGCCACTCATGTATATGATCAGATATGTGAGTGGCCGTTGTCTGTTTGAAGTTGGTAAGGAGTTCTGTTCCCGTTTTATACCTTATCGGTAATTGAAAATGGGTTAAAAAGGTTGTGGCTAAGGTACTGAAGTTGTCGAACGAAGCTCTAGGCAATTCAATATACCATTTTGCCGCTGGACCTGTTAACGTCCTCTGAAAAAGGAGAAGCCTTATCGAATCATCGTTTAGGGTGTTTGATGAACACCATAGATGAAATGTCATCACGTGATTCAATGGATCTTCACCCGGATTTCCATTAAATTTAGGAATATCTGATGGAAGTTTATGCGGAATCGCTGGCCACCAAGGGGCGTAAGCAATTGGATCGTTTGTTAACTGGTGTAAATCAAGTAACTCTAAAGTTGCCACGAATGGTAACCATTGATTCAGGTTAGGTGAAGCATACCCAGGATACGATGGAATCGCCTGAGCAGTTGGCCTTTGCATACCAGCATAATGCAGTTGATGTTGGTATGACTGATATGGTTGGTGGACATGACCATTGTAAAATGGTTGATTTTGACCATTTTGAATGTACGGCTGTCCACTGTTCACAAAGATCTGCTGCTCAGAACCTTGGTATACTTGTTGGAATTGTGGTTGTTGGTATTGCACCAGCCATGCTTGTGAAGCCATGTTCTGTTGCGCTATACTAACCGTTGGACCAAGGTGTGGGGTAATTGTACCCGTTTGGACCTGTATCGCCCCACCAGTTGGAAATTGTGGTTGAGTCACAGGGTCAAGGGGCTGTTGCATTACAACCTGAGAAATCTGAGGTTGACATACAACAGGCAGCGTTTGAACTTGTGACACTGTCACAATAGCTGGTGTAGTAGGTATATTCGACACAGGTACACATTGTTGCATCGAATATACAACCCTTGGTTGTTGGGGTAGTATAGGTACCCAACCACTTGATGTAACTCTAGTATAACCTAAATACTGTTGTGAACTCCCGTATGGATATCCTCCCGGAGGGGGTAATGAAAGGGCATACTGCCCCCCATACGGTGGTAATCCGGAACTCAAGGGGATTGTCTGCCCTTGGGGACTGGATTGCCCAAATTGACCTCCAAATGGATCAATTTGTCAAGACTCAACATAAGAGTTGCCGGATATTATTCCGGAGGAACAAATAGGAATGGACCATACTGTCGAAATAGCGCTTGGCTGGACTCCTTCTAGCGGTTGTGAGCTAGTTGGGACAGATGGTACGCTGGAAAACATTATCGGAGTGATGGCAGGGAGTTCTGCTGTCGCTGTGTCAGTCGACACAGTCCTAGATGTTGACGGTTGTTCAGACATTTGGAGTCTATCCAAAAGATTGCCTAGTGATTCTATAGGAACTTCCGCTGGTGTTAGACCAACTTCTGACGAAGAAGGAAATAGAGTGACCCCGTCTCCAAAGTGTGTTGGAGTGCTTGCTTGCGGATCTTCTACAATTTCCTCTATCACAATCAAACCAGGTGGAAGGGGAAGACCGTCAGGTCCGTAAAATATTTCTGGTGCCGAAGAAGGGGTTGAATTGACAGCGACAGATGTTTGAAGAGAAAGACTCTCCGAACCGGTTGCAGATGGAACTGGTTCAGTAACACAAGTGTTTACTTTCAGACTAGGATCAGTATCACTGTCCCTCTGTGGCTGTTGAACTTCTTCTGTAGAGGCAGGGTTTCCAGAAATGTTTGGAGTAACCGGAATCTCGAATGTTGTTGGAACACTTGTTCTAACCTTGATAGGAGATTTCGAACCGGTTAAACGAGTTCGCTTTGTCCGTACTATTTTCGATTCCGGAGACAAAGACGGTTGACTCGTAAGCCTCCGCAAACGACGGGGTTTCAATTGAGTTTCTTCCACGATTGCGGATTACTCAATCAACTAAAATACAAAAGGGGAATATGTTTCCGAATTAAATGAATTTTAGACGCTTTAGACACAACTTGTTTTTTCAATTTTTAAGAGTCGAGAAAAAACAAAAGATGACTCTAGTCTCCTTCGATTTTTAATGAGCCTGAAGTGACAAGTGCTCAGATGGACCTTTTCCCTTAAGGAGTCCGAAAAGGAACGAAAGGGACTGCTCTGGAGATCTAGGTAGAGGGTGTGCCAAACCAATCGCAAAACAGCAGAATACTTTTTAAGGTACGGGCGGTCAATCTTCCCGAATGCTGTGTTCAATGCATTGCGATCAGTAGGGCGGCCGACACGGCTTCCTATGGATAAAGGTTTTATGCCTATAGGGGTCTCCCAATATATACTCGACGGTATGTGGGAGCACAATCCGTACTGGCACTTATCGTCTCACAATGGAGGAATCACCCAACCAACAGTGAGGACAACAGTTACCAGGCTTTACGACGCTGGAACACGTCTCTAGCCTATACCTCTATGTTGTGCGTTAAGTTACAAAGCGTTGTTAAGTTCATTCAATTTATTTTAGGTTGATCTTTCTTAGAAGTTTGCCTTTTTGGATCACCACGAGATGTAGATGTAATTCCTAAATGCAGTCTAAAGATGATAAGCAAGCTTTTATCTCTTTTCAACAATGAAAATCCTAGCTACAAGGGGAAAAGAAAGACACAATCTTTTCTCAAAGAGCAAAGAGCACACTGTAAATGCACTTTTCCTAAATCAATCCATACAAACTGTCAATATGCAAATGCACTTGTGCATGTATTTGTTTTTCACTTTCTTAATATTGATGCCTAAAAAGAAAGTTGTTGTACAAATTTGAATTCGATTTCAAGTGAAAAACACAAACAAGCTTCTTTTCGAAATCAAAAGGGTAGAGACGATTATGACACTTTATGATTTTGAAGTAAACACTTGTTTCGACACTAGAAATTCACAAATTCAAACCAAAAGGCAAAAGTAAAAGCGCAATCAACTGTCAACAACAAATAAACTTTCTCCTAAGATCAAAACGACACTTACAACAGATCTAGATCTAAGGGCGACAGTATGATCAGTTTACTTTTGCAATGGGAAACTGTAAATGATGTAACAAATACACAAAAACAAATACAGTTTCTTTTATACAACTGAGGCGGAATTAAGGCAAAGAAAAGGGGTTTTCAGATAGGTACACACACTGATAACAGGCTGCAAAAATCAGAGGCAAAACTGGAAAAAGTGAGCAAAGAACCTCAGCTAGGCAGGGCTAGGCTGATCAACGCACCTGCTACACAGAGAAACTGAATTGCAGTGCAGGTAGACCTCTCAGGACCTACGTTGAAATGCAGAGTCTCTTCACAGAGCCTGCGCTGAAGCAGAAACGAGAATTTTCTCTGGGTTCTGGGTCACGGTTTGCAATTTAATCTATGGTTTTTGGCCAGATAAAAGCTATCAGTAAGGTACAATCAGAGGGATGATTTAAAGGAGGACTAAGAGCTATCACAAAGGGCAATTAGAGCATTTTTGGATCAATTGTTCAGATCATAAACAAGCCCAGTGAATGGACTAGAGTAGCAGATCTCTACTTTGCATTTGTAAATGGCAAATGCAGTTCGATTCTCCACTCCTGAGTTTATGAGATGAACAACAATAGACACACAAATAAACTAACTAGACACGGTCCCCAGTGGAGTCGCCATTTTGTTGTTGGGAAAAGTATCTATTCAGAATGCCCCTGTCCCACTCTAAGGTGTGATAGTGCCTTAGCAACAAACAAGGAAAACTACTTGTGTATTCTTCTTTATGAAATGTAAACGAAGAGGAAGGATAAACTAACCTGTGTCTTGCGCTAGTTTGTTGATCCAATCACTCTCCTCTTCAACAGCTTCCAGCTCCTTGCTCCCTTACTGGCCCAGCTTCACCAAATTCCTGCAAGATCAAAAGAGAGAGAAACTACATGAAGATATAGATTTACATTCATAAAAAGCTCAGGATCAGATTAAGCTAAACATGCAAATATAACAAAACATCACTGATACACAAGCATGTAGAAGAAACTCAAATAGTTTTATTAATGCAATAAGAAGATCCAGGAGGAGATACAACCAAGTGAGTCCCGATCCAGCATCTACCTCCCAACAAAGGAATCCCTTCCTCACCTCCAACAAAGCATAAATCACCCAATGCACTAATCTCAATCTCAAACCAACAGCAATTCTCTGGAAAGTACAAAATTCCAGCCCCCTGGATCTCTGGGATGAGGGATCCATATATAGATGTAAGCAGAGAGGATGAGTCAGCTTATGTTTTGACTTGTGGCTTCTCTCTGTCAGTTCTTGCTTCCACTTGGAGACTGAGAGCCTCTTACTCATCACTGGTCGAATTCAGTGAGGCAAGTGTCATTGGAGAAGATTCTGGAAGCTCCCATTGTCTTTCCACCTCATTGAATGACTTTGCCATTTGTAATTTCCCGCTCAACGCACCCTGGTAGTGCATTCACCTGCGTTGCAACGCACCTAGCCAGTGTATTTGGGTGCTTTGCAACGCAGTCAGCTAGTGGAGCTTCTGAATTGATCCTGATTTGACTAGTTTTGAGCAGTTTCTGGTGGAGAACTTCTGGGAGAAGCTGTCATTGGTTGACCTTGTTGCTTTAGGGGCAGGAACAACACTTTTAGGGACTTTGGATCCCTTGGATTATGGACATTTCATGCTTAGAGCTGTAAGTCACAAAAATGTCTATAACAGGACCCTATAAAGACATGGCATGATTTACCGTATTTGGCAACTGACGATGTGATATTCATAGTCCTTGAGTCTTGGCCGTCGGAGTGGCATGCTCTAGCTGGCTCCACGGTGGAGACAGAGAAGTCCGCTGCGTAGCGCAAGAAGGAAGAGACAAAACTTTGGATGGTGCAACTGGCAGAAAAGTGCAGGAGAGAAGAAGTAGTGGGTAAGGCGCAGGTAGCGCGTTACACTGCGATGTTGGTGGAACAACAATAGAAAATAGGTGAAGAAGAGCGCGAAGGACAGAAGTCACCTTCGCATGAACCAGAGACAGACACAGAACAAGGTGGCGCGGACCCGTAGACGATGTACAACCATCTCAAATATCCACGACCACGAGAGCAGGTAGGGCCGTGAAAGAAAACAAAGGCATCATGTTGGGTTGTTTTATATTATTTCCACGACTAGCTCACGTAGTTAACTAGGGGGTTAGAAGGGGGGTAGAGCGCCCCCTTCGTTGCGCTGATTGTGTAGCGGGGGGAGTCACATGGGGTTTGAGGGGTGCAGGTAAGCCCATTCTATGGGGTCCTAGGTAGCGCCCCAGAAAATTTTGGTTTTGGACCCTATATTAGGTTGGGTCGACCTACCTATGGTTTTGTGCATGATTTTCACACATGGTTTTAGACGTGATGGTTTTCAATCCATGGTTTTGGACGTGATGGTTTTCGGTCCATGGTATTGGATGCTTTGGCATGTATAAATATGTATTGTAACGTTGAAATGAACATAATAAAAAATCAAGCTAGTAGTCCCAGTTTTGGGATCCAGGGGAAAATCTCTGTGTATATGTGTTTTACATGTCATGCTCTCGCATTGTTTATTTTCTGTGTTTTAGAATTCGTATGCAGGTAATTTCTGTACGGGGTTAAAACCTACATTTGGTATCAGAGTTGTTTTGGCTTCAAGGGGACACATTTGTTGTGAGGAGTTTTGCTTGGGCCTGTGGTAGACCCCGTACAGTGGGAGATCTGTGGGATTGATTCTGGTGGTGAAAGAAGATGGTGAGCAGTGGAGAGATAGAGATCGAAAAATTTAATGGTCAGAGTTTTGAGTTGTGGAATCTCAAGATGGAGGATCTGTTGGTGGATAAAGGTCAGTGGATCAGGGTAGATCCAGGTACTAAACCAACGGGAGTGTCTGATGAAGAATGAAAGAAGTTGGATCAGAAGGCGAAGAGCACAATACGATTGTGTGTCTCAGATTTAGTATTGCTAAATGTATCAGGGGAAGCTATGGTGAAGGCTTTGTGGGACAAGTTAGGGACTTTGTACCAATCTAAGTCTCTGGTGAATAAACTATTCCTATGGAAAAAGCTGTATAACCTGAGGATGAAAGATGGAGACTCCGTGACAGAGCATCTGAATTCGTTTAATATTGTTGTAAGTCAGTTATCATCTAATGATATCAAAATTTTAGATGAAGATAAGTGCATTAGTTTGTTGTGTTCTCTACCAGATTCGTGGGATATTCTGGTTATTGCAATAGGTAGCAATGCAACTGCCTTGCAGTTTGATGAAATAGTCTCATCCTTGCTGACGGAGGAGATGAGATGGAAAAATGTGGAGAGCCAGAATGGTGTTGCCTTGTCTGTATGAGGACCGTCCCAAAACAGAAACAAAAATAAGTCATCGAGTGGGAGATCTAAATCTAGAGGGAGATCTAAATATCTAGGAAAACCTGTAAAGGTGGTGTGCTGGAAATGCGGAAAGGAAAGGCACTACAAAAGGGACTATAAATCTAAAGCTCCTGACAAAGGAAAGGGATCTGATGATGCTCCTTCTACAGATGAGGCATGGTTGATTAACTCAAGTGCATCCTTTCATTTCACTCCCCATAGAGAGTGGTTCTGCGAGTATGAGAAATAAGATGGTGGAGATGTCTTCTTAGGGGATGATAGGAAGGCTAGAATCGTTGGTTGCAGAAAATTAAAGTTGAAGGTGTAAGGTGGAAGGGTTAGAACACTTCCAAGTGTTCTACATATTCTTGCATTGGCCAAAAATTTGATTTATGTAAGAAATCCGGATGATGCAGGTGTAAAAACAATGTTTGAGAAGGATACTTGCAAGATGGTTTGGGGAGCACCAGTATTGACGCGGGGAGTTCAGATTGGAACTCTGTACAAGCTGCAAAGTAGCACTATTGTTGATAGCTGCAATAGTTCTGTGGTTCCTGAAAGTGGAGTGGAAAATCTAGTGGTCTTTGGAAAGAAGACCATGTTGTGGCATCAAAGGCTTGGACATATTGGAGAGAAGGGCCTTCGAATACTTCATGTTAAAGGTATGGTAGAAGGTATGAGTAATAGCTCTTTAGATTTTGATTTCTGTGAAAAGTTTGTATATGGGAAGTAGAATCGGGTGAGTTTCCCCTCTGGTGGTAAGAGGGCGAAACAGATATTAGAGCTTGTGCACAATGATGTGTTTGGACCTGTGAAGGTTCCATCACTAGGTAAGTCTATGTACTATGTATCCTTTATAGATGACTTCTCAAGGAATACATGGATATATTTCCTTAATAAGAAATCTGGAGTCTTTAATAGGTTTAAAGAATTTAAGGTTCTGGTGGAAAACTAGATAGAGAAGAAGATAAAGGTGTTGAGAACAGATAATGGTGGAGAGTTTTGTAGTAAGGAATTTGAAGAATTCTGTAAGAAGTGTGGTATAGCACGACAGAAGACTACTACATACACACTTGAGAAAAATGGAGTTGCAGAAAGAATGAACAAGACGTTGATGGAAAGGGCAAGAAGCATGCTCAGTGGTGCCAGGTTAGGATAGGAATTCTGGGCAGAGGCGGTGGAGACAACATGTTACCTAGTCAACAGATCATCTTCATCAGAGTTCAAGGATAAGACTCCACAAGAGGTGTGGACTTGTAAGAAACCCTCTCTTTCACATCTGAGGGTATTTGGATGTGATGCATATGTACATGTTCCAAAGGAGAAATGAACCAAGTTGGATAGTAAATCTGAAAAGTGCATATTTATTAGGTATAAGGATGGTTTAAAGGGTTATAAGGTTTGGAACCCAGTGACAAGGAAGGTTGTGTACAACCAAGGTGTGGTGTTCAGAGAGGTAAAAGATGTTATTAAACATGAATTCCAACCAAAGGAACTTGAGAAGATAGAGTTTGAGCTAAAGGAGGAAAAATTAGACTCTACAGTAGAGGAGGAATCAGAATATGAAGAACCACAAACTCTGGGTGTGAGGAGATCAGTTCGAGAAAGAAGGCAGCTAGAAAGGTATAGTCCATCTGCTTTCTGTTCAAATTTTTCTTTATCTATTACTGATGATGATCCCAAAACTGTGAAGGAAGAAGTAGATTTAGAGGATGGAAAACTACGGAAAGAGGCCATGGTTGATGAAATGACATCTTTGCTAAAAAATGAGGCTTGGGATCTGGTGGAGTTGTCGGCTGGAAGGAAACCCATTGGCAGCAAATGGGTGTTCAAGAAGAAGACAAATGTAGAAAGAAAGGTGGAGAAATATAAAGCTTGGTTGGTAGCAAAAGGTTATTCCCAGGTGTCAGGAATTGATTTTGGTGATATTTTTTTTCCTATTGCCAAGGTAACTTCTATTAGATTACTTTTATCTGTTGCTGCTACTTTTGATTTCGAGGTAGAACAGATGGATGTGAAGACAACATTTCTTCACAGGTGTTATCACCAAAATAGGACCCTGATAGGCTGCTGATCAGACAATCTTAGTGTAACTATTTCAAACCAATCTTTTAGCTAAGGCTTAGCCTCCTTAGCCTGAGAGGGCTCTCTCAAAGGGTTAATGATATTGATTAAAGATATGGATAGATGGCTAACTCTATGATTTGTGATTTTATATGTTTGTAGATTGGAAGATGGAGACTTGCTACCATTGGGCTATGGAGTCAGTGACAGAGATAAGGATAACAAATGGCTCTTCTTATAAAACTGAGGCTTGTATATACTTCAATGAAAGAGTGACACATTCAAGAAAGTCTCAAATAACTTGAAGTTCATAGGAGTCAGAGCATGTGGGCATGAATTCTAAATAATGATACATCAAGGTATTTAAAAGGAGAGAATTTAAAGTGATATATCAGAGTTTAATACCTAAAGGAAGTCAGAGCATGAGTAACCATGAATTCTGAGTAATAAGTATTAAAACATTGAAGAAAAACATCCAAAGATAGGACTCAAAAACTCAATTCACCATAGTTTAACACTTAAAGGAAGTCAGAGCATGTTCCTCCATGAATTCTGAGTAATAAGCATTAAGACTATGGAAGTAAAGCATATAAAAGATGAAAGATGAAGCTCACTGAAGTACACTAAGAATCTCAGCTTCAGAAAAGTCCAACTGCTTTTGTATATATCAATCCCTGCATAGCATTTACAAAAGTAGTCTTTTTCTCTAACATTTTCCAACCCTTTGTACATCAGCTCTTTTGCTATATATAGAGCTCTTTACACAACTTATATTCCTCTTCTAGGATGAGGAAAATTCGAATTCTACCTGACCTGACACCTAATGACACTCAAAACTAACTATTAAATGCAAAGGACAACTAACTAGGAGTCCTAGAGACCTAATACAACTAGGAGTGTAACTCCTTATTATGATTAAAACAAACTTATCTAAACATTTAAAGCATTCTTTGACACCTAACACTCCATGAGGTCGAATTGATGAAGCCTCCCACGTGGTCACCCAACTGCTGATGAGAAACCCTAGAAATTAGGGAACATGTTTCCCTGTTTTTAGGGTTAGATCCTTGAAAATTGTAGAGCCTTTATCTTTTCATCCATGACACATTTTACGAAACTGAAGGAGGTTTTTGTAGCCCATGTTGTCCAGAACAAAAACCTCTCCTGGTTTTTGAAAACATTTCTCCAGCTGTCCAGAAACTGTCCTTGAAAAACATGTGGCAAACAGGAAAAAAAAATCCGTTTTCTGAAAGTAGGGTCTCAATGAAAGCTTCTTATCTCCCAACTGAAAACACATATGAATAAAGTGATATAGGTTATTGTATTTGGACATGTTATGAAGAGAAATCTCCTTCAGAATTCCAAGATAGCCTTTCATGTGACCAGAAACGGATTTTGAAAAACACTACTAAAACCAGTAGACAAAGCTTGACTTTCTGCAGTTTCGTAGCGCATGTTTAACCATAAATTCTTCCCACCTCAGAACGAATTTGAAGAAACTGAAAGAGGTTTTTGTAGTGCAGCATGTTAGGAAGAAAAGCCTCTTTCAGTTTGCAAAATTAAGTTCGCAGCTTCTCAGGAAAGCTTTTAGAAATTGACTAGTAAAAGCAGAAAACAGAGTTTCTTCAGCTGAAACAGGCTGCTACAGGGGTTTCGCAGCGCGCTGCGAAATCACCTAAAAGATGTTGCGCTGCGAAACTGCTAAAAATGATTTATGTGTTTTACCATAAAACAAATGTAAGACATTTGGCATTGAAATTTTGTCAGTGATAACAGTGGCTCCACTTGGGATAGTGTGCCCTTGTGGTACACTAAGAACCTGCAGTTCCAGTGCCTTGTAAAATTTATTTGACAAACATCTTCTTTCAGCTTCTTGAGCCTTCACCTCGGGCTTAAGCTTGATAATGACTGTGGGAAAAAGAAATCTACCACTACTGAAAAAATGCTCAGTCAACCTTGAGCTTATTTGCACTTTCCTACCTACCTACCCTATCAGCTGCATTCTCCAATTGTAGCTCAAGGAACATGAAACTTCCAATGAAGCCAATCATCAATCTTATCTGAAACTTGGATCTCCTTACTGTGCTTGAAGCATAAATAAACCAGATACTGAAATAACCAAGGAAGCATGAGGTGCAACTGTTCTTCAAGATGAACATATAATTGGAAGCCTGAACAGTAAATCTTTTCCATGTAGTCAGCTATAGGGTCAAAAAACACATGGTTAGTTTGATAATCATCATAACATTCTATCTCTTTAGACAACTGATCCTTAGCCACACAAAACCCCTTTGATGTGCTATCCAATTTTCTATTTGATAAGCTATCCAACTGCTTTTCTGAATCATTCCAACAAACAATGGAATTTTCCTCATTATTATCATCATTCTTTGGTGTAAGCTGCTGCAAGAAATTACAAAAATGAACAATCTTTTCCTCTGCCTGAGGGTCATAAAAAATTTCTTCCAACATTTCTTCTTGGTGTTTGTAATCATGTTCATTTTGATAATGATCCGAAGACTGACAAGTCTGCTGCATCTCTACATCAATATCAGAGGATTGAACATGGTTTTCATAAGTAAACCCCTGCTGATCTTCATGCTGCATTTCATGAGATGTTGTACTTTCTTCTTGGTGCTGAAATGCATTGTTATGAAGAGCCTCTAAAATTTCTTCATCCATAAACTCATCATCATCATAACAATCCTCCAAGTACTGAATGAGATTTAAAGAATGTCTACAACAATCTTTGAGCAACAATAAGGAAGGATGACACTCTTTATACATGTCATAGAACACATTATGGAAATCAGCAAGAGAAGATAATGAACCATTTTCCAAACTTTTATACCAAGACCATGCTTTTCCTTCTAAAGTGGCCATAAAAATCCTCATGAGACAATCCTCAGGAAAGTGAACCTTAAGACTGCGTACATGCATATGAAACCTAACCAAATGAAGAGCAGCATTGTCTTTCTTTTCATCTTTGAATATCGGAAGATCCTCTAACCAATCAAGCTTTGGCATAGGATTTGGAAAACCAGGGATATGAGACCGATTCATAGGAGCATACCTGGCATTCATTCTTGCAGTGGAACTCATCTTGTAACTTCATCAAGCTACTGATCTTCTAGCAGTGGAGTCACCTTCTAATTTCTTATTTGATGTGTGGAGTCGCCAAGGTAGTTTTGCAGCCTCAAAGATGTCTGAGCTCCTGCTACCTTCAGAAGTTCAACCATTGATTTTGGGAATGAATAGACTTCAGGCTCCCGGCAGACGCACCAAAATGTTATCACCAAAATAGGACCCTGATAGGCTGCTGATCAGACAATCTTAGTGTAACTATTTCAAACCAATCTTTTAGCTAAGGCTTAGCCTCCTTAGCCTGAGAGGGCTCTCTCAAAGGGTTAATGATATTGATTAAAGATATGGATAGATGGCTAACTCTATGATTTGTGATTTTATATGTTTGTAGATTGGAAGATGGAGACTTGCTACCATTGGGCTATGGAGTCAGTGACAGAGATAAGGATAACAAATGGCTCTTCTTATAAAACTGAGGCTTGTATATACTTCAATGAAAGAGTGACACATTCAAGAAAGTCTCAAATAACTTGAAGTTCATAGGAGTCAGAGCATGTGGGCATGAATTCTAAATAATGATACATCAAGGTATTTAAAAGGAGAGAATTTAAAGTGATATATCAGAGTTTAATACCTAAAGGAAGTCAGAGCATGAGTAACCATGAATTCTGAGTAATAAGTATTAAAACATTGAAGAAAAACATCCAAAGATAGGACTCAAAAACTCAATTCACCATAGTTTAACACTTAAAGGAAGTCAGAGCATGTTCCTCCATGAATTCTGAGTAATAAGCATTAAGACTATGGAAGTAAAGCATATAAAAGATGAAAGATGAAGCTCACTGAAGTACACTAAGAATCTCAGCTTCAGAAAAGTCCAACTGCTTTTGTATATATCAATCCCTGCATAGCATTTACAAAAGTAGTCTTTTTCTCTAACATTTTCCAACCCTTTGTACATCAGCTCTTTTGCTATATATAGAGCTCTTTACACAACTTATATTCCTCTTCTAGGATGAGGAAAATTCGAATTCTACCTGACCTGACACCTAATGACACTCAAAACTAACTATTAAATGCAAAGGACAGCTAACTAGGAGTCCTAGAGACCTAATACAACTAGGAGTGTAACTCCTTATTATGATTACAACAAACTTATATAAACATTTAAAGCATTCTTTGACACCTAACACTCCATGAGGTCGAATTGATGAAGCCTCCCACGTGGTCACCCAACTGCTGATGAGAAACCCTAGAAATTAGGGAACATGTTTCCCTGTTTTTAGGGTTAGATCCTTGAAAATTACAGAGCCTTTATCTTTTCATCCATGACACATTTTACGAAACTGAAGGAGGTTTTTGTATCCCTTGTTGTCCAGAACAAAAACCTCTCCTGGTTTTTGAAAACATTTCTCCAGCTGTCCAGAAACTGTCCTTGAAAAACACGTGGCAAACAGGAAAAAAAATCCGTTTTCTGAAAGTAGGGTCTCAATGAAAGCTTCTTATCTCCCAACTGAAAACACATATGAATAAAGTGAGATAGGTTATTGTATTGGGACATGTTATGAAGAGAAACCTCGTTCAGAATTCCAAGATAGCCTTTCATGTGACCAGAAACTGATTTTGAAAAACACTACTAAAACCAGTAGACAAAGCTTGACTTTCTGCAGTTTCGTAGCGCATGTTTAACCATACATTCCTCCCACCTCAGAACGAATTTGAAGAAACTGAAAGAGGTTTTTGTAGTGCAGCATGTTTGGAAGAAAAGCCTCTTTCAGTTTCCAAAATTAAGTTCGCAGCTGCTCAAGAAAGCTTTTAGAAATTGACTAGTAAAAGCCGAAAACAGAGTTTCTTCAGCTGAAACAGGCTGCTACAGGGGTTTCGCAGCGCGCTGCGAAATCACCTAAAAGATGTTGCGCTGCGAAACTGCTAAATATGATTTATGTGTTTTACCATAAAACAAATGTAAGACATTTGGCATTGAAATTTTGTCAGTGATAACAACAGGGATCTGGAAGAGGAGATATACATGAAGCAACTTGAAGGCTTTGCAGTGAAGGGTAAGAAAGAACTGGTATGCAAGTTAAAAAAGTCTCGGTATGGGTTAAAACAATCACCAAGGATGTGGTATCAGAAATTTGATACATTTATATGGGGCCTTGGCTTCACCAGAAGCAAAGCAGTTCACTGAGTGTATTTTAAATTAATTGGTGACCATGTTATTTAGCTGGTCTTGTATGTGGATGATATGTTGCTAGTTGGAAATGACAAAGAAATTATTCAGGATTTGAAGACCCATTTGTCCTCCAAATTAGACATGAAAGATCTTGGTGCTGCAAACTATATTTTGAGCATGGAAATTAAAAGAGATCGGACAAAGAGGAAGCTTTGGTTAAACTAGAGGAATTATGTCGAGACAATATTGCAGAGGTTTAATATGCAGGATAGTAAACCGGTGAAGGTTCCTATTCCTATAGGTGTAAAGTTATCTACTGAAAAGTGTCCCAAGACACAAGAAGAGGAAGAGGACATATCCCGTGTTCCATATGCAAGTGCATTCGGTAGCCTGATGTATGCGATGGTCTGTACTAGACCAAACATTGCACATGCAGTGGGAGTATTGAGCAGGTTTATGTCAAAACCAAGGAAGGAGCACTGAACAATAGTGAAGCGGGTTTTAAGGTATTTGCGCGGCACTAGTGATTATGGTTTGTGCTACTGAGGAAGACCAGGATTGGATAGAGTGTTGGATATTCATGGATTTTTTGATGCAGACTAGGCTGGAGATTTGGATCAGAGAAGATCTACAATTGGGTATGTGTTTAACCTATTTGGAGGTGTAGCCAGTTGGATGATTAAGAAACAATCTGTAGTGGCACTATCAACTACAGAGGCAGAATACATGGCAGCAACTCATGCAAGCAAGGAAGCAGTTTGGTTGCAGAGATTGTGTTCAAGTATGGGGTTAGTACAGGGAGCTCTAAGGATAGACTATGAAAACCAAAGTGCAATTTTATTGGCAAAGAACCCTGCATATCATTCAAAGACAAAGAAAATTGATGTTGAGTATCAGTTTGTGAGGGATATGATAGAAGACAAAAATGTGTTGCTCGTAAAGGTGAACACTTTGAAGAATACTACAGATGCATTGATAAAATCTGTGAGCTCTGAGAAGTTCTCTTGGTGTAGAGAAACAATGGGCATTGTAGGGTTGGATAAATGACTAAGCTCTCTTGTGGCCCCCTATGGAAAGAAAACAAGAAGTGGGAGAATTTTGGGTTGTGTTATATTCTTTCCATGACTAGCCCACATAGTTAACTGGGGGGTTAGAAGGGGGGTGGAGCCCCCCTTTGTTGCGCCGATTGCATAGTGGGGGGAGTCATAGGGGGTTTGAGGGGTACAGGTAACCCCACTCTATGGGGTCGGGCGGACCTACCTATGGTTTTGTGCATGTTCTTCGCACATGGTTTTGGATGTGATGGTTTTCGGTCCATGGTTTTGGACACGATGGTTTTCGGTCCATGGTATTGGATGCTTCTGCATGTATAAATATGTATTGTAACATTGAAAGGAACATAATGAAAAATCAAGCTGGTAGTCCCAGTTTTGGGATCCAGGGGAAAATCTCTATGTATATGTGTTTTATTTGTTATGCTCTCACATTGTTTATTTTCTGTGTTTTAGAATTCGTTTGAAGGTAATTTTTGTACGGGGTTAAAACCTACATTAGACGTCGTTCAACCCATTCACCCTCACCGAGGGGGATTTACATGATATCGATGAAATGGTGAGGGATGTCACCGTAGAGGCCCTCCAACAGTTTGAGGAACAACAACCGTTAGTATTGGGGGCTCTCCGGACAGAAATACCGGAGTTGCAAGTTCACACTCCATAGGCTGGCATAGTGTCCACCAACCTCGCAGTCGGCACTTCAGCTACTGAGGAAATGTTGCGCGCCAGGGTGACCAACATGATAGTGCTACCAAATGGAGCACTCGCTACAGAAACAGAGGCCGACAGGGCCATGGTTAGCAGTTTGAAAGGGGTCGGATTAAATATGGCCGTGCTCCCTCAGGAGATGCTCTATCTTTTGCAGGATGGAGTCACTGCATAACTACAGGCCAGGGAGAATTGCGCTATGCAGGTAATGAGAGAGCAGCGCATAAACATTGAGCAGTTGAGCGTGCAGTGCAACGAGGCTATGGAGAAGAACAGGAAGATAATGCAAGTTGTGGAGGAAGCCTGCTAGATGGTCCCGGAGTTGGACATTCAAGCAGAGGAATCAGTGGAGGTGCACATCCATAAGTTAGCCTCAGCGGTGCGTGACACAAGAGAAGAGATGTCCAGGGTTCAACTAGAGCTGAACCTTGATATCGTAGTACTGCAGTTGAAGGCTCAGCCTTCAACTCCGCTAGAGGTCAGAGAACAACGTACCACCGCGGTCACAAAAATAATGGCGACGGTTGACAGTGCAGTGACAAACTACATGAAGTTGTTGGTGAACACCAATATTGCAACAATAATGCTGCAACTCCTGGGCTGCCTACTTTACTCTTATCAACCTGGTAGTTCGTAACAAAATTGGAAGTGACGGTGTTGTATGCACAAGTACTAGTTCTTATTACAGGTTGTCACTTGGTCAGCTGGCACAAGATCACTAAGAGCTCAAGCCAACTTCTATGGAATCCAGAAGAAGCTATATATGTGATGGAAGGAGAGAAAGACTACTCTACAGATACTACTCTAACTGCAGAAAGGAGAAAGACTGAAATGTAAAGCAAACCAAGTAAATCCTAATTAACCAACTAATCCTACTTTTGCATAAATCACTATGAAAACCATTAAAATAATTCCATTACCTACTCAAGGAAGTAAACAAAATCTAACTATGCAATTTCTGGAAGTAAATGAGCAAAAAAAATCTTTTTGGATTTTTATGTATTTTTATGTGAATTTGACATGCATGTAATTTATTGTTTGTGAATGTGACAGAAAATAGGTGGTGTTGGAGGGTGGATTTGGGACTTTAGACGATGTAGGATGGTGTGGTTTGGTCCTAGGAGGTCTCAGCTGGCCTTCTGGAGGCTTTTCCGACACTCGGCCTTCAAAAGAAAGCCTACAGGAAAATCTACAGGAGGAAAAATAGTGTTCTATAGGAGGCCTACAAGAGGAGGCTGAGAGCAGTTTTGGCTATTTTGAGGGTGTGAGAGTGGGTGGAAAATGTGGATGAGGGTTGGAATGAGGTGTTAGGGTGCCTAGGGTCTACCAAGAATCATCAGGAGAGAGAAATATGATTGGATTTGCTCAAGGAGAGAGGAAGAAATTCTATGGAAAATGCAGAAAACTAAGGCATAATTGAGGGGAGACTTGGGTGACCTGTAGGGCATGGATTAGATGGAGGATGGGATGGCTGATAGGCTGACCTGCTGCTAGAAGATATCTTCTACATAAATAACTGACAGTCAATCAATAATATCAAGCAAGCAATGAAATAAGTGCATCTAGGAAAACAAAGTTTTGCATCAAACTAGTCTAAACTATGATCTATGAAAGGAAATGCTGAGAAATGCTGCAAGAAAGGAAAGCATGAAAGAAGACTATTGCAAATAAAGAAGTGAGCATGATGAAGAAGTTCTGAAGCAAAGCAAACTAGACTATTAACCAACTAAAAAGCTGCAAACACTAGAAGTCCTATGAATGAGGAAATTTCGTGTTTTTAGGGCAGCAAGAGGGTCTTTGCCTCAAAACATGGTCCTAAATGGAGGAAGAGAGGCCAAGGCACTATTGCTAGCCTTTTGAATATTTCCTTTATCACTGCTTAACCTGCTATAGAAAGCACAAATGGAAGAAAACTACTGAATCATCAAAAGCAACCTATTCTTAACCATAAAAGAAATACATCTAACAACAACCTAATCTACAAACGGAAATAAAACATAAAAATAAAAGTAAAGAGGAGCTTGGCTGCTTGGATTGGGTCCTAACCCAAGAGCTTCATCTCTCTGAGGTAACTCAGTACTAACTCAAAAAGGATTCCATCTTTATTTCAAAACAATAACAAGATTACATGAAACTGTCACAAAAATAATAAGCTTGAAGTTGGAGCAGAGTTTACATAAGCACAAATACAACCAAAAATTTGAAAAAAATCCAACCCTAGTGAGGCCCTAGACCTCTATACTTATACAAATGAAGCTACCAAAAACTCCTTAATATCAGGGAGGCTTGGCTCCCAAAACTCGAGATAATCATCAGTAAACCTCCACTTGCTCGGCTGCCTTCTAGTACATGAGTTGGCTGCTTGTACTCCAAGCTGAATGAAGGAGAATTCAAAGTGAGGAGTAATAAATGAGGGGGATTCCCTCCTATAAGTCCTCTCCTTTCTCCACTTTGAGTTATTGCTGCCATTTGTCCACTAGATCCTTGAATTTGACCTCAAAATTCATCAATAATCTCCATTAAACACATATTAGACCACATGGCATCATAACTAACTCAACTTACTCTATAAGCATAAATATAATCAGAAAATCATACAATAAGCTAAGAGAATGATTGATTTGACTAGGTTAGCAGGTAAAATGAGCCCATATAATTACCCATTTATGAGGCTCATCATCACCCCCCTACTGAAAGTGTTGCTCATCCTCTGAGAAACTTAGTCCATCTCTTCATCTTTTATGGCTCTGGTGGCCTCCCTAGCATCCCAAGCTTCTGATGTGGTCTCCTCTTCCTTGTCATAGAATCCTGCCTTCCTTCCTATCTCTTCCCACTGCTCCTACTCTTCTTCTTCTCTTTTTCCTTCCAGCATGCCTAACAGTAGTGGGGGACTTAGTTTGAGGCCAATCTAGTTGAACTTCAGCCTTTGCATGGAGTGCTTGTACATTGGCACTCTCCTTAATGCCTCTTTCATCCTCATGTGGGAATGATATTTCCTGATCTGCAGACTATGTGGTAAGGTGTTCCATCTCCTCATGCATGCATGCACACAGTCATCCCCAAGTAGCCTTTCCATATCCTCAAAGTGTGCAATGGCTTGTGCCTCATCAATTATATATCTAGGGGCAATCTGAGGATTATTGGCAAGCAGGTTATGTGTGTTGATGAGTGCCATGGGATCTGATGGCTCTGCTCTGATCATTAATGGCTCATTCTCCTCTTTTATCATCAATCTTCTTATTTCTGCTGCCCTTAACTCTTCATGGTTCATCCATGAGGCCATGGCCATTAGTTGCAGTTCCCCTAGCCTAGCATTGGGGTCCCACACATTCATGTTTGTGAGGGCCATGTTATGTAGGTAGAATTCTGCCATTTTTGCCTTATCCTCAGATGTGCTTTGGTCATGCAAGTCCATAAACTGACTGTAATCTTGGAAAGGCATTGTGCCTCTCTGTGCCAAAGTATTTATCTAAAATTGTAACCATTGGTCCTTTAGATATAGGCCATAGGATTTTGCTGGTGTTCAACATTGCAATGCCTCCATGGATAAGCTGGCCATGCATGCCAGTTGGGTCTCTTTCTCTTGCAGCTGCCTCCTTAGCAATTCATTTTCAGTTTCAAGGTGGCTTCTTGTAATTTCTTCCCTGTGTCTGATAGCACTCAACTCTCTGCCCATTTCTCTGAGTTTGTTTTCCATATGGCCAACATCCTCAACTCCTTTGGATTTGGCTATCTGCATCCACCTATGTGTTCTCACTCTTTCTTTCTCCAATTCAAAAAAATAGTGGAATTGCAAATTTCTATGGGTTTGTCCTTCCTCCCTCAAGTAGACTGTAATAGGAGGCAAGACTAGGCTGGGGATCAGGTTCTTGTATCTCTTGTGCTTTCTCCTTCACCTGTGGCTGTTCTTCTATCATTTTCTCAAGCTTTTGGGTCTCCTGTAGTTTTGACAGTGTCTCTTGTAGAACTGCCTGAGCCTCCTGTAGGATGGTTTTTGGGTTCTGTCATATTGTCTATACTCTTTTGGAAAACCAAATATGGAGGTGGAGACAAAGAATTTTGAGAAAAATAGAGAATCAAAGGAGACTCTGTGTGTGTGTGTGTTTTTTTTTTAAATAAGAAGAAATTTTTTTATGTATTTTTTTTCTCTCCTAAAGACTTATTTCCTCCTCAAATTGAGACCACTTCTTTCATATATTGGTATTCAACAGGAGGTATGCATGAACACTACCTCTTCAAACCGAAAATCGTGCTAAAAATCATGTTTTATCCCTTCAAAACAACTCACTACCCCTCCTATAGAAGCTTGTTGTCCCTCCTGTAGATTTCCTATAGGTGCTCCTGTAGAAAATGCCGAGAGCAAAAATATGGAGGAAATTGGTGGAGGATGGTGGATACGAGGCTATGGGGACATAAGAAGACTACTGTGTGGCTAAGTTACAAGGAGAAACTGAAGAAAAGGTGGTGAGAATGCGTGGAGAGGAGTGCTCATTACCTTTTAAGGTTGTTTCTGGTTATGAGTGTTGAGCTGGCAAGGCACACGTTGCCCAGACTAGGACCGTTGGTCCCCACCTGCTTGGTCATCATGGCCCTTCCTCGTAATCATCCCTCATTATTGCATCAGAGTTAACTCTTCCTCCCACTACTTGTCCTTGGCATCCTTTGCTGGAGTTGACTGTGCGCACGTGTGGGTGACATCTCGATTAAGTGGAGTCAACTAACTGAAGGTGGCCAAGTTAACTGGCCACCTTTCCCTTGTTCAACCTCAACCATCTCATTTCTTTTGCATGACTTCTAATTACACCAATGCAAACAGAGGAGTGACTTAGTTACTTACCTGTGATCCGAGTGTATTTGCTATGAGGTGATGTGGCTTTTTCTGCTGCATGCCTTTATTTCTTTTGATGCATGTTGTCTGCTTGCTGATGTGTTGTCATGTGTTGTTGCAGGTTCTTCTTTTGTTGGAGCTGAGCTACATGTGCCTTTTCATCCTTCAGATGTGTTGTCCCTTGCTGCTGGTGCTGGACTTCTATGGAATAACTGCTATGGGTTTGCAGGACAGTGGCTTGTTTTGTCCATATCTCCCAAACGATAGACTGGATTGACCTAAAATTTTTTGAGCATGTTTCCATCATCATTATGCAACTCCCTATAGAAAAATTTTGGTCAATGGATGCATAGATCGCAAGAAAAACCAAAAATGGCTGAAGATGATGGAGGACAATTTCTTGGAAACCATACACTAGAATTTGCTAAAATTGCTTGGGCATGTTATCATCATCCATATGCATATCCCCCTGAAACAATTTTTTAAATGGATACACGGATATTGAGAAAATGCAAAAATGGCTGAAGGTGATGGAGGCCAATTTCTTGGTAACCGTGCACTGGAATTTGTTGAAATTGCTTGAGCATGTTACCATCATCCATATGCATCTCCCCATGAAACAATTTTTTAAATGGATGCACGGTTTTCAAGTTAGGGAAAAAACAAATTTCTGCTCTATGTATTTTTGTATCCTATAGTAAAACAGAGCATCCTGTAGTTTTTTTAGGACAACAAGGAAAATGAGTGATAGAAGCTCGAGAATGATGGGTGGATGGTGAGAATAGATGATGGTGATGGATTGGCATGGCCTTGGCCTTGTTGGAGCATTTGAGCGAAGTAGGAGAAAGTCAAAATTTGACTTCTTTTGACTAGGCTTGACCAATTTTCCTTTTGGTACCAACTTGTTCTTGTTGCTTGCAGATGTTGGAGAGTATATGCTTGCATGGAGCAAGGATTTTTATTTTTTTCCCTTTTTTTTCTTTTTTCTAGGCCTACTAGCCGCCTCAATGAGGTTTTCAACTAGTAGGCCTGCCTAGGCACCTCAAAGGAGGTTTTCACCTAGGATGTTTTTCTCTTTTGTTCCTTCTTTCCAACCCATTGATTGCCTCATGGAGGTTTACATTCAATGAGCCAATCTGAGGCGCCTCCAAGGAGGTTTTCACCTTAGATTTTTATTTTTTTCTCTTATTTTTCATTTTTTTTCCTACCCTACCTTACTTGAAAAGAAAAATCACTTTCAGGTATAAGAATACTTCCAATGGAGCCATGTGCACATCAAGATGATAGACAAAATGATGTGGAGGCTTGGAATGTATGCTTTGACATGTACCTAGATTTCAGAGACTAAATGATTTGACTTTGAAAGGATCAAGCTTAGTTGAGGAAGAGAGTGATGCTGCAACTTAATGACTGTCTGGAACCATGTTTCAATATAGTTGTGATGTCCTTGGTCCTTTTGCTGATCTGGATCATTCTTCATGTATTCTTCTACCATGACCTGCACATCTTCATCTTTTTGCTAATTTTTGTCTTGAATACATGCAGGATTTGATGGTAACCATGAGGGAGCTCTCTCGATCTCTGATTTTGATGTCTTCTCTTCTTCAAGTGCAGCCCATGGTTCTTTGATCTTCTCTTTTGAATCTTCTTCTTCTGGATGTGGTTCTTCAATGATATCAATATAATCTCTTTTTTGAAATACTCTTCCTGAGCTATGGTGAATACCATTGAGATCAAGAGGAGTTGTTTGGAAGTGTTGTACCTCAACATTGTAAATGGGTTGAGCTACTTCAATGTGCGGGTTTGGAAATGGTGGTAAAGGTAGTTGAGTGGGAGTGTATATTTGATATGGATGTGGATGGGGTTGTGGTTGGGCAGGTGGTGGAGGCAGAAGAGCAGGAAGAGAGATGTATTGGGGAATCCACCCTTGATGAGATGCATTCCACTAAGTTTGCGGCTGAGCATAGGGTTGAAATGAATGGGTGGCTAGTTAGGCATGATATGGAGATGTGAAGGACAAAGGAGGAGGTGTGAACCATGAAGGATGAGCAAGGGGAGCCCGAGAAGGTATGGATGTGACTTGGTTGGGGTTGTAGTATGCCTGAGATGTCCCTTGCATCCCCTGTTGATATGGTCTAGGTCGATGTGGCCTCCTTTGGTTTATGTAATAGATATGTTCAGTGGCTCCTTTGGTCCCTTGGTATACAACTTTAAGCCTAGGCAAGGGCGGGAACTTGTTTGTAGAATGATTTTCTTCATAGATTGAACAAACCTTTATAGAGTTTAATGGACATTCATTCCTGGGATGCCTCCTGGTGCATCTAGGGCAAAAAATGGCCAAAACCCTCTTTGTTTCCTCTTGTTTTCTTTTGATATGTAAGTGTTGAGGCCCTGAAAATCGGTTCGACAACAAGGGGGATACCCACCCGGTCCGGACCTTGGTTGGCAGCTCCTTATCCGTTTGGTATAGCGGGTCCGACTGGGGATAATGGGACCAGTTTCCCAATATAAGGGGTGTGTGTGTGTGTAGAGTTGGATGATGCTGATTTAGGGGTATTTTAATCTAATTTAATTCAAACTTCTAAACTAACTCTATGCTATTGTAATCTAATAAGAAACAACACATCTAATCTACGCTAACCCGGGGTGTATTTCTTCTATTATGCGATCTAAAAAGATTTCGAACAATAACTGGTAATAAAGATCATTCAGCTATCATAAGAATAGAAATCAATTAAGATAAACCACTCTGCATAAAAAGTTAGGCAAAACAGTTGTGAACAGCATATCGCATAATAAGTTATTCATATGTCAAGCACAAATAAATGACTCCACCGTACAGAAGTGCCAAATGGTAACCCACACATTCATACATTAACATATAAACAACTAAAACTGCATATCACTCTAAGAATATAAGCAGAAATTGGTCAAGAGATAAAAGTACCATTTATGACTGATTTCACTCATAAGCTTCAAGCAATAACGATTTATCTCTACTTGTTCTAACATCTACTAAGAGTACAAAAGTGAACCATCAGTAGCAGACATTAAATGCAAACATTGATAAATCTCGATCCATCCATTCATCAAAAACCCCCTCCGAGGGTGCAAAAGTGCATGTTCTGAGGACAAGTTTTTTGACAAATTTCCGGACCCTTCTCCAAATTCCTGAGAAGGGTTTAAATACTACTAACTAATTAATCTTAATTACATAAATTTAGGACACGGTTTCAAATGACCGCCCTTCTACTAAAGCAAATTTATTTCTAAAAATTGAATCTAATTTCTAACCGTTTCTGTATTTGCTCCTTAGTGTTGTAAGCAATGCAACGTTCGCCTGGGAAGAGTCGGCTGGTTGTCTTCTCCTTTCGTTCGAGCGATGAAAATAGAAATAACAAGATCTGGCACTGTTTTTTGACAAACTAGAAGATATTTTCGAAAATATTCCTCTGGTTTGGTGTATTCGCTGTGTGTATACTTGGTATAACCCAAATTTCTTTCAAAATGATTGCGTTGTTGCTATTTTGGTTTCCAGCCGTGCGAATGACTGAATAAGTTAGGGACTTTGCTCTCTGAACAATTTTCTGTATTGAAAACTGCTTCCGTTCTTTGTTCCAAGCTTTTCTGGAGCATCTTCCATCTTTAGCATTTTTCTTTTTGCTTTACCCAGTCTGAGCTTCAGGATCTTTTGTAAACATGCTGCTTTTGTGCACCTTTGACTCTGAGTCTTGGATAGTCTATTTCCATCAGTATCTGTTGAGTGATACTCTAGAATCCGCGGTCCTGCTGCATGCGGCATCCGTTTGCGAAGGCATCTCTTCTCTATTCTCCGAGTATTGACGCTTTCCCCTTTTCCTTAGATGTTTCCTGCATATTGATTTATATTAGTTGCTGCCTTACAATTTACGCAAAGGAAAAGAGTAATGACGAAAAGATTGACATGAAAGCTTTAAGTTCTAATGAATGCATAATCATGACACTCATAATGACTTGACTCTTCGAAAAACACAACACAATCCTTCTTGGATACTTTGGCGTACAATCATTAATTCCTCTTAAGGCGTGCGCCCAATTTTGGTCTACAGACAGCTTTCCTTGAACACTATGTCGAGTAAATTTTGTGATGAGTGATTTCTGCGATTCGCATCGCAGTATCGAGGATTGCGATGTCAAGATGTGTCATTGCAGGAATTGATGGTCACATTCATCGCAGATCGCAAATCGCAGATTGCAAGATCGCAGATCGCGAATCACAAATCGTGTTTAATCATCCAATCACTGTGTGCTGCTTATGCGATGTTGCGATATGTGACGTCGCATATTGGCCGTCGGCGATTCCTTAATTTTTCATTTTAAGAGCGCTTCTCAATATATGCGATGCGATGAATCTCGCGTCGCTTCTTCGCAGCTTATTATTGCGCATAGGAAAACGCTTCACTCTCTATTCGCGATGCGATACAGCTTTAGGGAGTTAAAATACAAAAATTTTGATAAAATGTTTTTTGGATTTTTTGTTAAGGGTCCCCATTTGCTTGGTGTTATTGCTAATACCAAACAAAGAGGGGGGTTGTTGGTGAGCACAACAATGGCGATTCACTGTGAAGAACCAATTATCTTTGCTTTTCTATTGAATTTCCACTTCCGAAGCAGAAAAATTTTCATATGTCTAAATTTTGTTATGGACAAATAGAGAACATTACTCCTTATCCTATCAATGATACTTTGTCTCAACCTTTTCATATTCCAATTGCTTGTTTCCTCAGGCTTAGTTCTTGTATTCACACCAGACATTACTCGGTCTTTTTTAAATATAAAATAAGGTCTTCTCTGCGTGCTGGCTTTTAAAATATGCTCATTTGTCGTAGGTAGAGCCTCTGTTGCCCGCAAGCATCCATAGCCTCGACAGGGTTACCTGTTATCTAGGAATGATCCTTTATCCTGCTTGAGGTTATTTACAACATTTCAGAGAAAAACCCTTTTTGACACTTTTTCCTTTTTTATTCTCTAAAGAACAATGTCTTGGTTTGGTGGCCAAATTATGACACAGTCATTCACTCGATTTACACTTTTTATGAACAAGCTGGCTCGTGATGAGACCCCTTGTCTTTTGATTGCAACAATCTTGAGTCGTTGCCCTGTTTTGGTAGACAGTATCGGCAAAGTCAGCAAGTTATAATATCTGTGATCATGATAAGCCGGCTCGTGATGAGACCTCTTATTCTTTGAGATATAGTTTTTTCTCGGATTTTTCCTCTGAATGCTGCGATTTCCTTTAGCAGGGAGGAAGTCATTGTTTTTCCTTAAGAAAGCTCTGGATGACAATAATAGAGTTTGAAAACAGCAGCTTTACAGAGAATATTTATTTTATTATTGATACCTTTCATTGTGCTGATATAAAACAATTTCTTACCAAAGGTTGCTTTCATCAAAGTTTTTGAAGTTGAAACTAGCATCATGTCTAGGCCAAAGTTAACTCTACCTGTCAATAATAAAAATCAGATTTTTCAAAAAATTTTGCTACTTGTACAAGCGAAAAGCTCAAAATCCGATAGAGAATTGGTGTCTTTTTCATGAACCCTTTTAGTGACCATCTACAACTGGTTTTATTTATAAGAAAGAGAAAAACAAACAAAAACTAAAAACTATCCTACAAAAATAGAAGAGTGATCTTCTATGGAAAATACATTTTAAGAATCTGTCCATTAACAGGCAAAGAATCTCTTCTACCTGCCAAATCTTGCAACACAAACGTCGATGGGCCTATGACTTCTAAAATCTGAAAAGGACAAAGCCACAGCTTCTGAAATTTCGTATGTTTGCCCTTTTCTTCATGAGCCTTATCCCATTTCAAAACTAAATCTCCCATCTGAAAGTTTTTTCTGCTCATTATGCTTGAGTCAAAAGAGGATTTTATCAGCGCTTGATGATGGGCATGGGTTTTCTTAGCTTGTTCTCGTTGTTCTTCTAATTTTATTATTTCCATTTGTCTTCGCTGTATGGAGGAGGTAGATACCTCGTCGATGTGTCGTACTAAAGACAAAGAGGGAATGACTAAGTGAGTTGGAAGAACCACTTCTTTCCCATAAACTAAATTAAAGGGAGAAGTGTCAATTGAAGCTTTCTTCGTTATTCTATCTGCCCATAAAGCATTTACCAACGCTTTGTGCCAATTCTTTTGGTTTTGGTCGACTGTTCTTTTAATAATCCTGATCAGGTTTTTGTTTGTTGATTCAGCCAATCCATTACCTTGCGGATAGTAGTTGGCCGAATATTTCAGTTTGAACCCTCTTTTAAGTGCAAACTCAGTCATTGTATTTCCAGAAAAGTATGAAGCATTATCAAACATTAAGGCCGTTGGCAATCCAAACCTAGTGATTATAAATTGATCTATGAATTCAATAATGTTTTCAGAATTAGCTGTCTTGAGAGGAACTGCTTCTACCCATTTAGTAAAATAATCTGTTGCCATGAGGATGTACCTATGCTGCTTAGAAGAGTGAGGAACGATCTCACCTATTATGTCCAAGCCCCACTGACTGAATGATTGCTCGATGTTAACCGGCTGTAGTGGCATGGACGATTTCTTTGGTTTCCCTGCAGCAGTCTGGCAGACTTGGCATTTCCTCACGTAACTGTGTGAGTCTCTGAACAACGTGGGCCAATAATCTCCTTCACGTAAGATTTTATGTGCAGTAGCGTCTCCAGCATAGTGTCCGCCTGCTGGTCCATCGTGGAGTTCCTGCAAAACCTTTTCGGCTTCAGTTTTCTCAAGACACCTAAGAAGCATAGAATCGTAATTCCTTTTAAACAGAACATCATTTATGAGCTGGTATTGTTTAGCTTTCAATCTCAGAGCTCTTTTCTTGGTGTGATCCAAGTGTGATGGAGCATACCCGTTCTTAAGATAATAAATGGTATCAGCATATAATGATTCTGCGTCGTTTAGGCTTACCTCATACGTATGTACCTCTTCAGATGAGTTCTCAGGAATTTGCGATGCTCCAGCCAACATCTTGCAGAAGCCTTGACCTCTTACAATGTTTACTGGTTTGATCTCAAGATCGTATTCTTGTAAAGCGGTGATCAAATTTTCTCTTTTTTCGCCCACATCCTTCTGTATCAGAAGGTTTCTTACCGCTGGAAACAGTACTATGACTTTGGTATGGGTTTTAAGTAAGAAAGGTCTGAAATACTTGATCACTTTGAAAACAGCATATGCCTGTTTCTCCACGTCTGAATAGTTGAGTTCAGCACCTTGTAAGTTCGAGCTAAAAAATGCGATTGGAGCTTCCGCCTTCTCTTGATTTGCTTGAGTTAGAATCGCGGCATAAGATTTCTCTGAGGAAAATGTGTATAAGATAAAAGATTTTGAAAAATTCGGGGTCGCTAAAGATGGAGCGTTAATGATAGCTTGTTTGATCAAGTTGAATGCTTCATTCTTATCTCGACCCCATTTAAAATTTGAATTCTTTTTAATCATATTTTGCAAAGGAGAAACAATACGTGAGAAGTCTGGGAGAAATCTCTTCACAAAATTGATTTGACCAAGGAAAGATTGCATGGATTTTTTGTTATGAGGCATGGATATTTTGGAAATTTCTTTGATTCTGTCAAGTTCAACGTGAATACTAGATTTTGACACTATGAATCCTAGCAATTTTCCTTCACTTAATGCGAAAAAAGATTTCTTTGGGTTATGTGAAATCCCATACCTTAAACATCGTTGAAAGATTTGTTTCAAGTCTTTGAGATGGTCACTTCGCTTCTTGGATTACACTGTTATATCATCCAGGTAAATCGCTACAGATTTATTGAATAAACTTTTAAATGCGATGTCCATGGCTCTCTGAAAGGTAGCGCCAGCATTGATCAGACCAAATGGCATCTTCCGATATGCGTATGTGCCCCATTTAGTTCGGAATGTGGTTTTTAACTGATCATCGGTATGTACCAGCACTTGATTGTATCCTGAAAATCCATCCAAAAAAGACATTAATTCTGAGCCTGCTACTGCCTGTAATATCTGCTCCATAGGTGGGAAGGGAAAATTGTCTTTTTGACAGGCTTTGTTGAGATTTCGAAAATCGATACAGATTCTAATATCTCCGTTTTTCTTTCTAATGGGTACCATATTGGATACCCATTTGGACTGTCTGACGGGGAAAATTATCCTGGCTCTCAACAACTTATTTAGCTCAGTTTTTATCTGATTTTCTAAATTGGGGTGGATTTTTCTGAGTTTCTGCTGGACAGGTTTTTCATTGTCAATCATAGGGATAGTGTGTTGAATGATAGAAGTGTCGTATGTCTTCAGCTCATCGTAATTCCAGGCAAAAACATTTTTGTATTGCCTCAAAAGACGGATATACGCTAATTTTTCTTCAGGGGCTAGGCCGTGGCCTAGATTAACGTTTTGTGGTTTCTCATCAGTTCCTAGGTTTACTAATTGGTAGTTCAGAGTCGAACTGTAGAGTTTAGAGTTTGTAGACCTTTTAAACCGAATTTTCAAATCATATAAGTCTTCTAACTTAACCACCGATTTAGGTATAGCATTATCAGTGCTATTTTGTTGTAATTGGTGATCATGATGGTCTTCGTCAATTATTTGATTTGAGTAGGATCCTTCAGAAGTGAGGAAATTTACAATGTCAGGATCGTCATTGAATACTCTCCAGTTTGTAATGTTGTCAGGGATGGATGGTCTAAAGATTAATTCTATTGAGAATATATTTGGACTAAAATCTTCAGAGGGAATAAGTCTGGAGGCTACGTTAGCTAACAGGTCTGCGCTCGCATTTTGAAGTCTTGGGATTGACGAAATATTGAATGCTATGAAATGTGTAGTCAGATCTTGTACTAAAGATTGGTAGTGTTTCAAATGACCTGATAGGCAATGTATGGTGTTACATACCTGTTTGACGACGATCTCAGAGTCTCCGAAAACTTGCAGGTACTTAACGTTCAACCCGATTTCTTTGTATAGGCCTTGCACCAAGGCCTCGTATTCCGTTGTATTGTTTGTGCAATCGAATTCAAGTCTACACGTAAGCATGGTCTTATTTCCGTCTGGGCTAATCAGAACGCATCCTGCTCCTGCTCCCTTGTTAGATTTAGAGCCATCAAAATATAATTTCCAAAACAAAGATGTATTTACAGGGTTATCTAAAAAATTAACACACTTTGAATTATCAGTTTGGGTAAAATTTTCGACTTGGGACAAAACTGAATTTTCTAAGTAAGGTGAGATATGAGCATTGAAATTGCCGAGGAAAGAATCTATCGAGTAATTGCCTATGATACTGCTGTTGTATGCTATTGCTTCATTTTCTCCCTCCAATTCCGTCACTATGTACTTCTGGTGTAACTCTCGTTCAACCTTTATTTGATTCGGTTTACCATTGTAGGGTAACCACATGTGCGACCAGTCAGTTGAGAAGTATCCATGGAGTTTTTTGGACCAATCCCTGCTAAGAATTAAACCATAGAATTCAGGGATATTAGCTACTAGAATGTCCATAACCTGACATACCTTCGGGTTAGACGACAATCTTATGGTCACTTGATTAAGTTCACCAATCACTTCGACTTGAGATTGATCAAGCTGAACTATGCGCACCGCGGATTTTTGTGGTTGAACATTCAACTTGGCACATATTGATCTGGGTAAAATATTCGTTGAAGCACCAGAATCTACCAAACAATTGTGCACGTTTTTATTGAAAATTTCATAAGTGAGAAGAAAAGGGGAGTGTGAGACCTTGATCTTCCTCCAATCAAGGCGATGTCATTTGGGTCAATATTATTGATCGTGTTGGTTGGAGGTCTTCCCATGTTGTGGGAAGCTACAGCTGTAGGTAAGGATGTAGTAGGCATGGCATGTAATTCTTTCATCATTATCTTCTGTTGATGTTTCAATTTGCTCAACTCGTAAAGAGTGATATTAGCCCTAGTCTTTTTCATGTCATCGATAATGTTGTACTCCATTTCATCCGACACAATGAGTGTTCTTGATGGAGGTGTTTGATCTGATTGGACTGGGCTATATTGAGTCGCTTTAGCGGTTGTTTTCTTTGTTGCGACTTTATCTTTTGCTGCAGGGCTTGCGCCCTTCTGCTTAGGGGTAGTTTGGGGAGGATCAAGTTGGTTTTTGCTTCGTGTGCTAACCAGAAATGCTTCTTGATCTTCTTCTTGTGGGAGGATGAAATCCCACATTCCTTGTAGTTCCACAACTTCTTCGTCATCGATCTGCCCTTCAGTGGTATTCTCTTCTTCTTCCTCTTCTTCGGATTCGACGTTTGAGATAGCGTTGGGTGGTTTCACATCCATTGAAGGATTTCTTTTAAAAGCTCTGTAGCGCTTTTTTGAAGAAATTTTTGCTACTTGTTTTTTTATGTCAATCATCTCATTGGACATGGTTTTTAACACTTTTTGTAATCCTTCGAAATCGAAAGGATCTTTCGTTTGTTTCTTCTTGGGGTCTTCTTTGTAGGATACATTCTTAGATTTGCGTTCCTCTATCGCAGATCTTTTTTCTAGGGCTACTACGCGTTTCTCTACTGCTATCGCCTCTGTCAAGTTTTCAAATAAGGTTGTCTTATTTTCCCTATCGATGAAGATTGCCAATTTTGATGGTAAGGCTGTAATATACCATTCACATCTCACTTCTTCGCTGGGCTGGGAAGCAGCGGGAATTTTGTTGAGGATTTTATTGAACCGTCAATTAAAATCTTTGATGGGTTCTCTAGCCTCGGCTTTAAGATTGGATAGGTCATTGATCAACGTCGCCGTTGATCTGTCATCCCCAAACTTGGTAAGGAATTGACTTTGAAAAATGTCCCAACTTGTGATAGACCCGGAACGTAATGAAAAGTACCATGACCCGGCTGTCCCTTTCATTGTTGTTATAGACATTTTTGTGCCTTACAGCTCTAAGCATGAAATGTCCATAAACCAAGGGATCCTAAGTCCCTAAAAGTGTTGTTCCGGCCCCTAAAGGAACAAGGTCAACAAATTACAGCTTCTCCTAGAAGTTCTCCACCAGAAACTGCTCAGAATCAGTCAAATCAGGATCATTTCAACTGTTCCACTAGCTAGTTGCGTTGCATAGCACCCAAGTACACTAGCTAGGTGCGTTGCAACGCACCTAAATGCACTACCAGGGTGCGTTGAGTGGGAAATGACAAATGGCAGTGTCATTCTGCGAGGTGGACAGACAATGGAAGCTTCCAGAATCTTCCCCAATGACACTTGCCTCACTGAGTTCGACCAAGGATGAGTAAGAGGCTCTCAGTCTCCAAGTGGAAGCAAGAACTGACAGAGAGAAGCCACTAGTCAAATCATAAGCTGACTCATCCTCTTTGCATACATCTATATATGGATCCCTCATCCCAGAGATCCAAAGGCTGGAATTTTGGACATTGCAGAGAATTGTTGTTGGTTTTGAGATAGAGATCAGAGTATTGGGTGATTTATGCTTTGTTGGAGGTGAAGAGGGGATTCCTTTGCTGGGGGGTTGATGCTGGTTCAGGAATCATCGGTTGTAACTCCTCCTGGACCTTCTTGTTATATCAATAAAACTATTTGAGTTTCTCCTACATGCTTGTGTATCAATGATGTTTGTTATATTTGCATGTTTAGCTTAAATCTGATCCTAAGCTATTTATGAACATAAATCCATGTCTTTGTGTAGTTTTCTTCTTCTGTGATCTTGCAGGAACTTGGTGAAGCTGGGCAAGTAAGGGAGCAGGTAGCTGGAAGCTGTCAAAGAGGAGAGAAATTGGATCAAAGGACTAGCGCAAGACACAAGTTGGTTCATCCTATTCCTCTTCGTTTATAGTTCCTAAAGAAGAATACAAAAGTAGTTTTCTCTGTTTGTTTCTAAGGTACTGTCACACCTTAGTGGGATAGGGTCATTTTGAATAGACACTTTTCCCATTAACAAAATGGCGACTCCGCTGGGGATCATGTCTAGTTAGTTTGTTTGTGTTTCTCTTGTTGTTTGTTTCATAAACACAAAAGTAGCAATCGAACTGCATTTTGCCATTATCAAATGCAAAGTAGACATCTGATACTTCAATCCATTCACTGGATTTGTTTATGATTTGAACAGCTGATTCACAAATGATCTGATTACCCTTTGTGATAGCTCTTAGACCTCCTGTAAATCAACCCTCTAATTTTGCATTACTGATTGCTTTTACTCGGCCAAAAACCATAGATTAAACTGCAAACTGTGACCCAGAACCCGGATAGAATTCTCGTTTCTGCCCCAGCGCAGGCTCTGTGAAGAGATTCTGCATTTCAACGCAGTTCCCGAGAGGGCTACCTACGCTGAAATCCAGTTTCTCTGTGTAACAGGTGCGCTGATCAGCCTAGCCTGTGCAGCTGAGGTTCTTTGCTTCATTTTTTCAGTTTTGTCTCTGATTTTGCAGCCTGTGATCAGTGTGTGTCTGTTTAAAAACCCCTTTTCTTTGCCTTAATTCCGCCTCCTTTGTACAAAAATACTGTAGATGTTCTTTGTGTGTTTGTTACATCATTTACAGTTTTCCATTGAAAGAGTAGAATAGTCATACTGTCGTCCTTTGATTTAGATCTGTCGTAAGTGTCGATTTTGATCTTAGGAGAAAGTTTATTTGCTATTGACAGTCGATTATACTTTTACTTTTGCCTTTGGTTTGAATTTGTCACTTTCTAGTGTCGAAACGAGTATTTATTTCAAAGTCATAAAGTGTCGTAATCTTCTCTACCTTTTGATTTCGAAAAGAAGCTTGTTTGTGTTTGTCACTTGAAAGCAAATTCAGATTTGTACATCAACTTTATTTTTACGCATCAATATTAAGAAAGTGAAAACAAATACATGCATATGTGCATTTGCATATTGATAGTCTGCTTGGCTTGATTTAGGAAAAGTGCATTTACAATGTGCTCTTTGCTCTTTGAGAAAATATTGTGTCTTTCTTTTCCCCTTGTAGCTAGGATTTTCATTGCTGAAAAGAGATAAAAGTTTGCTTATCATCTTTAGATTGCATTTTAGGAATTACATTTATATCTCGTGGTGATCCCAAAAGGCAAACTTCTAAGAAAGATCAACTTAAAATAAATTGAATGAATCTAACAACGTTTTGGAACTTAACACACAACATTTAGAGGTCTAGGCTAGAGACATATTCCGGCGTCGTAAAGCCTGGTAACTGTTGTCCTCACTGATGGTTGGGTGATTCCTCCACTTTGAGATGATAAGTGCCAGTATGGACTTGTGCTCCCACGTACCGTCGAGTATATATTGGGAGACCCCTATAAAAACCTTTTTATCCATAGGAAGCCGTGTCGGCTGCCCTACTGATCGCAATGCACTGAACATAGCATTCAGGAAGATTGACTGCCATACCGTAAAAAGTATTCTGCAGTTTTGCGATTGGTTTGGTACTCCCTCTACCTAGATCTCCAGAGCAGTCCCTTTCGTTCCTTTTCAGACTCCTTAACGGAAAAGGTCCATCTGAGTACTTGTCACTTCAGGCTCATTAAAAATCGAAGGAGACTAGAGTCATCTTTTGTTTTTTCTCGACTCTTTAAAACTGAAAAAACAAGTTGTGTCAAAGCGTCTAAATTTTTTATTTTAAACGGAATATTCATACCCTTTTCCTACGTTGATCTTAAGTTGAGAAAATGGAGTCTACCAACCAAGGAATTCCCCTTGGTGGAAATCCTAGTCCCTTATCCTCTTGGGGAGATGTTGGTGCACGCCATATGGCCACATTGTCGCTTCCAGGACTGACAATTGGCTTGCCAGTATGGCTCTTCTCAACCAATGTCGTTCAGAACACCACTATTCCTGAACAATCGAATCAGCAATTAGACGAGTCCAGAGTTGCCCACCAACCTTCTACTTCCTCTAATTCTTCCTCTCCTCCTTCCTCTTCGCTTGATGGGGCTGGAAAAGCCAAAAGTTAGGTTCCTAAGGAGAAGAAGGAGAAGAAGAAGAAAGAGAAGAAGAAGAAGGAGCCAAAGGCGAATGGGGGAAAATGAGTGTCATCTAACGAAAATCCACACACTTCACCGACCAGGCCTAAATCGCCATGTGTCATTTGCAAAGGAGACCACTTTCACAGAGATTGTCCTTGCATCCCTCCGATACTAAGGGACTGGTCTCCTCGTTTGCACAATCTGGTGTTATCAACCTCTGATGATCATGTTGAAAGCACACCGTCAACTAGCGAAAGTGAAGCCCCAGGACAAAAAGGGAAAGCTAGATTTCCCTGTAAACTATGCGAAGGCAATCATGCCATCCACCGTTGTCCCTTCTTAGACGAAGCGAAAAGAGTTTTGGATGATCGTCCGGTTTCACCATTATGACTTCCTCCTGGATATAAAAAACTCTTGCCGAGTCCGTCACTAGTTGAGAATCCAGCTGGCCCGCTCAAGTGGTCGGCTGAAGTGCTTATCATCGAAGATAAACCATCTGAATCCATACCAGACGAAAGTCAAAAGGTCGAGGCGGCAGTTGACCCGGATTTGCCTTCAGAGGTTTTATCTTCGGATGATACAGTCACTGAAGAGAACAGGGATGACACCATCCAAATTCTCTTCATCAACACAGACTCCGACGAACATGGGGGCAATATACCCATTCCCTTACCGTAGGAGGGAAGTTCATCAGAGCCATACCCGGCCGTCTACTCGGTCCCACCTCCAAGCAACCTAGTTGTCTCCTTCGACTGGAATCAACTAGGCAGACCCCGTTTACCAGCAAGCATACCATTCCAAATTATCGTTCAAATATATAGAATGGTCATGGCTGATACCATCATAGATGAGGGGGCTTCTGTGAGTATCCTTTCCTCTACTGCTTGGAAAGCGCTTGGTTCACCATCGCTTTTGCCTGAGATGAGAAATCTGACAAGCTTTGATAAAGGAACCAGTCGACCTTTAGGGATCCTTCCCGATGTGCCCATAACATTGAGAAGGAAGACAATTAAAATGAACGTAATGGTAGTTCAAGGACCCTTAGATTACAATCTACTCCTTGGATGAGACTATATTTATTGCATGGGAGCCATCGTCTCCTCACTCTTTAGAGTAATGTGTTTTCCGCACGAAGGAAGAGTGGTCAAGCTCGTGGACCAGCTTTCATTTCCCGGATCATGCATAGCAAATAGTCATATACCATCCCTAAATGGTCTCTTCACGCAAGAAATGTCTCAATCCCCAGTCCGTCCTCCCGATGAGTGCGAGTAATTCGGAGGGATATGACTGAAACCCAGGGGGCATGCATCCTGGTCTGTTTCGGCAGGAAAACTTCAGGTATAGGGTAGGTTTCCGCGAGAGAATATGACTAGTCTGTACCCCATCCGTCGGTGGAAGAGGGGTTATTCTAGAATAAGATTCTCTTGTCAAAGTTATGTGAGTTGGTAGAACTGAGTCATTCGCCATTGTTTATCTTGGTAGACATCGCCGAAGAAGTGTTTTGTTTGCACTGCGAATAGAACAATCTTTGGGTAACCTGTAAGAGGTAGGCCTTTCCTGATAGAACAAATGTTTTGTCTGCAAATTGAGGGGTAACTTTGAAACCATATTTTATACCTGGGGGCATGCAAACCTTTTGGAGTGCAAGCAAGGGGCGGCTATTTATTTTTTAAATTTTTAGGACCTCTAACCCTTTAAACTCGTAGGATTAGTCATCACCTAACTTGCATGAAGAAAGGATGTGGGGCAAAACTCTAAAAATTGCCAATTTTATATGAGGCATTCTATCATATGACTAGATTAATCGAGCAGTTTTAGCACATAGTTCAAGCTCGTTAAAAAATAAACATAAGACATGAGCAAATGTTTCCACCCGCGTTTAAGCTCATTAAAAAATGAACTATTTCCCGGTAAATAACCACCGTGAATGAAGCATTTCAACCATTAAAGCCTTGGTCGTGTTTGCACCGTCACCTCCACTTTTCCATTGGCCGATCATTCACCTCCATCTGATTGTTTACCCATTTTGAGGAACAGCTGCGAAGAGTGATTTCACTAGCCATCCTTGTGACACTGTCGTGATTGGAAAATTCCAACCCTTACCTGGAATCAGCTGCTACCCATTTTATCACTCGTTCCTGAAAAGACGAGTCTTCTTTAAGCTCTTTTCAACTGACTCGTAAAATATGAAAAGATTGCCGAGTTTTGGCCTTCCAGCTCGTTAAAGCGACCAGAAGTGCTATCCCTCCTCTAGATTTTAATCTTTTTGGACCTGAGGGATTATTGCACAAAAAGATCGAGCGCTTGTTTTGTTCGGCTCGTTAAAACTATCGAAAATTCATCCCTTCTATATTGTTTTATACTTTTTCGGACTTAAGGGATTAGATGACGAAAAAGGAATTTTGGAATTACCTTTATGTACCTTTTCAGACTCTCTAAAAATGAAAAGGACCGAGTTATCTTTGTCGTTAAACTCGTTAAAAAGATTAATAGCGACAAACTTGTCTTTAGACGAGAACGAGTTTCACTATCGCTAGGCTCGTTAAAACATAGCGATGGGTTTGCCCGAAGGGAAAATTATAGAACAAGCACATGTTATCCTCCTCAAGCTTGACAAAAATAAAGAGGTACTGGTCAGCAATGACTGGGGAAAATTTGGGAAGAAACTCAAAGAATTTGTATTGGTAGCAAGTCACTCTTGAACATGACACTTCCACTCCGTACCTGAGTCAGGTTGGGTTGTTTCATTCACCGGTCACATCACCATGGTCACGCCATACCATCCACATTTGGGGTAAATGATACCAATCCATCACATAAGTGTCGCCGACATGTTCAAGAGAAGTCATCCAGAGAAGTCATCCGTGTCCTATCCACTACCATACATTACACTTCATTCTTTCATGACCGCCATCCTGAACCATATATCATCATATTGTTTTCACCTCCATCAAAATCATTTGCTCCATTTCGTGTCATTGATGTGGGATTCATCAAGGCCCTCCTTTGATGGATCGCTTCTTGTCGACATCAGCTCATTATCCAAGAAGTTGATCTAGGAACACCCCGTTCAGTACTTTGAAGCTTGCATGCCTCAATGGCAAGTTTCTCACTTCCGGCGATAGGTATACATCAATGACCCTCGACCGAAAGATTTTGCGTGGTGTTCGACACCAAGTCCTTTATTCACACCACGTGAATTGTACTGCAGTACCTTGAGGGTCATCATCATTATCGGTGATTCCTCTCGTGCTTGTTAACAGTTTACATCATTGACTGGTAATCGAGCGATGTCTTTCCATGTTCGACTTCAAAACATTTCTCACATGGATCGACTTGTACTTCGAGTGAAGATCGGACGAGATTGAAGACCCCGGATCTAGTTTCATCCATCCGGGCTACGATATATATGCAGGAAAATAAAGACATTGAAATGTACAGCATTGCAGCACAGATAATCATCCTACCAAAAGGATGATGGCTCTATCAGAATCATCAGTCTACCATCAGACGATTGTATGTCCTATGTACATGAAAATGAATTTATAAAGCTGAGCATGGGAATGCCCGCCTCAGCTAGATCATGAAAACAATATGAAGATAATGTATTGTATTTTATCTTATTACAGGTCTCCTCCCAGCATTGAAAGAACTTCGGATCCTCCTAATAAAGCATTTCACCCGATAAACGACCTCATACTTTAGGGGGCAACTGTTATAGACATTTTTGTGCCTTACAGCTCTAACCATGAAATGTCCATAAACCAAGGGATCCTAAGTCCCTAAAAGTGTTGTTCCGGCCCCTAAAGGAACAAGGTCAACAAATTACAGCTTCTCCCAGAAGTTCTCCACCGGAAACTGCTCAGAATCCGTCAAATCAGGATCATTTCAGCTGCTCCACTAGCTAGCTGCGTTGCATAGCACCCAAGTACACTAGCTAGGTGCGTTGCAATGCACCTAAATGAACTACCAGGGTGCGTTGAGCGGGAAATGACAAATGGCAGTGTCATTCCGCGAGGTGGACAAACAATGGAAGCTTCCAGAATCTTCCCCAATGACACTTGCCTCACTGAGTTCGACCAAGGATGAGTAAGAGGCTCTCAGTCTCCAAGTGGAAGAAAGAACTGACAGAGAGAAGCCACTAGTCAAATCATAAGCTGACTCATCCTCTTTGCATACATCTATATATGGATCCCTCATCCCAGAGATCCGGAGGCTGGAATTTTGGACATTGCAGAGAATTGCTGTTGGTTTTGAGATAGAGATCAGAGTATTGGGTGATTTATGCTTTGTTGGAGGTGAAGAGGGGATTCCTTTGCTGTGGGGTTGATGCTGGATCAGGAATCATCGGTTGTAACTCCTCCTGGACCTTCTTGTTATATCAATAAAACTATTTGAGTTTCTCCTACATGCTTGTGTATCAATGATGTTTGTTATATTTTCATGTTTAGCTTAAATCTGATCCTAAGCTATTTATGAACATAAATCCATGTCTTTGTGTAGTTTTCTTCTTCTTTGATCTTGCAAGAACTTGGTGAAGCTGGGCAAGTAAGGGAGCAGGTAGCTGGAAGCTGTCAAAGAGGAGAGAGATTGGATCAAAGGACTAGCGCAAGACACAGGTTGGTTCATCCTATTCCTCTTCGTTTATAGTTCATAAAGAAGAATACAAAAGTAGTTTTATCTGTTTGTTTCTAAGGTACTATCACACCTTAGTGGGATAGGGTCATTCTGAATAGACACTTTTCCCGTTAACAATTGTGTAGGGAAAAAGCCGGATGACAGCATCCTCGTTGGTAACTCCGTTGAGATTAACAGAAAGCATGAAATTATTGATATGATCTTCAGCTAGCATGCCTGTTTCTGGATTGAATTTGGGTAGCCATTTCTCAGGATGGGCCGGTATTGGGCTCAGGGGTGGAGGCATTAAAACCGCCCCGGGATTGTTCCATGGAGACTGGGCCATCGTTGAGCTGCTAGTGAATGAAAGTGCAGAGGATGATCCCTGATGCTGGGAAGATGAAGATATTATGATCTTTGATGATTGAAGAGGAGGGGTTGTGGAAGATGGATGAGTGGTTTGGAATGAAGACGTGGGTGGTTGACTTCGTGGTGATGGAGTTGAAATGGATGACGTGGATGAAAGAGTCTCACTGTCAGACTCCGGTGGTGTTTTCCTTGCTCTTTTCCTGGTGGGGAGAGGGAATTCAGTTGGCCTGATGCCAAATTTTTCGCTCTTTAATCTCGTCAGGGGATGAGCAGGATTGTACTGCGAAGTCACGCTGCTTTGAGATTTATCAGACCTCTGGGTAAAAATAGAGAATCCCTAGAGTTTACCAATCAGAGTTTGAATTTTAGGGGGTTCAATGATAAATTGGTCTGAAATATTAGGGTATGTAGCAGCGGTTGATACTCGAGCGACTTCCAACTTTGGATTTAAACGTACTGGGGAAGTCGAGGGAGTTGATGAGGGTGATTTACTCTCAGAATGGTATTTAGATTTTGATTTAGGTGCCATTCATAGTTTGGGCCCTCCTTCTAGCGCCAAATATGTTGAGGCCCCGAAAATCGGGTCGACAACAAGGGGGATACCCACCCGGTCCGGACCTTGGTTGGCAGCTCCTTATCCATTTGGTATAGTGGGTCTGACTGGGGATAATGGGACCAGTTTCCCAATCTAAGAGGTGTGAGTGTGTGTAGAGTTGGATGATGCTGATCTAGGGGTATTTTAAGCTAATTTAATTCAAACTTCTAAACTAACTCTATGCTATTGTAATCTAATAAGAAACAACACATCTAATCTACGCTAACCCGGGGTGTATTTCTTCTATTATGCGATCTAAAAAGATTTCAAACAATAACTGGTAATAAAGATCATTTAGCTATCATAAGAATAGAAATCAATTAAGATAAACCACTCTGCATAAAAAGTTAGGCAAAACAGTTGTGAACAACATATCGCATAATAATTTATTCATATGTCAAGCACAAATAAATGACTCCACCGTACAGAAGTGCCAAATGGTAACCCACACATTCATACATTAACATATAAACAACTAAAACTGCATATCACTCTAAGAATATAAGAAGAAATTGGTCAAGAGATAAAAGTACCATTTATGACTGATTTCACTTATAAGCTTCAAGCAATAACGATTTATCTCTACTTGTTCTAACATCTACTAAGAGTACAAAAGTGCAACATCAGTAGCAGACATTAAATGCAAACATTGATAAATCTCGATCCATCCATTCATCAAAAACCCCCTCTGAGGGTGCAAAAGTGCATGTTCTGAGGACAAGTTTTTTGACAAATTTCCAGACCCTTCTCCAAATCCCTAAGAAGGGTTTAAATACTACTAACTAATTAATCTTAATTACATAAATTTAGGACACTGCTTCAAATGACTGCCCTTCTACTAAAGCAAATTTATTTCTAAAAATTGAATCTAATTTCTAACCATTTCTGTATTTTCTCCTTAGTGCTGTAAGCAATGCAACGTTCGCCTGGGAAGAGTCGGCTGGTTGTCTTCTCCTTTCGTTCGAGCAATGAAAATAGAAATAACAAGAGCTGGCACCGTTTTCTGACAAACTAGAAGATATTTTTGAAAATCTTCCTCTGTCTTGGTGTATTCGCTGTGTGTATACTTGGTATAACCCAAATTTCTTTCAAACTGATTGTGTTGTTGCTATTTCGGTTTCCGGCCGTGCGAATGACTGAATAAGTTAGGGACTTTGCTCTCTGAACAATTTTCTGTATTGAAAACTTCTTCCGTTCTTTGTTCCAGGCTTTTCTGGAGCGTCTTCCCTCTTTAGCATTTTTCTTTTTTCTTTACCCAGTCTGAGCTTCAAGATCTTTTGTAAACATGCTGCTTTTGTGCGCCTTTGACTCTGAGTCTTGGATAGTCTATTTCCATCAGTATCTGTTGAGTGATACTCTGGAATCCACGGTCCTGCTGCATGCGGCATCCGTTTGCGAAGGCATCTCTTCTCTGTTCTCCGAGTATTGACGCTTTCCCCTTTTCCTTAGATGTTTCCTGCATATTGATTTATATTAGTTGCTGCCTTACAGTTTACGCAAAGGAAAAGAGTAATGACGAAAAGATTGACATGAAAGCTTTAAGTTCTAATGAATGCATAATCATGACACTCATAATGACTTGACTCTTCGAAAAACACAACACAATCCTTCTTGGATACTTTGGCTTACAATCATTAATTTCTCTTAAGGCGCGCACCCAATTTTGGTCTACAGATAGCTTTCCTTGAACACTATGTCGAGGAAATTTTGCGATGAGTGATTTCTGCGATTCGCATCGCAGTATCGAGGATTGCAATGTCAAGATGTGTCATCGCAGGAATTGATGGTCGCATTCATCGCAGATCGCAAATCGCAGATCGCGAATCGCAAATCGTGTTTAATCATCCAATCACTGTGTGCTGCTTATGCGATGTTGCGATATGCGACGTCGCATATTGGCCGTCGGCGATTCCTTAATTTTTCATTTTAAGAGCTCTTCTCAATATATGCGATGCGATGAATCTCGCGTCGCTTCTTCGCAGCTTATTATTGCGCATAGGAAAACGCTTCACTCTCTCTTCGCGATGCGATACAGCTTTAGGGAGTTAAAATACAAAAATTTTGATAAAATGTTTTTTGGATTTTTTGTTAAGGGTCCCCATTTGCTTGGTGTTATTGCTAATACCAAACAAAGAGGGGGGTTGTTGGTGACCACAACAGTAAGGTATCCATTTGCATGGCAAGAATCTGCAGCATCTCACTCTTGAAGTCTTCCAGCATGTTTCCAATTTCACCTTTAATGGATGAATTGGAAGAAGAGGTACTGTCGCCAGCATTTCTGTTTTCAGCCATTGGCTCCAAAGGAATGTTTTCTTCTTCTTATTCCCCTAAGGGTTCTTCTTGATCGTAGCCACCGAAGAAGAGAGAAGGTTGGCTGTGTGAAGCAGTGGGGGTGTTGGGAAATTTTTTTCCTGAGTCGTCTCTATTCCTACGCGGCATGAAAGGAAATCTTTTTGGTTGGTTTGTGTTTCTTTTTTCCCACACTGATAGTACCTGCAAAACTGAAATTGATTCAACAAAACAAATTGCAACTAGCTAAAATGAACTTGCTGAAATGAAATTTCTAGAATTGAAGAGGAAAGAAAGGAAATGCAAAACTTGAAAGAAAAGAATGACTAGTCTACTCTTGCTGAAATGAAATTTGCAGAATTGAAAAGGAAAGCAAGGAAATGCAGAATTGAAGGAAAAGAAAGGACTAGTCTACTTTTGTTGAAATAAATTATTAGCATAATGTTCCAAGAAGAAAATAGAAGAAAGCAGTAATCATAGAATACGTTGACGCTTCCCCAGCAACAACACCAAAAAGTGGTTAGCACCAGTATTGCAGCAATAATGCTGCAATTCCTGGGCTGCCTACTTTACTCTTATCAACTCGGTAGTTCGTAACAAACTTGGAAGCGATGGTGCTGTATGCACAAGTACTAGTTCTTACTACAGGTTGTCACTTGGTTAGCCGGCACAAGATCACTAGGAGCTCAAGCCAACTTCTATGGAATCTAGAAGAAGCTATATATGTGATGGAAGGAGAGAAAGACTACTCTACAGATACTACTCTAACTGCACAATAGAGAAAGACTGAAATGTAAAACAAATCAAGTAAATCCTAATTAACCAACTAATCCTAATTTTGAAGAAATCACTACGAAAACCATGAAAATAATGCCATTACCTACTCAAGGAAGTAAACAACATCTAACTATTCTATTTCTGGAAGTAAATGAGCAAAAAACATCTTTTTGGATTTTTATGTATTTTTATGTGAATTTGACATGCATGTAATTTATTGTTTGTGAATGTGACAACGAATAGATGGCGTTGGAGGGTGGATTTGGGACTTGAGAGGATGTAGGATGGTGTGGTTGGGTCCTAGGAGGTCTCAAGTGGCCTTCTGGAGGCTTTACCCACACTCGGCCTTCAAAAGAAAGCCTACAGGAAAATCTACAAGAGGAAAAACAACGTTCTACAAGAGGCCTACAGGAGGAGGCCGAGAGCAGTTTTGGCTATTTTGAGGGTGTGAGATTGGGTGGAAAATGTGGATGAGGGTTGGAATGAGGTGTTATGGTGCCTAGGGTCTACCAAGAATTATCAGGAGAGAGAAAGATGATTGGATTTGCTCAAGGAGAGAGGAAGAAATTCTATGGAAAATGCAGGAAACTAAGGCAGAATTGAGGGGAGACTTGGGTGACCTGTAGGGCATGGATCAGATGGAGGATGGGATGGTTGATAGGCTGGCTTACTACTAGAAGAGATCTGTTGCATAAAAAAATGATAGTCAATCGATAAGATCAAGCAAGCAATGAAATAAGTACATCTAGGAAAACAAAGTTTTGCATCAAACTAGTCTAAACTATGATCTATGAAAGGAAATGCTGAGAAATGCTTCAAGAAAGGAGAGAATGAAAGAAGACTATTGAAAACAAATAAGTGAACATGATGAAGGAGTTCTGAAGCAAATCCAACTAGACTATTAACCAACTAAAAAGCTGCAAACACTAGAAGTCCTATGAATGAGGAAAATCTGTGTTTTTGGGGCAACAAGGGGGTCTTTGCCTCAAATCATGGTCCCAAAGGGAGGAAGAGAGGCCAAGGCACTATTGCTAGCCTTTCAAATCTTTCCTTTATCACTGCTTAACCTACTATAGAAAGCACAAATGGAAGCAAACTACTGAATCATCAAAAGCAACCTATTCTTAACCATAAAAGAAATACATCTAACATCAACCTAATACACAAACTGAAATAAAACATACAAATACAAGTAAAGAGGAGCTTGGCTACTTGGATTGGGCCCTAACCCAAGAGCTTCAGCCCTTTGAGGTAACTCGGTGCTAACTCAAAAAGGATTCCATCCTTATTTCAAAACAATAACAAATTACATGAAATTGTCACAAAAATAGTAAGCTCGAAGTTGGAGCAGAGTTTACATAAGCAAAAATACAACCAAAAATTCGACAAAAATTTGACCCTAGTGAGGCCCTATGTCTCTCTACTTATACAAATGAAGCTACCAACAACTTCCTTAAAATCAGGGAGGCTTGGCTCCCAATACTCGAGATAATCATCAGTCAACCTCCACTTACTCGGTTGCCTTCTAGTGCCTGACTTGGCTGCTTGTACTCCGAGTTGAATGAAGGGGAATTCAAAGTGAGGAGTAATAAATGAGGGGGATTCACTCCTATAATTCCTCTCTTTTGTCCACTTCGAGTTATTGCTGCCATTTGTCCACGGGATCCTTGACTTTGACCTCAAAATTCATCAATAATCTACATTAAACACATATTAGACCACATGGCGTCATAACTAACTCAACTTACTCTATAAGCATAAATATAATCAAAAAACCATACAATACGCTAAGTGAATGGTTGACTTGACTAGGTCAGGAGGTAAAATGAGCCCATATAATTACCCATTTATGAGTCTCATCAGCTGTTCGAACAGTCATTCGAGGTCCTAACCACCCTACAGGAGGACCCGAATGTGGAGCACCTAAAGACGGAGGCGTGCGAGCTGCAATAGAAATACGATGGGTTAAAAGGTACAATGCATAAGGTTTCCCTTACACAAAGGCTTGCATGGATGCAACAGGAAAAAGCACTCAAGGAATAGGTGGATGCCGCTCGGCACAAAGAAGTGGTCTTGAAAGCACGTCTACAACCATGGATCGATGAGGTGTATACAATTTCAACCTCCTTTTAAGAAAATATCGTGAAGCTGCAAGAAACTCAGGAGAGGATTCAGAGCAACAGTTCAACAACAACAATCACTGAACAACACGTGGAAGAAGTCCCACAGGTGGCTGCTTAGTGTGCTGCTGGAGTTGCAGGAATAAAAAAAAAGCTGGGAGGTCTTCACGCTAAGATCTCCGCACCTGCAGAGTGACTCGAGGGTGAGTCACAATGTTTGTGTTGGGGTCCTGTTGGGTGCGGGATCCCCCAAGGGAAGTTTTGGGGCTTAGAGCCCAGATTTTGGTCCAATTTTGTAATTCCAATGTAAAGACTCTACATTTTGTGGGGCGCGTAGTTGTTAAAGAGTCATAGGGTTGTCTGCCCTTATTTTGATAATGTAATGTTGGCTGTAGAAGATCTACCCATGGTCTACGGACCATGGAATTGTATAAATAGAGCGAAGCTCTAAGTAGTCAAAGGCATATAAGAACAAATAATGAATATATGATGTATGCGAGATAGCTCTGAAGTGTAAGTCTAAGTTTCAGGTCATAGTGTAGGTAGAGGACCTGCAGATGAGTGCACAGAGGTTTAGTAGTCCACAGCTTAGTGCATGGACCCCTGCAGCTAAGTGCACAGGGCGATTCGAGTCTGTAATCATCTGGAAGTATTAATAAAGAGAATTTTCTCTCATTTTTGCGTCTTTATTTCCTATTTATGCATCTGTTATATTGGGTATTAATTTCACTTCTAATGCTTATATGATGTGCGAATGCGTATAACTATATTGGTTAAGTGAACACAAGTAAGAACATTTGTTTACACGAATATAATCAAGATCTGTCAATAAGATAAGTAAGATACTTAGTCTAGTATGGGAAATAACATAGTTCGCTGTGATATCAGCGCAAAAGGACTTCAACCCCTGGTTATGGTTGCGGGAAAGTCGATTGTAACAGATCGCGAAGATACTAAAGGATAGACTAGAGCGCAAAGCACCCTACATGAAGGCAGGTATAGTTGGAATAAACTGACATGAAAACCATCTCAAGGGTGCGAAAACTTGGTTCCAACACCCCCCCATACTGCTTCGGGTGAGACTTCAGTCCGCGCTCCGTAGGCTGATTCTGAAAGGGCCAATAATGTAGGGATTTGTTTAGCTAAATAACGCTGAACCTAGGTCAGCCCCCCTTAAGCCAACAATTGAATACAAGAGTAAATATATCACGATAGCTACGATAAAAAAAATTAATGATTTCATCAGCATCCTCATGGTCTGATGAATCAAACAGAGGGGTAGATGAGAAGCGAACAAATTCACCCTCTGTGTTTCCGGAAAAGGCAGATGAAAATTCAAGTGGATTTTCAATTAATAGTTGGTCCTATCTATTGTCGAATGATGGATTGACATCTAGTGTGTTCTGCGAGTGATCAACAATGGTTCATCTGTAGAAGGAGATACACATTCGAAATCATGGATGACAGGTTCACCAAAGATGTCAAGAAAGAATGGAGGAGGCTCAGATAAAAGGGAGTCATCCTTTTTCGAGTGTTGATGCTCAAGCTCCTAGTCATACTCTTCATGAATGACAACACATGTTGGTTGTGAAACACCATCTCCATCAATAGCTTGATCCTTGTTCACAACAAGTGTAGATTCTGGAATGGAAGAACACAAGATAGTATCATCAGGAGGATCTTTCGAGTATGAAAATGCATGTGACAACTCAATGGACTCACAACCAAATCTGCGCGAAATTTAAGTGAAGTGATGTTGGAAGGATGTGATAGTTGAAAAGGTGTGTGTTCCTATTCTCCCACATCACTCTACAGTGGTGGAGCTGTTTGATGAGGGGACGACGGACAATCACTTGTGACAATGACTATGTCCATCTGTGATTGCGCAGCTCCATCACTGAAGTACGTTGAGCGAGGCTTGGGCTCAAGATTCTTCTTGGGATGGACTGATTTGTTAAGGAAATATTTGAATCTATCCCAAAGATATGGAAATTTCATCTGGATTTTCAGAGCTTAGAATTGCAACTCACGAAAGCACTGCCAAAAATCAATAGGCGATTCATGCGGGGACTTCTATTGTTGCAACAGTTTTTGGTCAAGATGTTCTCGATCAAAATGATGGAAAGTATATTCAGTGGGATCACAGAAATGCTCGAGTGAGTGCACGGTGTCAGCTAGTAGGCTGCAACACCACCGTAGTGGGGACTCACAAAGTGTGTATGCAAGTAGGAGGCTGGCCTGTTCGTTAGAACATCCATCTTCCTTGTCAAGAATGGAAAGGAAGTCTTATAAGAAGGCATGCTAGGCCACTTCACCTTCACCATCATACGTGCATTCAGACAAGAGATCAAAAAACTCCCTCATGATGTTGAGAGGCTCGGCATGCGAAAATTATCGTGGAGGGGTAAGTGTGACAAAATCCATGACAGATGTGCAAAGGTTCAAAATAGGATGAGAGGACACAGCTTGTCATCTGGCCCTCCATCTAGCACTAGAAATGTTGATGGTGCTGGACCCACCAACATGTCAGGGGATCTTGTTATAGACATATTTGCGCACTTCAACCCCAATCTTATATGTCGATAAACTAGGGATCTTTAACCCCTAAAAGAGTTGTTTCATACCCTAAAAGTACATGGTCATCTGATTACATCATTCCCCAAGAGTTCCACCTGAAAAACCATCTAGAATGGCCTAAACTGAACCATACTGACTGCTACACTAGTTAGGTGCGATGCATATTGAGTGATACATTGCTCAGGTGCAATGCATACTGTTTGGGTCCTCCATAGGGTGCAATGAGCGAGGATGTACAAATGTATGGGATAGTTTGCTAAGTGGATGCTCATAGAATCTTCTAGAAACTTCCCCTCTGACACTTGCCTCTCTAAATTCACCCAAGGATGAGTAAGAGATCTAAACTTCAGTTATCTCTCCTCTTGTGGAACCAAATGTAACAGGTGGAATGACACTAATGAAACCCCAGAGATCACTCACACCCTTGCACACATCTATAAATGGATCCCTCATCTAAGAGATCCAAAGGCTGGAATATTGTGAATTGCAAGTAAGTGCTGATAGTTTGAGGAAAGAGCATTGTATTGTTGGTGTGATCTTGCTATTTCATGAGGTGAAGAGGGCTTGATGCTAGATCAGACAACTGGGTTGTAATTCTCCCTTATATTTAATAAAGTTCTTCGAGTTTTCTTCCATATAACTGTGTAATTGTGAATGTTATTATTTCTGAATGCCATTGTATGTCATTATATTTCTGATTCTGTAATGATTATGATATAATAGATCAAGATTCTTTGACGGTTCTTTGTTACTATGTTTCTACAGGGACTCTCCAAGCAGGATAAGTACAGAGAGGAGTTGCAAGTTCTGTCAAGGGGGAGAGAGATCAAGCAAGGAGTTAAGTGGAATATCCAGGTTGGTTCCTTTGTCTTTCTCTTATCTATACATAGAAGAAATCATGAGTTGCTTTAAACTGTTGTTTCTAGGATAGCTGCCAAACCTAGAGGGCTAGTTGATCGAAAAGACACTAGTTTTCCTAGAAACAAATTGGCGACTTCGCTGGGGATCGAATAGATGTTTGTTTATTGTTATTGTTTGTTTTATAAACTATAGATAGAGCCTGAAGTCAACCAGGTAGCCTTCGAACTGCTCTTGCTTTGAAATTTCATAGTAGATGAATGTTGCTTCAGTCAATCTCTGGTTTAGTTTATGAATTAAACATTAGACTTACAAGAATTCTAGATTCCCTTTTGGTAGCTCAGTAACCTCTCAAGATCTTTCCTCTGTACTTTGCTCTTTGCTGTCCATCATAGCTCAACTTAACTCACTGAAATCAACTGCAAATTTGAGCCAAAACCCACTTCAGTTGCGCTCCCTGGCCCATCGCACTGTCTGTCACTGTGAACCAGTATGAATCGCACCTTCTGAGTCTGTAAAGTGTGATGCATCCTTGTTTCTGTGAAGCCCAGGTGAGATGACTGACTGAACCTATTTCCATTCTTGAAATTTGGGGTTTTTGTCCTCATTTTAAGTTCTGTTTAGTTGATTTGCTGCTTATGAACAATGCCTCCTTACTGAAGCCTGCTTGCATCACATAGATCAGCCTCCATTGATTAGGATTAGTAAATGTCGTTATGTATTTTTCCATCATTTACAATCCTTTGTCGAAAATTTGCTTAAATCGATCTGTCGTTTTGGTACAAAAAGTGTTGTAACTGTCATTTTGTGTCAAAATGAGAAGTGTCGTTGAGTCTTCCTTCCCTAGATAGTCGATTGAACTTTTTTTCATGTATTTGATTTGATTTTTTGATATTTGAAGTGTCGAAAGAATTTTCTATTCGAAATTGAAAAGTGTTGTTTAGTCTTCCTTTCTCTTTTGAAGAAGAAATTGTCGAAAATGTCGCTTTAAAAGAAATATTTCAGATCTTTGTTGCGTTTAGTTTTCTTTTTTGGAAATTTTCACATTAAAGAGAATGAAAACGAATACATGCATTTGCATTTGCATTTAGTTTTTGTGTGAAAAGTGATTTAGGAAAATGCACTAGTGTGTGCTCTTTGCTCTTTGTTTGAAAGAATTGTAACCTTCTTTCCCTAGTAGCTAGGATTTTCATTGATAAAAATAAACAATGATTGTTTATCATTGTAGATTGCATTTTTAGGAATTTCCAATCAACATCGCACAGTGAACCATTAAAAGGCAAAGTTTAAACAAGATCAACTCTAAAATAAATTTCAATGAACTTAACAACGCTTTGGAACTAACGCAACACATCTAGAGGTCTAGGCTAGAGACGTGTTCTGGCGTCGTAAAATCTAGTAACTATCGTTTTCATTGAGGTTGGGTGATTCCTCATCCTTGATACGAAAAGTGCTAGCACGAACTTGTGCTCCCCATACCGTCGAATATATATTGGGAGACCACAATAGGCTTATACCCTTTATCCATGGGAAGCCGATTCTGCTGCCCTATCGATCGCAATGCACTGAACACAACATTTAGGAAGATTGACTGCCGTACATAAATCCTTGGTAATTTCTCTTTAATTTATCACCAAGATGTATTTTTCGGTTTTGCGATTGGTTTGGTAATCCCTCTGTTTAGATTTCCAGAGTAGTCACTTTTGTTCCTTTTCGACTCTTTAAAAGAAAGGTACATTTGAGCACTTGTCACTTTAGGCTCATTAAAAATCGAAGGGGACTAGAGTCATCTTTAGCTTTTTCTCGACTCTTAAAAACTAAAAAAGAAAAGTTGTGTCAAAGCGTCATTAAAATTTATTAAATTCTGAATAACATCCTTGTTCCTTCGTTGATCTTAGGTTGAGATAATGGAGTCCACAAATCAAGGAATCCATTTTGAGGGGAATCCTAGTCCTTTTACTTCTTGGGGAAATATTGGTGCTCCTCATATGCCCATGTTGTCCCTTCTGGGACTTACCATTCGCCTACCAGTATGGTTGTTCTCAAACTCTGTGGTTCAAAATACCGTGATTCCTCTGCAGTCGAATGAACATCTAGTTACTTCACCTTCTTCTTCATTTGTTTCTCCCTCCCCTTCTTCCTCTTCACTTGTTGAAAATAGTGATGCTAGTAACCAGGTGGTTGAGAAGAAGAAGAAAGGGAAGGAGAAGAAGAAGAAGAAGCCGATTCAGCAAGGGGGCAACCATGAATCATCTGGTGAAAATCTGCACATTAAATCTCCTAAACCCAAATTCCCTTGCATAATTTGCAAAGGAGACCATTTTCATCGAGACTGTCCTTGCCTTCCTCGGATCTTGAGAGAATGGTCTCCCCGTTCACACCATTAGGTGTCATCAACCTCTGGTGATCATGTTGACAGTACACCATCAACTAGTAATAGTGAAATTCATGGACAGAAAGGAAAGGTCAAAGTTCCATGTAGGTTATGTGAAGGAGACCATACCCTTCACTGTTGTCCTTTTTTGGATGAAACCAAAAGAATTTTGGATAACCGTCCTTCTTCACCGCAGCGACTCCCATCTGTATACAGAAAACTCTCCCCAAGTCCTTTACTAGTTGAAAAACCGACATGCTTAACTCAACCGTCAGTCAAAAAACCTATCATTGAAAGTGATCTTCTAAGTCCATACCCGACGAAAGTCAATAGGTCGAGGTGATAGTTGACCCAGTTTTACCTTCAGAAGATCATACCCTTCCCGAAGAGAGTAAGAACGATACCGTTCAAATTCTTTTTGTTACTTCAGAGTCAGAAGAACTTGGGGGCAATCTACCCGTTCCTTCACAATAGGAGGAAAATCCCCCAGTTTCGCTACTCAAGGGGTTAATTCAACCATTTATTCGGTACCCCCTCCAAGCAGTCTAGTCACTTCCTTTGATTGGAATCAACTAGCAAGATCCTGCCTTCCATCTTACGTACCTTTCCAAATCATAGTACAAGTTTACAAAATCATCGTGTCTGGCACTATCATAGATGAAGGGGCATCAGTGAGTATCCTTTCCTCAACTACTTGGAAAGCACTTGGTTCGCCATCGCTTATGCCTGTTTCATAGAATTTGTCAGACTTTAACAAAGGAAACAACTAACTGTTAGGGATCCTTCCTAAGTTATCGATAACTTTGGGAAGGAAAGCCATTCACATGAATGTGATGGTAGTCCCAGGAACGTTAGATTACAATCTACCTCTTGGACGAGACTATGTTTATAACATGGAGGCTATCATTTCAACACTCTTCCGAGTGATGTGTTTCCCGCATGAAGGCAAAATTGTCACTGTTGACCAGCTTTCATTCCCGGTTCAAGCATAGCTCCAAATCGATCATCATCCCTAAATGGTCTTTGTACATTAGCAGTGCCACTCGAACCTTCATTCCATCCACCTAATTACTACGAGTAGTCTGGTGAATGTAACAAAGCTTAGGGGGCATGCACCCTTGTCTATTTGGCAGACAAACCCAGCTGAAAAGATAAGTTTCCCTATAGAGATAAGTTTCCCTGTAGGTTATGTGATTGGTCTGACACACCATTCACCTTTGTCTATTCTGTGGATGAAACCATCCTGCATAACTGTTGAGTCCCAAACCTGCATCTTCCCTATATACCTTTTCAACCTTCTTTTCCATTTACTTGATCCACCAAGCTGTCAAATAATTGCATATTAGTCTAAAAAGAGCTTATGAAATGGTTTCCTAACTATGTTTATGACTGCTATTTGATTTAGATTTTTGTTCAATCAGCTGCGGAAACTTGTCACTTTCCACAGCTAGCTCAAGTTTCCGCAGCCATTTTGTTAAAGACTATGTTGCAGGTGTCCAATGGAGAATCCGGCCACATGGGCAAGCTACAAATGACATGTACACGGAGCGTATCCCATCAGTTCAGCCAAATCACTCACAAACACCCATGGTCAAAGACGGTCAAAGGAGGGGTCAAACCAAAAGTTTTGCGATGGCACGCCTATGTTTTGCCCACATGAAGGTTTGCGTGGCAAGATCACCAATTTCCGGAGGTGTGCCAACACCTGTGGATCAACCTGTGAACTGAATCGAGCAACCACCACTCCATGGATTTATCTGTCATAATTACCATACCGCTAGATCTCAGGCCGTGGAGATTTACGTGTCTGTTTGGCAGCGTAGAATCTAGGAATTAGTTATAGCATTTTCACTTATGAATAACGCATTATCAAACGCTTGACAGTTAGCTTTTGATATGTAATCTTGACTGTGTTTTCCCAGCCCACTGTACCGTGCTCTATTTCCATGTTTTACTGCACTTTAATATATGAGAAGAGAACATTTTTGAGTTCAATTTGTGACTAAGTGTTGATTGGCTGAGGTTGCAGAGGGCCCCTGTATACCAAAGCTCTGTATCTACTGTATAGTTTCTCACTTTCTTTCATTATGTTACTGCTTTTATAATTAGTTGCTTGTATATACTTCCTGATATTTATACTAACTGCTGTTTATCTTTTCTTTTATGCTTTCTCATGGTTGTTAGCTGATCAGTCTTTGTCTTTCAGGTTCTTGTAGGCAGCCCGAGAAAATTACATAGTTTTAATTACTACTGACATGAGATCATCTTGTCCTTTCTGCTGATTCATTTACTGAGTTTTAATTCCAGCATTGTCATTTCTTTCATTTTTGCTTTGCTTATTTATTTTTTTGCCACTTAGATATCATATTAAACATCTATTTATGATTTCCTTTCTATAGCGAAGCGACTCAATTAGTGAGGAATCCGAATATTATTTGATGTAGTATGATTTAGTTTGCTTTCTTGCAAGTTAGTGATTAAATTACTTATGTCATTTTCAAGAATTGAAATATGAATGAGTAGTTAAACCTTAGTTTCCTTTTATGCAATTTGATTTCCTGCAATTTAGATATCATATTACTCACCTTTTTTATGATTACTTCCTATAGCCGGAGCGAGTCGAAAGGTAAAGGGTCAGAAGGTGGGTTGAAGTAGTGTGATTTAGTTTGCTTTGCTTTCAGTCTTTGAGTTGTTTTGATTTCAGTTTTTATTTTCTTTTCATACAGCAGCAAGGATACTAGGCCATTGTCACTAGTTCACTGTTTTGGTACATTTATTTCCTTTTGAGAATTGATTTCATCACAGTCAGTTTGAAACCTTCTTTTTGAGAACTTTAAAGTTTGGAAAATCATTGTAGAAATCACCATTACCATCCACACTTGAATCATTGTAGAAATCACCATTACCATCCATACTTGAATTTCAATTTCGCCATCTCACACTAGGGAATCCACAGAAGATAAACCCAAACACAAACCAAAAACTCAAAAATGACAAAGAACTAAGAAATCCTTTATCTTGCATATACAATGCACTTCACTTCAGCAGTTTACGACTTCCGGATTGACATTTTAAATAGCAATTTAGGACACACTAAATTGACCAAACATTTTGGCGCCGTTGCTGGGGAAGTGAAACTAGGTAGCCAATTTCTTAAAAAAAAAGAAGAAAATTTCAAGGAAGGAAAAATTGATAACTTCTCAAAGTATGCTCTCCTCTTGCACTTAGTGTGAACTGGAGGATCAAAAAAGAGAGAGTTATTGGTTTAATAATTTCTTGAGTATGCTCTCTTCTTGCACCTAGAGTGACCTAGAAGATCAGAAAGAGAATTATTAGCCCAACTTGAAGAAAAAAAAAAAACGACATGCATAGAGAAAGAGATTCTAGGGGACGGTTTTTAGCTAGGGCCAAGAGTTTGATTTTTACAACTCCATCTACTTCAAGGAATAGACAAGAGACACCTCCATCATCTCCAACTCACACTCCTAGCCTTAGGATTCCTGGAATTCAAGAGGCAGTAGTTGAATTAGGAGACTCTCCCACACCATCCATCGAATCTGAATTAGGAAAAGATCCTTTCTTTACTTCTACAGGGAGACACATTGTAGTTGAAGAAGTAGAATCACCTAAAGAAGAAGAGGGAGAAATTCCTCCTCGTTCGACATTAATAGAGGAACCAGAGGACTCTGAAGTCTCTGAGGAAACTAACTAGAGGACTCTGAAGTCTCTGAGGAAACTATCATGACAGAGGAAGTAGTAAACGGATTCGGTAGAGGTAGAGGTAGAGGAGGAGGAGGAGGAAACAATGGAGGAAATAGGGATGGAGATAACTCATTCGGATTTCCTATAGTTGATGAGGATTCTCGAGCAACAATGAAAAACATCTCACTGTCTGTCCTCCCAAACTTTCATGGGTTAAGAAATGAGGATCCTCAAACATTTCTATTTGAGTTTGAAGTCGTGTGTCGAACTTATGATTATCTAGAAGACTCTCAAAAACTCAAATTGTTTCCTTCAACATTGAAAGGAGCTGCTTTGAAATGGTTCATGGGATTAGTCACTCAATCCATTAGGACTTGGAATGATATGAAACAAACATTTTTGGATAGATACCTGGACTATTGTATGCCCACCATTCACAAGGATGAGGTATTCAAAATAGTGCAAAGAGAAGATGAAAACTTAGAAGATTTACTTGAAAAATTTCAATACAACCTGAAAAGAGCAAAAATGAATAACTTAGATGAGGAAACCTTGAAAGCCCTTCTATTAAAAGCCATTAGAGATGAATGGATAGATATTTTGAACATGATGGGAAAAGGAGATATATCTCAACTTCCACTTCATGATATAGCAGAGCTATGTGTCAATCTCTCAAGGGGAAAATCTAAAACTGGAAAAGGGCATAGAGATCCTTCTCTCATTAGAGCAAACAAATCTGCAACTGGATCTATAAGTAGGCTGAGATTGGAAACATGCTTGATGAATTCAAAACTGATATCTTAGGGAGTCTTAGTGAGCAACTAGACACCCTTAAAATACAAAACAAGCAGAAAGCAGAAGCTGAAGCTTTGGCCATCTTTTGCCCAAAATGTAGAAAGAAACATGCTCTAAGGGAATGTCCCTTGGATGCAAAAGTTGTAGAAACATGTGTGATTTGTTCAGAAAACCATGAGACCAAGGATTGTCCTTCAATTCCTGGGCTCAAAGTTGTCTTTCAAGAAGATCCAAATTCAATTGAGTCTCTCTGTTTTGTTGCAAGGAGACCTTAGCAGGGGCAACAAAATCAAGGGTTTAACAACTCTATGAACTTTCAAACCCCACCAAATTGGAATCCTTGGCAACAACCTTGGTCCCAACCTCAAAATCCTTTTCAATCATGGGTACAAGGTATGCAAAATCCTTATGGGAGATTTGCTCAATTTTATCAATATCCTCTATCTTTTCAAAATCAACAAGCTCCACAACTTCCAAATCAAAATCCACAACTATCATTGCCATTTCCACAACAACAACAACCTTCTCAACAGAATCCAAATTCTCAACTCTTGCTTCCATTCCAACATAAGACAAATCAACTACCTTCCCAGCCATTGCCGAACCCCAACAATAAAAACCCTCAAAATGCTTACATGGTGGAAGGACAACAATTTCCTACCTATATGATTGTTCCTCTCAATGATGTACAACTCAGATCTGGTAGAGTTTTAGATAAGCCTTCTATAGATGCTCAAAAGCAAAGCGTTTATGAGGAAGATTCTCTTGAAGCCAATATAGGTTCTGAAGTATCTCTTCAAAACCCAAGAACTCAAAAAGAAAAAGAAAAAGAGTCAACCCCCACAACTCCTATAGTTGAGCAACCTGCATCTTCATCCACACCTCCTTTTCCTGAAAGATTACAAATTGACAAAGGGGTGGAAAAACAAATCTTGTTGCCTGACTATGATTTTCTAGATGAATGAAAGAATGTTTGTATCAAGATTCCCTTGTTACAAGCCATTAGAGAGATTCCTATTCTAGCAAAAACAATAAAGGAGTTGAGTCTTAAAAGACCAGGAAGGAAACCGAGAGATACAAGAAGAATCCACCTGGTAGGAAAAATTGCAGATATCATGATGGGAAAAATTATTATGCAGATGTATGTAGATCCCGGTAGTCCAATTGTCAAAACACATATCAATGGGGTAGAAATTCCAAATACTTTCATTGATTTAGGGGCTGCTATCAACATTATGAGTAGACAGACTATGGAACAGCTGAAACTTCCTAATCTTTTTTTTACACCTACTTTACTGCAACTTGCAGATTGATCAATTATCAAACCAGATGGTGTATTAGAAGACATTTCAGTCTCCTTAGACTCTTGGGAATATCCAGTAGATTTTATGATTTTAACTCCCAAGAGTAATTTAGGAGGACACCCTCTCATCTTAGGAAGACCTTGGCTAGCCACAACTGATGCTTTTATCAGTTGTAGGTCTGGGGATATGTATATTTCTGATGGTAATTCGACAAAGAAATTCAATTTGTATTCTCTAGCAAAAGCAATTACAGAAATAGGAGATAATGAGTGGGTTGATGATGAGGATACTATACAACTTGTCTTTACCATTTCTGAAATCAGTGAAGATAGTCAAATTCTGAACACATTAGAAAACTTTGAAACATCTTCAGAATATGACCACACACAATTTCAGTTAGATTCTGACATTGAGTATCTATCATCTAGACAAATGTATCTTTTCTCTATGGAAGATTTTGGTAGTTCCGCCATTGAGATCTTTCCAGGTAAAACATTGAATATCAACAAAAACTTGGAAAAATCACAACAGGGAGAGCTAACCAAAATATTGCAAAAACATTCTACTGCATTTGCATGGGATTATACTGATATGAAAGGTATTGACCCTAAGACTTGCATTCATCACATCTATATCGAGGAAAACAGTAGACTAATCAGACAACCTCAGAGAAGGATGAATCCAAACCTTAGGGAGATAGTGGAAGAAGAGCTCCAAAAACTACTCAATGTAAACTTCATTTATCCAATTTCAGATAGCCGATGGGTTTCTCCTTTATTTATAGTACCTAAAAAGAATGGTAAATGGAGGGTATGCATTGATTACAGGGAATTGAACAAAGCAACTTTGAAGGATCACTTTCCCTTACCCTTTATCGATCAGGTATTAGATACTTTAGCAGGCAAAAAGTATTTTTCATTTTTGGATGGTTTTAGTGGCTATAATCAGATTCAGGTAGCACCTGAAGATCAAGATAAGACCACATTTACTTGTCCATTGGGAACTTTTGCTTACCGAGTACTTCCTTTTGGATTATGTAATGCACCTGCAACATTTCAAAGGGTAGTACTAGGAATCTTTTCTGATCTAATCCATGATTGTGTAGAGGTTTATATGAATGATTTTACAGTTTATGGTAATTCATTTGAAGAGGCATTAGAGAATTTGGAAAAAGTCCTTATAAGGTGTAAAGAAACAAACCTTTCATTGAGTCATGAAAAATGCTTTATGATGTTTACTGAAGGTATTGTTTTGGGACATCATATTTCGGGGGATGGGATTAAAGTTGATAGATCAAAAGTTGAAGTCATCTCCAAGTTGCCTATTCCAAATTGTCAGAAAGATGTTAGAAGTTTCTTGGATTTACTGGATACTATAGAAGATTTATCGAAAACTTCACCAAAATAGCATCTCCACTCTTCAAATTACTTACAAAAGACTGTGAATTCAAATGGGATCCTGATTGTCAATCTGCATTTGAAACTTTGAAAACAAGAATATCTGAAGCACCCATTTTGAGAGGGCCAAATTGGAAACTTCCTTTCCATATTTCTACAGATGCTTCAGATACAACTCTAGGAGCTGTGTTGGGTCAAAAGGATTTAGTTCCTTATGCCATTTACTACACCAGTAAAAATTTGACTCCTACCGAGTTAAACTATACTGTGACTAAAAAAGAGTTCTTAGTTGTTGTTCATGCAATCAATAAGTTTAGACATTATATATCAAGCTATGAAACTTTTGTCCATACTGATCATTTTGCAATTAGATATCTAATGAACAAACCTGTTACTAATGGCAGAGTTACAAGATGGCTCTTACTTTTACAAGAATTCAATATTACTGTGTTGGATAGACCAGGGAAACAAAATACAGTAGCTGATTTCTTGTCTAGAATCCAAAATAGTAACGAAGATTCTCTTGTAGAGGATAAGTTTCCAGATGAATATTTATTTGCATTAACTACTAAGACTCCTTGGTATGCAAATATTGCTAACTATTTGGTTACAGGAAAGCTACCTCCACATTTATTTCCTAGTGAAAAAAGAAGAATTATTCAGGAGAGTTCGAATTATTCATGGATTTCTAATGAATTGTTTAAAACAGGGCTAGATTGTGTGATCATAAGATGTGTTCGGGAAGATGAAATGCCTGACATCCTTAAGGCATGTCATGATGAACCATGCGGTGGAAAATTTGCTGACAAAAGGATGGCCTATAAAATCCTTTCTTTAGGATATTATTGGCCTTCCCTCTTCAAAGATGCAAAACAATATGTCAGAAGGTGTGACAGCTGCCAAAGAGTTGGGAGGCCGACTCTTTCAAATGAAATGCCATTACAACCACAGGTACTTGTCGAAACCTTTGAAAAATGGGCTTTAGATTTCATTGGACCCATTAATTCCACCATCTAAACAAAAGAAGTATATATTGGTATGCACTGATTATGTCACTAAATGGGTAGAAGCCAAAGCATTGCCTTCTGCCACTGAAAATTCAGTTGTTCATTTTCTTTATGAGGATATTTTTACTCGTTTTGGTGTCCCAAGAGAAATTGTGATAGATCAGGGAAGTCAATTTACATCTAACTTGATGGAGAAGCTTATGGAAGAATACAAAATCAAGCACAGAAAATCTACTCCTTACCATCCGCAAGCAAATGGCCAAGAGGAGTCTACAAACAACGTTCTTGAGAGCATCATCACCAAAACTGTCCATCTACATAGAAGAGATTGGGCAGAGAGGTTTCCTGAAGCCTTATGGGCCTACAAAACTACATGGAGGAACACAACATGACATTCTCCCTATGAACTTGTTTATGGGAAAGAAGTCCTGCTCCCCATTGAATTTCAAGTCAAGACTTTCAAGATGGCAGTTCAGTTGGGGATGAATCTATCAGAAGCCAAAAAGCACAGAATGGAGCAGCTGAATGAGCTGGATGAGATCAGACAAGAAGCAATTCTAAAAACTGATCTAGTTCAACATCAAAGAGCTAAGTGGCATGACATATACATCAAGGAGAAAAAGTTTCAAGAGGGAGATTGGGCACTACTATTTGATTCCAAGTTTAAAGACTTCAAAGGTAAATTTCAGACTCATTGGCTTGGGCCATATGAGATTGACAAAGTCTTTAGCAATGGAGCGGTAAGAATCAAGACCATTGATGAATTTAAAACTCCTCTCATTGTGAATGGCCACCAATTGAAAAGTTATCATAAGCCACTCTCAGAAGAGGAATTTGTCAAAATGTTTCAGTTAAAAATAAATAAAAATAAAAAATTGTATAAGACTGAAAACCAATCACAGATTGGCGGTCTTATACAGAAAATGTAGAGTGAAAATCAGGGACACCTGAAACTCTATATTTTCCAAAAAAAAAAATCTCTTCTCTCCTTCTTTTTCCATCTTCACTCCACCTCATTTGCCATTGCACTCCATCTTCATCTCATTTTCATTTCACTTCACTCCGCTTCATTTCACTCCATTCCACTCATTTCATTTCATTTCATCAATAAAAGTCCCTTTCAGGACTATTTTCACTCAGTTAGTTATTATCTAACTATCTTTGTTCAGCTAAGAGGGTGCTGTGTCAGTTTCCGCAGCTGGTAGCAGTTTCTACAGCCAGAAGCAGTTTCCGCAGCTGGTAGCAGTTTCTGCAGCCAGAAGCAGTTTCCACAACCAGAAGCAGTTTCCACAGCCACCACTCTGTTTTTCAAATCCACAGTCAAAATGTTAGTGCAATAATCATGAAAATGCAGGTGTAATTGAGCATATGCTATGAAGACATGGAGCATCTCCAAGACATCAAGGAAGAGCAGTTGGTTAAAAGCTATGAGCAAGAAATGACAAGGTTTCCAAAGGTATGAGAATTTTTTTTTAATCAAATAGCAATTAAAGTCATGATTATGCATAGTTATCATACCATAAAAGCTCTACTATGTGCAATGATCGTTAGGATAGCTCCATTACCCACTACCGTTCCACGATATTATTCCGCACACCATGCATTCATTTCTTAATGGTCTCATGATTGATTTTCGGGTTTAAACTCATAGTCGACTGCACTTTCATTCACCACCTGTAATCATGAGATGTGACCTATCCCATTACGGCTCCTCTCCACCGCATTTTCTGCAGCCATCCATTAAAACGTGTAATATTTCATATGCAGCCATTTAATTCAAAAATCTCGACCTCACTCCATTCCCTTACCATTCTATTAGGACCATCTTCTTCACATACACTGCATTTCATCTTGTGAACTCATTGCGGCTGCTCATCCTCTGTTCTGCCTGTAATCTCAAAGCACTCCCGTTGCCTGCTATCCATCTACCGATTGCAACCACTGTATTTTACCATAAACCCTGCAACCGGGCCACCTTCCCTCTACTAAACCCTCACACGCAATTTAGTTTTCAGTTGAAATTCAAAACAGAGGAAGGAAGGGGAAGATTACTAAGAGCAGAACCAGAAGGACCAAAATATTTAGAAGGTTACCCTCAAGCAAAAGATTTGCTGAAGAAAGCCAAATGGTTACGCTTCATCCAAAAGTTTAAGGGCTATAATAAAGAGGTAACCAAAGCTTTTGCACTATCTTTCGATGGCCAAATGGTGGAGATTGGAGACTTGAAGCTCACGGTGACTGAAACAACAGTAGCAGCTGCCACAGGCTTACCCAGGAAGGTGAGCGATGGTTTAAAAACAAAAGCGTGGATGAACAAGCATGGAGAATTATGCTAAGAAACCCAGATATGGACACCACTGTGTTTACAAAAGGAATTCTTGTTCATGCATTGAAAGAAGAATGGGCCAGTCTGCTGTTAGTTATCCAAAAATTTATCACTTGCGAAGGACGCTTTGGTTCAATGTACATGTACCATGCTAGACTGTTGATGAATTTCTTAGAGAGTCAAAATCTTAATTTGCCTTATTTCTTACTGTTGAGTTTGAAAAAGATGAGTATCACAGTCCAAAAACACATAGGAAATATAGAACCTCATCTATATCATCATGGACTTGTAAAGATTCTCATTGAGGACCAACTAAAGAAAAACAAAGATACCTGGGAACAATTCTTGATAAGAAAATACTTTCAAGAGCCATCTGAAAGTAGTACACCAAAGATACCAAGGAGGAGTAGGAGAAAAGAAAAGAATACCATAGTCCAAGACTCTCCTACTACAGAAACTCAAGAAGTTGGTCAAAAAGAAAAAGAGAACAGAACTAAGAACAAGAAACAGAAAAAAGTGAAAGGCAAAAGAAACATACAAGAAGTCTATCAATCACCTGAGCCATCTATAGAGGAAGATTATCAAACCCTATCGGAGAGATTAGTGCATCTTCAAGAACAGGCTGCTATAGCAAAGAAAAAGGAAAAATGGAAACATAGCATACAAGAAGGGAGTACTAGTCCACCATACTTAAGGAGAAGCACCAGGCTTAGAGGAAAGGGGAGTAAAACACAAGTAAAACGGCCCCACTTCATTGACTTGGGTGGGGAAACACCCGAGAAACCTCCAGCTGGCCGTAGTCCACCTCGTCCTCAGCCAAGTATTGAAACTAGTCCTCCACATCTTGATGAAAGCCCTTCTGATCCGGATTTAAACAGGAACGCAAAAAATTATAGAGATAACCATATACACAAAGATGCAGCGGAAATAATACTTCATTTCATTAATGGAAAAATACTAAAATATGCTTACAACCAGAAATGGAAATAAACCAGCTAGGGCGATGGTAGCTTATCTCTGAGAAGAGATGTGGTGGCTACATGCCTCTGAACTGTGTTACAATGAGGCTCGAAGGCCTATTTATTGTTGAGAAACAATGGAAAACCCTTAACATTCCAAAACCTAACCCTAGAAGATGAAATGCCAAACTGTGGGCCCCGTTTGGGTAAATTGGTACACCAACTTCCCGGGGTTGTAACTTTGGCATACGATCTCTGTTTGACGTGTACAATAGCTCGTTAGAAAGATCTATTCGAGCACTGCCACTTTGGGAGACAACATGGGTCCATTCCCAAAAAACGTCGTTTAGGGCCTCAAAACGGCTCCGGAAGTTCAGGACCCAAAAAACTGCTAAAAATAGTAAGTTGTGCTACAATTAAGGAAACTGAAAATGCTAAGAGAAATAATGGTGGGGGTCCAGGTGGACTTGGCAGGTGGCCACCAATATCCACCTAGATCATTCCTCCCCCGTTAGGAAGCAATGGTCCCCATTGCGTTGAGTCCCTCCATGAGATGAGGAAACTTTTGCTGAACTTGTTCCCTGGTGAGCCACTTGCCTTGCTGAAGGAGTTGGCCTGCTTTAACAACTTGATACAGTTGGATATTTTGTTGGCGAGTGTTCTTGATCTGTGTGTCCATGATCCAATCAGTTGCAGCTTGTTCCATGCAATCTAGATTTAATTCTGTGGGTGTGAGTTGTTCTGCAATGTCAGATGTGTCTAGCAATGGTGGAAAGTATGGCCGAAGGCGGTCCACATTGAACACTGGGTGCAGGCCAAGGAATGGGGGAATGCTGAGCTCAAATGCATTGTCTCCCATAGCCTTAGTAATGGTGTAAGGACCATATCGGAGTGGTCTCAGTTTCCGATAGGCTCGAGTAAGGTTTTCCTTTTGCAGATGCAACCAGACTTTGCCACCCACCTGAAACTTGTGTGGCACCCGATGTTGATCATGTCGCTGCTTGTACTTGGCATTTGATTTCTCCAGAATGTCATGGACCTGCTGGTGAATATGTTGGATGCGCTCAATGAAGCTGGTGGCCTTATTTGTTTCGGATTGGACATGAGCTGAATTTATGTGAGTAGCTGCAAGTGGCATGGCCACATCAATGGGGCATAGTGGCTGGAATCCCAAACCCACTTGAAAAGGGCTATGGCTAGTGGAGCTATGAAGAGCTTGGTTGTAGCTGTGCTGAACATAGGGGAGGCTCTTGTCCCATGTGCGTGGATGCTTTGAGTTATACATGCGCAGAATGTGCACAATCATCCTATTGACAACCTCTGTCTAGCCATCAGTTTGAGGATGGAAGGCTGTGGACTTCGTGAGTTTGGTGTCCAGCATTGACCAAAGACTGGACCAAAATGTGCTGAGAAACCGACTATCCCGATCCGAGGATCCCAAAGTGCACCCACACTCGTTCAAAGAAGAGTTTAGTAGTGGCTTCTGCTGTGATATTCTTCTTGCAGGCCGCCATAATGGCCATCTTCGAGAACCTATCGACGACCACAAAAACACAGTCATTTCCATGCTTAGTGGAAGGAAGGCCTGACATGTAATCCATGGAGATGGATTCCCAAGGTCGACTAGGGGTAGGCAACGGGGTATAGAGGCCGTGCTTCTTGATGGTCGGTTTGGCAATGGCATAGGCAGTACATGATCTGATGTACTTCCCAACATCTTGTCGAAGAATCGGCCAATAGAAATAATTTTGCAGTACTGCCACTGTTTTCTCGACCCCGAAATGCCCAGCAGCCCGACTGTAGTGTGCTTCCCAAATCATCTTGGCACGCTCGCTTGAAGGAACACAAAGGTGACCTAGGTGGCATAACAGGGCATCCTGGAGGTGAAAATCTGGAACATGCCGGCCCTCTAAGAGTGTCTGGTATGTGTGGCCGAATTCTGGGTCGCTTTTGTAGAGAAGTGGCCAATCAGAAGTCTCGTGTCCACAAGAGTTGAGCACAGTGGTTAACGCCATGATCGGTGGTCGACTGAGGCAATCTGCAACATTATTGGTGTTTCCCTTCTTATACTTGATATTCAAGTGGAACTGTTGCAGGTATGTAGACCACTTCTGATGGCGATCATTCTGCAATTTCCCTTGGGTCTGTATGAACTGCAGGGGTCGGTGGTCTGTGTGGATGACCGTTTCCTTCCCCAAAATGTAATGCTTCCATTGTCGGCAGGCCTGTACAATGGAATACATCTCTTTATCATAAGTGGGGTACTTCCGGACTGTGTCTGAAAGTGTTTCACTGTGATATGCCACTGGATGTCCATGTTGAGTAAGGACTGCCCCAATAGCATAGTCAGAGGCATCTGTCTCGACCTCAAATGGTTGTTGTAAATCTGGTAACGCGAGCACTGGTGCCGTGTAGAGGCGATCCTTCAACTCCATGAATGCCTTCTGTTGAGATTTTGACCAAAAGAATTTTGCTTTCGCCCCTCCCTTGGTGACTTGACTCAAGGGCCAAGTAATATGAGAAAACCCCAACACAAACCTACGATAGAAGTTGGAAAGACCTAGAAAGCTGCGGAGCTCTGTTAGAGTGGTTGGAAATGGCCAATCCCGAATGACTTGGATCTTGGCTGGATCGACATGCACCCCCTGTTCATCAATGATGTATCCTAGATACTGAACCTGGGTCATGCCAAAAGTGCATTTCTCCAAATTGGCACATAGCTTGTGTTGCCGCAGTGTTTGGAGAACCTGTCGGATGTGCTGGAGGTGCTCTTCCCAACTCTGGCTGAAGATCAGAATGTCATCCAAGTATACTACTACAAAGGAGTTGGTGAATGGCTGCAAGATGTCATCCATTAGCCTCATGAAGGTTGCAGGAGCATTCGTCAATCGAAAGGCATAACCAACCATTTGAAAAGGCCCTCCTTGGATTTGAAGGCTTCCACACATCAGAGGGTTCGATTGGTACCTGGTGATATCCTGACTTTAGATCGATCTTGTTGTAATATTTCGCCCCCTTTAGTTGGTCCAGGAGGTCATCAATCCGCGGGATCGGGTACCTATTACGGACAGTGATCTTGTTCAGTGCCCGATAGTCAATACAGAGTCTCCACGTCCCATCCTTCTTCTGTACCAACACGATCGGGCTCCCACAAGGCGATGAACTCGGACGGATGTGACCTTTTTGCAGGAGCTCCTGAATCTGCCTCTTGATTTCATTGTTCTCTAGAATGGAGCGCCGATAAATTGGTCCATTGGGTAGCGGCGCACCTGGGGTCAGATCGATGGAGTGCTTGACCTGACAGTGCAGAGGAACCCCTGCAGGGGAGGCTAAGATGTCCTCGTACATCTCCACAACCTTGTCCATCTGTATGTCGTGCAGAGGGACCTCGTCTAGAGGCTGCGGCCACCGTATTCTTCTTTCCTTGAGGGCGTATCATCAGGAAAAAAAAATTCCTGGTTGTGGAAATGATCTTACTGCATTGTTTTGCAGTAATCAAAGAGATGGCGGTAGGTGGTGCTACCTCTGGTATCCTGTACAACATATTTCCCAATGTAATAATAACAGCACGGGGCCTTGATTCATACACAACATGTCGCTTCCACAAGTATGGCTGTCCTAATAATACATCACAAACTTCAAGGGGAGCAATGTCACACAATACCTCATCCGTGAAGGGCTTGATGTTGTATGGAAGGCAACACTGCTGGCTCACGCGAAGATCTCGTCCTTGGTGAAGCCACCCAGTGGTGTATGGTTGTGGATGTGCTGTGGTCGGTAAGCCCAACCGCTTCACGATCTCTGCCGAAATGAGGTTCTTTTGACTCCCGCTATCAACAATGAACTGTATCGGGGATCCCTTTACACACATCTGGGAGTGGAAGAGACGCTCCTCCTCCTCTGGATCTTCGGGTTCATTTTTCTGGATCTTGGCGATAGCAACAGTGGCGTTGGGATCTGCATCAATGATCTGCTTCCCTTTGTCATTCCCCTTATCGGGTTTTGACTCAGAGTCAGAACATGCATCTGATTCTGAAACCTTTAGCTCAGCCATCAGTGACTACTTGGCTCGACACTCACTTGTGTTGTGAGTGGAGCTCTTATGGAACTCACACCATTTTCCCGTGTCTTTTTTCGGCTTCGCGGCGCTGTTCTTTGCTTGCAGCTTTGGCGGGTTGTCTTGGGTTGTCCCACCTTGGCTTTGTCCTTTGTTCTGTGGTTTAGGGGCACCTTTCCCCTGCTTTGGATTTGTAGATCCAAAGTCTCGCTTCTTTTGTTTAAACTTCTGCTCGACCTTGACGGCATATCGGTATGCTGCGCCGAGCGAGGAGATGTTCAGGAATTGTATTTCTTCCTGGATGTACTGGTGCAGGCAGCCACGGTATTTGAGTATCAAATGTTTCTTAGAATCCTTGATACCCAACTTTGTGCGAAGGGTATGGAAAAGATTGGTGAACTCCAGCACATCTTGGTCCCTTCCCTGCCACAGCGTGGTCCACTTTATGTATTCATCCTCATAGCTCCCGACAGGGTAGTACTGCTCCTTGATGGCATCCCGGAATGAATTCCAGGTGGGTGCGGCTGAAAATAGTGAGCCAATACTTTCATCCTTCTGCTCGCAGTAGGTTTCCCACCAGTCCTTGACGTGGGGGGCTGCTTTGAGAAGAGCGAAAACAATCTTTTCCCGACTCGAAAATTCATGAACAGAAAAATAACCCTCTAGCGGATTTAACCATTTATCTATGGCATCTGCGTCTATCTGACCCTCGAATATGGGGATTTCAAAATTAACTTGTACCTTAAAGGGCGTGGCACTTCCAGAGTAGCTGTTGGAAGCCGATGCGTCGCTTCTGGGTAGCCGTTAAAGGATCTGGGCAAAGCTGTCCATCATCGCGTTCCGTTGTCGCTCGAGGGCTTCTTCGAGCAAGATTTTGATGGGATCTCCTGCCCCCTCGTCTTTCTTCTCATCCGCCATGGGAGGCCGTCGGGATTTGCAAGGCTGGTCTTGCAAAGGTTCGACCAGTTCAAGCCCTAACTCCTTATATCCTGACCTTGTTAGGGACATGCAAAGAAAAACAGAGAAAAGGCAGACCGCTCTGATACCACTGATCCAGATTTAAACAAGAACGCAACAAATTACAGAGATAACCATATACACAAAGATGCAGCGGAAATAATACTTCATTTCATTAATGGAAAAATACTGAAATATGCTTACAACCAGAAATGGAAATAAACCAGCTAGGGCGATGGTAGCTTATCTCTGAGAAGAGATGTGGTGGCTACATGCCTCTTAACTGTGTTACAATGAGGCTTGAAGGCCTATTTATTGTTGAGAAACAATGGAAAACCCTTAACATTCCAAAACCTAACCCTAGAAGATGAAATGCCAAACTGTGGGCCCCGTTTGGGTAAATTGGTACACCAACTTCCTGGGGTCGTAACTTTGGCATACGATCTCCGTTTGACGCGTACAATAGCTCGTTAGAAAGATCTATCCGAGCACTGCCACTTTGGGAGGCAACATGGGTCCATGGACCCATGTTGCCCCATATTTCCCAAAAAACGTCGTTTAGGGCCTCAAAACGGCTCTGGAAGTTCAGGACCCGAAAAATTGCTAAAAATAGTAATTTGTGCTACAATTAAGGAAAATGAAAATGCTGAGAGAAACAATGGTGGGGGTCCAAGTGGACTTGGTAGGTGGCCACCAATATCCACCTGGATCACCTTCTCGGCCAGAGCTAGAAAGCAGTCCTCCTCCACAAGATTTTGAACTCAGTCCAAGAAAGACACCTGAAATAGATCCCAGTCAACAGGAGGTATATGACTACCTTGAATCTTTAGAAAAAACAGCTGCAGATCCGAGTACCACTCTGCCCCACCTGACACCAGATGCACAAGTTCAATCCTTAAAGTAGGAGGTATTTGAATTAGAGGTTCTAAACAGGCATATCAAGCAAGAAAATGAAGCACTTAAGGAGCAGAGCAAAGTAGATAAAATTATTCATGATAACACTATGCTTCATTTGGGACTATGGCAAAAGAAAAATAAGAAACTAAAGAAAAAGTGCAGAAAGTTGAGTAGAGAATTGATCAATCTCAAATTCAGATGTCTAATAAGGAAACCTAGGATGGTGGTAGCACTAAAGAAGAAGAAAAGAGGGCTAGATGTCCTAGCAGAGGCTTCAGAACATATGGATTAGAGGGGAATGACTACAATTTTGGTTGCATGAGGACATGCAACACCTTCACAGTGGGGTATGTTGAGTCCCAAACCTGCATCTTCCCTATATACCTTTTCAGCCTTCTTTTCCATTTACTTGATCCACCAAGCTGTCAAATCATTGCATATTAGTCTAAAAAGAGCTTATGAAATGGTTTCCTAACTATGTTTATGACTGTTGTTTGATTTAGATTTTTGTTCAATCAGCTGTGGAAACTTGTCACTTTCTGCAGCCAGCTCAAGTTTCCACAGCTATTTTATTAAAGACTATGTTAGAGGTGTCCAATGGAGAATCTAGCCACATGGGCAAGCTACAAATGACATGTACATGGAGCGTGTCCCCTCAGTTTAGCCGAATCACTCACAAACATCCATGGTCAAAGACGGTCATAGGAGGGGTCAAACCAAGAGTTTTGTGGTGGCATGGCTCTGTTTTTCCCACGTGAAGGTTTGCGTGGCAAGATCCTCAATTTCCGGAGGTGTGCCAACACCTGTGGATCAATCCGTAAATTGAATTGAGCAGCCACCACTCCATGGATTTATCTGTCATAATTACCATACCGCTAGATCTCAGGCCATGGAGATTTACGTGTCTATTTGGTAGCGCAGAATCTAGGAATTAGTTATATCATTTTCACTTATAAATAACGCGTTATCAAATGCTTGACAGTTAGCTTTTGATATGTAATCTTGACTGTGTTTTCCGAGCCCACTGTACCGTGCTCTATTTCCATGTTTTTACTGCACTTTAATATATGAGAAGACAACATTCTTGAGTTCAATTTGTGACTAAGTGTTGATTGGCTAATGTTGCAGAGGGCCCCTGTATACCAAAGCTCTGTATCTACTGTATAGTTTCTCACTTTCTTTCATTATGTTACTGCTTTTATAATTAGTTGCTTGTATATACTTCCTGATATTTATACTAACTGTTGTTTATCTTTTCTTTTATGCTTTCTCATGGTTGCTAGCTGATTAGTCTTTGTCTTTCAGGTGTAGGCAGCCTGGGCAAATTACATAGTTTTAATGACTACTGACATGAGATCATCTTGTCCTTTCTGCTGATTCATTTACTGAGTTTTAATTCCAGCATTGTCATTTCTTTCAGTTTTGCTTTGCTTATTTATTTTTCTGCCACTTAGATATCATATTACTCATCTGTTTATGATTTCGTCTCTATAGCCAAGCGACTCAATTAGTGAGGAATCATAATATTATTTGATGTAGTATGATTTAGTTTGCTTTCTTGCAAGTTAGTGATTAAATTACTTATGTCATTTTCAAGAATTGAAATATGAATGCGTAGTTAAATCTTAGTTTCCTTTTATGCAATTTGATTTCCTGCAATTTAGATATCATATTACTCAGCTTGTTTATGATTACTTCCTATAGCCGGAGTGAGTCAAAAGGTAAAGGGTCAGAATGTGGGTTGAAGTAGTGTGATTTCGTTTGCTTTACTTTCAGTCTTTGAGTTGTTTTGAGTTCAGTTTTTATTTTCTTTTCATACAGCAGTAAGGATACTGGGCCATTGTCACTAGTTCACTATTTTGGTACATTTATTTCCTTTTGAGAATTGATTTCATCACAGTCAATTTGAAACCTTCTTTTTTAGAACTTTAAAGTTTGAAAAATCATTGTAGAAATCACCATTACCATCCACACTTGAATCATTGTAGAAATCACCATTACCATCCATACTTGACTTTCAATTTTGCCATCTCACACTAGGGAATCCATAGAAGATAAACCCAAAAACAAACCAAAAACTCAAAAATGACAAAGAACTAAGAAATCGGTTATCTTGCATATACAGTGCACTTCACTTCAGCAGTTTACGACTTCCGGATTGACATTTTAAATAGCAATTTAGGACACACTAAATTGACCAAACAATAACCACAGTAAGTTTCCATATAGCTACTGGAGACTTTCCTTTTCACCATGCTGGGGGCATGCAAACTTTTCATTTCTTTTTTCAATTTTAATTTTCTAGCTTTTAGCTTTGTCATTTTCTAGCTTTTTTTAGCTTTATTGTTTCTAGCTTTTTAGTTTTGAGCTTGCATAGAAATAGAAACTTAACCAAGCATATGTTTGTTCGTTTCAAGCTTGTAAAAACAATGAAACCCACACCGAGCATAGTTCCCCCCATGGTTCAATCTCGTTAAAAAATGAACCCACCTTCAGTAAAAAACCTCTGTGATTACCATGCTATCAGCCTTTTGATTCTTGGTTGTGTACCTCCCATCACCTCTATTCTTTTGGCCAATCATATGCTTCCACTTGGTTGTTTACCATTTTGAGGGACAACTATGACAAGTGGTCTTGTTAGCCAACCTCTTCCCATAAATCACCATTTTTGAGAAGTTCCAAGCTTACCCGGAACTAGTTGCTACCCTAAACACCACTCATTCCTAAAAAATGAGCCTTTTTTAAACCCTTTTCAGACTCGCTAAATATGAAAAGATTGTCAAGAAATTGGCCTTTCCATCTCATTAAAGTGATTGGAAGTGCCATCCCTCCTGTACGATTTAATCTTTTTCGGACCCGAGGGATTATCTCATGAAAAAGTTCGAGCGCTTGTCTTTTTCGACTCGTTAAAGTGATTGAAAAGTCATCCCTTTTGTATTATTTTAATCTTTTTTCAGACTTAAGGGATGATCCTACGAAAAGTAGCTACTGGAGTTTCCTTTTCGTCCCTTTTCAAACTCTCTAAACATGAAAAGGATCGAGTTATCTTTGTCGTTAAACTCGTCAAAACAATAGCGACAAACTTGTCCACCTAGACAAGAACGAGTTTCACTGTTGCTAGACTTGTTAAAACGTAGCGACAGGTTTGCCCGAAGGGAAAATTATAGAACAAGCACATGTTATCCTCCTCAAGCTTGACAAAAATAAAGAGGTACTGGTCAGCAATGACTGGGGAAAAAGGGAAGAAAACTTGAAAAACTTTATGGTAGCAGGTCGCTCTTGAACATGTCACTTTCACTCCATCACCATGATTGGGTTGGGTTGGGTTATTACGTTCACCGGTCACTTCACCATTGGTCTTTCACACCATCCATTTTGGGCTTAACACTACCAATCAATCTCATCGAGTGTGCTACGCACCCTACCAGGCCTCTCCTTAACAGTCGAGCCGATGGCGGCCTTATTAGTCGAGCGTGCTACGCACCCTGCCGGTCCTCACCATCAGAATGGTGAGCCCATCTCCTCTCCTTATCAGTCAAGCCCCCTAAAGGGTCCTTATTAGTCGAGCGTCCTACGCACCCTACCGGGCCTCTCCTTAACAGTCAATGTCGCCGATATGTTCAAGAGAAGTCATTCAGTTGATTATTCACCATCCAGTTAATGCCTCATCCACTGCAATACCTTCAACCTCCATTTTTCATGACAACAATACCTGAACCTTGTGTCGTCAGATCATTTTCACCTCCAGAAAATTTTTTGCTTCGTTTCGTGTCGTAGATGTGGGATACATGAAGGCCCTCATATGATGAGTCACTTCTTGTCGACATCAGCTCATTATCCAAGAAGTTGACTTAGAAACAACCCTTTTAGTGCTTTGAAGCTTGCATGCCTCAATGGCAAGTTTCTCACTTCTAGCGATAGGTTGACATCAATGGCCTTCGACTGAAAGATTTTGCGTGGTGTTCGACATCAAATCATATATTCACACCATGTGAATTGTACTATAGTACCTTGAGGGTCATCATCATTATTGGTGATTCCTCTCACGTCTGTTAACAACTCACATTATTAGCTGGTAATCAAGCAATGTCTTTCCATGTTCGACTTCAGAACATCTTTTCACATGGATCGACTTGTACATTGGGCTAAGATTGAACGAGTTTGAAAAAGACCTCGGATCTAGTTTCATCCATCCAGGCTACGATATATTCAAGGATATAAAAACATCAAATGTACAAAGATGCTGCACAGATGGTCATCCAAACCAAGGATGATGACTCTACATATGAAGAATCACCAATTTGCATCTGCTGACGACTATCTGATCTATGTACATGAAATGAATTTATAAAGCTGAGCATGGGAATAGCCACCTCAGCTAGATCATGAAAATTATATTATGATGATGTATTGTATTGTATCTTATACAGGTCACCTTCTAGTTTCGAAACCTTGAATCCTCATGATAAAGCATTTCACTCGACATCAAAGATTTACGACTTCATGCTTTAGGGGGAAACTATTATATACATATTTGGGCACTTCAACCCCAATCTTATATGTCGATAAATTAGGGATCTTTAACCCCAAAAAGAGTTGTTTCATACCTACAAGTACATGGTCATCTGATTACATCATTCCCAAAAATTCCACCTAAAAAACCATCCAGAAATGGCCTAAACTGAACCATACCGACTGCTACACTGGCCAGGTACGATTCATACTGAATGATACACTACTTAAGTGCGATGCATACTATTTGGGCCTTACATAGGGTGTGATGAGTGAGGATGGGCAAATGTCTAGGACAGTTTGCTAAGTGGATGCTCATATAATCTTCTCGAAACTTCCCCTCTGACACTTGCCTCTCTGAATTCGCCCAAGGATGAGTAAGAGATCTAGACTTCAGTTATCTCCGCTCTTGTGGAACCAAATTTAACAAGTGGAATGACACTAATCAAACCCCAGAGATGACTCACACCCTTGCACACATCTATAGATGGATCCCTCATCTAAGAGATCCAGACGCTAGAATATTGTGAATTGCAAGTAAATGTTGATAGTTTGAGGAAAGAGCATTGTATTGTTGGTGTGATCTTTCTATTTCATGAGGTGAAGAGGGCTTGATGCTGGGAGGATGATGCTGGATCAGACAACTGGGTTGTAATTCTCCCTTCTATTTAATAAAGTTCTTCGAGTTTTCTTCCATATAATTGTGTAATTGTGAATGTTATTATTTGTGAATGCCATTGTATGTTCATTATATTTTTGATTTCGTAATGATTATGATATAATAGATCAAGATGATTTAACGGTTCTTTGTTACTGTGTTTCTACAGGTACTCTCCAAGCGGGATAAGTACGGAGAGGAGTTGCAAGTTCTGTCAAGGGGGAGAGAGATCAAGCAAGGAGTTAAGCAGAAGATCCAGGTTGGTTCCTTTGTCTTTCTCTTATCTATTATACATAGAAGAAATCACGAGTTGCTTTAAACTGTTGTTTCTACGATAGCTGCCAAACCTAGAGGGCTAGTTGATCAAAAAGACACTAGTTTTCCCAGAAATAGATCTCCCTGGTAAGAAGTCCCAATTAGACCTCAGACTGTTTGGTATAGGAGTCCCAACAGTGGGTCATACGGTATCACCTTGACCGCGGTTTCACACAAAGGCAAGTAATATGTCCCTGTTGGTAGCAAGGGTGTGAGATATGCAGTAAGTCAAGGAAGTTGTGTGAGCGATTCTAACACATAAAGGGTGAGGTGAGTGCACCCATTGGAAACCTGTGAAAGCACATAGTTAAGAAGGGAACACACGAGCAAAGATGCATCACAACATGGAAGGCAAGTAAGCTAGCAATCCAAAGTGATGGTTAAACCAACAACACCTTTTAGTAAGATTCATACATACATATACAGAAAATAGCTACACAGGCATGTGTAAGCAAACAGATATATATATATATATATATATATATATATATATATATATATCATTTAGAGTAAACAAGATAGCTGAAATACAATATGACATATGCATGAAATTTGTTGGCTATGTTATATTAAGAAGTGTAAATTCTAGTCATACAATACAACCATGACCAACCACTAGTTCTGATAGGGAAACCTTACAGTCACTGTTGCCTGATACTCCAAAGAGATATAGTAGCTCTGCACAGTGGAGAAGCCAAGGCTCATTACAATACTATCCAAGATTTCTCTAAGATACTCCTATTGGAAGCTTGGCTGACCAAAAGTCTTTACAATGAGTTATTAGGGACTAGATATAGCAAAGTGTGGGGTGGCCCTTGACATTCCCCTTTGTGATAGTTCATCTACCCTCATGACTCTTCATCTACTCTATGATTGTTATATCAAACTATCGACACTTGAACTTACACTTGACAAGACATTACATAGAATCTGCACATGTACCCATATGAGACAAAATAGGCTTGAGAAAGCCATGAAAGACATCACTATGACTCAAATAACTATGGTAAGACCAGCTCTTCAACATCTTCATGGTGGTCGATAGTAGCAAACTGATTCTGTTACACTAAAAAATGTCACCTTGACTACTTACAGTTAGTATGGCTCAAATCAACAGTCATGCTACCCTCTTAGGCAAGTCTTATGCCTCTGTTATCCATCTCAAACTCAAAGAAGAGAGAAAGTCTTGTAAAAACTATGTTTATCTCTGGGGTCGCAAGGTCTCTCTAGCCTTACCCGCGGGGACGCAGGCCATGTTCACAAAAGCTGCGTCCATGGACGCTCTGTATGTTAAAGGACAGGTGCGTCCTCCTGTAAAAGGCAAAATGCGCAAGTTTTATCTTGAGAAAGTTACTTGTGGTTACTTCTAGAACATTCTAGAGGTCGGTTTGATGAAATGGATGCGCCTCCAGTTGGTTCATGTATCTCTATTAAGAGGGGACTTATCCCATCAATAAGGGAGCTATCCCACCCATAGAGGGGGATGATCCCATTGATAGTGGACCTGAATAACCTCTTTACAGCACTATAAATAAAGACATTGAGCCAGAAGGAGGAGAGGTTGGAGCTATACATTTTCTTTGGGTAAATGCTGCAGGATTTAGGTCTTCCATTAGAGCCTTTGTGAGGAGAGATTATCTTCACTTGATTCTACTTGGGAGAGGGTGAGCTTTGTCAAAGTAGAGGAAAACCCTTGATGGACCCTGGGAGGAACTTGCACAACACCAAGGCCAGGTTGTAAGAGTTTCTTTGTTTCGTTATTAATACAAACTGGTTTATTTTTCTCAATAGCTTGTGTTAATGAGTTATTTCATGTGTTCCTTGGTCTGCATGTTGAATATATGTTTTATTATATGAAATGCAAGTGCTTGGTAATTGTTTGATTGTTTGTGGTTGCAGGAATTGACTTGAAGGAGGAGCTCATCCGGATCGTCAAGAACGGACTTCAACAACAGCGTTTTGGAATAAGGCAAGCCTAAACACTTGTAGTTTTCATGTTGTAAAAGGTGTATTTAGAGAAAGATCACTCCTTTTTGTCTTGTTTGTCATTAGAATGTCTTAGACTTCTAGGAAGGTCAGCTGTGTCCGCACCCTTGACTGATTCCTTGTGACAAATTGGCGACTCCGCTGGGGATCCATTGTTGTGAAGGTCTTTTCCTTTGAATGAACTTTTCTTTGAGAAAATTGGTTTATTTTTCTGGTTTTGGCTCTGTGACCTTGTCTCTGGGTGGGTTAGCTTAGGATTAGTTTTATTTTGGGTTTTCTTGAGTTTTTCAGTAGGACGCACCCTCTGAGTGTTGCACAGTGCGTCCCTGGACGCACTGTCGCTGTGTGCACAGTGCGGGCCCGCACCTGTTCTAACGGGTTGCCTGCGTCCCCTGCTAAAATTTGAAAAAATTCCATTTTTTGCATTTTTTGCTCTTAGATTTTGTTTTTTCTTAGTTTTTTCTGCCCAGATTCATTAGTCTCTTGCCATAAATCTTCACCTAAGCTTGTTTCATTGGCATTCCTGCTTTAGCTTTCATCAATTGGGTGTTTTGAGTCTCTTTTTTGAGAAATTCTTGATTTGTTTTCCTTTGGTCATTACTTAGAGGTTTCTCTCAGTCTTTTCACAATTTTGCATCTTTTTGCTTGTGTTTTTGCAAAAAAATTTCCCCCTCATTCGCCGGGGGGGGGCTAAATTGTGTATGAGTGTTAATCGCCTTTGAGTGTTTTTATTTTTTGATCTTTGGAACTCTCACCCAATTTTCTCGACTTGCACTTGATTGGTTCTTAGATCACATTAGAATCATCTTGTGTTTGAGAATTCTCTTGCATAGATCACATTTGCATAATTAGAATTCTCATTTTCAGAATATTAATGAAAAATGTGCATAGATTACATTTGCATACTTTTCAAGTGAATTGTGCATAGATTACAATTGCATAGTTTACATTCTGAAAAATCAATTGTAGATTTAGATCAGCTTTCTTTGATTTGAATTTACACAAAAATAAAATAAAAAAATGGTTTGGAATTGATTTGCATTAGTTCTTCTTGATGAAATTAGTGCATTAGAGAATTTGTTATATTTTCTCTTAGTGATCAATTTTTTGCATTGTTGGAAGTGAATGGAAACTCTCTCCTTACTTTAGTTAGGATTCATCGAATTGAAACGATTACATTATCATATTCGATTGCATTCAGTTGAGTCGGGTCATAACACCATTGGTTTCATCTCCATTTATCCATTTGAGTAATAACAGCCTTAATAACACAGCGCTTAATTAAAATTCATCTAGTAATTTTTACATTTCTAGGGCTCTGAAGCACCAACATAGCTTAGGCTAGTGTCTTGGAGTAGGTGAGTACTTAACTCTCCAAGACAGTAAAACCAAACAAGTAGTCGATCTTGTGATAGAATCAAATCCAATTGTTACATTTACACTCTGGGAAAGCTCCTCTTAAAGGAGAAGCACGAGCTCGTGTCCGAACCAGTGAGGGGATCATTCCCCCCTCGTTGGGAACGACGCCAGACAGTACGTATTACAAACGGTAAACCTCGGATTAACCATTGTCGAGGAGCCAGGGGTCACTTATCGGTAAACCTTGGATTACTGTCAAGGAGCCGGTAAGGGGATTGAGCTTGCTACTCTGCCCTTGCGTGCTGTCGGAGTTTAGACTGTTCCCCCAGGTGTACTTGTGGCCGTTGGTAACCTTAGTGACCATAATCTTTAGGATTCTACCCAAGGTGACGGTGGAGGGAAGGTCCCACTGTACCTGGAGCAGACGTCGGCTATACTCACTTGGATTTTCTGGGGGGTTCACTTCACTCGAGACGGTTAAAGTGGAGGAACTTGGTCCAGTCTATTCATTAAGCAGGTTGTCGGCGTAACTGTTCCACCCGCCATTTCTGTACTGAATCCAGCGAGGTTGGGCTTCATCACCAACTAGCGTTTTTGGTCCGGAAGAATATTGTTTGTGTGTGGTTTGACTCCTAGATTTGATAGCGCATGTTAATTTGTTTGTTTTTACTTTTAGAGACCATAGGTGTGAATTGTGAATTTTAATTGTTAGGTGTAAATTGTGAATTGTTAATTTTAGTTTAAAATTGTTAATAAAATTCACTGAAGTTGAATATAATGGCAAATGTTCCGGAATTTATCAACCTAGGAACCCCTCCTAATGAGAATCCTAGTACTTTTCCTTACTTTGGAAATGTTGGTCCTCCTTATATGGCTACTTTGTCATTACCTGGATTTACAATAGGTTTACCGATATGGTTATTTTCAACTTCGTTGGCCCAAAATACTCCAATTGTTCCATCTCAACCGGATGCTTCACCTCACCAGAGTTCACCATCTCAACATCACCAACCTTCTGTTGACCCTTTACCTTCTTCGCCTAATTTTTCTTCCTCCATTTCTTGCTCTTCGCCTGGTAAAAGCCTTGATGCTAGTAACCAGGAGGCTAAGAAGAAGAAGAAAGGGAAGAAGAAGAATAAGAAGAAGAAGCAAGATAAGAAAGAAGTCAACCAACCAACCATGGCTGTAAGTGTTAGTTGTGTTGAGGAAAATTCCGACATGCACCGTAAACCCAAATACCCTTGCAGGCTTTGTAAGGGTGACCACTTCCTTGTCAATTGTCCTGGTATACCAAAGGTCTTGGAAGTATGGTCAGAAAAATCTCATCAACTTTCCATTGATCCATCAACCAGTGATAGTCAGGTTCCTGGGAAAAAGGGTAAAGTTAGGTTTCCTTGTAAGTTATGCAAAGGGAGTCATCAAACTCACATTTGCCCTCACATGGATGAAGCCTCAAAATTGTTGGAAAAACTTACTGTTCCACAGCAAGAATTTCCAACTGGTTACCGTAAACTTTCTCCCAACCTACCGTCAATTGACGGAGTGATTGATCTAAATTCACGTACGGTCGATCACACTCTTCCATTGGAGAGTGAAACTCATGTCACTCAGGTTGATGATCAATTAGTTGATCAAGTGGTCGATTCAATTTCACATAGAGTCGATCCCACTTTCCCTTTAGAGAGTGAATTTCAAACCGCTCAGGTTCTTCTTGTTACATCAGATTCTTCTATGCCGGGGGGCATTTCACCTGTTTATACAGAACCCCCTCCAAGCACTGAGGTCTTTTCCTTTGATTGGAATAGACTGACAGAACCTCGTCTTCCTTCCTCCATCCCTTTCCAAATCATTGTCAAGGCTGGTGGTAGGGACATACATCGTACTCAGGTAGATGAGGGTGCTTCTGTTAGTATTCTATCCTCGACTGTTTGGAAAGCTTTGGGTTCCCCTCAGCTTGCGCCTATTACGCAGAATCTGAAAGCTTTTAATAGAACCATTAGTGAACCTTTAGGGCTCCTTCCTAATTTTTCAATTGCCTTGGAAGGTAAAACTGTCTGCATTGATCTTATGGTAGTTCGAGGTCCCTTGGATTTCAATTTACTCCTTGGGCGAGACTATGTTTATGCCATGAAAGCTGTCGTATCGACACTCTTTCGCGTGATGTCTTTCCCTCACAATGACAGTATTGTGACTGTAGACCAGCTTTCGTTCCCTAGTCTTGTCTCAACTACCAATAATATGACACCCCTAAATGTTCCTGATTCTAAAGTGGTATCTACCCTGCCACGGGTTAATTATGTGGCAACCGGTCCCATGATTTCAGTTACCGATGTAAGTGAGCCCCTCACTGTTGATCTAGATCCAGTAATTGACATGGAAAACTCTATGGGATTACTTGAACACGATGTTCTTATCCCTTTTGAGACCCTTGACATGTGTTCCTTCCAAAAGATTATTCTTCCTTCTGATGAAGACCTTTTGGAAGCCATGATCAAGGTGTGTCCATTGACATGTCTTTCTTCCAGTTGGAAGCCATGATCAGTGCGCGAGGATAGTTCCTTTTCCTGTGCCAACCTCGTTAAAAAATGAAACAGGGTGCTATGAGGATAGTTTCTTCTAGTCTCAACCTCATTAAAAAATGAAACTAGGAGTCATGAGCATAGTTCCTTGTCTTGTGTCAAGCTCATTAAAAAATGAAACAAGGAGGTACGAGGAGAGTTTTTTCCTGTATCAACCTCGTTAAAAAATGAAATAGGTTGTAGTGAGGATAGTTTCTTCTAGTCTCAACCTCGTTAAAAAATGAAACTGGAAGTCATGAGCATAGTTCCTTGTCTTATGTCAAGCTCATTAAAAAATGAAACAAGGAGTTCCGAGGATAGTTCCTTGTCTTGTGTCAACCTCGTTAAAAAATGAAACAAGGATAGGTTATATAGATAGTTAGAAAGTAGAATTGTGAGGAAAGTTCCTTTTACTGTGTCAACCTCATTAAAAAATGAATCCGTGTGTATGAGGATAGTTTTGTTCCTGTCTCAACCTCGTTAAAAAATGAAACAGGGTATTATGAGGATAGTTCCTTTTACTGTGTCAACCTCATTAAAAAATGAATCAGTGGTTATGAGGATAGTTCTTTTACTGAGTCAACCTCATTAAAAAATGAATCAGCTAGATTTTAGGATATGTAGGTAGATTGTATAAAGTAAGGTTTGAGGATAGTTCCTGTTACTGAGTCAACCTCGTTTAAAAATGAATCAGGCATGAGCATAGTTCCTTGTCTTGTGTCAAGCTCATTAAAAAATGAAACAAGGAGTCACGAGGAGAGTTTTTTCCTATATCAACCTCGTTAAAAAATGAAATTGGATGTTACGAGGAAAGTTCCTTTTACTGTGTCAACCTCGTTAAAAAACCGAAACAGTGTGCATGAGGATAGTTCTTTTACTGAGTCAACCTCATTAAAAAATGAATCAGGTAGGTTTTAGGTTATATAGGTAGATTATAGAATGTAGGATTTTGAGGACAGTTCCTGTCACTGAGGTAACCTCGTTAAAAAATGAATTAGGTATGAGGATAGTTCCTGTTACTGAGTCAACCTTGTTAAAAAATGAATCAGGTATGAGGATAGTTCTTTTCTTGTGTCAACCTCCTTAAAAATGAAACAACTCCCTTTTCAAGTTAAATATTGAAAGTAAACCTTCATTTCATCCAGCCGGTTGAATGCAATGAAGCCTGGGGGGCATGTACCTCGCTTTGCATCATTATCCTGGGGGCATGCGAACTTTTTGAGCATAATTCCTTGTCTTGTGTCAAGCTCGTTAAAAAATGAAACAAGGGTAGGTTAAGTAGGTAGATTATAGAGAGTAGTTATGAGCATAGTTCCTTATCTTGTGTCAAGCTCGTTTAAAAATGAAACAAGGGTTTTGAGGATAGTTCTTTTCCTGTGTCAACCTCACTAAAAAATGAAACAACTCCCACAAGTCTTTCCAAGATCTTGAAAGTAAAGCTTCATTCCATCCACCTCATTGAATGCAATGAAGCTTGGGGGGCATGTACCTCGTTTTGCGTCGTTATACTGGGGGCATGTGAACTTATAACAAGCATAGTTTTTCGTTTCAAGCTTGCGTAAACATGAAACCGAATCCGAGCATAGTTTCTTTTCCTGTGTCAAGCTCGTTAAAAAATGAAACAAATCCTCCTCTACTTGAGTCGAGAGTTTGACTAGACCTCATAAATGTTAAGTTGAATATTTAGGTTAGTTAGTTTTGCATAATTTTCTTATAGTTTAGGTCGGGTCATTCAAATGATCTCGTTTATGAACCTTCATTTCATCCAACTGGTTGAATGAAATGAAGCAGGGGGGCATGCACTCTAGCAGTTATGCTTAGGGGGCATCAAGCACAGTTTTATCTCTGTTTCAAGCTTGTGTAAAAATGAAACTACTTTGAAGCATAGTTTTTATCTGTTTCAAGCTTTTGTAAAAATGAAACCTATCTCGAGCCAATTTCAGTTATTTTCAAGACTCGTTAAACTCATGAAAATCCCGAGATTATTTTGCTATCTTTCATTCTCGTAAAACAAATGAAAATGCCGAGTTCTTTCCGTCTTTTCCTGCTCGTAAATTAAATTGAAAGTCGGCCATATGAGTATATTTTTATCATTTTTTCCAACTCATTAAAATTTACGAAAAAGTGAAAACCATGAGTACATTTTTATCCCTTTTTCGAACTCGTTAAAACTTACGAAAAAGTGAAACCTCAGAGTCATATTTTAAGCTCTTTTCTGACTCCTAAAACATGAAAAGATCGCCGAGCGTTTCTTTTACACTCGTTAAAACGGAATTAAAAGACGGTCCCCTTTTAGCTTTTTTTCTGACCGCAAAATCAGGAAAAGATTGCCGGGTTTTTGTCGTTTCGAACTCGATAAGGAAATAAAACGACGTGTCTTTGATCGCTTTTTACTTTTCAGGTCGACGACACTATTATGAAAGTACTCCTTGGTCGCAAGATCAAGCGGTTCCCCCAGGTATTATTTTATACTTTTTCGGGCTTGAGGGACACAAACTTACGAAAAAGTTCAACTTGGAGTTTCCTTAAGTTTTTCAGACTCTCTAAAAATGAAAAACGCCGAGTTTCTCCTATACTGGGCTCGTTAAACTTTTACAGTAAAGGACCTGTTCAATTACAAACGGGAACGAACCACTCCTTCCTAGGGTTCGAATTTAAACTAGGTTGGACTCGTCTGAAGGATGAGCTTATAATCAAGCATATGTTATCCTCCTCAAGCTTGTTAAAAATAAAGAGGTACTTGCCAGAAATGGTGGGGGAAAAGAGAGAAGAATGAACCTATTTGTCACCTTTTGTCTCAAACGAAACTTTATTACCACTCTTGAACACGACACTTTTGCATTTCACCTGGGTTGGGAAATCTTTTACCTCACAGTTGACCAAATCACTTTGAAAATCTTTAACCGGGTTCAGGGATTAACTTTGAGTTATTCGTCACCAAACCATCTATCGTGTTGTTATGTGTTCAAGAGGTCTGCAAGCAAAACTTTCATCTGCAAAATACTTGTCATCCATTCGACCATCCCTGAGTCAGTCCTTACAGCAACATTTCTTCAACTTGAACAATGATTTCGTGTTGCAGGCTTGCCTGCAACGAGTCGCTTTCTATCGACATCGACACATTATCTAGAAAGATGACTTAGGAATCGACAGTACCTTGAAGTCTGCATGCATCAATGGCAGGTTTCTCGCCTTTGACGACAGTTTACATCATTGACTTTCGATCAAAGGATTCTGTGAAGTGTTCGACATCAGAACATCTATTCACATTTCACGGGTTGTGCTTGGTACTTTGAGAACCATTGACATTACTGGTGGTCTCTCTCACGCTTGTTAACAGTTCACATCATCGACTGGTAATCAAGTGGTTTCTAACATGTTCGACATCAAATCATTTAATCACATGCTTAGAATCGTACCAATTCGGGAAGTGGAAGTGAAGACCCTGGATCTAGTTTCTACCATCCAGGCTGCGAGGAGTTTTGTATTCATTATCTATGTAGACTAATCATAAACAGATGGCTGCGTCCATACTGTGTCTACAAAAGTCTATAAAAATGATGTACTGCAAGATCATTCCTGTATCAGAATAGTTAGTCCATTAGTTAAAGTTTTGAATCTGAGTATGGGAATGCCTACCTCAGTGATGATATAATCTTATACATGTATTTTGTGTTGAAAATTGCAGGTTCCAACCAGGTCATCCACAAGTCAATCCTTGAAATGATAAAGCGCTTCACCCTTCCTAGAATTACAAAACACCAATCTATTCCAGGCTTCGCACTTTAGGGGGCAATCTGTTACACTAAAAAATGTCACCTTGACTACTTACAGTTAGTATGGCTCAAATCAACAGTCATGCTACCCTCTTAGGCAAGTCTTATGCCTCTGTTATCCATCTCAAACTCAAAGAAGAGAGAAAGTCTTGTAAAAACTATGTTTATCTCTGGGGTCGCAGGGTCTCTCTAGCCTTACCTGCGGGGACGCAGGCCATGTTCACAAAAGCTGCGTCCATGGACGCTCTGTATGTTAAAGGACAGGTGCGTCCTCCTGTAAAAGGCAAAATGCGCAAGTTTTATCTTGAGAAAGTTACTTGTGGTTACTTCTAGAACATTCTAGAGGTCGGTTTGATGAAATGGATGCGCCTCCAGTTGGTTCATGTATCTCTATTAAGAGGGGACTTATCCCATCAATAAGGGAGCTATCCCACCCATAGAGGGGGATGATCCCATTGATAGTGGACCTGAATAACCTCTTTACAGCACTATAAATAAAGACATTGAGCCAGAAGGAGGAGAGGTTGGAGCTATACATTTTCTTTGGGTAAATGCTGCAGGATTTAGGTCTTCCATTAGAGCCTTTGTGAGGAGAGATTGTCTTCACTTGATTCTACTTGGGAGAGGGTGAGCTTTGTCAAAGTAGAGGAAAACCCTTGATGGACCCTGGGAGGAACTTGCACAACACCAAGGCCAGGTTGTAAGAGTTTCTTTGTTTCGTTATTAATACAAACTGGTTTATTTTTCTCAATAGCTTGTGTTAATGAGTTATTTCATGTGTTCCTTGGTCTGCATGTTGAATATATGTTTTATTATATGAAATGCAAGTGCTTGGTAATTGTTTGATTGTTTGTGGTTGCAGGAATTGACTTGAAGGAGGAGCTCATCCGGATCGTCAAGAACGGACTTCAACAACAGCGTTTTGGAATAAGGCAAGCCTAAACACTTGTAGTTTTCATGTTGTAAAAGGTGTATTTAGAGAAAGATCACTCCTTTTTGTCTTGTTTGTCATTAGAATGTCTTAGACTTCTAGGAAGGTCAGCTGTGTCCGCACCCTTGACTGATTCCTTGTGACAGATTCCAAGCTCAGTAGTCTGTGATGGTGTCCATGTACTCTAAGGTGACATATTTCTGGAAACAAACTCTTGCCTCCATAGCATCCGAGTACACTGCTCGGGTTCCTCTATCCAACTTGTCTGATAACATGTGCATCATTGTCTTGAGTGCGGTCGGACCAACAACATACTGGTGCATGGTGTCTACACTGATCACCAAGTCTGGGCTGGTGGCTATGCGCATCAACTCGTCAAAGTACGAGTCAAGCTCCAGTTGGACCTGTGCCTTTGTCTTTGCCTGGGTGAGTGTCCCAATAGATGGGATCGCATGTGCGCACACAACAACATCCATACTCCTGAATACCCATGCATGGGAAACCTGTAAAATAGTGATGAGCTGTAGGAGCTCTTCATACTTCCGGATCTGACTCCAGATGCGTGCCTTCAGCTTGACTGCTCTAGGCTTCATAATCTTTGGTAAGTATAACAATGCTCCCTTTTATGTCATTTTCCATGTTTGCATGTAACCTCCAGCTGAAAAAAATAGCTCCCTAAAATCTAGGGATTCATTTTGCATGTTTCTTTTTGCTATTTCAAGAAAAAGCAGCCAATGCATGCAAGTCAAGTTTTCTTAGTCCCGGGGAGAACCAGTCAACCCGATGGCACATGCAACAACTTGCCTGATTGATGGTAACTTTTATGCAATTTCTAGGAGGAAGCTGGGCTGGCTGCCTAGAGGGATTGCACAATTTATGGGCTGAGCAATCCTATTGGGTTAGATTGCACAGTTTTTCTAGGGAAGGTTGACAGGTAGAATTGCACAATTCCTGAGGCCAACAGGCTGCCAGTCAATATTGTGCAATTTCTGGAGGGAAGGCTGGTTCCCCTCCAGAATTGCACAATTTCTTGAGGGAGTTGTTCATCCTGTAGCTGGACCAAGTCCGAGGAAGCAACCTGTGAGGGGAATGCAACAAGCTATCATGCACAAACTGTCATGCTGCTAGAAAACCATTGAAGCTTGTGTACTTGACAGTGCAAGACATGTTGCTGAGGATGGTTGGTAGGGAGGGTCCAAAACGAAGCTAAGACAAAATTTTGGAGGGTGGTTGTAGCCGCTACAACACATGGCCATTTCATCAAAGGTTTCAGAGTGTTTCTTTTCTTATAATACATTAGTGTGAGATTATTCATTTTAGTGAAAAAAAATGAATGTATTGTCTTTCATAGTCATCTTGGGGAGAGCTTTTGGGCATTTGTAAAAAACATTGGAGTTGTTTTTTTTGTCTAAGGATCTATTGGTATATCATTTGAAAAGTGAATTTTACTATCTATTTTCTTGAATTAAAAAAAATGCAAATATCTCTCTTCTTTCCCTGGTTAAATTTCATCAAAAGGAAACTTGCATTTGCATATTTCATCTTTCCTTTATATTTAAAAAATAATCATTACATGACTTGGTTCATTCCATGCCCTTGAGTAATCAATAACCATTAAAATGAAAACACACAATTTAAAATTTATTAGACCTTTTTCTTTATAACAAACCAACATAGACTAAGATTTTGAGCCTTGTGTTAGGTTTAGAGAAAACTCTCCAAGGACATATAACCAAAAATAGGAAAACAATAAGAGAGATTAAATCCATTAGTAGCAAGGAAAACTTGTCACAAAAGTACCTCCAATGCAAGTTTCAAGCATAAGGTCACATGAGGGAAAGTGGGGTGATATTCCCTATCCACTTTTTTAAGGGTTTGTTTGAGTATTATGTGTATGGGAATTTCTTGAGGAACATAGTCCTAATATATGAATAATCACTTATTGAGATTTCAAACTTTGTTTCCTTTCCCATATGTGTGGTCTCAATCCATGACTATTCCACCGATTTCTTTATTGAAAATTTTTATCCATAATTACCTCTCTTAGGGAATCACACAAGTGATTGCAAGTGGGAAGTATATGTAGTACCTAAGGCAAAAGTTGAATCCTAAAATATGGTGCTCAACTTCACAAGGTTACTTGTACCACTAAGAAATGTTACATCTGGGTTAGCATAACTATCTCCTACACCTTCGCTATCCAGGTATTAGGGACTCCATCTCCCCTAAGGATTGGTTTTTGGGAGGATCCTATATCCATCAATTTTCCTATTAATAACTAGATTTTCTAGTGGTATGCTTTATGGTTTTTTATTCTAATTAGCAACAGGAAAATTATTTCCAGTGGTTAGAACATAATATCCCCAAAATGGATGACCAAAATATTTGTTGGTCACATACACAATGCAATCTTCATCCTAAATATAGAACTTTCAACTGCGCAAGATTTCAACATGAAAACAAGAGACACAATTATACTATACTAATTTTCGGAATGTAAATCACAATTTAGAACAACATGCATAAAGATGCAATAAGAAATAACAAAAATACATAGTGATTTCTAGGGGAGCCCAACTAGGAAAACCCCCTCAAGCATATTTACATTAATAAGATGAATGAGAAATCATTACAGTTGCTAGCTCCAACAGTGAGCTCAACCTACAAAAGAATCATTGTTCTCTCTGCTCAATGACAAACTCTAGCCAACACTTAGCTAATTATTTTCTCATCAAGCCTCTTATTTCCCCCTCAAGCCTATTTACATTAATCAGATGAATGAGAAATCATTATAGTTGCTAGCTCCAACATTGAGCTCAACTTGTAAAAGAATCATTGTTCTCTCTGCTCAATGACAAACTCTAGCCAACACTTAGCCAATTATTTTCTCATCAAGCCTCTTATTTCCTTGTGCAATTCCTGAGGAAATTAGCTCCTAAAAGATAGGAATTTACTCAGAATTGAATACGCAATTCCCAAGCATTTATCACTGACTGCATGCAATGCATGTACACTCATAACTAGCTTACCATTTATGTTACACTTCTTTGTCATCTCCAATTCAGTTGAGGAATTCAAATTCCTTGCATGCACTAGCTATTTTGGGTTAATTTATTAGTTAACTAACATAGTACTTCTACAACGGAGTACTTCTAAGGTGTTTGGAGGCACATGATTCAGAGAAGGTATTGCATGATGTGCAGAAAAGTGGGAGGGAAATGTGCCATGCTCAAGGTATTGGTCCGCATCCATGTACCAAGAGTTTGTGCTAGTAGTGGGGGAGGTTCACTCAACATTGTACATCTCAATTTCTTGTTCCCAACCTGAAAGATCTTCTTCTTCCTCCTTCCCATTTACTGCTTCTATTTCTAGTTGACAAAGACCATGTCCCTTGATTGTGTGAACTGGATTTATTTCTAAATCATATTCTTGCAACTCGACCATCTAGTTTGCTCTCCTTTCACCTAGCTCTTGTTGAACAAGTGGTGATCTAACTGCGGGGTGTGGGACAAAGATAACACAATGATTTTTCAATAGATAGGGTCGAAAATTGTTTAATGGCTTGTATACTTCATAAGCATGTTTTTCCATGGCAAGATAGTTAAGTTCTCGTCCTTGCAGACTTGTGCTCATGAAGGAGATAGGTCACTCATCGTTCAGTTCATCCTTCTGAGTGAGTACAACAACGAGAGAAGTGTAAGAAGCAAACGTGTAGAGAAAGAAATATTTATTGAAGTATGGGTTGTATAATGCGGGTGCTTCTATTATAGCTTGCTTAAAACAGGAAAACACATCCTTTTCCCTTCTATCCCATTTATAAATTGCATCATTCTTCACCATATCTTGTATTGGCTTGACAATCTAGACATATTCGGAGATGAACTTGTTGAGGAAATTAATTTTTCCCAAGAAGGACTACATAACCTTTTTATTCACAGGGAAGGGAATCTTAGTGATTTTCCTAACCCTGTTCGAGTCTACCTTAATCTGACTGTTAGTAATAATGTGGCCCAACAGATTACCCTCGGACACTACGAAAAATACTTTTCTTGGGATTTAAGGATATCCCGTACTTGCGACATCGCTAAAAAATATTCTTTAAGTGGTGTATTTGGTTTGACCTCTATTTGGAGAACACTATTACGTCATCAAGATAGACAACTATGCTCCACCCAATCAATCCTCAGAAAGTGGTGTACATATCACATTCAAGTGTTGCACCAACATTGATTAGCCCAAATGGCATTCGTCTGAATTCAAATGTGACCCACTTCATTCGAAATGTTGTTTTGAGTCTGTCAAGCTCTCTAACCATAACCTAGTTGTATCCGGAATAACCATCTAATAGTGAAAACATTTCAGACCCCAATATTGTTTGCAATATTTGTTTCATTGACAACACGAGTGATCTGCTTTGGAATATTAGATTGATGTGCTAAGATCCTCCTCGGATTAGAAACAAAATGCTTTCATTGTTCTTAAGGATTCATGAGTTTTGCAAGTGTAAAATGACTTTTTATGTTAATTTTATGAGAAATTTTAACATAAATAAGAGACTAAAAAAAACATAAGCATGTATAGAACATCACCAAAAACACATCAAAACAAGAACATGATAAAGGATTTCAACCCTCCTGGGCTACGTCTCCTTGGTCCAGCTTCCAATGGCTTGGGCCTCTCTATTATGCTCAAAAGTGTAAAAATATGTGTTTACAATTGTCAAATGCTTATGAAACTTGCTCCAATGAGTCCAAAATGTCCAAAAATGGCTATCTATCCTCTTTTTGCACAAAATTTGGTCGAAAACTGGAGAAGTTATGACCTATCCTATTTTCTCCACTATTCGCTCTACAATTTGCACAAAATCTGGCATCATCCTACAAATTCACCCCATTTTCCGCTAACGAAGCAATAAATTCCCCATATTTCGGGTGAATTTGATGGACCATAAATTTTTCTACCAAGGCCTTAGAACCAAAAGATGGGTCATATGGGGGCCATGCACCCAGGGGCTAGCCCCCGACGTTGGCCCCCTCCCTCTAGGGTTCAAAGTTAATGCTAGCGGTTTTGAAGAAGTTTTCACATGTGTAGTGGTTAGTCTAGCGATCAAGTGAGTGGTGGTGCTTATGGTCACGTTAATGGTCTGCGGCTGCGGTTATGTGTTCACATGGGGGACGGTTAAGTCCGCCTGGCCCCCAACCTTTTCAGTGTTCAACTTTAAATCAAACCCGAAATCGTTAAGGTTAAGAAACAACAAGATGGTTCAATGGTAATTTGTTGCATTTGTGAGTGGGTGGTCGCAGGGTCGAGGCTGACCTTTGCCCTATCTGCCATAAAATTTTAATAGGCCATTAGGAGGACAGATGGTGGCCTTTGACTTAGCCGCGTGTCACCTCCTCATTGGCCCAAACGAAAACACGCGGACCAATAAGATGAAGCCAAATCAATAGCATATTCTAAGAATATTCCAAGAATATTCCCCCTGCCACCTAGGCGGTATGAATACCCAGTTAACATCCCTGTCAGCCACTTGCAAAACTTTTACCAGTTTGACGAAGTGAACATATCGCGTTTATGGGAGCATACAATGTCCGTTTCGCGTGAAACAAGTTGTGCCAGATTCAGGATGATGAGCACTACGTGGTATTTTAGGTTCCACACCATTATGAAAACTTGTATTTTTGAACATAATTTTAAGCACCTGATCACCTTCCCCATTGGAATCCTTTTGGATCCCAAAATATCACTGTCAGTTGTCCAACAGGTGAGGGTACAGTTCCCTCACCTTTCCAATCTCTATCCATTTGGATTTTAAGGATTTGTACCCTTTAGTCTTACTTGAAGATAATCGACACTTCCCCTTTTTGATGTCCTTGTTCTTCTGTCAAGTATAGTGTCTTGCTGAAGTTCAACAAGGAATTCTTGAGAAAATTATTCAATTTTTGAACATTATCTCTTTGATATTCAATCAAAGGAGGCTCATATAACCTTAAATTCTCAACATTAACAACAACATAAATTTTCATATATGAAGGCAAATCCAACCTAAAGGCATTGTTACCAATCTTTTCCAAAATTCTGAATGGACCATATCTAATTGGTTTTAGCCTTTTACCTTCTCCTTGCAGCCTCTCTTTGCTAATGTGAAGCCAAACTTCATCACCGACTTGGAACTTGTGATCTTCACGATGCTTGTCGTGCCTTGCTTTGTACTTGCCTTGGCTCTTTTCAAGTTGTTCTTGAACTTTTTGGTGTACCAATTGGATTTGTTCAATGAACTTTCTTGCTTTGTCTATGTTGCTATGACCATCAATAGCAACATCTTTTCCAAAAATAAAATCCAAAGGAGATTTAGGCAAGTATCCCAAACATGCCTCAAATGGTGATGTTTGAGTTCAAGAGTGCTTTTCCCAGTTGTAAGCATGTTGAATATAGTGAAAATGTTCATCCCACAACTTAGGATGCTTTCTACATTACCCACGAAGAAGATGTATCACTATTCTGTTCACCACCTCTATTTCACCATCTATTTGTGGATGAAAAGTTGTACTCTTTTTTAGTTTTGTGTCCATGAATCGCCACAAGATTGACCAAAAATTCCCAACAAAGAGAGAATTTCGATCACTAACAACGGATGTGGGCAATCCAAAATGCACCCATACATTCTGAAAGAATAATTGAGCAGTTTGTTTAGCTATAACTTTCTTTTTACATGGCATCAAAATACACATTTTTTTAAACCTATCCACAAATACATACAAATAATCATGGCCTCTTTTTGAAAATGGAAGACCTCCTACAAAATCCATAGAAACACTCTCCCACGTTCGTGAAGGAACTAGAAGTGGTGTGTACAATCCTAACTTTCTATTTTTAGGCTTACTGATTGCACATAATGAACATCCTTAATAAAATGAGACACACTTTCAAGCATACGAGGCCAATAACAATACCTCTATAGATGTGCCACCATCTTACTTACACCGAAATGACCAACAATAAGAGATGTGCCTCTCTTTTGATGTTAATTCTTTCTCCTAGTGGAATACAAAGCTTACCAAGATGGTACAAGAAGTTATCATGCAAATGATAATCCAATTCCTCTACTTGGTTACCTTGACTCAAGCTTGCATAAACATTTTTAAAGTCATTATCTGATGCATATTGATCAATATAACTTTCATGTAAAAAAAAAGTATGCATGAGTGAAGTAGCTGCACTAAAAATAGGCCTAGAAATCATATCAACAAATTTATTGTAGATACCTTTCTTATACCTGATTACCAAGTGGAATTGTTGAAGAAAACCCATCCATCGAAAGTGCCTTGATTGCTATAACTTTGATTGAGATTGAAAGTATTGCAATGGTTGATGATCAGTGTGAATGATTGTTTCCTTACCCATCAAGTAGTGTTTCCACTTTTTTACACTTTGCACCAATACATACAATTCCTTTTCATATGTAGGATAGTTAATCACTGCACCATTAAAAGTTTCCAAATGAAAACATATATGCTTACCATGTTGCATGAGGACTACACCCATGGCATAGTCATTAGCATCAGTTTGAATCTCAAATGATTGTCTCAAGTCTGGAAGTGCAAGTACTGGACATAAACTGATCTTTTCCTTCAATTCATCGAAGGCCTTTTGTTGTTTGTCTCCCCACTGAAAAACCTTTTTCACACTTGTCAATGCATGCAAAGGAGCTACTAAAGAGAAAAATTAGCAACCAATTTCCTCCAATATTGGGCTGCTACTAAAAAATGTATTACCTCAGTAACTATCATGGGCCTTGGCCAATTCAAAATGACATCAACCTTGGAGGGATCTATTTTCAACTCAGCTCCTCCAACAATATAACCCAAGTAAACTAAAGAAGTTTTTACAAAATCACACTTTGACATCTTAAGATACAACTATTCTTTTTTCAAGACATCAAGTACTTTTCTTACATACATGACATGTTCATCACGAGATTTACTAAAAATTAAGATGTCATCTAAGTAGACTATAACAAACTCATCAAGAAATGGCCTCAACACATCATTCATCACACACATGAATGTAGCAAGAGCATTACATAAACCAAAAGGCATAACTAGCCATTCAAACAAACCTTGTTTTGTTTTGAATGCTGTCTTCCAAATGTCTCCTTCAACTATTCTAATTTGATGGTAGCCACTCCTTAAGTCCAACTCAGTAAAATACTTTGCATCTTTCAATTGATCAAGTAAATCATCTATTCTAGGTAGTGGGTAAAGGTTCTTTACTGTAATTTTTTTCAATGCACTGAAGTCCATACACATGCGCCATGTTCCATCCTTCTTTGGAACCAAGACAATAGGTGAACCACATGGTGAGGAAGATGGTATGATGATCCCTTTATTCAACAACTCTTGAATTTTCTTCTTAATTTCTACACTTTCCATCATTGGCATCATGTACATGCTAATGTTAGGAAGAGAACAATCTTGCTGCAACTGTATCTCATGTTGGATTCCTCTCTTGGGAGATAATCCCTTTGGTTGCTGAAACATCTCATCATATTGGTTAACTACATCAACCAATTCAGATTTCAATTTTGAATCACAGCCTTTAAATGCTTCATTATCAACATCATTCTTGGGCTTAATCATTAGAAGCACAAAATTCTTGCTTGAATTCACTAGTCTTTTCATCTGCCCCACATTAGCAAGTGAAAGATTTAGTTTCTTGCTATGAGCTCTCACAATATATTCTACTCCGTCTTTGAACAAATGATATTTGTTTTCATGTCTATGGAAGATAGCTTTTCTGTCATAAAGGTATGAGCTGCCCAAAACTATGCCACATATATCTAATGGCACAACATCAAGCTCCACTTCATCAATGACATTTGCAATAATGGCGAATTTCAGTTTACACTTTCTAGTAACCTGAAATTGTGCATTGTCACACACCCATCCAAGTGGATATGGTTTATGATGTGGAATGGTTTCCAAATTTAAACTTTTGACAATGCTTTCAGAGATAAGATTGGCTTGAGAGCCACTATCAAAAAGTGTAACAATTTTGTTATGTTTTGAAATTACCCTTATGTGAAAAAAGTTATCTTCTCCTCTTTTCATTGGGAGTTTCATTTTGTGAATTTGAAGAACTAGTGCTAGCAATGGATTATTTTCCTTTTATACCCATGGATGTGATTTTAGTTTCATCACTCGAATCAGATCCCAAACTTTGTTGAGTGGTTGCAGTTTTCTTTTGTTTTCCCTTCTTGTTGAATCTTTTTGGTTTTAATTCGGGATGAAGCTTCCAACAATGAGTTTCATCGTGACCCTCTCTAGAACAATGTTTGCATGTTAATTTATCTCCTTCTTTTTTGATAGATGCATTTTTCTTTCCCTTCCGTTTGAAACCCTTTTCTTTTCCTTTACTCTTAAATGGATTTTTACTACCTTATTCTGGAGTGTTTTTCCCTCTTTCCTCAAGATGAGTGGCTTGCCCACACACATCATCTAGATTATTGGGATTAAACATTAAGATAGTATTCCTAAGGTAACTATGTAAACCCCCTATGTACTTCAACAATGTGTCCTGTGATTGAAAATCTACACCTAACTAAAGACCTTTTTTTTTTTTTTTTTTTTTTTTTTTTTTTTTTTTTTCTGAATTCTTGGGTGTAATATTACACATTTGACCTTTAAGCACGGGGGATTCACTCACTGAACCTTTGACATAGCACGTGTGTTCGTGGCATACTAAACAATACCCTTATTTTGACAACATATTGGAAAATACCTCTAAAAATCACATTATTTAACCCCCTACCAATATAAATCCAATACACCTTCCCAATTTAAAAAACCCCTATTTTCACTAAATATTGTATGTATCCATTTTTTTGTTCACATTTTTTATACCCTTTTATTTTTATATCCTTTGTATAGTGACATGATGCCTCTCTTATGACCCCACATGCATTCTACAATGCACCTTTCTTCTTTTGATATACATTGTAAATGCATATTAGTTTCACCTTTCTTCTTTTGATATACATTGTAGATGCATATTAGTTTCACCTTTCTTCTTTCGATATACATTGTAAATGGATATTAGTTCTCCCACAATGCAATTACTTAACCCACACTCAAGCACATCTAACTATGATTTGTGGCATTTAATGGTCTATGACACACAAAGATCAACCGTGTTTTAGGAAGATTGATTATGTGCATGTATATAAAATAACATATAAATTGATCTATATGATGATGAAAAACCAATTGATGAATCTTCATGAATAGGTTTGTACCAAATAAGGTGTTCAAGCACAATTCTAGACCCTATAGATGCAAGAAAACTATCTACAACCAAGGTTGGGGCCCCAAATCTCAAATCAAGGGTGCAATCCCAACCTAGACATGCTTAGAAGAATAGGATGGACAAGTCCCAACACATGCGCTCTTAAGGGAATAACACGAAAGCATGAAATCACCTTTTGATTCACTGTCATCTCACTAATGAGATATGGGCTGCCACTCATAAACTATGTAAAATGCAACAATGTATTGGAGATAACACATAGGCATTGAATGAATGGAATACAACTAGAACATAAGACAATATTTCGGTTGTAGAGGTGATCTGCTCCATTTGGCTAGCTCAAAACAATGATGTATTCCAAACTAAACCTCCAAATGCTTACAAGATTTTCTACATGTTGAAGGCAAGCATTACCTTATCATCCACCTCACTAAAGACAAGGCTTCCTTGCACTCTCATAACCTTTGAAATACAATTCTAAAATTTCTAAATGATATTTTGATTATCCAATTTTAAGGTCACAACCAAGCTAGACACGACATTGGTGTATGAAACCTCTTTGTGCAACAAGGGACCCACCTCCACACAATGATTTGATCGCTAAGTCAATGAAGGTATACATACTATAACCCCTTTGGTTTTGAACCTGTGACCTCTTAGGAGGAAACACATGCTCTTAACCATTAGGCATACTCAATCTAGATAAAATGGATTTCTCCTTAAGGTCTATTTTAAATAATGAGCGATTACATTGGAACTAACATCATATAGGAAAAAGAAACGACCCTAGAAACAATATTAAGAACTAATATCACTTTGTTGAAATATGAATGACCCTAGAATTTTTATAATCAGAGAATCACTTGAAAATTTAAGCTAAACAATATTAACGCAGTGTCTTGAACACCAAGAACCAAGATCCTTATCACCCTATAACGAAGCAACCTATGCAAGATCAAATTTACAAAAAAGGACCCTCCAGAGAACATCGATGTAGACAATTCTGCTAGAGAAAACATCTATAATTCCAAAATCAGTTGAAAAGCATGATATGGGACTTTCAAATTCGAAAACCAGTTGAGAAGCATGGGATCAAACTTCCAAGATTTTATATAACGATTACACGAATAGAGGTGCTCACAAGACGGACTTAAGTGTCTAAGGAGGAAAAGATAGGAGAAAAGCTTTGCCAAAAATTGAAAATGATCCCTTTCACTATTCCTTCCCAAGGGATTAAGCCAGTTGTTTATCTAAACACTTCAGTTAATATTATTTTATAGAACTTCAATTAATATTGTCTTCTTAGTGTCAAGATTAGAATAGAGAACAACCATTTTTTCTATATACAACCATGATTAAAAATATCCCAAAGCTTCTATGGAAAAATTGCAGACCGGAGGTTATAAAAGGCCAACGATGTTTGAGGACTTCTAAAAGCACAAGTGCAAGAATCTGCTTATTACCTTGGAAGCTCAAGTTGGGCAGGACCAGTAGGACTCACATCACCTTCCATGACATATATTATAGAATATTCAAAGCTAAACCAGTTGCCCCTGATTTTGCTACATGAAATTGTTAAACTACTGACATGTCCAAAGATAATTTCGCAGCAGCTATCGATTCTAAAAACACAAATTATTTATCAGAATAATGATCATTTTACCAATATGTCACAATAAGTTGCAATAAATAGCTATGGCAGAATCAGTTGAAGAGAAGGCACACAATTTTCTTTCGAACCTCTGAACTTACTCTTATACAACAAAAATATGCAACATTTGATTAAACTTTGTTGTATCTAATACAAATAGAAGTTTGAAACAAAATTCCACACTAAAAGGGTTTTGATCAACTCTAGTCTAACTTAGTTGCCTATAAAATGCAAGATTTAGTCCAACTTAGTTGCCTCTAATTCAAGCAGAAGTTGAAAACATAATTCTGAGCTAATAGATTCTAACAACTCTAATTTATTTCGTTGTAGTTGTAAAATAGACCCCTATAGCCTTCCCACTCATTATTTTAGTCTTTGGAAACCTACACAAGGCACCCTACAGCCCATGGTTTTGCTACAACAAGAGCTCCAAATTTTTTTCAAGGGTTAACACCCTTTTCTCCACCTGTGCTAGTCTCTGTGCACCTGCAACTTGAAGAGAAGGCCCTACAATAGGCATCTCGTCCTTCAAATAGTGCTCCATGCAATGTTGGACCTGTGGCCCTGAAAACTTACCTCAGACCTATTATCACATATAGATTTTTGTTAAAAATTACTTATATGGGAAAAAAGAATTGGTGTTTAAGGTTGCATTTGCTCTCAAGATTTTATACAAGATCATTATTATGATGGTTTGCAAATCTCCAATTATCTTGCAAGTCTACTAGTTCTCAACCACACTCCAAATCACAACATAGATCATCAAAGAAACCACCGCTTCTTTCTAGCTCTCATGGTTTAGTTTATCCTGTTAACGGCAACCCAATCAAACTCTTGCGTTGGGTGGGCTCTTTTGTTTCCACAATTCTGGGCTTCTGAACCAGATTCGAGGTGTTGCAAAGAAATTATATGGTGAAAGGAAGATTTCATCTGTATTCAGAGGAAATATGAGGCTAAATCCAAGCATTACACATTATTGAGAAATATTCCACTTCTTCAAATTGGGCTAATTCTATTTCAGGTAACTATTCATGCACTTCAAATCCTATATTGGTGCCATCACATCATCATTGTACTCTAGGTTTACAAGGAATGATTAAGCATGACATTGGATGGTGGGCTAGTTTGGTAGAGGGTGCAAATGATCCATATGGTAGAACCATCCATATTGATTCTCAACATGAGAGATTTGTTGCCAAGGGTTACAATGTAAGGCATTTGGCTGTAGGAGCTCCAGGCATTCCTTTGTTTGAAATTTTCATAAAAACAGACAGTGATCATAAATACAAGGAGCAAGTGGTCTACTTCACGTCTGCTTGCAGCGAAATGGACAATCTACATATGCTTCCTTTTCAGTATCACCTAAAGCTACTGAAGACTCAGATACTGACACATAAAAATTATGATGCAGATGTGGGAGATGAGGGATTGAGACGGGTTCTTAAATATCTTAAGGCTGGGATGCCTAGCCTAAAATTTAGGGTGTTGAAAGTTGTGACTCTAGAACAGGAAAACACAGATATAATCTCAGGGCTTTTTGGGAAGTTAATCCAGGATGTCAATAAAGAGAAGGATGATGCAACTTTGAATGAGATGACTTGGTAAATAGAAGGGTTTTCAAATTAGTGAGAGTGGCTTGGGACGCCATTTATTTTTCAATTATATAGAATTGAGACAAATTCTAAGATATTTTAGTTTGAATGGTTTGGTTAACAATTTGTTATCTAATTATATAAAATTAAAGTTTCAATTTTTTGTAACTGTCCATTAGTGATATTTATTTTAACTGTATGTTAATGATATTTATGGAATAATTGTTCCTAATGTAATAGTTGCAGCTGATAACGATTCTCCATCAATCTACATCACTATTAAAAAGGGAAAAAGACTAGCTGTTTTACCTCCCGAGTAGCCAAGAAAGACTAATAAAAAACACCTGTATTTCCAATGCATTCGAAGCTATAATCCACATCTCCTTGTGTCTTCTCTGCTATTACCTGACATAAATATAACTTTCTCCTTATCGTGAACCAGAGATAAATCTGTGAACACTTGATAAAGGAAAAAAGCATTTAACTTACCTCTTGAATGGGCTTTTCATGGTCTTTTGGATTAATGCATTCAGTCACGCCCAAGGGTTTTGCTGCATTGGAAATGAAGTTAATTGGTGAGTTTCTACTTAATTCCCTGGTCTCACTTATGATGATATTCAATTTAGTTGGTTCTACATAATTAGGACTCAGAAAATGTATGGTTGTATGATCTTCATAGGAGAATCCATTTTACCTTTGATGAACTTTCTTGAATTTGTGTCAATACCAATTATCTTAGAGGCACCTCTCATTCTTGCACCCGCTGTGACCTACAGAGTGCCCATGAAAACATCATGAGTACACTTTAGAGAATATCATGAAATCTGAAATCGATTGTAGAGAATATCACATAAAACTGAACTAGTGTCAGGATGATATTACTAACAGCAAGGCCAATGGTACTGAGGCCAAAAATGGCCACAATTGATCCACTTTGGATTTCATCTGTGTTGAAAACAGCTCAAACACCTGAACAATCAAAAGAGATATTGATCATTCTAATTGTAAGTTGAATATTGTAGCTCCAATATTGAGGCGTAGATGCATAAAAAAAGTCACAGTAAATATACCAGTGCCTATTCCACAACCAAACAAGCATGCTTTGTCCAGTGGAGCCTCTGGATTGATTTTGGTAATGCAAGCATAGTCAACAACTGTGTATTCGATAAATGTAGAAGTGGACATGAAATGGTAAATGGGAAATTCCTTGATTGAGAAACGTGTCTTTCCATCATTTCTCATCACTTTTCTTGTGAGATCGATTTTGAATTTATCACAAAGATTAGTCTTCTTAGATTTACAGAACACACAATCTCCACACTCTCATGTGAACAAGGGAATTACATGGTCTCCAACCTTGATATCAGTCACGCCTTCACCCATGCTCTCTAATATCCTACAATCATAAATTGTATGCTCTTATTTCATAATTTGTTCGAAAAACATATAATCAGACTCATATTAATTGTAACTATCAAAGATTTACCCAGCACCCTCGTGTCCAAGTATGCGAGGAAAAGTTTGCATGTTTTCATCCTGCAGACATACATAAGCCATTTGAAGTAAAATAGTTATGGCCATCAATTGTTAGGATATTCTGACACATAGGAAATAGTTAAGTATAACTTGGTCTAGTATAGAGTTAGGTAAAGTGTGTTTCTTTACTATGTACATTTTGTAACTTACAATCCGACGGTTCATTCTATCCTCGGTATTACCGACACTTGATTCGTGGCTTAACACCCGATTGGTCCATGATCTATATTTAAAGAGCATGGAGGGTCATTTGTAGGTTAACCGTCCATGAGATAAGCTTATGTAAATTTTCATTCTTTTATTAATAAATTTCCTGAAGTGGTCGCGTTGGCTAAGGCCGTGGACTATTTCCCTCTTTGAGGGTTTTAACCACGTCAAAAGTACTGGTGTATTGATCTGTGATCTTTTTGTGAGCGGTGTCCTTTGGTGTTCTGTCTGAGGAACTTACCATGTAAATTCCTACATGGTATCAGAGCTATTTGAGGGTCGCGTCCATTGGTGATCCAAATCTGAAGCCGGTAGAACTGCATCCAACTGTCGTTTCCTAGATCTATTATTTCTGACTGCTTACGGGTCGAGAGGACTACTCTGTTGTGTTGGGAGCATCTGTTCCAGTGAGGAACCCATTTCGTTTCACGTGAAAAGGTTTCTGGTAGCCCTAGCTACGTCATTTTTAAGATTTGGAGGTATACAATGTTTATTTGTAGTTTATAGTTATTTTCTCTCTGTTTATTTTGGTTTCGGTTTATTTAGATTTTTTTATTACCGGATCTATACCTTTCACTTCTGTGTATGCTCTTTGCCCCGTGACTCTGTGCGATTTGGGAAAATCAAAAACAGAAAGGAAGGATTTTTCTCATGCGTATGCTCTTTTCCGCTGCGCCTTAGTGTGATCTCGGAAAATCAGAAACATTGAGGAAAATATTTAGTTTCTGGCTAAAGCTAACTTCGAGCCGTAAGGTTCATTTTTTTTGTATTTCCGTGTTGGGTTTTGTGTTTTCTATTTTGTAGGGAAAAAGAACTTTCTCAAAGCAAGCATGCAACCCAAAGCTTCCCCCCCCCTCTCTCTCTCTCTCAAACTTTTTGTATAGATCACTTGGTCCAAAGCTAATTTATGAGAGTAGAGGTCTTGAGTTCAAGTCTTCTTTTTGTGGGGGCGGATTTTTCATTTCCGCACATTCCCGCACTTCGTCGGCATCTTCATCAAATTTTCTTCAAAAAGCCATAACTTCTTCATCCGGAAGCCGTTTTCAGAACCGTTTTTTTTTAAACAGCGTAATTTTTCGAGATCTTTCCATTGCAAGACTTAGTTTCAGCATCTATAGCTTTAGTTTCTATTAAAATGGAAAGTCCATGCCAAGTTATTCTTGATAGCACCAACTACTTCCAATGGTGGTCCTACATTGTGGATTTACTTAGAAGTAAAGGTCTCTACAGAATAGCCTCAGGCCAAGAAACCAAACCGAAAGATGAAGATAAGGCAGCTAAATGGGAAAATAGGCAAGATCAAGCATGTGGGTTGATAGGGATGTCTATTTCTCCAGATCTTAGATTCCATATTGCAGAACTTGATACTCCTGATGAAGCATTGAAACATATTACTAAAGTTTTTGGAATAAAAAATGAACTTAGAGCCCATCAACTTGAAAATGAGTTGCTTACATTGGACCCCAATAATTTTTCTTGCATTGAAGGTTTTTTGTCCAAGTTCAAGACCCTTAGACTTCTCTTGGAAGGTGTTAAGGTTAAGAAAGAAGATAGTAACCTTATCTATTCCATTCTTACTAAGTTGGGACCAGCCTACTCTGTGTTTGTTTCCACCTTCCATTCTACAAGAGAAGCCTTCATTTCTCAAGGACAAGACTATAACTCCCCTTCCTTTGATTCTTTTTGTGATTCTTTAATAAGAGAACAAGAAAAACTCTTACACCTTGGTCTTCTTAATCTTGGAAACTCTTCTAAGAATGCGTTAGCCACCCAGCAACAACCAAATCCAAAGAATCCTAAGAAGTTGTATCCTAAAAGGAATGGTCCTAAACCAAACATGGGTCCTAAGCAATTTCAGCCTCAAAACGAAAAATCATTTCAACAAAATGATAAGACAAATAAAAACAAAGGGAAGAAGACTGATAGACATTGCAAATTTTGTAATAGAGATGGCCACTTAGAATCCAAATGCTTTAAGAAGATGGAAGCCTTGGAAGCAACAATGAAGAAGCATAACATCCATTTGGATCACTCTTCAACTTCAACTTCATCTTCAGGAATGGCACTTTCTACATGTGGTTTTCAAGCATCTCGGTCTAGCTATGCACTAAATGTATCTTCTTCTTCTCATTCTCATGAGTGGCTCATTGATTCAAGAGCTTCTTATCACATGGCCAAAAACAAAGCCATGTTTTCTTCTTTAAATGATTGTAACACCAAAAATATATATGTTGGTGATGATAGATCTCTTAGTGTTGTAGGGGTTGGAACTGTTCATCTAGACAATGGTCAGTTTAATGATGTATTATGTGTTCCAACCTTATCCTACAACCTTCTATCTGTATATCAGATAACTCATTCAGGTGAAGGTAAAATCGTGTAATTTTCAGCTCATGATGTTGTAATTAAGGACCTAAGAGATCCTAGACAGATTTTAGCTACTGGCATTGCTGATGATTCTACAAGGTTGTATAAGTTTCACAACTTTGGGTCATAAAATATTCCCTCAGTATTTGTTGCTCATAATGATGAAGTGAGCAAACTTTGGCATGAGCGATTTGGTCACTTAAACTATCGCTCTCTTCAGAATCTATGTAAAGAAAATGTGGTGACAGGTCTTCCAATGGTATCTTGCAGAGATGGTGTTTGTTCCGGATGTGTACTCGGGAAACATCATCAGGACAGTTTTGAAAAACGTGCCTCTTGGCACGCCTAAGCCCCTTTACATCTCGTGCATAGTGATTTATGTGGTCCACTTCCAGTTGTTTCACTCTTTGGATACAAGTATTTCTTAACTTTCATTGACGATTTCTCCAGACGCACTTGGGTATACTTCTTAAAACTCAAGAGTGAAGTATTTAACATGTTCTTGGCCTTTAAGGCCTTTGTTGAAAAACAATCTGGACATCAAATTCTTAAGCTAAGATCTGATAATGGCGGAGAATATGTTAACAACAACTTCATCAACTTTTGCACTAAGAATGGAATTCAAATGCAACATACTGTTCCATATACTCCACAACAAAATGGCGTAGCTGAAAGGAAAAATCACACCTTAAAGGAAATGGCTAATTGTATGCTTCAATCTAAAGGACTTAGTCTTAATTATTGGGTAGAAGCAATTAACTGTGCAAATTACATAATAAATTGCACTCCTACTAAGGTTTTAAAGAATATCACTCCAGAAGAAGCGTGGAGCTCAATTAAACCATATGTAAGTCACTTTCGTGTTTTTGGAAGTGAAGCATGGGCCCATATTCCAGATGAGAAACATAAAGCTTTAGAACCTAAGAGTGAAAAATGTATTTTTGTTGGATATTCTGAAGATGTCAAAGGATATAGACTTATTCCACTTAAGTCCAAAAAAGTTATCATTAGAAGAGATGTAAAGTTTGCTGAAAATATATCGGCCTACGAGCCTAGTTCGGCGGATGTGCCACCTCTCCCTATCTCTTCTACTTTGGAAAACATTTCTTCTTCAGATGATGAAAGCGAGGATGAAAATCATCCCCCATCTTCTCAGGATCCTCCTTTAGCTCCTCAGCTTCCAAAATGGGTCTGTGCTACTCGAGATGCAGCAAGTGATCTTGCTGGTGATCCTACAGATCAGCGACGTACACGTTCTCAGTTTGATAGAGCCTCTTCTTTACTGGCTCAAGATTCAGTGAATTATGATCCTGACACCTTTGCAGAAGCTTCAGGCCATCCATATTGGGAAGCAGCTATGAATGAAGAATATCATTCATTATTGGCAAATGATACATGGGATCTTGTTCCTCTACCAAAGGGACGAAAACTTGTTAGATGCAAATGGGTTTACAGAGCCAAGTATGGACCAGACGGGAAAGTTGATAAACATAAAACTCGTCTTGTTGCTAAGGGTTTTTCACAAGTTGAAGGCATTGACTATACTAAAACCTTCTCCCCTGTTGCCAAAATGAACTCTATCCGCCTTGTTCTTTCCCTTGCTACCTCTTTCAAATGGGAAGTCCATCAGATGGATGTTAAATCCGCCTTCTTGCATGGAGACTTGCATGAAGAAATCTATATGGAGCAACCTATTGGCTTTATACAAACAGACTCCAGTCTTGTATGTCGGCTTAAGAAATCCCTTTATGGTCTCAAGCAAGCTCCTCGAGCTTGGTATGCCAAAATGGATAACTTTCTTTTAGAAAATGGCTTTTCTAGGTGTCATTCTGACAATACTGTCTACACCAAGAAAGTGGGAAAATCTCTTATCATTCTTGTTCTTTATGTTGATGATCTTATCCTGACTGGTAGTGATCCCAACCTTATAAACCATGTGAAGACTAGCCTTAAAAGGAAGTTTGAAATGACAGACTTAGGACACTTACATTATTTTCTTGGTCTTCAAGTCTTGCAATCCAAGGAAGGTATTTCCCTTTCCCAGTCCAAGTATGCCTGTAATATTCTACGCCATTTTCACATGGAAGACTGTAAGCCAGCCCCTTCTCCCTTTCAGTTTGGAGTCAAACTTTCAGTCACTTGTACTTCTCTTGAAGTTGATGCTACCTTATACCGTCAACTTGTAGGAAAACTTTTGTATCTAACCCATACTTGTCTTGACCTTTCCTTTGTTGTTGGCCTTGTTGCTCGGTTTATGCAAAACCCACGTGAAAGTCATTGGAAAGAAGCTAAAAGAATACTTCATTATGTTCGAGGTGCAGTTCAGTTTGGGATTCATTACAGTGCCGAAGCATCTCCTCTATTGGTTGGTTTCACTGATTATGATTGGGCTGGTGACCCTGATGATCGGAAGTCTACTACAGGTTATGTGTTCACTCTTGGTTCACGACCTATTACATGGGATTGCAAGAAACAAGGTGCCATTTCTCTTTCTTCAGCAGAAGCAGAGTATTGTGGTGCTGTAGAAGCTAGTAAGGAAGCCTTGTGGCTTCGTCAGATCCTGTCAGAGTTTGGCTTTCAGCAGCAACATCCGACTACACTTTGGTGTGATAATCATAGTGCCATTCAACTATGCAAAGATCCAGTCCAACATCAGCGCAGCAAACACATTGAACTGCACATGCACTTCACCAGAAAGCTCATTCACGACCATGTTCTTGAAGTGCAATACTGTTCAACAGATGATCAAGTTGCAGACATCTTTACAAAGGCTCTCACAGAGGCGAAGTTCACTAAACTTCGATTTATGGTTGGAGTTCAGGAAGTTGTCTCTAAGGGGGGATAGGCTCTAATGCCTCCTTCCTTCTCCTATTGCATCATATTTGTAAATCCTTCAATCCTATCCCAAGTTGTTCTTAAGGGGGGATGTTAGGATATTCCGACACATAGGAAATAGTTAAGTATAACTTGGTCTAGTATAGAGTTAGGTAAAGTGTGTTTCTTTACTATGTACATTTTGTGACTTACAATCCGATGGTCACGATATGTAGTGATCCGACGGTTCATTCTCTCCTCGGTATTACCGACACTTGATCTGTGCCTTAACACCCGATTGGTCCATGATCTCTATTTAAAGAGCATGGAGGGTCATTTGTAGGTTAACCGTCCATGAGAGAAGCTTATGTAATTTTTCATTCTTCTATTAATAAATTGCCTGAAGTGGCCTCGTTGGCTCAGGCCATGGACTGTTTCCCTCTTTGAGGGTTTTAACCACGTCAAAAGTACTGGTGTATTGATCTATGATCTATTTGTGGGTGGTGTCCTTTGGTGTTCTGTCTGAGGAACTTACCCTGTAAATTCCTACAGCAATGAGTACCAATAACAAGCATAATGGTGGCCGGGGTGCAGGCGTTAAAGCTAAACGCTCAAAACCTGAAACAATCTCCTCTAATTTTGGTGGAATCCTTTCTACTTTCTCGGGCGGAGTATCAGTTATCTATTACTAGATTGACTGTTTTATAAATTTTCCCCTTTGCAGCCGCTATAATCAAATCCTTTACATCAATAGCCCAAACCTTCATTATCGGGCACAATTTCATAACAGAGGGGCACTATACACTATCGACATTGTCTTTACAATAGAAATGGAAGAATACACATAAAATCACTATCGGCGCTGTTTAAAATGGAACACATGTGAAAGTGCATAAAATACACTATCGACACATCACTTCCCAGCAGTCACAACAGACCGGGCTTAACACCTCTGCAGAATTTTCCCCGATGCGATAATATACAGCGATGCGATATAGTTCCGTGATCTAACAGTTGCGGTTAATCGCAATACGATGATCAACTATACATCCTATCAATAAAGTTGCTTGGAGGTTCCCCATCGTAGATCTAACCCCTAACTAATCCAACGACCAAAAGTGATTTCGGGTGCACAAACTGCACGACCCTTAACCAAATTTCGGACTCAATGGTAATTATAAATCGCCAATATAATAAAGTTTGGGTCCGACCTCTTGCTTAACACTCGTTCACTTTTTCAACCTGAAATCCACCAGATGAAAAGGCCGAGAGATCTACGGCTTGCAGGATTCAACTAGCACGCAGGCTAGTCAATGAAATCAACAGTGTAGGATGACTGTGGTATGTCACTTGATTTAAGAATTTAATTCTTTCAACCATCTGCAGTTATAAATATAGTGACAAAGACATAAACAATCACACTGAAAATAATTTACCAAACCAAACATGAATTTAAAGTACCTTTAACAATTCGATCTGAACCAAGATTCGATGAAAAACAGAGGATTACAGAGAAACGCACACCTCCGGGATTGACCAATTTACAATGGAAATATGCAGAGCTTAAGTTTCTGCAATTTTTATTCATATAAGGCCAGACAAGCCAAATCAATTCCAATCAGTCCAAAAATCCAATTAGTCCAAATCTGTTTTACATCCTTCGAAACTTACATAAATACAACTTCACTCTAACTATAAGATCCTTAAACAATGGATCAAATTTGTCTATTTTAAACTAAAATCAAATCTGAGAAATATTCTCCTCTAGACTCTCAACTAAATCAAACTAGTCTAATTAATTACAAAATCATTCAATCGCTACTTTCTAGCTCACAATCCTATCTAGAAAGCTGTAAATTGATGGCTAAAGGATCCCACTCCTTGGCTTGTAGATTTTTTTGTATTTTTGGAATAAGTTTGAAGCTTTTTTCCTCCAAGCCTCATGCTCCTGCATCACATAACAAGCTCCATAATCTTCATTAAAAATATATAGCATAACAAGCTTGAAACCACGTTACTGATTATGACAGAGGGATGTGTGGGTGATTTTGATACGGACTTCCATAGCCTGTGGTGAATCTACTTGAATTTATTCAATAACCAGTGGCTGCTTAGCTTCCCATGCTACTGTAGCTGCTTATCAGGTCACAATGCATCTCTTAATGTTGCTAATTCTGAGCTGAAAACTCTACGAATAAAATCTAACTACATAATTTATGCATATGCAAAACTATACCTAGGAAAGTGATAACTTCGCCACGAGTACTTTTCTGAGGCAAGAGACAATCTTCACCATTACAACTTGTATCTAGTTTTTGAATCCACTGGCCTAGATGGCTAAGACTTTCTTCAGGCATAAGAGCATTGGAAGTAGACTCCCACAATGCAAATTCATTTCCAAGTCTAGGTGATGCCACAACGATGCCCAATTTTTACCAAAAGAAAATCCCATGAAAAGCCTCCAAAACCATAACAGAATAGTCTCTATTAGATACTCTGACGAGGAGAAAGAGGTCTGGTGTGACTCTTATTCGTTTTTGACATTTCTTTGAAACAAGAACAAGCCTGTGGTTGATGCCAGGTAACTAAAGGGAGCAGGAATTTTCTTTGCATCTTCTTGATAAATTTCATGAAGGGAATGGATAGAGGGGTGCTATGCCATTTTTCTGAGTGGGTGGAGTATGCCCAACAATCCCAATTGTTGTCCACATCCCCTGTGATCAACCATGGAATTTTGTTGCATTCCTCGTGGAGGGTGCCCAGTTTCCAGATTTATTCTGCTGGTACACATGTCAACATCTCTTCAATCAAATAGTCTGCAAACTCAAAAACCTATGAGAGAGCCTCCACCATTTTCAAAATTCAAAAGTTAAGGTGTATGAGATAAATGTGCCTGAAATTTTATATTAAAGACATTTAGTTGCTGCGTTGTTCTTGGACTCTACAAAATGTTCAATTTTTACTGAGTCCTTGAGATTATGATGGATAAGAAAAGTGTCGGGCAGGCATAAATGGAAGGATAAGTCTTAACCAGATACAAAGATTCAAATATAATATAGTATTATATGAATTTTAGTTTTTGAGTTTTATTTTTTTAAGAGGCCTTTGGGATTCGCAAAGACTATTCAAGTTCATTTATCACTTTTCATATTCCTTGTAGATGAATAATGTAAATTTTCCATAATGTTTAAATATCAGGTTTCAAACCTTTTTTCTTTTAAGGTGTGTGAGAGTGAAAAAACAGAGCTGAAACATGTAAGTAGATAGTATCCAATAGTTAAATATACTCTAGGAATAAGTATAAGTATATGACATATCAGAGTATTTAAAGCCGATGTCACAATAATATTTTAAACATAATTCAAGTCTAAATCTTGAACTAAATATAATAATTGTGCTACAAATTTCACCCTACAGCTAGAAACAGAGCACGAGGAATTAGAGGTTAACTCTGACCTATTGAAGGAATCAGAGTGGCACAGCGAAAGCGAGGATTAAAGACCTATAATTGATCAGACTGCCTATAAATCTAAAGTATCAGAGAAATATTTAAAGAGCCATGAGAGAGGATTTATTAAAATTCCAACAAATTATTTCTAGTAGTCATTACAGGTACCAGAATTCTAGCAAGGATAGAGACTTATCTTAGAAGTAAAGGCTTGGAGAGAGCTATCAAGGGTTGAAAAGAGCCCTCATTTGACATCATATACTTAGGGTTTGAAATCAATGAATAATGAATGGGTGCTAAACCAATCACCATACATACGTTAAAAGTGCTCAGTGAGGCAGAATTGTTTACATTGATACAATTATCTAAAAATAAAATAGATCGCCCCAAAATTGCATTGTTGAAACACTTTCATTAGATATTTTTATCACATAAACCCTCATTGTTTGTCCTAAAGTCCTAAATATCAATAAAATATTTCATTTAACTAAGAGGGAGACCACTATCACCTAACCCTCTCTCCTTTACACTTTAAGCTACCTCTCTCCTGCTCAAGGGAGGCTTCCCTGGGATAAAATTGTTGAGATTTTAGGCAATGAGAGGGAAAGTGATATGAAGAGTAAATTCCAACCAAAGATTTTTCAAAGAATTAAGAAAATAAAATAGGTGGAAGAATCAAAAGCTAATGTCTTTCTCTTGGGTAGTGAAGTTTGCTACAATACCTTCCCTAGACAGTGCTAATGACAATGGCTCATGCAAAGAGATCCCATAGATCTCCCAACACAGCCACCAATAGGAGATTGATTATATGCAATAGCTTCCCTTGAGATAGAGGAGGATGAAGGTGAGTCATAAAGAGAGCCCGGTATATTCCTCTGCGGAAAAATAGACCTAATTAGGGGAAAAATCCTAGACCCAGACGATGGTAGAGCAGGATGATGCAAATGCTGCTGAAAATGATGATTGTGACTAGAGCTGAAGCTCAAACAAACTTCTATGGGAAAATCAAAAGAAACTCATTGTGATGTTCCTCCAGCCTAGGGTTCATAATGTTGGTTTTCAACAAAATGGCTACTACTCTCTCTCTCTAGGTGAGCATATTTCTCTTGGATGTTGAGTGTTGTTGTTTCAACTATTGGGACAATGTTATCTCCTTGGACCTATGTTGTGTAAATTATCTGGCAACTGTGATTTTCTCTTGCTTATCTTTACATTCTCCCATTGCTGGTGTCTGTAGCAAAACCCAAGTTGGTGTGCCACTACCATCCCACAAAAGCCAATAAAATTAGCATATATAAATCATATATACTAAACTATTTAGTAGCAAGGCAGAGAAACAAATGGAATACATAGAGCCATACATGTCAAAGCAAAGATGTCCATTGTTTCCCAGGTCCCATACTCTTTCAACTTTATATGGACGATTTAGAAGATCTCATTTCAAGGTGATACAGGTGGTTTCCTTCTCTATGGGATTTCCAACTGGGATGTAAGATCACCTCACTTCTCTAGGTGCAATTATGGTTGAAGTTTCCATCCACAATTTATTAAAGGAATATCTTATACATCTCTCAAGGTAGTTGTAGGTTACACTTTAAATATTTCACCTTTTTAATGAACTTTTCATGGAAGTATGAGAGATTATAGAATAGGAGTTTCATGTGATGAGTTTATACACATCTTAAGTTTCTGGGCATATTTTATTTCTGTGTATCATAGAATAATAGGTTGTCGCACAAAAACCTTGTCCTCCTAGCTATAGCAAGGAGCTTCCACAGTTTGTGGGGAACTCTTTTTCTACTGCCCCACATGTCCTAGAATTTATGAAGCATATATGAGAATTGATGGAAAGACATGAAGATTCCATGATAAGGTTATTTGTGCTTTCTTTAGGACAAGGGCATGGTGGCTATCTGAAGCATTATTGTAGCCCAAACATCATACATTCTCTCAAATCTCTAGTTGAAATCTTCCTCAAGCATTGCCACCCAAGGTTCAGAAATTTGATGGTACATATCAAGAGTTGTTGACAACCATACAAGAGGAAGGCCTCCTTGGTATTTTTGAAGGAAATGATAACATTTTTGGGGATGAAAGTGGAGCATCTATGGAAGAGGGATTATGCTCAAAATTTGAATATGAAAACACTAGATATTTGTAACACGAACAACCTTGTGGTAGCAATGATAGGAAGGAGGGCCATTTTAGCATCTAAAGTGATTTCTTAACACATAAATGAGTACCAACATGAAAAATGTGATGGCATTATTACACCACCTTCAAATGATACATGTGTCACTCTTTCTAGTGAGGATTGGCATCAGGTTGGTGATGTTTTTTTTGGCTGCCCCATAGGAAACAATGTTGCAGATACAGAAGAAGAAAGTAGTAGCAGTTTTGAGATGAATTTGGTGTGGGATTTATGCTCACAAATAAAAACAAGAACACTCCCTTCTCTTATGGCTTATGTACATGATAATCATAATAATGAAAACATAAGCCTAGACACTCATAATGATCCTCTCATCAGTATGGATCAATCATCAGACCATATATTTTGGGTTGGGTAGAGGCAAGTCCTATACACTACTTGCATGGACCATCGATGTTTGGTGATCACGAAGAAGAGGGGAAGTTTGATTCTGAGCCACTTCTAAGCCCTTCACAAGCATCCGTCATGAGGGTTTTGAGACTGTGTCATGTTATAAAAGTGTTGGAATAACCTCCCTAGACTTGTCACAAGAATTGAGGATAGAATATCCCTCCGAGGATGAGAGACTTTGCTCCAAATATGACAACAATAAGGATTTTGCACCAAACATTGGCATTTCTGATAATGAGTATCAACATTACACAAGTTATGAAATCCTCAATGATGAATTTTTTGCTCTATAGGAACACAAGTATTTCTGTTTTGTACACCAATTTCCCCAAGTCTTGAACAATGAAAAGCAAAAAATCAACAGAGTCCTCTTATCTCTAAAATCAATACTGCAAACCTTCTTTATTAGAGCAAAGGCGTAAGGACCATATTTGTGAAGAGTCAAAGGAATTATCTAGCAACATAATAGAAGCCACACCTCTTCACATTGGAGCAAAAAACAAAAAGGTGCCCCCTAGGTCTGAATCTTCCAAATCACCGAATTTATGAACATCTACATAGACTTTGGTATGTACATTACTGATCAATGAAATTATTAAGAATGGATTGTTCTAGTTTTGCAAGGCACTTAAGGCCCTCCTATTGGAAACTATATCAATCCTATAAAGGAGTAAAACCCTTTGTCTATAGTTCAAAATTTGTGTATGGTTCTGTGCATAAGCCCTAGAAGGATAATCTCCAAAAAATCCAGTCCTATGCATTAGTTGAAGGTCTATGTTGGGCATCGGTCCTATTTTGAGACCATTGTCAAAGGTTACCAAATTTTTGAAGTTCAAGCTACATGAAGAAAGTTTTGAGAATGTTTTGCAAAGTCAAAATCAAAATTGAAGAAGCTAAAATTATGAAGTCTCAAGTTATCAATTTTTTCTTAAATGAAGTTGAAATTGTCAGCATGTTTGTGAAGGAGTCAAAAGAATTATTTAAGGATGTATCTATATATTATAGAGATTCGCTGACTCCTCTGAATCAACTGCTAATACCGATTGTTGCACTCCACAAGCCGACTCCTTTAAATCAACTGCTAATATTACCTTTTGCACTCCACAAGCCAAATCCTCTAAATCAACTGCTAATACTGCTTTTTTCACTCCACAAGCCAACTCCTCACCCCTTCTTCTATTTGTATTTTGTGTTCGTAGAACCCGTCATTTTTTAAATCCTTGATCCTGAAGGTTATCGTAGCTGGACAGAAGGTGGACATAACACATTAATTTTAGGTTATGGACTCCCTCCAGAATGGGAACGAGAGAGTAGCTAGGTGGGTGAGAATAAGGTAGCTTGCTTGCATAAGAAAGAAAACATGCTCAGAGATTCAAATGAAAGCAGTAGGTCTCACTCAAGCTGGAAAGGTAGAAATGCGGTCAAGTAGAACTAAACTCGATGAATCTCACTACCCACCAGTATGGCAACACATCTCCTTCTGTATCTCTTTCTGTAACTGAGTATCCATTTCATTGTTCATCCCCACCTCATCTTGATTTTCTGGATTGATTGACAGTGACAAAAGCCTGCCTTGCCTTCCTTTCTTAGTAGTATCCTTCCATCTAAGCGCTCTTGCCTACTTACCGGGTATTTGTTGGTAGGTCTCGCTCATGTACTCACTGCAGTTGGAGAAGCCCGCTACTATGACGCAGTTGATGTGTTCGTTATAAAGAAGTAGGGTAGTTGGACACGGGTTCGAACAAGCAAGAGGTAGGGCGAGGATTTGAGGAGTGGTCTTGTCTGGTTCAAACTTAGAAACACAACTCCTCTTAGGGTTCAAAAGCAGAAAGGCTTAGGATTGCAGAGTGGTTGTAGAGAGGCTCGACTCCACCTCAACTCCAAAATGAATCATTTCCAACTATTTCCCTCCGCTCGAGTGCGTGTAGCCCGATATTTTTCCTAGGGTTGCAGAGTGGTTCGACTCCACCTCGATTCAAAAATGAATCATTTCCAACTCTTTCCCTTCGCCCTTGCGTGTAGCCGAGTGTGAGCTGAGTGCGTGTAGCCCAATATTTTTCCTAGGGTTGTAGAGCGGTTAGACTTCACCTTGACTCCAAAATGAATCATTTCCAACTCTTTCCCTCCACCCTTGCGATGTAGCTCAATATTATTCCCTCCACCCGTGCATGTAGCCCAATATTTTTCCCTCTGCTTCGCCAAAAAATTGTATAAAAAATACCTTAGGATATATATATTGTTGTATGGTATATTAAAACCCTTTAGGCCCTCATTATAACCCCAATATATCATTTTGTGAATTTTCCATTTTAATGCCCCAATATGAACGCACGTGATATAATATTGGTTTGTCAGTGAGGCCCCTGTGCCTTTAATCTATCTAAAGTTATGCCAAGTCATGATGGGTTTCTGCATATAAGCTAGATAGTAGAATTGTCTTTTGATTGTAGAAATGAAATCAATACAATAAATTGAGATATTACGATGTTTTTTTATCTCCTCTTGTGTCTTTGATTCCCACCATACTAGTGCTTCACCCTCCATTCTCAAGCACGATAACTAAATCTTTATGTCATCCTCTTGAAGGTTTTGAATTCTGCAATAGACCTCCAACTGACAAATCCAATTATCAAGTTTCTCTGCATTCACTTCACCATTATACATGGGCATCTCAAATTTAACATCAAGTTTTAAAAAAGGCAATTTACCAGTTCCTTTTGAGGTATGATGACGATTGTGAGTAAGGGTTGTGTTAGTGGAAGAGGGTGAAGATGCTTGTGAAGAATAAGATGAAGAAGATGGTGGAGAGGGTGGAGGTTTGTCTCCATTTCCATTACCTCCTCCTAAAGAACCTTCTCCTTTTGGAGGCTTGGAACTTTCACCTTGTAGCCTAGTATTCCTCTCTTCATAGAAGACCTTCACCATCTTTGTCATATCGAAGAAAGCCTTCCTGAAGACCTTCTCATCTTTTGTCATGTTTGTAGGTTATCCTTCATGAGAAATTCTCTCTGAAGTCTCAACTGCAACTTGAGGATGAACTGGTGTTGGGGATTGTGGCAACCTTTCCCTCCTTCCGCTTGACCCAACTTCAGGGCTTCAAATGAGCTTCCCTTCTTCTCTTTTGAGTTTTAACTTTGTAAGAATGATATAAAATTGCAAAATGCTAAATCCTTCTTTCACAAAGAAAACCTAGTGCTCTGATACCAAAATGATCTGATTTAACATATTATATTGTTTTGCTAAGATCCTCCTCAGATTAGAAAAAAATGCTTTCATTGTGCTTAAAGATTCATGAGTTTTGCAAGTATAAAATGAGTTTTTATGTTAATTTTATGAGGAATTTTAACATAAATAAGAGACTCAACAATAACATAAACATGTACAGAACATCACCAAAAACACATCACAACAAGAACATTATAAAGGAGTTCACCCCTCCTAGGCTACGTCTCTTTGGTTCAGCTTCCACTGGCTTGAGCCTCTATATTATTCTCAAAAGTGTAAAAATATGCGTTTACAATGCTCAAATGCTTCTAAAACCTACTCCAATGAGTCCAGAATGTCCAAAAATGGCTATCTAGCCTCTTTTTGCACCAAAGTTGGTCGAAAACTGGAGAAGTTATGACCTCTCCTAGTTTCTACACTATTCTCTCTACAATTTATACAAAATCTGACATCATCCTACAAATTTGCCCCATTTTCCACTAATGGAGCAACAAATTCCTTGGATTTCCGGTGGAGTTGTAGGACTGTTAATTTTTTTCCGAGGCATTAGAACCAATTTTGGGTCATATGAGGGCCATGTGCCCAAGGCCTAGCCCCCCATGCTAGCCCCCTCCCTCCGACGATCACAATAAATGCTAATAGTTATGAAGAAGCATTCACATGTGCAGTGGTGGTTGCGGTCATGTTAATGGTCTACAACTGTGGTTATGTGTTCACATGGGGGCTGGTTAAGTCTGCCCATGCCTCCTACCATTGTGGCGTTCAACTTTAAATCGAACCTCAAACTGTTAAGGTTAAGAAACAACATGCATGTTCAATGGTAAGTCATTGTGTTTGTGAGTGGGATGTCATGAGGTCGAGCCGGAACTTTGCCCTGTCCACCATAAAATTTTAATAGGTCATTAGGAGGACACGTGGCAGCCTTCGGCTTAGCCACATGTCACCACCTCATTGGCCCAAATGAAAACACGGGGATGAATAAGATGAAGCCAAATCAACATCATATTCTGAGAATATTTTGGGGATATTCCAAGAATATTCCCCTTGCCACCTAGGTGGTATGGATGCCCAGTCAACATCCCTATCAACCACCTACAAAATTTTTCCCTATTTGACAAAGTGAACAAATCTCATTTCTGGGAGCATATGGTGTCCGTTTCATGCGAAACGAGTTGCGCCAGATTCAGGATGATGAGAACTATGTGGTTATTCAGGTTCCACATCATCCTGATGACTCTGTTTTTTGTGCATAATTTTGAGCACCTGATCAATGGGGTAATTTTCCTTGTTCGAGTTGTGGTTGATATTTTGGAAATCTATGCACAGGTGGATTTCCTTGGACTTCTTCCTTACCAAGACCAAATTTGACACCCACATTGAGTGTCACACTCTGTATATGATCTGGGCATCCAACAATTTTCCCAACTCTTTCTGAATAAGAGGCTCAAGCATTGGATATACTTTCCTTAACTTCTGTTGGAATGGCTTGGCCCCTTCCTTTATCGATATCACATGATGGATGATTCACGTGTCATATGTATTAAGCTCATCGTATGTCCATGCGAAGACATCTCGGTACTACCTGAATAATCAGATAAAGGCTTGCCAATCTTGTGGCATACAAAAAGTACCGACATTGACATACATTGGATATTTTTTATGTTCCCAAGTTAATATTCCTATGAAAAAGTGTGGAACTATGGGTCTTAGCATTGATAGGTCCTCAAAAATGATTATGCAGGTCATACAATTTTTCGAATGATACCAAACCCTTGGGGACGAGGTTTCCTTTGCTTTCACTAGTTGTATCTTGCAATGACTTTTCGTGCTCCTCCTCATCGATCATTACGTAATTGAATACATTAGTGTTCACCATGAAGCCTAGTATTTGTTTGTCATCATCAAAAACAAGTAAATTAGTGATAGTTTCTTGGTCGGAAGGATTATAAATAATTCCAATAGAAAACTCGCCCCTCAATGGTGACAACCTGGCAGCAACATTTTCTAATGCATCTGCAACTGCGTTACACATTCTTGGAACATAAATAATATTGAAGGCTTGGAAATGTGAAATAAGATGTCATACCTCTTGTTGATAACTTCTAAGATGAGGTGACACACAATGTATCGTATTACGTAACTGTCACACCACAATTTCTGAGTCACCTACTGCTTTCAGGATGGCAACATTGAGGTCAATGGATTTTTGTAAGCCCAAGATAAGTGCTTCGTACTCTACAATTTTGTTCGTCCACTCAAATTCCAAGTATCTATAGATCAAATGATTTCTCTACAATGGGTCTATTAAAACAAAACCAACTCTAGAGCCCTCCTGCATTTTGGAACCATCGAATTACAAAGTCCAAAAATCATATGTACAGGGACTAGGGACTACACTAGCACTACTATAACTACTGCTAAATATACATAGTTCATTATCACCTGTTGGACTAGGAAGGAGCTCCAACTGTGTATCTGGTGGAACTAGGGAAGGTTGCCCAAGATAACACCCCAGTTGAGTTTCAAGGAAGCAATTTTTGAAACGTAATTCTGTGAACTCAATCAGTTCATTAAGTTTGTCCAAGGTAGTGACAATGTGTTTCATATATCTTTCTGATTCCACCTGGATCTAATTATTTCTTCCCTTATATAGAAGCCATAGGTTTGACCAGTTTGTAACAGAGTACCCTTGTATCTTGTTGGATCAGTCTCTGCTCAACAACACTCTATATGCTTTTGGAATGTCAACAATCACTATGTTGATACATTGGTGGAATCGTCCGTCGGATGATAAGCATATGATGACATCTCTGAGTTCACCAATTTCCTGGACATGAGTCCAATCCAGCTAAAAAATCTGTACATTTTTCTTATCCAATTTGGCATTAATTTTCTTGGCAACAGATAGTGGCATTATGTTCACTAATGCACCAGAATCAACCAAGCAATTGTGTACATTGAAATTAAAGATTTTAAAGGTTAAAAACAAATGTTGGCAGTGTTAGCTCTACTACAGATTTAGTGTTTAAGGGTTAAAAGAAGGTTTGGTAGTGCTGGTCATGCTTTCAAGAGGTTCTCAGCAGTGGATTTCTTCTTCCCTTTCATCCTCCTTATTCTCCTTCATTACCCCTTAATCTCTTCAGAAAACCCATTTAAGCCCCTTTAAACCCTTTTCCCAAAGTGCCCACGAATTTTATTTTAAACATTACAAAAGCCCTGCATTAATCTATTTCTCACGGCATTTAGACGTTTTTGTTTTATTTCTATTAAAATCCATATAAAAACTTATTATTCATTTACCCCGGCATTATAGTTTTAACCCTTATAACACCGCGCATATAATATAATCCATAGCCCGGGCCCACCCGTACCTGTCACATCAGCCACCAAACATGAGCATTAATCCGTGACCATCCGATGATCCATCGCTTGATCCAACGCCATACGCAAACCTTGCTCCCATGAACCGCTTGTCCGTTAGGAAGCGGGGAAAGCGGTTTCCCCACTGTCCTATCAGCCACGCATTGTCATATAACTGGATCACTCCCGCTTGTACATAAACCATCCTCTGCCCAAAGGCAGTGCGGGGAAACCACTTCTTGCCACTGTACCCAACTCCCCACCCATTAACCGGTTGTCAACTCCGTCTCCCGTCAGCTGTTGGATCATTCCCGCTGTGATCCAACGGCCATCGTTCATCTGTTCACATGCCTCCCGATAGCCTTCGCAAATCAAATCTCCACTGTTAGTTCGCTCGATCCAACGGTCCAAACTCTTTCATCCGCATATGAATTCTGATCGCCTGTATAGGCCGATCTTGGCCATTCGTCTGAACCATCTAACGACCATCATTCATTCTCTGCCCTACGTCCATTTTCAAGGTGTTTTTCAGTGTTTTTGGCTCGACTCATTCACGCAAAGAACGGAGTGATAATCCAACCATCTGAACATTAGTTCCTCAACTACCTACATTCAAAGACACTACGGTCAAGGACAAGAAGGACGGCTTCAAGCAGATCAAGATATAAATCAATCATGGAGAAATACATCCCATATGCTCAGAAAGGACATCAAAGTACCAGTAAATGTCATTCTGTCCATTAAAAAATTCAGATTGTAGCTGAAGACCCATATCTAACTATAAATGTGGTTGGTGGTGAGTTAAGACACCCCCACACATAGCCTAGCACAGCCATTGTGTGAGCGAATTCTATATATATTGAAAAACAAAATGTAATGAGGTTGATGAGTGTTATTTTGCTGTAAGGTTCAACTTCTGGAGATTGTAACTGTTGTGATACCTGCAGCGTCTGGTCTTCATTTTCAACTAATGCAAGCTTCTTTTGCTGTTAATTGCTCACTGTCCACTTCTTCTTCTTATTCCAGGTTGTGCCTGTCTTGCATTTATTCATGTGCTGTTAATGTTAGCATTAGAGGGGCTATCATCCCACCTCTTTGTTAGGATTTGGAATGTATCATTGAATTTGTATGTAGGTTTTTGTTCTTTTAGTGTCAGAGAGCTGTCATCCTATCTGTGTATTAGAAAACAGATTTACAGACCTTTTAACTGGTTGCAACTGGCTATCACAGGATCCTGTGCATCTGCTGGTGTGGTCAGCCTTCTCCATTATCACCTTATCCTCAAACTGTGAGTAATTGGTGATCTAAAGCCTTGTAGTCTGGGGGTGTTCACCCATGTCTGGGTTCAAGCATAGTAGAAGTGGTTATCTGGCTTGAATATGTAGCATTTCTTTCATTCATCCACCATTTTCCAACATTTTTGTTGAGTTTGTAATGTTCCTAAGCATCTCTGATATACAACCTAGGAGAGTTTCTTGGGGTGATAACATTAATTGGCGCCATTGCCGGGGAGATGAGAATTGAAGCTCAGCTTCCCTGGGAGAACGACACAGCTTCAAGCTTTGATGACAGACAAGGTTTGAACACAGTTTCAGGTTGTAATCATCTGTCTGGCGACTCCATTGGAGGAAGACCATCATTTGGCGACTCCACATCAAAGTTCTAGCTCAGTTTGTGAGACATACTCGAAGAAATCCTCAGAGATTACCAGCTAAACCAGTGCCTAAACCTGAGAGGACTGTTAAATCGAAGAAATCTTCATAGAAAGGGGCATCAGGATTAGGTAAACCTAAGAAGTCTAATTCATCTCTGAAAGATAAAGTTATTGCTGAAGATTTACAGTTTGAAGATTTAGAAATCAACACTATTAATAAAGAAAAACCTGCAGATATTAGTTCAACCCCTTGTACAGTTAGTTCTCCTCTAAATCTCAGTGCAAAGAAAGCATCCAATTCAGTCCAAAGCATCCCTTTATCTCTACCATCCATCACATTTCTCCCTGCCATTCAATCTGCTAGTATTCTTCCAAATATTCCAAATATGGTAGGACAACAAGCACCTACGAGGATTAAAAGAATTGTTGCTGCTAGATATGGACCATTAGTGTTGCCTGTCCCTTTAAATCCTATGCCTATGGGAGAATATCAAAAATACATGCCTAAATTCACTGGAACAGAGGGAGTAACAATAGAAGAACACTTGGATGCTTTTTACAGTTATGCTGATAATTTAGATATAAGTGAAAATGATGTGTGGATGAGAGTTTTTGTCCAGAGCCTTGATGGAGAGGCTAGGAAGTGGTTTATAGAATTACCCCAGAGATCTATAATAGATATTGAAGCATTAGATGATGCATTTTTGAAACAATGGGGAGATAAAAAAGACTTGATGTATTATCATACTAAGTTTGGTAATCTAAAGAGGGAAAGTGGGGAGTCAATACCTGACTTTAATAAAAGGTTCAATCGAATGTATAGTAAGATACCAGTTGAGGTAAAGCCTACTCCTACATCTGCCAAACTTACTTATTCCAGTGCTTTTGACTCTGATTTCTGCCTGTTATTGAGAGAAAGGAGATGTGCTACACTGGAAGACATGCAGGATGCAGCCCTAGAAGTAGAATATAATATCATGGCTGTAGAGAAACCAAAAAGTCAAGCTGGCAGGAGAAGGCAGAGAAATCAGGCTTCTACTTCTTTTGCATCATCTTCAGAACCTAAATTAGATAAAATGACCAAGATGATAGAGTCATTGGCTGCTGAAATTTCTAAGCTGAAAGTTGAACAGAATTAAGGGAAAACAAGGCAGCAAAACACATTTTCTCTAAGAAATCCAAATCCATTCAGAAGAGAAAATGAACAGTTACAAATAATGCAAAGGGGTGAAGAATCAAAAGAAGATCAAAAAGTTAAGGCTCCTTTCCGAAATTTAGTCATGGAGGAAGAACAATTTGAAGAAGATGAGGATGAAATTCACTGCATGGAAGATAAAGGCAGTGATGCATTTTTGACATTGGCTGAGTATGAAGAATCATTGTTGCAAGAAAAAAACAGTCAGGAGTGGGACAGAGGAGCTATTCTATAGATCGGTGAGTAGCAGAGATATAACTTGAGATCCAATGCAAAGAATGTCAAAGAAAATTATGCCCAAAGAGCTACCGTTCAAACAGAATCACAGAATGTCAAACAAAGAAGACCAGCAACTGATCCAGTCATCCTCAAAGCTCCAGTTCAAGAGGTAAAAAGTTCTGATAAGTCATCTTCTTCTTTTTGCCTTGTGTCAGAAGTTCAGGAATTGAAAATATCTGTCCCTCTGGTTGAGTTGATGAAGAGTGAAGTGTTTAGAAAACCCATCATTGAAGCCCTTGAGCTAGAAATCAAACAAACCTCCACTGACTCTGTTAATTTGCAAGATGATAAACCTGCCATTGTGCTCAGCCCTATGATTGAACCTACTGATAATAATTCTCCATATTTTTATGTCTCCTTGACCATTCATGAAAAAATCCTCCACAACTGCCTGCTAGACACAGGGGCTAGCCACAATTTAATTCCTAAAGCTGTCATGAAAGAGTTAGGCCTTGATATCAATAGAACCTATCATGACTTATCTTATTTCGATTCAAGGAAGGTGAAATGTCTTGGATTGATTAAGGATCTAGCCATTACCTTAACTTAGCTACCCATGAAGAGTATGATAATGGATATTGTGGTAGCAAGTGTCCCTCCTAAGTTTGGCATGCTGTTGTCCAGAGGGTGGATTAAGACACTAGGTGGGACATTACAAAATGATCTATCTTATGCAACTGTCCCAGTTTTTGGATGAGAAAGCAAGAGGTTATACAGAGAAACACATTTGGCATACATAATCAGTGATGAGAAGAATCCTACAAATCATCCTATATATGCAGTGGACACTGATTTTGGAGCATGTATTCTCCAAATAGAAGAATCTCAGAAGGCTGAAATGAAGATCAAGAAACCAACAGCTCAGGCTAATAAAGAGCAAGGAAGTGAGGTTTGGGAATTGTTTTTTGATGGAACATGTTCCAAGGAAACTGCAGGAGCAGGGGTGGTGCTAGTATCTCCAAAACAAGAAAGCATTCAGCTATCTTTTAAGTTGGTTTTTCAAGTCACAAACAACATAGTAGAATATGAAGCTCTGCTATTGGGCCTTAATGCAGCAAAAGACAGAGGAATCAAGAAGCTGAAGATATTTAGAGATGCCGATTTGATAATTCAGCAAATAAATAAAACATTTTAGGCAAAGCACCCAAGGCTAAAAGCGTATAGAGATGAGGTATGGAGAGTCAGAGATTCTTTTGATTTTTTCTGTATTTCATACATTCCTAGAAACCAAAATCAGCTTGTTGATTGCGTTGCTATTTCTGCTAGTCTATTCATACCTCCCATGCCTCCCAGACTAGTCTATGAAGTCCAAATGAAATACAGACCTTCCTTGCCTGACAATGTCCACCATTGGAAAGTTTTTGAAGATGATGATGAGATAAATAGGTTCCTTCAAGTCATTGATGAGTTTTCAGAAATGCAATACCAAGAGAATGATGCCTTGTTAGAAAGCCCCCAGTCCCAACTTAGAAATAAAATTGGTAAAGACAACATAGTACAGCTTCCTAGTAACCATATTCCTAAGGGTCTAATTCCTCTTGAAAGACTATTTGACCAGAATGATGTGCCTTACAAGGCTACCCAAAAAGAATACCAATCTGCAGTCTGTAAGCATAATATAGGAAGTCTAGGTCAGTCTAAGTATGTAAATCTGTCCACTCATTTGTCTGCTGATCAAAGTGTTGAATATTGCAATTTAATGTGGCAATTTGATGATGTGTTTGCCTGGGAGTATAGTGACTTGAAAACATATGATAAGAATATAATTCAGCATAAAATCCCTCTAGAAAAAGACACTATTCCTTTTAAACAGAAGTTGAGACCAATAAACCGTATGCTTCTTCCACTGATTGAAAAAGAAATTAAAAAATTACTGGTTGCCAAGATTATAGTCCCGCTCAGGTATTTGAAATGGGTAGCCAATCTAGTGGTGGTAAGGAAGAAGAATGGAGAAATCAGAGTATGCGTTGAATTTAGAAATTTGAACAAATGCTCAAAGAAAGAAAACTATCCTTTGCCAAAGATGGAGCATTTGCTGCAAAAAGTCTCAGGTGCCAAAGACATGTCATTCTTGGATGGATTTTCAGGCTTTAATTAGATTGTTGTTCACCCAGATGATCAAGAAAAGACTGCATTTACCACTCCTTGGGGCACTTTCATGTATGCTAAAATGCCATTTGGATTGATGAATGTTGGAGCCACCTTTCAGAGAGCTATGGATATAGCATTTGTGGGAGAGAAGGACAAATTTGTGCTTATATACCTTGATGATATAATAGTTTACTCCAGCAGCCATCAAAATCATTTGCAGCATTTGAAAAAGGTGTTTCTAAAGTGCAGAAGATTTGGAATATCAGTCAATCCCAAAAAGTCACAATTTGCTTTAGAAGAAGGCAAGTTGTTAGGACATATTGTATCTGCTATAGGTGTTCAGATTGACCCAGAAAGAGTCAAAGCAATTCCGTCTTTGACCATCCCTAGAGAAAATAAGTATATCCAATCCTTTCTGGGTAAAATGAACTTTGTCAGGAGGTTTTTTTCCAAATTTTGCAGAATTTGTTAAGCATGTGACCTCCATGTTGAAGAAAGGAGCAGAGGTAAGATGGATTGATACAGCAAGCAAATCATTTAAGTCAACTAAAAGAGCTATTATGGAGGCTCCTACATTAATAAGTCCAGATTACAGCAAGGAGTTCCATATTTTATCATTTGCCTCTAAAGACACCATTGCAGCTGTTTTAATGCAACAAGATGAAGAATGTTCAGAGCATCCAGTGGCACTTTTTAGCAAGAATTTGAGGGATGCTGAACTAAGGTATGATATTATTGAAAAACAGGTATATGCTCTTATCAAATCCTTAAAAGCTTTCAGAGTTTATATCTTGCATTAAAAAATAGTTGCATATGTGCCTTCTACTGCAATAAAAGATGTCTTAACACAATTTGATGCTGATGGAAGAAGGGAAAAATGGATTGCAAAAATGATAGAATTTAATATAGAACTGAAGCCCACAAAACTGGTTAGAGATCAGGGTCTTGCTAAACTATTAGCTGAAGAAAATTGCAGGTCTTTAGATAGTGACTTCCTATGGACAATGGCAGAAAATGGTAAGGTAGAAGAGGAAGAAACAACTGAAACAGTAAAATAACAGTCAGTAGCCGAGAGTCTAGCTTCTTGTAGTTGGTATGTTGCAATAATTAATTTCTTGCTGAAGCTAGAAACCCCTTCAGGATTTACTCAAAGTCAAGCTAGAACTTTAAAGCTTAGGGTAGAAAAATACTGTATCAATGAAAATCTGCTCTACTAGAGGGATCCATATGGAATACTTTTAAGGTGTCTGGACAAAGAACAGTCAAAAGAAGTTATGCAACAGTTTCATAATAGCATGTGTGGAGGTCACCATTATTGGAAAACTACAGCCCCCAAAATTTTCAGAGCTGGGTACTATTGGCCCACTCTATTTTCTGATGTATTTACTTTTGTTAAATCTTGTCATAGGTGCCAAAGATTTGAAGGAAAACAACAGTTGAAATCCCTGCCCCCAAAACCAATTCAGGCAAAAGGGACCTTTCAGCAGTGGGGCTTGGATTTTATTGGAGAAATCAATCCACATTCCAGTGGCCAGCACAGGTGGATATTAGTAGCCATTGATTATTTCACTAAGTGGATTGAAGCAATTCCTACCAGGAAGGCTGATCATAATGGTCATCAAGTTTTTAATAGAAAATATCTTCAGCAGATTTGGTTGTCCACATAAATTAATAATAGATAATGCAGCAGCCTTCAGGGCTAAAGCGTTGATGGAAATGTGTGATTTAATGGGTATCAAACTTGTTCACTCCACCTCATATTATCCACAGGGAAATGGTCTAGTAGAATCCTCTAATAAGAGTCTGATCAGGATAATTAAAAAGTTGTTAGAGGACAATAAAATGAATTGGGATTAAAAGCTCAAGTATGCACCATGGGCTGACAGAGTGACCATTAAAAAATCCACAGGAAATTCTCCCTTCAAGCTGGTATATGGCACTAAAGCAGTATTTCCAATTCAGCTAACTCTCCCTGTGGCAAAATTCCTTCAAGAAGGGCAGGATTGTTATAGACAATTTTGTGCCTTACAGCAATAAGCATGAATTGTCAATAATCCAAGGGATCCAAAGTTCCCTAAACATGATGTTCCTACCCCTAGAGGAACAAGGTCAGCAAACCAACAGCTCTCAGATCAGTTCTCCACCTGAAAACACTAAAAAACAAGCAATCCTGAAATCAAAGCAGGTGCTCCACTAGGCTTCTGCGCTGAAACACAACTGCTCCATGGTGTACCTGCGTTGCAAAGCAGGTAGAACAAAGCCCACCTACGTTGGGCGAGTTTGGACATGTGGCACAGTGAGTCATTGCTTTGGAATCTTCCAAAAATGACACTTGGGTCAGGTATTTCGCCTTGTGATGAGTCAGAGGCTTTGTTTCTCCAAGTGGAAGCAAGGTTCACCAAGTGGACTCAAGAACTGAAGATCAACTGAAGATTAACTGAAGAGAGAGAGGACACAAGGCAGCTACACATCAGTTGCAAGCTGACTCATCCTTTCTTAATTCATCTATATATTGAGCTCTCTCCTATGAGCTCAGGGGGATGGAATTTTGTGCAAAGTAATGATATGCGGTTGGTTTCATTCTTGAGTTATTGGGTGATTGTTTGAGAGAGGTGAAGAAGAGCAATTCTTTCTGCTGGGAGGTGTTGCTGGGTTGGAGCCTGCAATGGTTGTAATCCTCTCAGAACCTTTATTTCTTCATTAATAAAAGCTATTGAGGTTCTTCTATGTGCTCTTGTTTCAATTATGTATTGTGATGATTGCATGTTTGGTTTACACTAATCCATGAACCAATTATGATTGCATGCCTCTTGTAGTTTCCTTCTTTGTCATTGTGCAGGATCTCATTGCAGCTGGGCGAGCAGAAGGACAAAGAGCTAGGAGCAAGCGGCCAAAGAGGAGAGTTTGGATTCGACATTAAGTGCAAGGCAATGGTTAGTGCTTTTTCCATCCTCTTTTGCTTTCATAAAGAAGTAAACCTTTAGTAGTTTGTTTTACAGTTGTTGCTAAGGAACTGTCACCCTTAGAGTGGGTTAGGGTCATCCGAGTCGGATACTTTTCCCTACAACAAACTGGCGACTCTGCTGGGGATCGTATCCGTTTGATTGTGTTTGTAGTATCTTTGCTATTCATTTCCTGAAGAAAAGAGTACCAAATCGAAAAGCTTTTGACTATATCAAAAGCGAAGTAGAGGGCAGCTACTCTTGCTCATTTTCTGAGCAGATTCATGATTTGAAGAGCTGATCTACAAAGATCCTTGTAAGCTCTTAGTGATAGCTTTGTACCTTCTAAATCATCCCTTTGAGTATGCTTGACTGAATGCTTCTGATTTGAGCAAAAACCGTGCATTTTTTAGAAAATTATGACCCGGAAACTGTGAAAACGCAGCTCTCGTTTTCCAAAGCAGGTAGTACACAGGCTACCTACTTTGCAACGCAGGTCCCGAACTAGCTACCTGCGCTGAGAGCCAGTTTGACTGTGCAGAGCCTGCGTTGACCCAAATTTGCTTAGTGCATTTGGGGTTTCCTCCTTTCTCTTGCCTGTTTTCACTTAGTTTTGCTGCTAGGTGTCAGTCTTGTGCCTGTTTTGAAACCAATATTACTTGCCATCATTCCGCCTCTGTTATATAACGAAATTGTACTTGTTATTTGTACTTCTTACTCATTTACAATTTCCCATAACGAAAAGTAAACTAGTCATGCTTTAGGCCTCTTAGATCTGAACCTCTGTTAGGCGTTTTGCTGGTCTAAAGAGTTAGCTTGTTTGCTGTCCATAGCTGGTTAGTCGTTTTACTTTCGTTCGTATGGTTTGATTTCATGTATTTCCAGTGATTAAGCAAGTGAATCTTAAGGTGTCTTTTGATTTTGGACAAGCTTGTTTACTTTCGCTTTAAATCGAAATCAAAGTTATATAACCACTTTCTTTTTGTATCCATCCACATTAAGAAAGGGAAAAGAAAATACATGCATTGTGCATTTTGCATTTGAAAAAAGTTTGCATGATGATTTAGGAGAAAGTGCATTAGTTTTTGCTGTATGAACTGTGTGAAAAGAATTTGCCTTCTTTCTCTCTCAGTAGTTAAGATTTTCATCAGTCAAAAAGATTTGAAAAAGCTTGCTTCTCATCTTAGGCTGCATTTAGGAATTTGTCATATACATCTCGTGGTGAACCTTGAAAGGCAAACTTTAAAAAGATCAACTTAAAATATACTGAATGAACCTAACAACGCATTTGAAACATAACGCAAACATCTAGAGGTCTAGGTAGAGACGTGTTCCGGCGTCGTTAAACATAGTGACTGTCGATCTCTACGAAGGTGGGTGATTCCTCCTGAGAGTCGGTGGCACTAATACGGACTTGTGCTCCCACGTACCATCGAGTATATATTGGGAGACCCCTATAGGCAATTATCCTTTATCCATAGGAAGCCGTGTCGGCCGCCCTACTGATCGCGATGCAGTGAACACAGCATTCACGAAGATCGACCACCCGTACCGTAAAACGTATTCTGTGGTTTCGCGAAAGGTTTGGCACACCCTCTGCCTAGATCTCCAGAGCAGTTTCTTTTGGCCCTTTTCAAACTCTATAACTGAAAAGGTCCAACCGAGCATTTGTCAATTCGGGCTCGTTAATACATCGAAGGCGACTAGAGTCATCTTTAGCTTTTTCTCGACTCTTAAAACATGAAAAAGCAAAGTTATGTTTAAAAGCGTCTAATAAAATTCATTCAAATCGGAAACACAAATTTTCCCCTTCATATTTTAGTTGATCGAGTAATCCGCAATCGTGGAAGAAAGTCAATTGAATATCCGTCGTTCTCGGAGGCTTGCGAGTCAACCGTCTTTGTCTCCGGAATCGAAAACAATCCGGAAAAAGCGAGCTCGTCAAACCAGTTCAAAATCTCCTTTAAAAGTTAGAACAAGCGTTCCAACAACATCTGAGATTCTGGTCACTCCAAACATTTCTGGAAACCCTGCCTCAATAGAAGAAGTTCAATCGCCACAGAGGGATAGTAATACTGATCCTAGTCTGGGGGCAAATACTCGTATGACTGAACCAGTTCCATCTGTAACCGGTCCAGAGAGTTTTGTTCCTCAAACATCCGTCGCGGTCGATACAACCCCTTCTTCGGCACCGGAAATCTTTTACGGACCTGACGGTCTTCCTCTTCCACCTGGTCTGATTGCGATATAGGAAATTATAGAGGAACCGCAAGTATCCACTCCAATTCAATTTGGAGTAGGGGTCACTCTATTTCCTGCTACAACAGAAGTTTGTCCATCACCAGTGGAAGTTCCTGTAGAATCACTAGGTGATCAATTGGATAGACTAAAAATGACTGAACAACCGTCGACATCTAGGACTGTGTCGAATGACACGGCGACGGCAGAATTACCTGCTGCAAATCCAACAATGTTCGCCGGCATACCATCTGTCCCAACTGGCTCGCAGTCGCTAGAAGGAGTCCATCAAGAGACTATCTCGACAGTATGGTCTGTTCCTGTTTGTTCCAGAGTAATGTCTGGTAACTCTCATGGTGAGGCTCATCAAATTGACCCTTTTGGGAATCTAATTAGGCCATCCAGTCCTCCAAGGCAGGCAGTTGCCTTGAGTTCTGGGTTGCTACCGTATGGGGGGCAGTACCCATACGGGAGCTCTCAACCTTATTCAAGTTATGGCGGAATTACAACGAGTAGTTGGGTACCTGTGCTATCCCAGCCACCGAGAGTTGTATATTCTATGCAACAGTGTGTACCTGTGACAAACATCCCAATTACACCGGCTATTGTGACCGTGTCGCAAGTTCAAACAATGCCTATTGTGTGTCAACCTCAGATTGCTCAGGTTCTCATGCAACAGCCACTTGACCCTGCGACCCAACCACAATCACCTACTGGTGGGACAACACAAGTACAGTTGGGTACGACTACCCCACATCTTGGTCCAATGGTTAGTGTAGCGCAACAACCCATGGTGTCGCAACCGTGGATAATGCAATACCAACAGCCGCAATTCCAACAAGTGTACCAAGGTTCTGAACAGCAAATATTTGCGAATACTGGACAACCATATATTCAAAATGGTCAAAATCAACCACTTTATAGTGGCCAAGTCCATCAACCGTATTCATCATACCAACATCAACTCCATTATGCTGGTATGCAAAGACCAACTGTTCAGGCGATTCCATCGTATCCTGGTTATGCTTCACCTAACTTGAACCAGCAGTTACCATTCGTGGCGACTTTAGAGTTACCTGATTTACATCGGTTAACAAACGATCCAATTGCTTACGCCCCTTGGTGGCCAGTGATTCCGCACAAACTCCCATCCGACATTCCTAAATTCAATGGAAATCCAGGTGAAGACCCATCGAATCATGTGATGACTTTTCATCTATGGTGTTCGTCGAACACTTTGAATGAAGATTCGATAAGGCTTCGCCTCTTTCAGAGGACATTGACAGGTCCAGCGGAAAAATGGTATATAGAATTGCCTAGAGCTTCGTTCGACAATTTTGGCTCCCTTGCCACAACATTCTTGACCCACTTTCAATTACCAATAAGGTATGAAACAGGAACAGAGATATTGACTAACTTCAAACAGACAACCGCGACTCATATATCAGATCATATACATGAGTGGCGACGTCGACGAAGAATGGTTAAAACATACGTTCCTGATCAGCTTTTAGCTGAGTGGTTTATAAAGTCATTACTTCCGGCTATAACGGAAGATGTAGCAAAGGGAGGAGTCGTAACAGAAGAGCAAGTTATCGCTCGTGCACAATACTTGGATTTAGTATATACTCAGTCCGGCACGCTCTATGACAAAATACCAGACGCCCCTAGACCATAGTTTTCAATCCCTCCTCCTCCTAAATCAAACAGTGACTCTCATGCCGGCGATGGCGTGATTGGCACGGCAAACACGAATCCGAAAAGGACCCATCAAAAGAAGGCCCGTAAGGATTCGAATCAAAATGCGCATGAAGAAGTTCTTGCTTCGGAAGTAAATGCCGTATCGACAGATAGGGGCAAAGAAACCAATCAACCAGGAAGCAAGAAGAATCAAAACAAAGGGAGGAAGAATAAACAAGGTGGGTCATCCCCTAAGAAAAATTCTTCAAACCCTCCTGGGAATAGGAAACGGTTTCCGTGTCACATATGTGACGACGATCATCGGACGGCAGATTGTCCGTACAAAGCTGAGTTTAAGAGATTCGTAAAGAATCCGCACACTCCAGCCGTATTAACTGATCCGTTTCCCGACCCAAGTCAGAATCTGGTTGACAGTGGAAATGCTTCCCCATCACAAGTCATGATGTTGTCAAGTTTTAAGCGCCAAGATGATGCTTTAATTTCAACATTAAACAAAAGCCGTGGGAATCCACAGCCGTTGAATGGCGAAAGAAAAGGTCGACTAGGCAGTTCGACAACAACTTCGACAGAAGTTGAGCCGCCATCCAACACAAGAAGCATTCCATCGATCCATGGAAGCAATCATTCTATCCAATATATCGGAGTAATTTTCCCAAAAGGCCCTTCTTTAATGGGCACTTTTACCCCACCACCGCCAAGTAATCTCGCGGAGTTGGATGCAACGGGATATGAAGCCTTCTATTTTTAACGGATCTAAAAGTTTCGAGGATAGTTCCTTTTTCAAGTCAACCTCGTTTAAAAAAATGAAATAAGGAGTAAATGAGGATAGTTCTTTTACGATGTCAACCTCATTAAAAAATGAAATGTCCTCTTAAGGTTTAGAGGATATGTGCCTCGTCTGCATTATTATGCTGGGGGCATCATCGAGCAGTTTTAGCAATGTTCATGCTCGTTAAAAAATAAAAGCAATCATCGAGCAGTTTTTGTGCAGAAGTTCATGCTCGTTAAAAAATAAACGTAAATTGTGAGCAATCTTTCCCTAGCAGTTCAAGCTCATCCAGAAAAATGAACTGGTAAACAACCTCGAGAAATGTAACCTTTGAAAGCCATATTAAAAGCCCTTGGTCGTGTTTATATGCCATCACCTCCATCTGTTCATTTGGCCAATCGTTCACCTCCATATGTTTGTTTACCCATTTTGAGGAACAGCTGCGAAGAGTGATTTCACTTAGCCATCCTTGTGACACTGCCGTGATTGGAGAATTCCAACCTGTACCTGGAATCTGCTGCTATCCCTGTTCATCACTCGTTCCTCAAAAGACGAGTCTTCTTTGAGCTCTTTTCACTGACTCGTAAAATATGAAAAGTTTGCCGAGTTTTGGCCTTCCAGCTCGTTAAAGCGACCGGAAAGCTATCCCTCCTCTAGATTTTAATCTTTTTGGACCTGAGGGATTATTGCACAAAAAGATCGAGCGCTTGTTTGTTTGGCTCGTTAAAGCAACCGAAAATTCATCCCTTTTGTATTGTTTTAAACTTTTTCGGACTTAAGGGATTAGATGACGAAAAAGGAATTTTGGAGTTAACTTTTCGTACCTTTTCAGACTCTCTAAAAATGAAAAGGACCGAGTTTTCCTTGTCGTTAGACTCGTTAAAATGATTAAATAGCGACAAACTTGTCTTTAGACGAGAACGAGTTTCCCTATCGCTAGGCTCGTTAAAACATAGCGATGGGCTTGCCCGAAGGGCAAGTTATAGAACAAGCATATGTTATCCTCCTCAAGCTTGACAAAAATAAAGAGGTACTGGTCAGCAATGACTGGGGAAAAATTGGGAGAACCTCACAGCATTAATGGTAGCAAGTCGCTCTTGAACATGACACTTTGTCCTCCGTAGCACATCGGGTTGGGTTGTTTCATTCACCGGTCGCAGAATCATGGTCCTCGCCACACCATCCACCATTGGGGTAATGCTACCAATCCATCACATCAGTGTCGTTATATGTTCAAGAGATGTGGTTCTGTAAAGAGTCAACCGTGTTCCACCCACTGCCATACATTATCCTTCATCCACTTCATGACCGCCACCCTGAATCATACATCACAGTTTGTTTTCACCTCATCATAATCACTAGCTCCGTTCCGTGTCACTGATGTGGGATTCATTAAGGCCCTCCTTTGACGGATCGCTCCTTGTCGACATCAGCTCATTATCCAAGGAGTTGATCTAGGAACACCCCCCTCAGTACTTTGAAGCTTGCATGCCTCAATGGCAAGTTTCTCACTTCCGGCGACAGGTATACATCAATGACCTTCGACCAGAAGATTTTGCATGGTGGTCGACGCCAAGTCCTTTATTCCCACCATGTAGATTGTACTGCCGTACCTTGAGGGTCATCATCCTTATCGGTGATTCCTCTCGCGCTTGTTAACGGTTTACATCATTGACCGGTAATCAAGCGATGTCTTTTCATGTTCGACTTCAAGAAATTCTCACATGGATCGACTTGTACATCGAGTGAAGATCGGAAGAGTTTGAAGACCCCGGATCTAGTTTCATCCATCCGGGCTGCGATATATATTCAGGACATAAAGACATTTGATATGTACATCATTACAGCAGATGATCATCCTTCTCAAAGGATGATAATTTCGGCAGAGGAATATCAGTCTACATCAGACGATCGTCTGTTCTATGTACCAAAATGTATTTATAAAGCTGAGCATGGGAATGCCCGCCTCAGCTAGATCATGAAAAATGTATGAAAAATAATGTATTGTATTGTATCTTATTACAGGACACTTCTCAGCAGATTGAATGAACTTCGGATCCTCTCAATAAAGCATTTCACCCGATAAACGACCTCATACTTTAGGGGGCATCTGTTATAGACAATTTTGTGCCTTACAGCAATAAGCATGAATTGTCAATAATCCAAGGGATCCAAAGTTCCCTAAACATGATGTTCCTACCCCTAGAGGAACAAGGTCAGCAAACCAATAGCCCTCAGATCAGTTCTCCACCTGAAAACACTCAAAAACAAGCAATCCTGAAATCAAAGCAGGTGCTCCACTAGGCTTCTGCGCTGAAACACAACTGCTCCATGGTGTACTTGCGTTGCAAAGCAGGTAGAACAAAGCCCACCTGCATTGGGCGAGTTTGGACATGTGGCACAGTGAGTCATTGCTTTGGAATCTTCCAAAAATGACACTTGGGTCAGGTATTTCGCCTTGTGATGAGTCAGAGGCTTTGTTTCTCCAAGTGGAAGCAAGGTTGACCAAGTGGACTCAAGAACTAAAGATCAACTGAAGATTAACTGAAGAGAGAGAGGACACAAGGCAGCTACACATCAGTTGCAAGCTGACTCATCCTTTCTCAATTCATCTATATATTGAGCTCTCTCCTATGAGCTCAGGGGGCTGGAATTTTGTGCAAAGTAATGATATGCTGTTGGTTTCATTCTTGAGTTATTGGGTGATTGTTTGAGAGAGGTGAAGAAGAGCAATTCTTTCTGCTGGGAGGTGTTGCTGGGTTGGAACCTGCAATGGTTGTAATCCTCTCAGAACCTTTATTTCTTCATTAATAAAAGCTATTGAGGTTCTTCTATGTGCTCTTGTTTCAATTATGTATTGTGATGATTGCATGTTTGGTTTACACTAATCCATGAACCAGTTATGATTGCATGCCTCTTGTAGTTTCCTTCTTTGTCATTGTGCAGGATCTCATTGCAGCTGGGCGAGCAGAAGGACAAAGAGCTAGGAGCAAGCGGCCAAAGAGGAGAGTTTGGATTCGACATTAAGCGCAAGGCAACGGTTAGTGCTTTTTCCATCCTCTTTTGCTTTCATAAAGAAGTAAACCTTTAGTAGTTTGTTTTACAGTTGTTGCTAAGGAACTGTCACCCTTAGAGTGGGTTAGGGTCATCCGAGTCGGATACTTTTCCCTACAACAAGGATGAGGAAGAAGATATGGCAAAGAGAATCACTCGATTTAATAGAGTTGCATCAGATTAGAGAACAAATGGTTGAAAAGGCTACAACACATCAGAGAAGCATCAAGGAAGCCTTTGACAAAAAGGAAAAAGCAGATAATTTTCAGATTGGTGACTTGGTTTTGAAATGGGATGCACTAAAAGAAAAGAAAGGCAATCATAGGAAGTTTGATGCTTTCTGGACAAGTCCTTTCATCATTTCATAGATTCAGGGAACAACACCTTCATACTGAAAAGTATGGGAGGAGAACCAGTTTTTGACGGCCCAGTTAATGGGTGTTTTCTGAAAATTTATATGATTTAAGGTATTTGGCCTTAAAGGATATAAATATTTTGTTTTTATCAGTTTTAGTGCAAATGAAGTAGACTCCATGCCCAATGGAACACTAGGAATTTTGCTAATTGGTTTTCAGCTGGAAAGGCATTGATCTACAGGTTCTTGAGACCTCACAGGGAGGATCTCATCTCCAAAAGGAGCCAGTGTTAGCTCTGCTACAGATTCAATGTTTAAGGGTTAAAAGCAGGTTTGGTAGTGCTAGCTATGCTTTCAAGAGGTTTTCAGCAGTGGATTTCTTCTTCCCTTTCATCCTCCTTATTCCCATTCATTACCCCTTAATCTCTTAAGAAAACCCATTTAAACCCCTTTAAACCCTTTTTCCCAAACTGCCCACGAATTTTGTTTTAAACATTACAAAAGCCCTGCATTAATCTATTTCTCATGGCTTTTGGGCATTTTTGTTTTATTTCTATTAAAACCCATATAAAAACTTATTATTCGTTTACCCCGACATTATAGTTTTAACGCTTATAACACCATGCGTATAATATAATCCATAGCCCAGGCCCGCCCGTCCCTTTCACATCAGCCAACGAACATGAGCATTAATCCGTGACCATCCGATGATCCATCGCTTGATCCAACGCCATACGCAAACCCCGCTCCCGTGAACCGCTCGTTTGTTAGGCAGCGAGGAAAGCGGTTTCCCCGCCATCCCATCAGCCACACGTCGTCATATAACTGGATCACTCCCGATTTTACGTAAACCGCCCTCTGCCCAAAGGCGGTGTGGGGAAACCACTTCCCCCCACTGTACCTGGATCCCAGCCCGTTAACCAGTTGTCAACTCCATCTCCCGTCAGCCGTTGGATCATTCCTGCCACGATCCAACGGCCATCATTCATCTGTTCACATGCCTCCCGATAGCCTTCGCAAATCAAATCTCCACCGTTAATTCGCTTGATCCAACGGCCCAAACTCTTTCATCCGCATATGAATTCCGATCACCTATGCAGCCCGATCTCAGCCATCTGTCTGAACCATCTAACGACCATCATTCATTCTCTGCCCTACGTCCATTTTCAAGGTGTTTTTCAATGTTTTTGGCTTGACTCATTCACACAAAGAAGGGAGTGATAATCCAGCTATGTGCACATTAATTCCTCAGCTACCTACATTCAAAGAAACTATGGTCAAGGATAAGAAGTATGGCTTCAAGCAGATCAAAATATAAATCAGACATGGAGCATTCCATCCCATATGCTCAGAAAGGACATCAAAGTACCAGTAAATGTCATTCTATCCATTAAAACATTAAGATTGTAGCTGAAGACCCATATCTAACTGTAAATGTGGTTGGTGGTGAGTTAAGACACCTCCACGCATAGCCTAGCACAACCATTGTGTGAGAAAATTCTATATATATTGAAAAACAAGATGTAATGAGTTTGATGAGTGTTATTTTGCTGTAAGGTTCAACTTCTAGAGATTGTAACTGCTATGATACCTGCAACGTCTGGTATTCATTTTCAGCTAATGTAAGCTTCTTTTGTTGTTAATTGCTCACTGTCCACTTCTTCTTCTTGTTCCAGGCTGTGCCTGTCTTGCATTTATTCATGTGCTGTTAATTTTAGTATTAGAGGTGCTGTCATCCCACCTCTGTGTTAGGATTTAGTATGCATCATTGAATTTGTATGCAGGTTTATGTTCTTTTAGTGCCGGAGAGCTGTCATCCTGTTTGTGTATTAGAAAACAGATTTACAGACCTTTTAATTGGTTGCAGCCGGCCATCACAGGATCTTGTGCATCTACTGGTGTGGTCAGTCTTCTCCATTATCACCTTATCCTCAAACTGTGAGTAATTGGTGGTCTAAAGCCTTGTAGTTTGGGGGTGTTCACCCATGTCTGGGGTCAAGCACAGTAGAAGTGGTTATCTGGCTTGAATATGCAGCATTTCTTTCATTCATCCACCATTTTCCAACATTTTTGTTGAGTTTGTAATGTTCCCGAGCATCTCTGATATACAAACTAGGAGAGTTTCTTGGGGTGATAACAGGCAGAGTGTATTCACATCCATCATTAATTCATTAAGTACAAATTCGGGAGGACCAGGAGACTTGCCCGATCCCTTGCCTGAATAGGTAGCATTACATGTGGACGTCTGCCCAAGTGCCCGTAAGAGGATGTCCCGCTGGCTTGTGATATTTTATAATTTAAACATTGAAATGTTTTCATGAACGTTCTTCATGTCTTCAACTATGTTGTATTCCATAGCGGGAAGAATGACCAAAGTGTCTGGGGATGTAACTTGGTTTGTGGTTTTCAAAGTGATGGTTTTGTCCTTACTACTCATGGAAACACTTTTCACTGAGATTTTTTTCGTAGACATGCTCTGAGTGTCCTACGCTGAGTTGACTAGTGGGTTGATTTTCCTTAACATATTTTCTTTCAATTTCTGCTTTGGCAACTCAACTGTAGTGGTTGGCCCTTGGCTTCTGGTTGGTCTGCCTCTCGTTCATACTGTCACTTGGAGGTTACTTATCGACAGTACTCTTTTAGGCTATGAGTATACAGTTGAACATATTTACCACATGTCTGACACTTGGAGTTTCATCAGCTGCAACAACTTCTTCCTTTTCTTCTACAAGCTCAAAATGTTCTTCAGCAATTACCACATTGACAAGATGTGTAGCAAGCATGCTCATGGCTTGATTCCACTGTGGGCACGTTTTCTCTGAATGATGTTCTTGATAACACAAATAATATTGATTTGTGCCCAATTTTTCAATGTTCAAGACAACGTTGGAGCTCTGCACAAACTTTGTCGGTTGGTTGTTGCTACCGCTAAAAGTTGCAGTCCTTCTAAATAGGTTGAATCTAGGAGGCTTGTTTCTCACAATGGTCTCGCTTGACCTATGTTTGAGATCTTCCATATCATTCGACAGAGACTTGAAATGACAGGTCAAGCTTTCAAAATCAAATGGTTCTTTCTCTGTGGCACTACTCACAGAGGCCCGAGACCTCTTATCTATGTCCTTGGAGTCCTTTGTTGGTTCTTCATCTAAGATCATTGCGATTGCGCGCAATTCCTTCTCAACAGAGATAACCACTTCATAATTTTATGTTAATGTTTGTTTCACAGTTCGCTTTACAAACTGCGAATGCTTGTTGGCAAGGCATACGTGTAGTAATCTATGGTGATGAAGTCAAGAGGTTTCGTGTTTTCAGAAAATTTGTTCAAGAGGCAATTGAACCTCTGATTGAAATCTTTTACTTTTTCCTTTTTCTCCATCTTAAGATTACCAAGGTATTTCAATAACATGACGGGGCTCTTATCATCAACAAATTCTTCAAGGAATATGTTGAGTTGCCTTTTTGCCCTGATTTTTACATATTTTATCAAATAATTCTATGCTTTTGACTAGTGCTTTAATCATTAATATCCTTTCTATGATATTATGATGTTAGCTAGAGGCATTTAGAGGCAAAAAATGTTGAATTAAGAATTCTTCTTGTTTATTTAATTTGAAGAGTGTTTTGTTTAATAATGTCAATAATAATATGCTTTCTTGGTTGTAGGTGAATAGGTCATGTACTAGCAATTTTCGTACCAGCAATGCAGGAATGCTTCTTGAAACACATTTGAGTACGGATTTGATTTTGGAATTATTAAAGATGAATTTGATATGATTTACTAATGACGGTTTTTCTAAGTCCATTTTTCGCAAGGTTCCATTGCCAAAATTCTCCAAAAGTCAATTGAACTAGTTGCTACAAGTAAAGTACGAGAATATTCGATTTGGGGATTTCATATATCGACACATTTTCGGGAAAATTTGAGAAAGGTTTTTGTTGAAAATGATGTTTGAACACATCCAAATGACTTGGAATGAACCCAGGTTGCACATGTGGGTTTCTGGAAGCAAATCAAGAACTCTGCCCAAATTTGCAACAAATTTCAAACTGCCAACTTCCTCCTCGATTTACGTGTAGGTGAAGGCGAATAGAGAAATTATGGAACATGGGTTTTGGTCCCAGTATAGAAAATTGACTAAGACTCAAACAAATTTCTAAAATTCATCATGGTTTGGGAGATACGAAGAGGTATTTGAGGCAGATTTGTATAAAAATCAGGTAAAACTCAAATTTGTAAAATATCCAAACAACCAACTTTGGGCACGCTTTCTGAGGAGATGGAGTTGAATCAGAAAATTGCAAGACATGGGATTTTTCAAAAATATGGCCAATTAGGTTCCATATGAACAGTTTACCAAAATACATTATGGTTGAGGAGATCAAGCCAACTCTTCATCACCAATTTGTGTAAAATCACAACAAACCCAAATTTTTGTGATCTCTTCCAAAATTACAAATTCATTTGGGAATTCAATTTAGATGGAATTTGTATATATACCAGAGCAGGAAGGAAGCAAGGGGGACTGAAAAATGCGGACTCCAGATCAATATTTGAACCTGTATATTGTATTTTTGAGAAGCGAATAATTTCTAGAAGCTGATATTCAATTCAAAATTGGAAGCAAATCTGCTTGCTCTGACTTTAATTAATTTGTATTAACCAGAAAATCCTAAATTAATATTCTATGTAACGATCGATCCATTTAATTAGAGAAAAATTGTTGCTATATAATGGAGATTGTTGTGCACACATAGGGAGGACGAGATCACATAGAAGTAAGCTAAGGATTGGATCACAGAGGTTGGGAGTAAGGTAGCGATTGTAGTAGAATGATCAATTATGGACTGGAGCCAGCATTGTAGCATTTATACCTTCCAACATTTTGGCACCGTTGCTAGGGAGGCATTGTAGGATAAGGCCTCACGATTTGTTATACTTTTTCCTTTCTTTAGCAACTAAATTTTAAATTAATGTGATTCCCCTTGCTTGCTAAAGTATACTGGACGGTATTGCTAGAAAGCTCACAAGCCAGCTTTTCTTTTTTGCAAATGAGTGATTTCTTTATTGAAAATGAGTGATTTTCCTTACTGCAAAGTGTGGTTGTTTTCTTTACTGGAATTGAGATTAATTGATTTATATTTTTCCCACTTTTACCATGAGAGGGCAACTAGAGGGCGGAGATGATAGTAAGACGTGAATGAAGAGCCATGGATCCACTTTTGTTTGGGTCAATCCAAAGTTTGGTTGTTCGAGTAAACGAAGATTTCAAGTTTGGTGCTAACAAGACTTTCGAGCTAGCAAGAAAATATCAGGAAGTGTGATGCTATTCCAAGAATTATCTCAAATTCTAGCATTAGTTAGGGTCTCTACTTCATAGAAAGATCACATTTTTGCATCAATCAGAGAAAGGTCTATTCCGCTGGAAGAGAAGATATTCCTAAGGAGGCCAAGAAGCTATGGATCATGCATGATGAGGAGAAGCCATTAGAAGTAGAACATATATCTGATTTGGCTTGTACTTTAGAGGATAAACAAGAAAAAGTGGAGGATTTGCATAATGCGCTGGATGTTGCCCATGAATCAAGTAACCAAGAGTATATGGATCCCATAGAATCCTGGTTCTAAATGACTGTTGATATCCACTCCTCCTTTATCATTCGACAATTTGTAGCATCACATCAGTTAGTGCAGCTGGTACCTCATGTTTTGGTATTTTCTCGTATATACGTTTTGAATTTGAACATGAGTATAATTGTCCTTCTGTTGTACACGTGGATGCATTGGAAGTACTCCTATACTTAAAAAGGAGTCTTCTTCCTTTTAGGGTAGGAGAATACATTAGTGCCATGAATAAAAGATGTTACAATAATACTATTAGGGTTTTGATTTTTAAAGCATTGCAGCTGAAACTGCTTTTAATCCATATTAGTAGCTAACACACACATCTGTGACAAATCTTGTTGAGTACGATTCACTCTAACACCTTATGATTTTGCAAAAGTAACCATGATTAATCACTCTAATTAGTTTTTGTCTGAGATATATATTTTCAGTTACCCTTAGTGAAGGTAGTTCTTTGTGCTAGTTAAGGAGAAATTCAGTTTTGCATCTAGATGACAACGAAATTTAGAATGCTCAATAAAGAGGTTGTTGATTGGTCCAGGAAAGTGTCATAATGCTCAATTTGTATTTCCCTTGTTCTGGTATCATAACTCACTTTAATTTTCATGGTAATTAGAGTGATTAATTACTTAGTGATGACTACTCACAAGGTGTTGATTGACAACCATGTGTATTGATTGTGGTTGCCTCTAAATACATGCTACATAGTCTAAGGTACACGATTTCCATAGTAGGTGCAAAATATTTTCGTAGTCTTCTTGAAATTGTACATTTTTAGTAAAAACTTGATTTTTATCATAAGACTCTGGGCAGAAACAAAATAGGGAGTTCATTTGCAACAAGACAACAGGTATGTGCAATACTCTTTTCTCCATAATGTCTACTTTTTGTACCTGATCTTGTTACATTCCTACAATCCATACTTTCATTAGAGCTGTAACATGGTGTTATAGATATGAACCAGAAATATATGAAAATCGAAATAAACCCAATAACTGTAAATAATCTTAAGAGAATTACAAACACAAAATATAGAAAATGCTTCTCTTTATTGATCAAACCCTTGAGGTAGGGCAACACCATACAATCACTCCTTAAGGAAGGAGAAAACTCCACAAGCCATATTCTTGCCAATACAATAATCCTTGACATATCTAAATGGGGAGTCTTTAGCCTCTATATAGGCCTCATACATACAATACCATGGGTCATTACCATGGTTCTCTTAATACCATATATCTAATACCATGGGATTACCAATTAACTATAGCCCATCCCATTATTAATTATTCCCTTGGGTACCTCCCTCTGTACTCCATACTACCCCCCCTTGGTATGCTACACATGGTTTCAACTGGTATTGTAATATTTATGTTGCAGGCTAATGAATGCTTTAAAATACCAGGCATCTTCATCGTTTCTGAAATTTTTACTGACATTTGTCGAAGCATAGTTTGATCTTCAAACATTTTCCCTGCATTCTTTCATAGTTTTATAGTCTAAACGTTTGGCTTGTATGAGGATGTGCAAGAATATTAGAATGAGGAGATGTTGACTTGCCTTTTGCCTAGAATTTTACAATTTTTATCAAATAATTATATGCTTGTGACTAGTGCTTTTAATCATTATTATCCTTTCTATGCTATTATGCTGTTAGCTAGAGGCATTCAGAGGAAAACGTTGTTGAATTAAGAATTCTTATTGTTTAGTTAATTTGAAGAGTGTTTTGTTTAATAATGTCAATAATAATATGCTTTCTTGGTGGCAGGTGAATAGGTCATGTACTAGCAGTTTTCGTACCAACAGTGCAGGAATGATTCCTGAAACACATTTGAGTACAGATTTGAGTTTGGCATTATAAAAGATAAATTTTCTATTATTTACTAATGACAATTTTTCTTAGTCCGTTTGTCGCAAGGTTCCATTGCTGAAAGTCTCCACAAGTCAATTGAACTAGTTGCTACAAGTAGAGTACGAGAATATTCAATTTGGGGCTTTCATATATCGACACATTTTTGGGAAAATTTGAGAAAGGTTTTTGTTAAAAATTATTTTTGAACACATCCAAATGACTTGGAATGAATCCAAGTTGGTTTCTAGAAGCAAATCAAGAACTCTGCCCAAATTTGCAACAAATTTCAAACTGCCAACTTCCTCCTTGATTTACGTGCAGGTGAAGGCGAATAGAGAAATTATGGAACATGGGTTTTGGTCACAATATAGAAAATTGACTAAGCCTCAAACAGATTTCTAAAATTCATCATGGTTTGGGAGATACGAAGAGGTCTTTGTGGCAGATTCGTATAAAAATAAGGTAAATCTCAGATTTGTAAAATATCCATACAACCAAATTTGGGCACACTTTCTGAGGAGATGGAGTTGAATCATAAAATTGAAAGGAATGGTATTTATCAAAAATATGGCCAATTAGGTTGTATATGAATAGTTTACCAAAATACATTATGGTTCAAGATATCAAGCCAACTTTTCATCACCAATTTGTGTAAAATCACAACAAACCCAGATTTTTGTGATCTCTTCCAAAATTGTAAATTCATCTGGGAATTCAATTTAAATGGAGTTTTTATATATATCAGAGCAGGAAGGAAGCGAGGGGGACGAAAACTATGGACTCCAGGTCGAGATTTGAACGTGTACATCACATTTTTGAGAATCGAATCATTTCTAGAAGCCGATATTCAATTCAAAATTGGAAGCAAATCTGCTTGCTCCGATTTTAATTAATTTGTATTAACTAGAAAATCCTAAATTAATATTCTATGTAACCATTGATCCATTTAATTAGAGCAGCATTTTTGCTATATAATGGAGATTGTTGTGCATGCATAGGGAGGACGAGATCACATAAAAGTAGGCTGAGGCTGGGATCGCAGAGGTTAGGAGTAAGCTAGCAATTGTAGTAGAATGCTCAATTATGGACTAGAGCCAATATTGTAGCGTTTATACCTTCCAACATAAGATCTTCTTAAACCCCCCAAATTTTGGATGGAGTTCGGAGGAAGGTTGTGATACCATACAGCTGCTCTACCATCCAAGGTACATGGAAAGAATCCACATGCAACATTATCGTAATGTACCTCAAGTGTTTGCAGATGTAGGTAAAAATTGTCCAAGCGGTCTTCAACCTTCACGTTTTATCAGGGTCATACTTCATTAAGAGATTCTCTGAATGTTTTAGCATCTTGTGTAAAACACCTGGAAGTGCAAGTGGGCCCTAAGTCACCAAGTCCAGATTTTGGTCTTCCATGTCTTCTTCTTCGTTGTCCTCTCTTCTTTGTCATAATCTAATGGCTCTTCTTCATCTTCCTCTTATCTGCCTAACCCACAAAAAATTGTGTCTGAGAGTAGAATGTTGTCTCCATCACCATAGTGAAAGAGTGGAGGCTCTTCTTGTCTTTCCACAGAGTCTTCTAAATCTTCAAGAGTGCAAAGAACCACATCTTCACGAGTAGAAACTATTATCTCTCTAGGGGTGGTATTGTTCTTCTTCAAAGAATATAGAAGGTTGATTACTCCCACGATCAATCCAATAGCTTTTTCAAATTGACGGGTTATAGAGAAAATGGCCTGAATCTAATCATACAGAATTTCACATTCAAGATTAGGCTGAGAAGAGTCACCAACTTCAGAAGCTTGAGTAGAGGAGGTACAATGGATGTTTTTTTCTTAACCAAAAGATTAGATGATGGGGTCAGTGGGGTTATCAACCATAAAATATTGACTACCCTCCTTCTAGCACCAGAAATATTGACGGTGATGGACCCACCAACAATCAAGGGATCTCCCCGATGTGAAATCCCAATTAGACCTCACACCATTTGGTGTAGGAGTCCAATCCAGTATAAAGGCCCAGTTTATGAATTCTTAAAGATTTTCCTTGGCTCTAAATTTTAGCAAGAGAGATGGGTGCAAAGGTATCTTTGAAAAGCAAGGTGTTCCTAGTGAGTGTTCAGTTGCAACTATGTCAAGGTTCTTCTACTGTAGAGGGGGAGAAAAGTGAGCCTCTAGGTGAGAGTTAATAGTACCACCCAAGAAGGGACATACATGAACCAGAAGGGTCCATCTAACATCTAGCGAAATAGTCCACAGTAGATGTGATGGTCGTTACAACTAACAAATATAGAAAGGTCTGTCTAATATCCCATAGAATAGTCCACAAGAATGGGACAACAATAAAAACCATTACAACACATTCTCAATGAGTTAAGTACTAAAATAACCGAAATAGTTCAACTATATTAGCACATGTGAAAGAAAACATGAAATACAAACATTTGCAAAATAGTCTTACAAACATTCATAGTCCATGCATGAAGAACGTGTTGGCCTTGAAGACTTCTATTATTAAGTAAAATTTCCAAGACACATGTTTATAATGTACATCACTAACCCCAATAGTGGAGAATTGGAGCCACTCCTTTCTCCTAAAAGAACTAGCTGATCTATCTAATGCCTTGCGGGAGGAGCCAAGGTGAAAAGTCATTTGCTAATACAATGAGGGAGTATATATAACCAAGGGTGACTCTTTAACTACCCTTATGACTATTTGACTTCTTATGAATTTTCAACTTACATGACTCTATACATTTCATGTGTGTCCTTTGGGCTTCCACTTTACAATACATTTGAATACAATATACATGGTCCACAATAGTGATGTGGAATATGACCACACATGACATGACACTATTAACATGGGCTACTTGATGATGTGGCAATGTCAAGTCAATGTTGTTGCTAAGTATTGGATGTATTCTTGAATATGCTTTCTCTTCACCTCTGCATGGCTTAGTGATGTAGAATCTTCAATGATATTTAATCTTGGATGGTGGTCACAAACTTTTGTCCCTTTTCTTTCTCTCGATTAATCAACTTGTGAGTTTAGCTACAAGAGAGTCTTTAGGCATGATTCCATCCTTCTTCTCCTTATCCATCATATTTCCATGACATGATAGTGTACCTATTCCTGCAATTCACTAATGACGAGATGGCATCAATCTGAAATCCCCCTAGTCTAAGATGATGCATTTTGATCCATCAACTAAGCCTGGGACTGACTGCGAAGAGGGACTCAGTGACTGTGTAGTTCTAGTGGTCTGGGGGAAGATATTGAACTCTGAGAATGTGCAGTGCACAGCTTAGGGAGGCCTGAAGGACAAGACTGCGCAGATTTTTGAGCCAATGGGGTCAGGGTGAGGGAATGGACACTAGGAGATCCAACTGCACAGTTTTAGATGTCAAGAGAGGCTGGGATTTTGTGCATTGTGAAGTTCTAGCAACCAAGGGGAGAGATTATAATAATATTTCGAAATATTCCAATGCAATTTGCAAAGATCATCTTATACCACTCTACCTAGAGAAGTCCTGAAAACTAGTTTTATTAGAGGAATGAAAGATGAATGGATAGAGACATTTAATCTAATATGAAAAGGTGATATTTCTAAGGAATAATATAATGACATTGTAAATTTTTGTATCAAGTGCTCGTGAGGAAGTACACGAGCCAAATCCAGAGTTCGGGACCCCCTCAATAGAACTAGTAGAACTACAGGAGGAGGGGTGACTTGCACAGAGATTGGTAATCTCGTGCAAGACTTTAAAACTGATATTTTGAGTACATTAACTACACAATTATATTTCTTGTAGGTAAAATAGAAACAAGCAGAGGCAGAACAAGCTTTATCCATTTTTTCCCTCATTGTCGAAAGAAGCACAGTCGCAAAGAGTGTCCACTGGATGCAGTCGAAATATGTGCCATATGTGCCAAATATCACTCCATAGAACACTGCCCCTCGCTCCCACGATTGAAATTTATGTTCAAAGAGGCAGAAGAAGATCCTGAGTTGGAATATCTTATGGTGCAACGACAACAGTGGAAAACATGCCCTACATGTATGATTCAAGATCCTACTTTGTTTCATTCTAGACAGTATATCCAACAACAAACTCATGGATCACAGTGGCAACAACCTTTTTGGAAATCCCAATGATACTCTACACCACCATGGGAACATTAGCAGTTGGCTGGACCTTTGTGGCCTAATCAACAATATCCTAAACCCCCATCGAAAAATTGTTCAAATAACCCCTACCAGTCCCATTGGGCAAATTCTTCCACATAGGGACCAATGTGGCCCCAAAATTGGTAGTTCCCTATGGGACCAGCCAACCCATCCGTCCGGTCACTACCTTTGTCACAAGCACCATTGCAATCTCCTCTACAATTACCCCCAAATTTTCCACCTCCATTTTTTCCCTCAACTACCTACCCAACCAAATCCTAATCTTAATAATAGACATGTCCAATATGTGGAACTTGAAGAAAATCTGCAGTATGACTCTACTCCCTTTGAATGTAATGAGTTGCAGTTAAGATCTGGATGAAAGATCTTCTCAAAAGATGATGAAGGGAAACAGGGGCAGGTAGACAATGAAAACCTCACTGAAGAGAAACATTTAACAGAGAATTCTTCATCACCCATGGTTATAACTAAAATAGAAGCACCTAACAAATTAGTGGAACATTAAGAAATTTCTACAACTACAGATGCTGCTCCACCTGATCCAAAATGGATCTTAAACAACCCTTTTAAAAGTCTTCAAATATGTTAAAACCAAAGAAAACAGTATTGGGGTTAAATTGCAACAATAAAGCATTGATATCACATCAGAGAAAGCCAACCAGTGTTAACGGGCCTTAGCCTTAAGAAAAATGTAATAGTGATACAAGAGAAACAACATGAACCGTTGATCGAGCACGCAGATCAATGATCCAAATCAACTACCAATATTGCATCGCATGGAACTAAAGGGAGGACTTAACACATGATGGCAGGCTTAAGCGATATGCGATGATCGCTTTATCGCATCACAATGAACCAAGGGAGAAGAATTCGGACCCATAACTTAAATACTCGCGACGAGCACTTCCATTGTAGCAGTTGGATGGGTGAAAGAGATCAATGGAAGAGATCACATCGCAGATTCCTAAAAGGAGGACTTGACACAGGCAGACCCGAAGGAGTTATGAAATAAAATAGTGAAGAATTTGAGTTCCGTGGTAAGCGGTATTTCGAGCGGGCTTCAGGCAGTAAGAAATATTGGAGAGGCTCCACCCGATTCCATAGACTAGCCAACACATAGGACGTTGTAGGAGATAGAAAACTGCTTTTTTGGGTGGGTAATCCCCATGCAAGTAGGCCACCCGAAATGGCTGTCAGCCATTGGATTGAGAGATCATGGATCAACAGTGGAGATTGAGTGGACTACTTGATGTTTCGGGTTGGATGCGAACTGTCGAATTAAAGGCAGATCAATGGTGGGCTTACGACAATGATAAAACACGGACCCGAGAGGATTATAGATGCAGCACTATAAAATTTGAAATTTGATATATGGTGTTTTGCCGGGTTTTTCTGTGTTTTGGTGTATTTCCGTTATAAAATCAAAATACAAAGGAGTTCTTGTGCCTTAAGAATTTTTTCTTAACAAGACGTGTCTATTGCTGAAGGGAAGGTGAACGGACAAAAGAGGAAGACAGAGAGCCCAAAGAGGGAAGGTGAACAGACAAGGCCGATAGGCTTAAAAAAAGCCATCCCATAACAAAATAGAGACGGAGTTAGAGATCAAAGACAAATCAAGATAAAATTAGAGACCAGAGACAGATCAAGACAGAGAGTCAAAGAAAACTTACAGCTACGAACAGTTGATCAGAGGCAATAAGAGGGAGAGTCTGTGCACTCTTTAGACTCGAGGTTCTCGAGTGAAATCCCTGTGTAATATCACTGTTGTTGTGTTATGGCTCTGATTGAGCTCACACCTATAAACTCTGTTCTTGAAGACACAATATAGAGGTTGACACTAAAAGCTAGACCAGGAGACGTAGCCAGGGGTCTGGTGAACTCCTTTATTATTTTGACTGTGTTTATGTGTGTATTATGTTTTATAAATGTTCATTATCTATATTATTCGCAATCTCTTCGATCTGTTGCATTAAATAATATAGGCATTCTTGCACATGAGTCTGTAATACCTTTTATTCTTGATTTAGTATCCATTTCGGATCAAGTGGGATCAAATAAGTTGGTTTTGGTTTTGTTAAGGTTAGACAAGCTTGTGCTGGATTTTGAATGCTAACTATATTAAAGCTCAGACTAGGAGGAGGAGAACTTGTTGAGGCTAATCCAGAGATTGGAAGAGTCTATTCTCAGAGCAGGATGGCAAAAGAAGCTCTATTGGGATCAAAATCTCAATTTATAGAGATTTTTAAGACACTACAAACCATGGTGGAAGAAACGTATATGGAATTTAAGAAGGGTCGAGGTGGAAGCACTTCAATACCTAAACTAGACAAAGGAGTAGAGGAACCTTTTCTAGTTGCCCCTCCAGAAGGCAAAGGAAAAGGAGGAATGAGTCCTCCACCATCTCCTCCACCATCACCTCCATCATCATCCTCATCATCATCATCTTCTTGCTCTTCTAAGAAGAAGAAGAAAACTTCCTTAATCAAATTAGATGTGAAGTTTGATTTGCCAATTTATGATGGAGAACTCAATGCAAAAAATCTAGATAATTGGATAAGACAAATTAATGTATATTGTAGGGTACAGAACGTTGATTCAGAAAGGAAGAAGATTCAGCTGGCTAGCCTTCAACTTGGTGGAAATGCACTATTATGGTGGGAAGGCAAGACACAATCTGATCTGCAAAAACATGGTAAAATCATTTCTACCTGGAGTGAATTTTTTTCTGCTATAAAAAGGCAATTCTATACTTTAGATTATATGCAACAGGCAATGATGAGTTGGAAAACTCTTCGTCAATTGAAGGGTCAAAGTGTATAGAGTTATACTCAGGAATTTAGAAAGAGAGTTTAACACTAGGTATATCATTAGATTCACTTGAGACTTTATTGAAGTATATAGGTGTTCTTCATAGCTATTTAAAGCATACTATTCTCATGTTTAATCCCACTAGCTTAGATGATGTATCAGTTCAAGCCACACATCTAGAAGCTAGATGTAATAATGTAAACCCAGAGATTGGGGGATCATCTAAATACTCTGTAAGCAAGAGAAAGGAAAATAAGAAACTGAAATGGAAGGAGAGGAAATCAAAGACTATAACGAAGGATAAACCTTCATGCACTCAATGTAAGAAAGAAGGACACGATGAGGCACACTGCTAGTTTTTGCATCCATAACTGAAACCTAAGAAATTTGGTGGAAATGAGAGAAAGAATGTTGCTGCTATTCAGAAGGACTTGGGATCATATTCAGGTGATGAAACAACAATTACAGCCATAGGTATTAAAGGTAAAGATTCTGAAGCATCCACAAGTAATTCTACACAATCTGTTGATAATGAAAATAATGAGAGGGAAAGAAATAAGCTTTTTTGTATTAGAGTAATTTCCAAGAATAATAAGATTGATACTTTATTTGATAGTGGATCACAAGTAAATTTGATTTCTGAAACAATTGTAAAGAAGTTGGGATTACAAACAAAACCTCATGAGAAGTCATATCCATTAGGTTGGGTGTGTGATAAAACAAAGCTACAAGTAACGAGACAATGTAAACTTAGGTTTGCTATTGGATCAACATTTGTAGATGAGGTTGAGTTAGATATAGTTCCATTGGATATATGTGGTATTGTTTTGGGGAGTCCATACTTGTATGATAGAAAAGTTATTTTCTATAGAGCTAAGAATAAGTATCAACCCACTAAAGATGGAATAGAATATATTGTAAGAGCTCATAAACTCAAAGTTAATTATTCTCTCATAAATTCAAGACAGATGAAAATAATTGTGAATTCAAGTAAGAAATTTTTACTAATGGTTGTAAAGGCAAAGGATCTTGATAAATCCAATGCATTTGAAGGTTGTGATTCTAAACAGAAAGCTGATTTAGTCAAAGTTGTTTCAGAATATGATGTTCTATTTCAAGAACCTAAAGGTCTACCACCCAAGTGGGAAATAGTACATGATATTTTTTGCACCAAGATGCTCCATTACATAACATGGGAATGTACAGGCTATCAACTTTAGAGAATGCAAACATAAAGAAGAAGATACAAGAGTTGCTCGATAAATGGTTTATATGACCAAGCACATCACCATGTGGATCTCCAATCATGTTGGTGAGAAAGAAAGATGGTTCATGGAGAATGTGCATTGATTATAGAGCACTAAATAAAATAGCGATCAAGAATCATTATCCTCTTCCTCATATTGATGATTTATTAGATCAATTAAAAGAAGTAGTTTACTTTTCCAAGTTAGAATTGTGAAGTGGCTATCATCAGGTCAGAGTTGTAGAACAAGATGCATGGAAGATTGATTTCAAGACAAAGCAAGGATTGTATGAATGGTTGGTTATGCCTTTTGGCTTAACTAATGCTCCTGCTTTTAGAGTTGGTCTTGTCAGTCCTCCGTCAGAGATCAAAACTCTTTTTTCATTTCATTTTTAGGTGTCTCATTCAGCTCTTCCATTTACATTCCATTAGGGTCATGCCAATGTCTGACAGAAGGGTCTCTTCACCTGTTTCCCTCATGGTTGTACCTGCTGGGTTGGTCGAAATTTATCAAAGTTCATCAAAGTTGATTTACAGTCATAGAAGGTATCTTGGTCAGCAAGAGTCATTTCAGTCACTAGATCTAGGATTTGGTCTTCAGAATGTCAAATAACTCCCACAGGTCATGAAGATGTCTCCAATAAGTTTTCATTTCAGAGTTTTCATCACCAGTATGCTCAATCATGATTCTTCTTCAAAACTTTGTTTTGAAGAAGAAATCGTCAACTTGGTTTTTGTAATGAATATGTGATTTTCAAAAGCTCCTTCATATTGTGAAATTCTTCGTGCGCAACTCTGGTCCTTGGCAAAGCTCTAGGCCATTCATCCCTGCAAGACAAGCGACAATCAAAACATTTAGCCCAAGAGCAACAAAGAAGCAAAGCAAAGTTTCAAAGTGAAGTGTCAAAGTTTGCAACAGGACAAATTGGTTTTTGAAATCAAGGGTTAAACCCTTGGCATACATATCATGTTTGTGTTCCAAGAGTTCATTTGCACACTAAATATATGAAAAAGCGAAAGTGGGAACATGGAGGAGCAACACAATCAAGATTCCACTTCAAAAGCCTAAAAGGTTGACTCAAGGAGAAGAAAGGCATTCAGTGGTCTTGGATCATGAGATGTAAAGATTTGTGGATATTCATGATTCCCTGAAATCTTTATCGAGGGTCTTGCTTTGTTCATTAGAAGAAGGTAGGTTGTTGATGATTTTATATGAGCTGCCATTTCCAACACCTCGCATACAAAGGTTACGACTTTCAGCTCCAGAGATAGTTTAGATATCAACAAGTGATGGTACTTCTTTATATGGATCTATATGTAGACCAGCCATCGAAATACATGGCCAACCTCCTTACAGGACTTTGGTCAGTGTATATGGTGGTCCTAATGTTCAGACCGTTTGCAACTCATGGATGAACACAGTTGACATGAGAGCCCAATATCTATGCAGCAAAGGCTTTTTGGTTTGGAGGGTTCGTAACTATAGACCTGTTATTTTTCAATGAAAAGGTTATATTGAATTTGCTACTAAGAAAAATGAATTGTTATAACTTGACAATAGAAGGAGTGAAAGGCGATTGGACATCCAAGATAAAACAAGGAAGCAAAATAAATGAAGTTTTGAAGCCAAATCTTATGTTGGACTGGCGCGCGGCGCATTAGAGGTAGGCATGGCGCACTGGGCTCATTTTCGCAGTGAAAAATTACTCAGGTGTGGCGCATCCACGGGGCGTGGTGCACAAGCCTGTAACTTGAATTTTCCACCAAATTTTCTCTGAACTGGATTTTGCTTGCTCGTTCCATGCTCAAGGTGGTTGTGGTTGCAGTGGGAAGGAGCAGGCATAAAGGGAACTGCAACATCATGTTGTTCTCATTTTCAAGTTCTTGAGATGAATATCACATTGTTCCCCATTTTGTTGCTTCTACCTTGCTCCTCTCGTGCTTTTCCAAAGCCAACCCAAAGGCCACTGGGGTCAACTCAAGTTTCTCATTGGTGCTCATTATTTACCAAAGCACTTGCTCATGACACCAAATCAATTCGTTTATCATTCCTGTCAAACTCGGAAATCATTGTACCAGTGAAACACATGGACCATTCACATCATGGGAAGGAAGTAATTGAAATGGTGGAAGCCACTTGATATTCTTGTATGTAACATTGCACGCGGCTCTTCATTGATGAAACATAGGAGCAACCGGCATTGCCGGTTGGTTCTGGTAGTTGTGGGTTTGTAAAGACTTCCATGCTGAAGGAAAATTGAAGGTAGAACATCAAATCCAGAATGTTATAAGATCAGAAGTAAGACCAACTTCTATAAGAAGAAGTAGAGCAGAGGCTCCAAGATGACATGTATAAAGATGCTCAGCCAGGATCAATCTTGTTGGCAGAACGAAAATATGATGTTGGTGGAAATTCGAAAGTGAGGTATCCTCATGACAAATTCGCCTGCATCTAGACACCCTCAGTTGGATTAATCTATGATATTGTTTCTGCATCTTATTTATAGTTCAAAAAGCCTGTTCCAACAAACAATGCCGACAACCATCCTCCAACAATGCTTGAAAATGTCATGACAGGTGGAAGTAATTGCTATACTTGGGCATTCGAATTATCTTTAGATTTAAAGAACATATGTGTAAAGTGGTAAACGCATCTCCAGAAATTTGAAGGTGATTGTGCAAGAATGTGCCAAGTGGCATTAAAGAAATAGAGTTTTTTGGCATAAAATCAACAACTACGCGATTCTAGGCTCAAAATTTTAGCAAAGGAATAGGATTTGACCAGGAAAATGTAACACTGCTTATCCTCAGAACAGATGATTGGCATTTCAGCTTCTATTCGTTAATGATGATTAAGCAGTCCCTTTTTTTTTTGGTCAATCTGTTTTCCCACAGATGGAGTCTATTTATGGTATTGAAAAATCATTTGTAAGGGTTGGAATTTCTGGGAATAGCGTGGAGAAAAAACCCAGCATTTTCATTGTACAGTTTTTGGCTAGGAGATTAGTAGAATGATGCATCTCTGATTCAGGAGATCCCTGTGGTATGGGTTTAGCAATGTGTTTGTTCTCTGTTTCATACGTATCTTGTTATGTTTAGAGTTCATTCATGATCATTTCCATTTGAATGTTTTTTTAGTGAGAAAGGTAGAATCCATTTTATTGCTCTGCCTTGGAAAAGCATTCATGTTCTGTGTGTTTTCTTCTGTCTGAAAAGGATTCATCACATATGCCCTTTTTAGCCCCCTCAACAAACTTCCCACTCCATATTATTTAAATCTGATTGCTAAACTTCCTGCCTATCTTGCCTCATGAACTATTCTGTGTCTTCGATTTAATTTCCCAGCTCATGCGGTCCTTTGGTCCCACACAGCCCAGAAAATTCAGTCATTCAAAAAATTGCCTCTTTTTCATATCTATTTACTAGCCTAAAATCAGTATTCCTTTTAAGTCATCTCAAACCATATTATTTATTCTTCACTGAGCGTGACCCGGAGAGAGCCCTCTCCAGTTCTGGTAGGGCTAGCTACCAGACTGAGCGTGGTTTGTGGTTATCCTGAATTTTGCTTTCCTTCAACCTAAGGCAGATTTAGGCTCTAACATAGTGGCGACCATACTGGGGAACAAAATGGTTTGCTTGTAGATTGTCTTGCCCTAGTACATATCTCAAGTTCGGAGCTGATTGTTGATGGTGGACAATGATCAGACATAAGAAGGCTGAAATCATTCACCTGGCAACTCCATTCACTGAAGAATCCAGCAATTGGTGCTTCATGGTGACTCCACTGCAGAGAGATAAGTAGCTTTGAGATTGTCAAGATGGAACGAGCTGCAAGACGATACGCTCCCATGAGCCGAGATCACATTCCAGGTTTCCCAAATAAAATTCCGAAGGTAGATTGGTCAAAGAATTTGCCTACGTTTAAAGATGATGGTAGGAAGGACATTTCTTTACATCTAGTTTGATTTCACATGCATATTCGCAAGTTGAAGGTTGATTTTCCTGAAGATTGCTTGATGAAAATATTCCTGGCCACTCTGAAAGGTGAAGCCCAATCTTGGTATGAAAATTTTCCGCCTGCCTGTATTTACTGTTTAAAGGATTTTCATGCCATGTTCATTGAAAGATATAAAGACTCTTATCCATCATTACATTTAGTTCAAGACTGTTGTAAGCATGCTTATGGCTTTATTGAAAGTCTTGAAAAGTATTATGAGGATGATAATTTCATGGATGATGAGATCATGGAGGCTCTATACGAGAATCCATTTCACCAACATGAAGAGAAACTAGAGGAGTCCCATCAAGATGCTCAGGAAACTTTGCAGCATGATCAAGAGTTCAGTACGGTGGAAGATGAAGGAGTTTTTCATCTTGACAGTCGACAGGAATTACATGAAATGGATCAACAGTATGAGGAAAAGTTGTACACTCCTTCACTTGAAATTAATGAATACAATCACTGTTTGAGCAAGAGAAAACAAAAAGTATTATCTGAAGACAAGATAGATCAACTCTTGAACGGTCATGTTCCAGCTCAAGTTAATGCAGATCTGCAGTGTGCACATGGTCAAGAAGGTGACGGTAGAACTTCTTCCTCCTTTGAAAATGATGACAGTCCTGTAAGTAGCTTTATAGAACAGTAGGTTGAAGATTTCCATATGGCTGAATGTGATGAAAGAGAAAGTGTCGTTTCAAATCTGTCCATAGAAGAAGACAACATGCAGAGAAGTCAAGTGTCAAATTCAGAATGTGATAATGTTAAGACAGCCATTTCAGATGTAGATTCAGATTGTGATGACCAAGAAAACCTTGTACTAAATCCCATGAAGGAGAACGCTGCTGTCGAGATCATCCAGAATGAAGAGGATAGAGTTATGGATCCAAATGTTCTCATGCCATCAGAACAAAGCCTTCATGAAGAGGTAATCCAGTCAGCTCATGAACAACAAGATGCGAATTTTGTTCAAGTAAGTAAAAAGGTTTCTCTGGATGAATTTATGGTAGATGATAGCAATGATCGTGTTGGGTTTCAAGAAACATTTGAAGTTTCTTTTCTCATGATTGATGAATGTAATGAGAATCTGGCTATCATATCATATGAAGATGATCAAAACTATATTCAGACTTCAGCAGACCAGACCATTCAGGATTCCCTTTCGGATTTTTCCTCATATGCCTCATGTTTTGAAACGTTCTTTGAAGAGGAAATTTGCTCATCTAATTGTTCAAAATTTTTTGAAGACTAGGAACGTGCTCTTATTTATGAAGAAAAATCAGAAGCAAGAGAAAAAGACACTTTTCTCTTTCAGTAGGAGGTAAATCTTCATGTTTTTCAAGATCCTCTGGTAAATTTGTTGCAGCCAGCAGTGAAGGTGATTATTGCAGTGTTCATTGATGAAGGAGAGCATGGTCAATTATGTTTTTGGATGCCCAGTTACCAGTGTTTATTGTGGACCAGGAGATCTAATTAGGAGAATCAGTCAGGAAGGCATCTGCTTGATTAGTTACATTGGCATTTTGATATAGTTTGATGGTATATTGTCTTGTAAGAAACACAGGTGGTCATGTACTACCACCAAGCTTTAAGTTTTAAGTTCAGGTCTTAGTATTTTGAGTTAGTTTGTTAGTGTCAAGTTTTTTCAGTCATTTCAGTTTGCATTGGGTTAATTTGAGTCAAAGTTCCAGTCAATAAATTGAGTCATGTTGGTTTGTTGGAATAATGGACTCCATAGCCCAATGGCCGAAAGGCACTGTCTAGCTCTTCCAGAGATCTGTCGTTCTTGGCACCTCCAAGGAGCTACCATCCCCATTGGAGCAAATATTAGAGTCGGTCTTGTCAGTCCTCCATCAGAGATCAAAACTCCTTTTGCATTTCATTTTTAGATGTCTCATTCAGCTCTTCCATTTACATTCCATTAGGGTCATGCCAATGTCTGACGGAAGGGTCTCTTCACCTGTTTCCCTCATGGTTGTACCTGCTGGGTTGGTCGAAATTTATCAAAGTTCATCAAAGTTGATTTACAGTCATAGAAGGTATCTTGGTCAGCAAGAGTCATTTTAGTCACTAGATCTAGGGTTTGGTCTTCAAAATGTCAAATAATGCCCACAACTCATGAAGATGTCTCCAATAAGTTTTCATTTCAGAGTTTTCATCACCAGTATGCTCGATCATGATTCTTCTTCAAAACTCTGTTTTGAAGAAGAAATCGTCAAATTGGTTTTTGTAATGAATATGTGATTTTCAAAAGCTCCTTCATATTGTGATTCTTCGTGCGCAACTCTGGTCCTTGGCAAAGCTCCTGGCCATTCATCCCTGCAAGACAAGCGACAATCAAAACATTTAGCCCAAGATAAACAAAGAAGCAAAACATAGTTTCAAAGTGAAGTGTCAAAGTTTGCAACAGGACAAATTGGTTTTTGAAATCAAGGGTTAAACTCTTGGCATACATATCATGTTTGCAGTCCAAGAGTTCATTTGCACACTAAATATATGAAAAAGCCAAAGTGGGAACGTGGAGGAGCAATGCAATCAAGATTCCACTTCAAAAGCCTAAAAGGTTGACTCAAGGAGAAGAAAGGCATTTAGTGGTCTTGGATCATCAGATGCAAATATTTGTGGATATTCATGATTCCCTAAACTCTTTACCGAGGGTCTTGCTTTGGTCATTAGAAGAAGGTAGGTTGTTGATGACTTTATATGAGCTGCCATTTCCAACACCTCGCATACAAAGGTTATGACTTTCATCTCCAGAGATAGTTCAGATATCAGCAAGTGATGGTACTTCTTTATATGGAGCTATATGTAGACCAGCCATCAAAATATATGGCCCACCTCCTTACAGGACTTTGGTCAGTGTATATGTTGGTCCTAATGTTCAGACCATTTGCAACTCATGGATGAACATAGTTGACATGAGAGCGCAATATCTATGTAGCAAAGGCTTTTTGGTTTGGAGGGTTCGTAACTATAGACCTGCTATTTTTCAATGAAAAGGTTATATTGAATTTGCTACTAAGAAAAAGGAATTGTTATAACTTGACAATAGAGGGAGTGCAAGGCGATTGGACATCCAAGATAAAACAAGGAAGCAAAATAAACGAAGTTTTGAAGCCAAATCTTATGTTGTACTGGCGTGCGGCGCATTGGAGGCAGGCACGGTGCACATAGACCGCGCGACACACTGGGCTCATTTTTGTAGTGCAAAATTACTCAGGTGCGGCACATCCACGGGGCGCGGCGCACTGGGTGTGCGCGTGACGCACAAGCCTATAACTTGAATTTTCCACCAAATTTTCTCCGAATTGGATTTTGCTTGCTCGTTCCATGCTCAAGGTGGTTGTGATTGTAGTGGGAAGGAGCATGCATGAAGGGAATTGCAGCATCGTTTCGTTCTCATTTTCAAGTTCTTGAGATGAATATCACATTGTTCCCCATATCGGTGCTTCTACCTTGTTCCTCTCTTGCTTTTCCAAAGCCAACCCAAAGGCCACTGGGGTCGACACAAGTTGCTCGTTGGTGCTCATTATTTACCAAAGCACTTGCTCATGACACCAAATCAATTTTTTTATCATTCTTGTCAAACTCGGCAATCATTGAACCAGTGAAATGCATGGACCATTCGCATCATGGGAGGGAAGTAATTCAAATGGTGGAAGCCACTTGATATTCTTGTATGTAACATTGCGCGCGGCTCTTCATAGATGAAACATAGGAGCAACCGCCATTGCTGGTCGGTTCTGGTAGTCATGGGTTCGTAAAGGCTTCCATGCTGAAGGAAATTGAAGGTAGCACATCAAATCCAGAATGTTATAAGATCAGAAGTAAGACCAACTTCTATAAGAAGAAGTAGAGAAGAGGCTCCAAGATGACATGTATAAAGACGCTCAGCCAGGATCAATCTTGTTGGCAGAATGAAAATATGATGTTGGTGGAAATTCGACAATGAGGTATCCTCACGACAAATTCACCCGCACCTAGACACCCTCAGTCGGATTAATATATGATATTGTTTCTACATCTTATTTACAGTTCAAAAAGCCTGTTCCAACAAACAATGTCGATAACCATCCTCCAGCAACGCTTGAAAATGTCATGACAGGTGGCAGTCATTTCTATACTTGGGAATTCGAATTATCTTCAGATTTAAAGAACATATGTGTAAAGTGGTAAACGCATCTCCAGAAATTTGAAGGCGGCTGTGCAAGAATGTGCCAAGTGGCATTAAAGAAATAGAGTTTTTTGGCCTAAAATCAACAACTATGTGATTCTAGGCTCAAAATTTTAGCAAAGGAATAGGATTCGACCTGGAAAATTTAACACTGCTTATCCTCATAACAGATGATTGACTTTTCAGCTTTTGTTCATTAATGATGATTAAGCAATCCCTTTTTTTTTTGGTCGATCTGTTTTCCCACAAATGGAGTCTATTTATGGTATTGAAAAATCATTTGTAAGGGTTGGAATTTCTGGGAATAGCGTGGAGAAACAACCCAACATTTTCATTGTACAGGTTTTGGCGAGGAGATTAATAGAATGATGCAGCTCTAATTCAGGAGATCCCTGTGGTATGGGTTTAGCAATGTGTTTCTTCTCTGTTTCATATGTATCTTGTTATGTTTACAGTTCATTCATGATCATTTCCATTTGAATGTTTTTTTAGTGAGAAAGGTAGAATCCATTTATTGCTCTGCCTTGGAAAAGCATTCATGTTTTGTGTGTTTTCTTCTGTCTGAAAAGGATTCATCACATATGCCCTTTTCAACCCCCTCAACAAACTTCCCACTCCATATTATTTAAATCTGATTACTAAACTTCCTGCTTGTCTTGCCCCACGAACTATTATGTGTCTTCGATTTAATTTCCCAGCTCATGCGGTCCTTTGGTCCCACACAGCCCAGAAAATTCAGTCATTCAAAAAATTGCCTCTTTTTCATATCTATTTACTAGCCTAAAATCAGTATTCCTTTTAAGTCATCTTAGACCATATTGTTTATTCTTCACTGAGCGTGACCCGGAGAGAGCCCTCTCCTGTTCTGGTAGGGCTAGATACCAGACTGAGCGTGGTTTGTGGTTATCTTGAATTTTGCCTTCCTTCAGCCTAAGGAATATTTAGGCTCTAACACCTGCTACATTTATGAGAGTCATGAATGATGTACTCAGACCATTTATTGATGATTTTGTAATTGTTTATTTAAATGACATTCTTGTTTTTAGTAAGACATGGGAAGACCATGTAAAGTATGTGAAGCAAACTTTAGATGTTTTAAAAAGAGAAAATATCTATGTAAAACTGTCAAAATGTGAATTTGGCAGAACATCATTAAATTATTTGGGTCATATTGTAGGGGGTGGTGAATTGAAGATAGATCCCTCTAAGGTTGAAGTCATTGTGAACTAGCCTAAACCCAAATCTGCTACAGGGGTTAAGAGTTTTCTAGGGGAAACACAATACTAGAGAAAGTTTATTGCTAACTTCTCATTGATTGTAGCTCCATTACGTGCTTTAACAGGATTGAAACAGGTGTTTAAGTGGGGAGGCAAACAACAGAAAGCCTTCGACACCTTAAAAGAAAAAATTAGTACAACACCAGTACTAGCACTGCCATATCTTCAACATCCATTTGAGATTGAGACAGATGCCAGTGACTATGCCATGGGAGCAGTGTTGATGCAACACGAAAACCCATATGCTATCATTCTGAGACATTTTCTTCTACAGTAGTTAATTATCCCACATATGATAAAGAATTGTATGCATTAGTACAAAGTGTGAAAAAGTGGAAACATTACCTAATGGGTAAAGAAACAATCATACATACATATCATCAACCACTTCAATATTTGCACTCACAAACTAAATTGCAGCAATCAAGACATTATAGGTTGATAGGTTTCCTACAAAAATTTCATCTTGTCATCAGATATAAGAAGGGCATACACAATAAGGTTGTAGACATGTTATCAAGGTCAATCATAAATGCATCTGCTATACTTAGGCATAACTTAGTAATGCATGAAAGTTACACTAAACAATATGCTCAAGATGTAGGTTTTAAAGATATGTATGCAACTTTAAGTCATGGCAAGAAAGTAGAAGAATTGGATTATTATGTAAAGGACCAACTCTTATATCATTTGGGAAAGTTATGCATTGCAAAAACTAAAAGAGTTAACTTAATTCGAGAAGCACATACTTCTCTCATGTCAGGTCATTTTGGTGTAAGCAAAACAATTGCACAATTGCAAAGGTTCTGTTATTGGCCAAGAATGCATGAGACAATTTCTATATATATCAAAGGGTGTACAATGTGTGCTACAAGCAAACCAAAAAATAGGAAATTAGGCTTGTACACTCCACTTCCAATTCCTTATCGTCCTTGGGAAAGTGTTTCCATGGATTTTGTTGGGGGATTGCCAAAATCTAGGAATGGTCATGATTATTTGTATGTTGTTGTGGATAGGTTCAGTAAAATGTGTATTTTGATACCATGTAACAAGCAAGTTACAGTTGAACAAACAACAAAGTTGTTCTTTCAAAATGTATGGGTTCATTTTGGGTTACCCACTTCTATTGTATCTGATCGAGATTCTCGATTTGTTGGGAAGTTCTGGTCAAATCTATGGGAGTTGATGGACACCAGGTTGAAGAAGAGCACAACATTTCATCCACAAACAGATGGTCAGACAGAAGTGGTCAATAAGAAAGTGATCCAGTCACTCAGAGGCTATTGCAAAAATCATCCCAAGCTTTGGGATGAGCATTTGTGTTATGTGCCGCATGCTTACAACCATGCCAAGCACTCTTGTACTCAGAGATCTCCTTTTGAGACTTGTTTTGGTTTTATACCAAATTCTCCCTTGGATTTTGTCTTTGGTAAAGACATTAGAAGTTGATGGACACAGTGATGTGGACAAAGCAACCGAATTCATTGAACAAATCTAAGAAATTCACCAGGTAGTACAGGAACAACTTGAAAGAAGTCAAGCCAAGTATAAGGAAAGACATGATAAGCATCGAGTTGAGCATAGTTTTCAAGTTGGTGATCAAGTATGGTTGTACATCAACAAAGACAGAATGTAGGGTGAAGGTAAGAAGCTAAAACCAATAAGGTATGGACCTTTCAAGATACTTGATAAAATTGGTGAAAATGCTTTTCGCCTTGATTTTCCAGCTTATATGCAAATCTATTTAGTCGTTAATGTAGAAAACTTGACATTGTATGAACCTTCATTGATTGAGGATCCTAAAGAGCAAAGTCAGTTGCCTTCTATTGAGGATTTATTGCCTGAATATCTCAATGAGTTACAGGAGGACACAGTGCTAGATAGGAAGGTAAGAACTACGTGTCAAGGGGATGTTGAGTACTTGATAGTGGGACTCAAAGGTTCAAATCTAAGCAAGGCACGATGGATAGAAATTGGACAAGTGAGGGATTTGTATCCTCACTTGATCGATGCCTAAAACCAACTTTTGGTGGTCCAAAAACTTTTCAGTGGGAAGGCGTGATCCAAAATGGATCTTAAACAACCCTTTTAAAAGTCTTCAAATATGTTAAAACCAAGAAAACAATATCGAGGTTAAATCACAGCAATAAAGCATTGATATCGCATCAGAGAAAGCCAAGCAGTGTTAATGGGGCTTAGCCTTAAGAAAATTGTGATAGCGATACAAGCGAAACAATGTGAACCATTGATTGAGCGCACAAATCAATGGTCCAGAGCAACTACCAATATCGCATCACATGGAAGTAAAGGGAGGACTTAACACATGATGGCAGGATTATGCGATATGCGATGGCCACTTTATCACATCACAATGAACCAAGGGAGAAGAATCAGGACCCATAACTTAAAGACTCACGATGAGCACTTCCATCGTAGCTATCAGATGGGTGAAAGAGATGAACAGCGAAGATCACATCGCAGATTCCTAAAAGGAGGACTTAACACAAGCGGACCCGAAGGAGTTATGAAATAAAACAACGAAGGATTTGAGTTCCATGGTAAGCGGTATTTCGGGCGAGCTTTAGGCAGTAAGCAGAATTGGAGAGGCTCCGCCTGATTCCATACACTGGCCAACACGTAGCACGCTGCAGGATAGAGAAAATTGATTTTTCGGGTGGGTAATCCTCATGCAAGTAGGCCACCCGAAATGGTTGTCAGTTGTTGGATTGAGAGATTGTGAATCAACGGTGGAGATTGAGTGGACTACTTGATGATTCAGGTTGGATGCGAGTTGTCAAATTGAAGGCAGATCAATGGTGGGCTTGTGACAATGATAAAACACAAACCTGAGAGGATTATAGATGTGACACTATAAAATTTGAAATCCGATATATGTCATTTTGCCGGGTTTTTCTATGTTTTGCTGTATTTCCATTATAAAATCAAAATACAAAGGAGTTCTTGTGCCTTAAGCATTTCGTATTAACAAGATGTGTCCAATGCCGAAGGGAAGGTGAACGGACAGAAGAGGAAGACAGAGAGCCTGAAGAGGGAAGGCAACTAAACAGGGCCGATAGGCTTAAAAAAAACCATCCCATAACAGAACAAAGACAGAGTTAGAGATCAGAGACAGATTGAGATAGAATTAGAGATCAGAGACAGATCGAGACAGATAGTCAAATAAAACTCATAGCTACGAACAATTGATCAGAGGCACTAAGAGGGAGAGTCTTTGCACTCTTTAGACTTGACGTTCCTGAGTGAGATCCCTGTGTAATATCACTGTTGTTTTCTTATGGCTCTGATTGAGCTCACACCTGTAAACTTTGTTCTTGAAGACATAATATAGAGGTTGACACTAAAAGTTGGACTAGGAGACGTAGCCAGGGGGTCTGGTGAACTCCTTTATTATTTTGACTGTGTTGATGTGTGTATTATGTTTTATAACTGTTCACTGTCTATATTATTCACAATATTTTCGATCCGTTGCACTAAATAATATAGGCATTCCTACACATGAGTCTGTAATATATTCTCTTCTTGATTTAGTATCCATTTCGGATCACCACCATACCCCGAGAGACTTACTGTAACTAAACCACCAATTTATTATGACTTTGATCTCATAGGGGAGATGAAAATTTTATGTATTACAATTACTCTTCTCCAGGCCATTCGAGATGTTCCAATTTATGCCAAAACTTTGAAGGAACTGTGTGTTAAGAAGCCTGGGAGGAAACCAAAAGACCCTCCTATAGTCCATGTGTTGGGAACACTTTCTGACCTTATCTTAGGGAAGCAAGTACTTGTTAAGTATGACGACCCTGGGAACCCAGTAGTTCATGTTCAAATTCAGGGGCATAATTTTCCAAACACCCTTGTGGACATAGGAGCTGCAATAAATATCTTAACCGTAGAAACTTGTGGGATCCTTGGGATTACAACATTTAAACCAACCACCATTATGTTGGAACTAGCTGATAGATCAATAGTTAGACCAGAAAATACTCTGGAAGACATTATCATCTCCATGGATTCCTGGGAACATATAGTAGACTTCATAGTTATTAACCCCAAAAATCGGTTAGATGGCCACCATTTGATATTAGGAAGGCCATGGCTGGAAATTATTGATGTGTATATCGGGTGTCGAATAGGAAATATGACAATTGCAAAAGGAATTGTTGTTAAAAACCTTATCCTATATCCACTTTCCAGACCTAGCCTATCCATTAATAATTACCAATCGTCTCCTCCAAAATATCAGGAAGAAAATATGTGTCCTCCCCTTACCTTAGATGAAGCTCTTACTTTTAAAAGGAAAACTAAGGACGATCTGATTAGTGGATTTATTAACTAGCCATCCACTATTGGGAATCTGGCATGCCAAATGTTAAAAGTGATGTTCGACAATGACACCCAGGGAGACCCATTAAATGTTAAAAATGATGATCATATACTCACAACCACGGTTCACAATAGTACTCCCACTGAAATTGAACCTGGAAAGACTTTGAACATTAACGCTAATATTGATGAACAACAACGTAAAAAATTGATTCAGATTCTATAAAAATATAAAAAAGCTTTTCCTTGGGAGTATTCCAACATGAAAATCACCGTCCCTCAATTATGCACACAGCATATATACATTGAGAAAGATGCCCACGCCATTCACTAGCCACAAACAAGGTTAAATCCACACCTTAGGGACATAGTAAATTATGAACTAAAAAATCTTCTTGATGTTAATTTTATATATCATATTTTTGATAGCCTGTGTGTTTAACCTCTAGTTGTTGTCCCCATGAAAAATGGAAAAATGGAGAACTTGTGTGGATTATAGGGAATTGAATAAAGCTACACAAAAAGATCATTTCTCTATTCCTTTTGTAGATCAAGTCCTTGATACTCTTGCTGGGAAGAACTTCTTTTCTTTTCTTTATGGTTTGAGTGGATACAATCAAATCCAAATTGCTCCTGAAGATCAGGACAAAACCACATTACATGTTCATGGGGAAGCTTTTCATACAAGGTTTTACCATTTTGGATATTTTTATGCACCAGCCACCTTCCAGAGAGAAATTCTGAGCATTTTTTATGATTTAATTAGTGAAGGACTTGAACTCTACATGGATGATTTTACCCCCTACGACAATGAATTTGAGCAAGCCTTACAAAATTTGGAGAAATTTCTTGAATGATGTATCGCCACTAGGTTATTCCTTAACAATGAAAAATTCCATATGATGATGAAATAGGGTGTAATTATGGGACATTATATCTCCAATGCAGGTATTCAAGTTGATCTAGCAAAAATTGAGGTAATTCTTATGCTCCTACTTCGCGTACATAGACATAGTTAAGTAATTTCCTTGGATATGTTGGTTATTGTCGTCGCTTTATAACACATTTTTCAAAGATAGAAGCACCTTTGTATGTGTTAACGGGAAATGTAGAATTCAAATGGACTGACAAATGTGATGTTTCTTTTCTAGATCTTAAAAATTTGGTCTCAACAGCCCCTGTGTTACAAGGGCCAAATTGGAGTTTTCCATTCCATGTTTCAGTGGATGCATCTATTACCGAAATAGGAGCCATACTTGGGCAAGAAGAAGACAAAAATCCATATGCTATCTATTATATTAGCAAGAATATCACACCCGTAGAGATGAACTACACGGTGAAGAAAAAATAAGTTTTAGTTGTTGTTTACTCTATTAATAACTTTTGTCACTATATAACAAGATATCTTGTTTTTTAATACATTGATCATTCAACCATTATATATATAGCTAATAAACCAGTCACTAATGGTCGAATAACACGTTGGCTATTGTTATTACAGGAATTTGACATTACAATAAAAGATCAGGCAGGGAAGGAGAACCTGATCGTAGGCTTGTTATCCAGAATTCCTACAATGTCCGACTCATCACCTGTGGAAGATCAGTTACGAGATGAACACTTATTTGTTGTATCGGTAAAAAACCATGGTATGTAGATGTGGAAAACTACCTGGTAGTAGGAAAACTTCCAACACATTTACCATCTTGGGAAAAGAATCTTATTATTCAACATAGTGCGTGATTTTCCTGGATTGATGGATATCTCTTTCACACAAGGTCAAATCTTCAAATCCGCAGATGCATCAGGGAAGACGAGATTTACGATATCCTTAAGGCTTGCCATGATGAACCATGTGGAGGGAATTTTGTTGATCAAAGGATCGGGCATAAAGTGTTTCAGATGGGCTACTATTGGCCCACGATATTTAAATACACAAAAAAATATGTCCAGAGTTGTGATAGCTATGAGAGGATGGGTCATCCCATTCAAGCTGATGAAATTCCCCTACAGACTCAAGTTGTACTTGAACCCTTTGAGAGATGGGCATTAGATTTTGTGGGCCCCTTTAACCCACCTTCAAACCAAAAGACATATATTTTGGTCTGCACAAATTATGTGACCAAATGGGTGGAAGCGTAGCCCTCTCAAAATCCACTGAAGAGATGATTATTAGCTTCCTATTTTAACTATTCGTGTGATAGGGGTTTCCCAAGGAGATCATCACAAATGGGGGTTCATAATTCAATGGCCATAATATTTCTTCTACAATGAAAAAGTATCACATTAAAAATAGGGTTACTTCCCCCTACCATCCGCAAGAAAATGGGTAGGTGGAAGGTACTAATAAAGTTCTAGAGGTGATCCTAACCAAAAATGTATCCATCAACCACTAGAACTGGGTCGCCAAGCTTCCTAAGGCCCTATGGTCCTATCGAACAATGTGGCACAATACTACTATTTACTCACCATACCAGCTCATTTTTGGGAAGGAACTCATTTCCCCATAGAATTTTAAATTAAGACTCTCAAAACCACAAGGGAAGTTAGACTGGATTTGACAGAAGCACAAAAACACTGCCTGCAACAACTTAATGAATTAGATGAAATATGCCTAGCAGCCTTACAACGCATAGTTGTTGTTCAACAAAAAAGGGCCAAATGGCATGATCGCCTCATCAAAAAGAATGTTTTACAGCGATTGGGAACTATTGTACAATTCCAGATTCCAGGATTTCCCTCGGAAGCTTTAGACTAGATGGCTGGGACTTTATGAGGTCACCAAAGTTCATGACAATGGCACAGTGAGCCTTACTACCATTGATGGATCTGACATATCTCTCCTTTCCAATGGACACCGATTACACTTATATCTCCATCCTCTTACATGGGAGTCTTTTCTTCATGAGGTAAACAATGATTTGAATTTGCAGGTTTTAACTGACCGAGGAAGTAACCCCGCAACTACAACCTACTAAAGTATCAGTTTTCAATTTTTTTTTCATTTTGTACATAATGTATATATTTGTTTAATATATATATATATTTATATTAATAATAAATAAATAAATATAGTAAAATATGGGGGAATTTCATTCTCTTAAGTCACAATTACTATTACCTTAGGATGCAGTTGTTGTTCCCTTAGGTTGCAGTTGATGTTTCCTTAGGTTGTAGTTGTTGTTCTATTAAGTCATAGTTGCTGTTACCTTAGGGCATGGTTGTTGTTCCCTTAGGTCGTAGTTGTTGTTTCCTTAGGGCACATTTATTGTTCCCTTAGGTCACAGTTGTTTTTCCCTTAGGTCGCAGTTGTGGTTCCCTCAAGTTGCAACCATTTTTCCCTCAGGTCGCAACCATTTTTCCATTAGGTCATAGTTCTTGTTCCCTTCATCATAGTTGTTGTTCCCTTAGGTCACAGCTGATGTCTCTTTAGGTCGTTGTTGTTGTTCCCTTAGGTAACAGATGTTGTTCCCTTAAGTTGCAGTTGTTTTTCCCTTAGGTCGCAGTTGTTGTTCCCTTAGTTTTAGTTGTTGTTACCTCAGTCACAGTTTTTGTTCCCTTAGTTTTAGTTGTTGTTACCTCAGTCACAGTTGTTGTTCCCTTAATCGTAGTCACTGTTCCCTTAGTCTCAGTTGCTTTTCCCTTATTCACAATCATTGTTTCCATAGTCTCAGTTGTTTTTCCCTTGGTCGTAGCTGTTGTTCCCCTGTGAAAACTATTGTTCCCTTAGTCATAGTTGTTGTTCCCTTAGTCACAATTATTATTCTATTGCTACAATTATTGTTTCTTTGACCACGATTGTTGTTCCCTCTAGTTTTAACCATTTTTTACTACTCAGTTGTTTTCTTTAGAATTATTTCCTTCATTTTTGAATCTCTCCTTGGAATTATGGTAAAATCAATAACTTTATTGAATGATTTCCATTAGAAAATATATTATAAGAAATTTTTAAAGTAGATTTTGAAAAAATTCCAAACATACCAAACAATCATGATATTGTAATTCTATAAATATATTTACCCTACACTTCTTCAAAATACCACTGGAAGAGTTTTTTTTTTTTTTCAAAATGTTTCCTGTAACTCTTTGATCTCCTTAAAAATAAATTTTGGGAAGAAAATGGAAAACTAAGAAGGTAACCATTGTGATAATTTTTACACCATCCCTAACTCTTAAGGAGTTGATAAGCCACCCCATTCAATGATCTCTTATCATCTTAAGACAATAAAAGAAGAAAATGGACAAAGGATAGGAGGTCTCATCGCGAGCCGACCTACCATGATCATATGATCTAATGTGGTGACATTACCACTCTGGTCACCAAGCCAGGGTAATGGCCTTTGATCATTAGATCACAAGACAAGAGGTCTCATCATGAGCCAGCTTGTTCGTCCCATTATTTCTAGTGAATGGCATTGTTATCAGTTGGTTACCATGCCAGAACAATGGCCTTTTGTCAATAATTAAAGAAACACTAAAAAGTCATGATTTTTTTTTAAAGAGGTGAAATGGGATAATGGAAAATCATTGGGTTAAAAGGAAACCATATCGAGGATATGGACGTCTACTGGAAACAGAGGACATGCCTGTGGTATTGGAGTACATTTCAAATTACCATTAAGAAAAAAAAATTCATTTCGCTTTCCCTTAATCATAACAAAGGAAATCACTGAATTAATAAAGGAGCTTATTTCTTTCCTCAAAAGGTGGTAACGATGAATGTGTATCAATAATTACTTCTTATTCTACATATCAGGAATATAACTCTTGAGGAAGTAGTAAATCTACTTTAAATCTCTTTTTTGTTTTTCCTCTAAAGGCAATTTTTCAATGAAAATATTTAAATATATTTTACCTTTTTCCTCTAAAGGCAGTCTTTCAATAAACTCATTTTACCCATGGTTAGAGCTTAAAGGTATCTTCCACACGCTTTTTCATTTTTTTCTATATACCTTGGGTGTCGCAAATATCTTGTTTCATTAGCATAATCTATGATTAATCCTTCCAATAAGTGAGTCACACGCCTCACCATTATTTCCTTTTTCCTGGTAGTTAATCCATCATGTTAAATAAATGTGCTCCTATCTCCATAAGTCATGTCGATTATTTTCCAAATCAGTTATAATAAATGGTCAAGGATGACATTTAATTACATCGGGCAGGCGGGGGGATGAAAATATTAAAAATATAACAGATATTTGTAAACTCTGCAATAATAATTGCATCTTATGGTCTTTTGAAGTTTCACTACTTCACAGTGTTTTGACCCTGGATTTGCTAAAGCTTGTTGTTTCTAGTTGTTTCCAAGATTTCTCCTTATAGAGATGGTGAAAATGAGTGGTCACTCAATCCGTAGTGAACCTGTACAATTGTGGGTTTCGAAACAGGAACGAAACATTTTGGATCAGGTGGAATGGACAAATTACTTCCTCCAGTTGTAGGATTTTGACAGTGAAATGGCCTTAGAATTCATAAGGAACTTGAATGATGGAATGACGACAGTCAAAGGCAGACAAATTCAAGTGAATGTAGAATTACTAGCTGAAGCAACATGCCTACATTTGGAAGGTGAGAAATGGTTCGAAATGCACACTCCATTATAGAGTGCAACATCTCTATTTCTAAAACATGGCGAAGAGTTGGTAAGGAAAGCAAAGGGCTACAACCCTACTTCATTGACGAAACCATGGAAGGAGCTAACAGGAGTGGTCCAAAGATATATCACATAAGATGGACGCTACGATGTGGTAAGGGGGCGACACCTAAAGCTGTTGACGACATTAAGACAAAAGGTAACTCTGAACTTGCCCTATTTTCTGAGTTCACTTCTACATGAAACTATTGTGAGACTTAGAAGGTCCAATGATCAGCCTTCGATGGTAAGCCACCATGGAATGATAAAATTGATAATTTTCAAAAATATGAACCAATCACAGTTAAATTGGGAAGAATATTTTGGAATCCCATAAACTTTACCAAGAGAAGAAGCACCCAACAAATAACCCGAACATATATTAGTTGATGATAAGCAATCAGGAGAAGCTTAAGAAATTGAGATTGTCACAATGGAAGAAACTCCAAAGACACTTGATTCTCAACAATTCACGAGGGCAGAAAAGAGGATGACCTCTATTCTGGTCTCTTTACCAAGAAAAAAATAAGGTCAACAAGGTTAGCCAAACCCTGGGACCTCAAAATCATAAGGAAGATCCCCCTCAAGAACATGAAGTAGAAGTGGCCCAAGTCTTGGAGGGCTTGGATTTCTTTTTGAATTCAATGGACCTAGAAGCTACTGCAGGTTTTTCAAAGGACTCTCTTGAACAAATGACATCACCCGTGTTATAGACATTTTTGTGCCTTACAGCATGAAGCATGAAATGTCAATAATCTGAGGGATCCAAAGTCCCTAAACATGTTGTTCCTACCCCTAGAGGAACAAGGTTAGCAAACCACAACACTGAATATCAGTTCTCCACCTGAAAACACTCAAAAACAAGCTAATTCTGGATCATGTCAACTGCTCCACTGAGCATCTGCGCTGAATGTCAAGTGCTCCACTATGTACCTGCGCTAAATGTCAACTGCAAAGAAGGCTACCTGTGCTGGGCGAGTTTGGCCAAGTGGCACAGTCATTCCTCAAGGTGTCAATGCCCAGGAAGCTTCCAAAATGACACTTGGATCAAGGAATTCGACTGGTGATGAGTAAGAGGGTCTAGATCTCCAAGTGGAAGCAAGAACCTCCAAGTGGACTCAAGAACTGAAGAATAACTGAAGTGGGAGAGGACACTAGTCAGCTTCATGCCAGCTACAAGCTGACTCATCCTTTCTCCAAATCTCCTATATATAGAGCTCTCTCATGAGGTCTAGGGAGGCTGGAATCTGGTGAATGTAAGGAAGTGCTGTTGGTTTGAGTATAGAACTATTGGGTGATTTGCTTGAAGGAGGTGAAGAGGAGATTTCTTTTTGCTGGGAGGTGATGCTGGATTGGGCCTTTTATGGTTGTATTACTTCCTGAACTTTACTTCTTCCATTAATAATTGTTGTAGATCTAATACCAAAATATACGAAAACAGAAATAACCCAAGAACAATAAGATTGAAATAGATAGAAATGATTCTCTTTATTGATATCAAAACCCTTAAGGTAGGGCAACACCATACATTCACTCCTTAAGGAAGGAGAACACTCCACAAGCCATATGCCTGTTCATACAAGAATACTTCTCTTCTTCTTCATATCCTCCATGTGGAGTCTCTAGCCTTTATATAGGCCTCATACATACAATACCATGTACCATTACCATGGTTTCCTTATACCATCAACTAATACCATGGGCCCCTTACATTATTATTAACTACTTGTGGTCCCTTACATGACATGGGTTAGCCACCTTATTTATTACTATGGCCCATCCCATTATTACATTATTACCTTGGGTACCTCCCTTGGTACCCCATATTATCCCCCCTAGGTACATAACATTCCACCCCCCTAAACATGTTTCGTCCCCGAAACATGGGAAGAACATAAATAATAAGATCTACTCAAGAGAGTAGTCCACTGATACCATGCACGCGCATCTAGCCATCCAAGAGAAAGGTGAACCCTCGATCTCGCTGTTGCTTCGCTCGCTTGAGATGGAAGTTGACCATGGCAGCTCTTCTGTGTTGATGTGTAGTAGGTGGATCTAGGATCCTTGCTATCCATCATATGGGGGTTGTTGTCCTTGTGGCTAGTTGGTTGCCATCTTGTTGGTTGTTTTCTTGCGGGGTGATGTGGGTGATGATATGTTGAAGCTCTGATACCAATTGTTGTAGCTCTGATACCACTTGTTGTAGATCTAACACAGAATATTATAGATTTGATATGAAAATACAAGACAATGAAAATAAACCCAGAAATAATATGAAATGATACTTTATTGATCAAACCCTTAAGGTAGGGCAACACCATACATTCACTCCTTAAGGAAGGAGAACACTCCACAAGCCATATGCCTGTTCATACAATAATACTTCTCTTCATCTTCCTGTGGAGTCTCTAGCCTCTATATAGGCCTCATACATACAATACCATGCATCATTACCATGGTTTCCTCATACCATCAACTAATACCATGGGCCCATTACATTATTATTAACTACTTGTGGTCCCTTACATGACATGGGTTAACCACCTTATTTATTACTATGGCCCATCCCATTATTACATTATTACCTTGGGTACCTCCCTTGGTACCCCATATTACCCCCCTAGGTACATAACATTCTTCTATATGCATGTGTCTCAATGGTGTATTGCTATACTTGTGTATTTGATTTATTCTAATCCTTGAATCAATTATGAATGTATGCTTCTTGTAGTTTCCCTCTCTTGCCATTTTGCAGGATCTTGGTGTAGCTGGGCCAGTGAAAGAGCAAGGAGCTGGGAGCAAGAAGCAAAGAGAGAAGATTGGATCAATCATTAGCGGAAGACAACGGTTAGTGGATCTCTTCCTCCTCTCTCTTACATCTCATAAAGAAGTAATCTCAAATAGCTTTGCTTTGATTGTTGCTGAGGTACTATCACCCTTAGAGTGGGATAGGGTCATTCTGTATTGGATACTTTTCCCAACAACAAATTGGCGACTCCGCTGGGGATCGTATCTTGTTGGTTGTTTGTGTTTTTGCTATTCATTTCATAAACACAGGGAGTACCGAATCGAACTGCATTTGGATCTTTCAAATGCAAAGTAGAGGGCAGCTACTCTAGCTCAGTTTCTGGGCCTGTTTATGATTTGAAGAGCTGATCCACAAGGACTCTGAACAGCTCTTAGTGATATCTTTTCATCCTCCTTTTCATCCCTTAGTGTGTGCTTGACTGATAGCTTCTGATTTGGCCAAAAACTGTGAATTTTTGAGCAATCTGTGACCCGGAAACTGAGAAAAACGAAAGTTTATCTCTTCAGTGCAGGCACTGTGAAGGCAGTCTGCATTTCAGCGCAGTTCCCGAAGGGGCTACCTGTGCTGAAGGTCAAACTGCCAGTGTACTACCTGCGCTGAACCAGTTTTGCCTAGTGCTACTGGGGTTCCCTCCTGTTTATTGCCCTATTTTCATCCTTGTTTTTGCAGCCTGTTATCTGTCAATGTACCTATCTGAAACCAACTTTCCTTGCCACTATTCCGCCTCGGTTGTATAAAGAAACTGTATTTGTTCTTTGTGTATTTCTTATATCATTTGCAGTTTCCCATAACGAAAGTGAACTAGTCTTGCTGTGACCTCTTAGATCTAGACCTGTGATAAGTGTCGTTTTGATCTTAAGAGTTAGTTTGTTTGCTGTTCATAGCTGATTGAGCTTTTTCTTTCGTCATATGGTTTGAATTTATATATTTCTAGTGTTGAAACAAGTAAATCTTAAGGTGTCTTTTGATTTTAGACAAGCTTGTTTGCTTTCACTTGAAATTGAATTCGAAGTTATACAACAGCTTTCTTTTTGTATTACACCAACATTAAGAAAGAGAAAAGAAATACCTGCATTGTGCATGTGCATTTTGACAGTTTGCATGTTGATTTAGGGAAGAGTGCATTAGTGTGTGCTCTATGATCTGTGTGAAAAGATGATGTCTTTCTTTTCCCTCAGTAGTTAAGATTTTCAAAGTTGAAAGATTGAAAAGCTTGCTTATCATCTTAGACCGCATTTAGGAGTGTTACTATACATCTCGTGGTGATCCATAAAGGCAAACTACTAAACAAGATCAACCTTAAAATAAATTGAATTTACATAACAACGCTTTGAAACATAACGCAAACACATAGAGGTCTAAGCTAGAGACGTGTTCCGGCGTCATTAAACATGATATCTTAGCGTTGAGTGGTTGGGTGATTCCTCCACGGTGAAGCGATAAGTATCAATACGGACTTGTGCTCCCACGTACCGTCGCGTATATATTGGGAGACCCCTATAGGAACAAAGCCTTTATCCATAGGAAGTCGTGTCGGCTGCCCTACTGATCGCAATGCAGTGAACACAGCATTCACGAAGATCGACCACCCGTACCGTAAAACGTATTCTGTGGTTTTGCGAAAAGTTTGGCACACCCTCTGCCTAGAACTCCAGAGTAGTTTCTTTTGGCCTTTTTCAAACTCTATAACTGAAAAAGTCCATCCGAGCATTTGTCACTTCGGGCTCGTTAAAACATCGAAGGAGACTAGAGTCATCTTTAGCTTTTTCTCGACTCTTAAAAAGTGAAAAAGCAAGTTGTGTCTAAAGCGTCGTTATAAAATTTATTTTAAACGGAACATAATCACCTCCTATTCCTGCGTTGATCTGTAGGTTGAGAACATGGAACGCCCCAACCAAGGAATTCCACATGATGGAAATCCTAGTCCTTTCTCCTCTTGGGGAGAAGTTGGTGCGCCCCACATGGCCACATTGTCGCTTCCAGGACTGACAATTGGCCTGCCTATTTGGCTATTCTCAACCAATGTAGTTCAGAACACCATGGTTCCTGAACATTCGAGTCAACAGTTAGATCAGTCTAGAGCTGTCCACCAGCCTTCTACTTCCTATAACTCTTCCTCCAATCCTTCATCTTCGCAAGGTAGAGCCGCCAAAAGCCAAGCTCCCATGGAGAAGAAGGAGAAGAAGAAGAGAGAGAAGAAGAAGAAGGAGCCTAAGGCGACTAGGGGCAAGCAAAAGACATCTGATGAAAATCCACACACAGCACAGACCGGGCCTAAATCGCCATGTGTCATATGTAGAGGAGACCACTTCCATAGAGATTGTCCCTGTATTCCCTGGATACTAAGGGACTGGTCCCCTCGTTTGCACAATTCGGGAGCATCAACCTCTGATAGCCATGTTGAATGCTTACCGTCAACCAGCGAAAGTGAAGGTTCAAGACAAAGAGGGGGAGCAAGATCTCCCTGCAGACTGTGTGAAGGCAATCACGCCATCCACCGTTGTCCCTTCTTAGACGAAGCGAAGAGAGTTTTGGAAGATCGCCTGGTTTCACCGTTGAGACTTCCTCCTGGATACAAAAAACTCGTGCCAAGTCCTTCGTTGGTTGAAAATACAGCTGGCCCGCTCAAGTGGTCAGCTGAAGCATCAGTCATTGAGAATGAACCTACTGAATCCAGACTGGACGAAAGTCCAAAGGTCGAAACGGCAGTTGACCCGGTTCTTCCTTCAGAGGTTTCACCCTCAAATGACACCGTCACTGAAGATTCATCTTCAAATGACACCCTCACTAAAGAGAATAAGGATGACACCATCCAGATTCTTTTCATCAACACCGACTCTGATGAGCATCAGGGCAATGCGCCCATTCCTTTATCGCAGGAAGGAACATCATCAGGGTCATATCCGGCCGTGTATTCGGTCCCACCGCCAAGCAACCTGGTTGTGTCCTTTGATTGGAACCAACTAGGTAGACCCCGGTCGCCAGCCAGTGTACCATTCAGAATCATAGTCCAAATTTATAGAATGGTAATGGCTGGAACTATCATTGATGAAGGGGCATCTGTGAGTATCCTTTCCTCTATTGCTTGGAAAGCACTGGGTTCCCCAGAGCTTTTGCCTGAGATAAGAAATCTCTCGGGTTTTGATAAAGGAACTAGTCGACCATTAGGGATCCTCCCCAATGTGCCTGTTACATTGAAAGGGAAGACCGTTCAAATGAACGTGATGGTCGTTCAAGGACCCTTGGATTATAACCTACTCCTTGGACGAGACTATATATATTGCATGGGGGCAATAGTCTCCTCACTCTTTAGAGTAATGTGTTTTCCACACGAAGGAAGAATGGTCAAGCTCGTAGACCAACTTTCATTTCCGGATCACGCATCGCAAATAGTCACATACCAACCCTCAATGGTCTATTCACTCAAGAAATGTCTCCACCCCCAGTCCTCCTTCCCGATGAGTACGAGTGATTCGGAAATATGGGACTGGAACCCAGGGGGCATGCATCCTGGTCTGCTTCGGGCAGAGGAAACCCTGGGTATAAGGTAGAATTTCCGCAAGAGAATATGACTAGTCCGTACCCCGTCCGTGGATGGAAGAGGGGTTGTTCTAGAATAGGATTCTTTTGTCAAGGTTACTTGTTTGACAAAGGTCATTCACCATTGTCTACTTCGGTAGACAGTGCCGAGGAAATGTTTTAGTTTGAAGGTGTTAACGAAACAATCCTTGGGTAACCAGAAAGAGGCAAGCCTCCCTCAATAACACCAATGTTTTGTCTTTGAGTAGTGTTCTTCTCTTGTCGCAAGTAGCTGTTCTCTTGCGATCTTGCAAAAGAGCTGTCAAAAGTTGGGCTGACGGGAAGACAAGTACCGCATAAGACCTGTTAAAAATAACGAGAAGACAAGTATCGTTAACATTAGACTAGCAAGACGACAAGTAGCTGTGAACACCCAAAGAAAAGCAGAGGTGGGGGAGAGGAGGGGCAGCCTTGAAATTGTATTTTATACCTGGGGGCATGCAAACCTTTTGGAGTGCAAGCAAGGGACGACTATTTATTTTTTTAAATTTTTAGGTCCTCCCTTTAAACCTGTAGGTCTAACCCTTTAAACTCGTAGGATTAGCCGTTTCCGAACTTGCATAAAGAAAGGATGAGAAGGAGCATAGCTTCGTGAGATAAAGCTCCATAAAAAATAGCTATCTCACAGGAGACATTCTTATCTTATGACTGGTATTTCGAGCAGTTTTACCGCGGAATTTATGCTCGTTAAAAAATAGAAAAGCGAGATCCGAGCAGTTTTAGCACATAGTTCATGCTCGTTAAAAAATAAACATAAGATTGAGCATTCAAGCTCTTTAAAAAATGAACCCAGTACCGGTAAATAACCACTGTGATCGTAAATTTATTAGCCATAAAAAGCCTTGGTCGTGTTTTGCACCTGCCACCTCCATTTCATTTGGCCAATCGTTCACCTCCATATGATTGTTTACCTATTTTGAGGAACAGCTGCGAAGAGTGATTTCACTTAGCCATCCTTGTGACACTGCCGTGATTGGAAAATTCCAACCTGTACCTGGAATCTGCTGCTATCCCTGTTTATCACTCGTTCCTCAAAAGACGAGTCTTCTTTGAGCTCTTTTCATCTGACTCGTAAAATATGAAAAGTTTGCCGAGTTTTGGCCTTCCAGCTCGTTAAAGTGACCGGAAGAGCTATCCCTCCTCTAGATTTTAATCTTTTTGGACCTGAGGGATTATTACACAAAAAGGTCGAGCGCTTATTTTATTCGGCTCGTTAAAGTTATCGAAAACTCATCCCTTCTGTATTGTTTTATACTTTTTCGGACTTAAGGGATTAGATGACGAAAAAGGAATTTTGGAGTTAACTTTCTGTACCTTTTCAGACTCTCTAAAAATGAAAAGGATCGAGTTTTCCTTGTCGTTAGACTCGTTAAAATGATTAAATAGCGACAAACTTGTCTTTAGACGAGAACGAGTTTCCCTATCGCTAGGCTCGTTAAAACATAGCGTTGGGCTTGCCCGAAGGGCAGGTTATAGAACAAGCATATGTTATCCTCCTCAAGCTTGACAAAAATAAAGAGGTACTGGTCAGAAATGACTGGGGAAAAATTGGGAGAACCTCAAAGCTTTAATGGTAGCAAGTCGCTCTTGAACATGACACTTTTCCTCCGTATCACATCGGGTTGGGTTGTTTCATTCGCCGGTCTCATCACCATGGTCTTCGCCAAACCATCCACATTTGGGGTAATGCTACCGATCCATCGCATCAGTGTCGTTATATGTTCAAGATATGTTGTTCAGAAAGAGTCAACCGTGTCCCATCCACTGCCATACATTATCCTTCATCCACCCATGATCGCCACCCTGAATCATATTTCACAGATTGTTTTCACCTCCACTAAAATCATTAGCTCCGTTCCGTGTCACTGATGTGGGATTCATTAAGGCCCTCCTTTGACGGATCGCTTCTTGTCGACTTCAGCTCATTATCCAAGAAGTAGATCTAGGAACACCCCCCTCAGTACTTTGAAGCTTGCATGCCTCAATGGCAAGTTTCTCACTTCCGGCGACAGGTATACATCAATGACCTTCGACCAGAAGATTTTGCGTGGTGTTCGACGCCAAATCCTTTATTCACACCACGTGAATTGTACTGCAATACCTTGAGGGTCATTATCATTATCGGTGATTCCTCTCGCGCTTGTTAACGGTTTACATTATTGACCGGTAATCAAGCGATGTCTTTCCATGTTCGACTTCAGCGCAATTCTCACATGGATCGACTTGTACTTAGAGTGAAGATAGAACGAGTTTGAAGACCCTGGATCTAGTTTCATCCATCCGGGCTGCGATATATATTCAGGAAATATAAAGACATTTGATATGTACATTATTACAGCAGATGATCATCCTACTCAAAGGATGATAATTTCAGCAGAGAATTATCGGTCTACCATCAGACGATCGTCTGTTATATGTACCAAAATGAATTTATAAAGATGAGCATGGGAATGCCCGCCTCAGCTAGATCATGAAAGCAGAATGAAAAATAATGTATTGTATTGTACTTTATTACAGGTCACCTCTCAGCGATTGAATGAACTTCGGATCCTCCTGATAAAGCATTTCACCCGATAAACGACCTCATACTTTAGGGGGCAACTGTTATAGACATTTTTGTGCCTTACAGCATGAAGCATGAAATGTCAATAATTTGAGGGATCCAAAGTCCCTAAACATGTTGTTCCTACCCCTAGAGGAACAAGGTCAGCAAACCACAGCACTGAATATCAGTTCTCCACCTGAAAACACTCAAAAACAAGCTAATTCTGGATCATGTCAACTGCTCCACTGAGCATCTGCGCTGAATGTCAAGTGCTCCACTATGTACCTACACTGAATGTCAACTGCAAATAAGGCTACCTGCGCTGGGCGAGTTTGGCCAAGTGGCACAGTCATTCCTCAAGGTGTCAATGCCCAGGAAGCTTCCAAAATGACACTTGGATCAAGGAATTCGACTGGTGATGAGTAAGAGGGTCTAGATCTCCAAGTGGAAGCAAGAACCTCCAAGTGGACTCAAGAACTGAAGAATAATTGAAGTGGGAGAGGACACTAGTCAGCTTCATGCTAGCTACAAGCTGACTCATCCTTTCTCCAAATCTCCTATATATAGAGCTCTCTCATGAGGTCTAGGGAGGCTGGAATCTGGTGAATGTAAGGAAGTGCTGTTGGTTTGAGTATAGAACTATTGGGTGATTTTCTTGAAGGAGGTGAAGAGGAGATTTCTTTCTGCTGGGAGGTGATGCTGGATTGGGCCTTTTATGGTTGTATTACTTCCTGAACTTTACTTCTTCCATTAATAAAGCATTTGAGGTTCTTCTATATGCATGTGTCTCAATGGTGTATTGCTATACTTGTGTATTTGATTTATTCTAATCCTTGAATCAATTATGAATGTATGCTTCTTGTAGTTTCCCTCTCTTGCCATTTTGCAGGATCTTGGTGTAGCTGGGCCAGTGAAAGAGCAAGGAGCTAGGAGCAAGCAGCAAAGAGAGAAGATTGGATCAATCATTAGCGGAAGACAACGGTTAGTGGATCTCTTCCTCCTCTCTCTTACATCTCATAAAGAAGTAATCTCAAATAGCTTTGCTTTGATTGTTGCTGAGGTACTATCACCCTTAGAGTGGGATAGGGTCATTCCGTATTGGATACTTTTCCCAACAACAACCCGTACCTCCAGCTTCTCCTACCGATTTTGTTTCTATTGTTATTTTGGAACCTTCAGGAAAGCTTGAAAATATTAAAGAACGTTTAGTTGATTCCATCGCAACCATTCGAGAACCATCCCCTTCCATAGAGATACAGTCTCCTTGGGAAAACAGGGAACAAAAAGCCAATAATGACTCTCCCAGGGGATCCTGGGATGGTAGAAGCCTTGTTTAATCTGTGTTTGAGGATATAATTGAACCTGTTGAGGAATTAGTGACTGAAAAACCAGCAACCATTGTTGTTGTTCCCTCTCTTCCAGCTACCTTAGCTAGAAATTTTACACAAAGAATTAATAGTGGACTAAGAAACAAACAAGAAGACAAGGTTAGTAAAGAAATGGAGCGGTTGAAGAAAGAAAATAAGAAATTGCAGAAAAGGGTCTGATAGCTCAAAAGATGGTTGTGAAATAGTAAAATTAAAAGGCACACTGAGAAGAGAAAAAGGAAGCAAGAAATTCAAGAAATTGGGACCCAAACTGAGAATGGAAATCTTGTTGTTTCCTCCACTGTAGGGACCCACATTGAGCCAAAAATGCCTATTATTGAAGTGGGAAATCATACAGAGATGCCAACTTCTACTACAAGAGGAATATTGACTGAACTTGTCCCTTTGTTTACTACTTTGATTGTAGAGGTCACAATACAAGTCTTGAATAGGAAAATAGAGGAACAACGAGAAACCATAACACAGTATCAGAGGGAGGTAGTTCCCCAGCATTAGAGATATTTTGAGTTCTAAAATGGGCCTCATAAGAAAAATGTACAACCAAAATAAACTTTATATGAACCAATAGGATTCAAGATGATGATGTCAACCATGGGGGATGATTCACCATTTTTGGAGTAAAAAAGTAAAAAGATTAAAATATAATAAAATAATAAACTATTTTTTCAACACATATTTTCAACTTATCTCCCTAATTTTTTACTCAAATTTCAAGCAGGAGTACTCATTGGATGCAAAATTTAATTTTTCATCGAAAGAGTACCCATGTTGCATACTTTCGATGGACCTTTCTACACGAAAAATGAGAAATACATGAAAATATGTGATTGCAATCACATTTTCATGTATTTCTCATTTTTTGGGTAGTAGGGTCCATCGAAAGTATGAAACATAGGCACTCCTTGGATGGGGAATCAAATTATGCATCCAATGAGTGTTTCCCCTTGAAATTTGAGTAAACCCATAGGGAGATAAGTTGAAAATATGAGTTGAAAAAATATTTTTTTTCTTTTTTCCCTCTAAATTTTGATGATGTAATCTAATATTATTTTATTATTTCCACTATTATTTTATAATTTTCTTGAAAGGACCATTTTAGACCTCAAAAGTCCCCTAATGAAAGAACATCATGAGTTATTGCAAAAATTTAAGGCAATAACAGTCACAGAAGATGAAACATATGCCAAATTGCAAGCAGTAAGGGGGAAGATTAAAACTCTGGAAAAACAACTTGAAAAAGCTATAAAACAAACAAAAGAGGTTTGTTCTTTATACTCAGGCACCTTGGCTTGTAGGTCCTCAACTAGGAACTATGTTTTATTCTTGTTGGATCGATACTTGTTGTGCAAGGTAAAAGCTATCCGGTCGGAGAACCTTATTAATTTAGTAATATTTGAGAGTTCATTGACTCATTTCATAAACAAGATGATAACACACGATATTTCCTTTGTGAACTATATATGCATAATTTCTTTTTGGAAGATCAAAGATATGAGAACCCTACCCCTTTCATAGGGGATGTAAAATTTCAAGCTTTCATATCCTTTTCCAAAAATCATATTAAATGGGAAAAAGCTTACAACATGTTCTAGAGACAAGAACTTGGCCTCGACCTCTAGGTCAGAGGGGAACTGGGAAGGCCTTTATGCATGCTCATCCATCACAAGAGATTCATGGAGCAGACTAGAGTTGCCAAATATTTAACCCCCATTCATAATGATGTACTGAAGTCAGGGTTAGAATATATATTAGATATTAAGCCCGAGGCTCTACAAGGAGCCAAATAGAGGTGGAAGGCCTCAACCATGGAAATTAAAAATAGGGAGTCCTTCAATCATCGAAATTGTGAAGCTGCAATGGCTAGGGTAGAGGATTACGCCCATATCGTATTAGAGGAGGGTCCTAATTGGATAGGATGTAGATACAAGTATCCAATAATTTGGTGCCCTCAAAATTACTATAAGGCTGAGTATGAATTGACTGAAGCAGGTAAGTATGTCGCTCTCCAGGAAGTCCGAAGCAGGAATGGTTTCTGACATTATGGAGAGGAATCTCACCCAACTTACTCTTTAACTTCTCTTCATGTTAATCATTTGTTTGCATGAGGTCATGCAAACAGGTAAGCAAGGGGGAGATGTTGGGCTCCAGAATTGACACATTTTCTTACTCTATTTCCTTATCCTTTCATTAGTTTTTTAGTATTTTATGAATATAACATAGTAATTTGTGTGTTGAGAACTTTAAAAAATAGTTAATAAAGTAGTTCACCATTTTATTCTCTTAATGAATTGATTTGACCATGAAAAGATGAGTTACGCTTACAATTTGAAATGATAACTGATGGGATGTCGATAAGTGGATGTTGTTCCTTGGATAGTTGGATAAGAGTGAATTACACGAAGTTACTCGAGTTGATTATGACCTGGATAAGCAAGGATTAACGATTATCATGGGAAGGCCAACTGTGAACGAGATTGTTTCCACCTATTCTGAGGGAACTTAAGAGATTTTGTAACTCAAATTGAGCATTCTAAGAATATTTAGATTCTCAGGATTGCTCTTTTACTTTTAATTATAAACTTGGTTGTAATTATAAAAGTGAGGAATAAAGCCTCGAGAAAAAAATGACTTTTACTGTTATTTTCATGCTTATGCCCTGACGTTTTTATAGTCATTGTAATATTGTCATCGATCAATGTAATGGAGATTTACACGGTTTGGTTTTAATTCTTGCATTGAGTTTTCTCTAAGGCAGTTGAATTCCAATGATCATGGACCTAATCCTGGAGTGAATACTGCCCTCTTTGTACCATTAAATTTACATTTTAGCATTTGTTTCTTTGTTCTACAATTATTCGATTTCCTTCCAGAATTGATTGATGATTACTGGATTGTTCATTACATCAATAGTTTCTATAGTTGTAAAAACTATTCATATTAGATCTTTGATAGTTTATTCCTTGAAGTATTATTCATTTTATTACTTCTTATGATTGATAGTGAATTGTTAAGAGAAAAGTGTGATATTTTCTTCACCATATTTTGTTCAAGTCGAGTGTGTTGTTTCTTTTCTGTAGCTGTCGTTTCCTAGGAAACAACATGTGCTTAACAGAGTTGTTTTTAGAAGTTCCAATGTTTCAATTATCTTGAATAAGCCTTTTGATTGCTATGAATTTATGAATTTGTGTGTAAAGTGTTCTTTTCAGAAATCCTAGTTGTTTCTTGTGGTTTCATGCATTTACCTTTCAATAGGGCTAGACAGATTAGGTTACATAACACTATTCTTTGCACATACAGTGTGGACAACCTTGAAACAACTAGATGAGTTTTGTGTTTACAATTTAATGTTTAAAGGTATGTTGGTATTTATAAAGAGCAACTAAATAACCCAACACCTTTTCCAACCAGTGCAAAATTCTCTTCATCCTTAGCTTTGGATGAAGTTCCATCTCTGTTATTTCTCCGGAACTCTTCTTGAATAATCAAACCACAACCTTTCCCAATTCAGTAATTTTTCCCTTCAATTCACAGAGTCCTGATAGTTGTGACAAGATTTTGGAAGGCCTAGAAGAGCTAGGCTCAGTAGGTCATATTCTGCTACATTCACCCCAACCCCTCCAAGATCATCTCGAACTTGTGTAAACTTGGAGAGATATTGCGGAATAGTGTCATTTTTCTGCATCCTGATGTTTCAAAGTTTGTCTTTTACGGCCAATTTTCTATGGTCACTGCTATTTTCGAATAGCTTATTTAGTGTCTTCCATATGGAAAATGGTGTATCTTTTCCATGAAGGTTTGAGACCACATGGTCTCTCACACCTTCCAGAATATTTTTTCTTGCCTTTGCAACATCCTTCTTCCATTGGACTAATTGATGTGCATCAAACTGCTGCGGTTTTTTAGTATTAATATTCACATATTCTAACACATCACTACAATCAAGCACTGCTTCCATTCGATCCTTCTATGCTATGAAATTCGAGCTACTCTCCAGGGAATACTCCCATATCAATCTATTGAAATAAATTCTCCTAATCCTAAAGAAAAATTGTTGCACTAAAGCTGCTACTTCAAACTTCCTGAGAGACAAGTTTGAAATTTTGCTTCTAAAGTGATTTCAGGGCTCTAATACAATGTAGAAATTTGATAGAAATTGCAACTGCTCAAGATTTCAACCAGAAAATAAGAGACACAATTCTACTCTACTAATTTATGGAATGTAAATTCACAATTTAGAACAACATGCATAGACATGAAATAAGAAAAACAACAAATACATAGTGATTTCTAAGGGAGCCCAACTGGGAAAAACCCCTCAAGCCTCTTTGCATTAATCAAATGAATAGAGAAACTATTACAATTGTTAGATCTAGCTATGAACTCAACCTACAAAATAATATTTGTTCTCTCTGGTCAATGACAAAATATGGAAAACACTTAGCCAGTTATTTGCTCACGAAGCCTCCTATTTCCTTGCGCAATTCTAGAGGAAATTAGCACCTAAAAGATAGGAATTTCCTCCAAATTGATTTCACAATTCCCAAGGATTGATCACTAATTGCATGCAACACTTGTACACTCAGAACTAGTTTACAATTGATATTACATTGCCTTGTCATCTCCACTTCAGTTGACACTAGATATTTGGGGTTGATTGATTAGTTAAAAAATAGATCCCTAAGTTATATTATTGTCCCAGTGCACCACTGACCTTCAAATGATTCTAACAATAGTTAGAGGTCAATTAACTAAATACAACTAAAAATAACTGAAGTGGATTACTAAAATTTAGCAATCACACATGCATAACTAAACTCCAAGCCCTCTAACTCAAATTTACTAAGATAACTGAGTGACGAAAGCCATGTCACACTAGTTAAATGCCTCCAAGTTGTCCTGTTGATGTGGAAATTTGATTTACTTTGACTAAGGCTAAAGTCAAATTGAGCCTTTCTTACTACATTTTTTCAACACTAAAGAGGAAGAACCACCATCCATTATGAAAAGGGCGTTGTCCACAACAAATTGAACTAAACCAATAGACTTTGAAAGTTGATCTTTTGGTTTAGAGGCAAGTTATGATATTGAGGTTGAAGTAGTTGATGAGATTCCGCTACAAAAATTTAACCCACCTTTAATTGGGCCTTTCAACCCCATGCTCATTGGGATGGATAAACCACACAGTGATATTTTGATCTAGACAATGCAGGAACACAATAGAATACAAATATAAACATAAAAACAAAGGCACAAAAAAAATAAATCCTCATTTCAATAATATCAAAGAACTGAAAGGTGCTTACATATAACATGGAAATAAACTAGCTCAGGCAATGGTAGCATATCTCTGAGAAGAGATGTGGTGTCTATATGCCTCTGAACTGTGTTACAATGAGGCTCAAGGGACTTTTTATTATTGAACAACAAAGGGAAACCCTAAACAACTAAAACCCTAACCCTAGGAGATGCAACACCAAGAGTTTGTGGGCCCCATTGGGGTTAGTTGGGCAGCCAACTTCCTAGGGTCGTAACTTGGTCATATGATATTCGTTTGGCATGTACGATACCTCATTAGAAAGGTCTCTATAAGTACTACAGGATTTTTGGCACCACTAGGCCTATTGTGGACCTAAAAAAAAATCGTTTAGGGGATCAAAATAGCTCAAGAAGTTCACGACGTGAAAAACTACCAGAAATAGTAAATGCTACTATAATCAATGAAACTGATGAAACTGACTCGAGGTCTAGGTGGAATAGGCGGGTGGCCACAATATCCACTTGGATCAACCTTTTTCCTTATTGAACCATCTTCAAGAAATGCCTAGTGTGAGTGGGTCATCTTTTATGGGAGGCCTTATTTCAACATCACTTATGAACTCAGTAGAAGTCAAGTCTCTTTGACTTCACCTTTACCTCTTATTATTGGAATATATTCATCCACCGCCATGCCTCTTACATCTACTTATTACATGTGGGGACCATTAGTTATTTCATTTTCTTCCACTAGTCTATCTAGTGTTAGTTTTCCCTCTATGTCCTTTTTAGTGCCCACTTCTAGATATTTTTTTTTTTTATGGTGGTGGGGTGTGGGGGAGGGTTGGGGGAAGGCCTTGGACATAATGTTGAGAGTGGATCCTCATCTACTTTTGGAATCCTTGTAGGTGTCCCAACAATACCAAATGTTTGATTCCCATTTGGCTAGAATATTAATCAAGGTTTTGGTCTTGCTTCCATATTTTTTTATAGTACTAGGTGTAGTAACACTTTTAGAATGCATAGTCCCTAGAGGTATTAATTTCTTTGGGGGAACTCATTTCCATAAGGGAATTTATTTCTTTGGGGATGTTAACATCCTTAGGGTAAATAATGTCTTTTAGGGGTTGTGGTATCCCTAGAAGCAACACCACTATAGGAACTTATGCTTTAGGAAACTTATATATGGGGGGACCACAAGGTCTATTTGAGTCATAACCCATGCCCTCGTTTAACCCAAATTAATTTTTGGGCACTAGGTTAGCTTTCGTGTAATGTTATATCTTCCCAATTTATCACATTTGATGAATGATCCCATTCAACACCCACCTCAATGGCTTAATATTTACACATAATTGTTAGTATATATACCTAAGTTTGATGAAAACTTGGGAGAAGAAACTTTTGACCACGTTATGACCTACCACATTTTTTCCTATTCAAACTCTTTGGTGGATGATACTACATGATTTCATATTTTACAAAGAACCTTGATTAGAGGTGTTGTTGAATGGTACATTGAGATACCAAGTGCTTCCTATTGTGATTTTTCTTCCTTAGCTGTGAATTTTTTAACACACTTCTAATTTTCTATTTAATATGAATGGAACTAGTCGTGTCTCTCGAAACATTATTTCTATAGCATGGGTACTATTTTTTCCCATTGAAAAATTTCTGAGTTCAAGGGGCATATTTTTAAGCCATGCTAGTAACAACGTAGCGGAACATAGTGTTGTCATTGAACTCTTAACTGAGGCCATATCTCTATGCATTTGATAGTTAGTGGTTAATTTGGGCTCTCAGCTCATGGTATCATAGTTGAATCACTTCTATCATGTTTGACATCCTTTGCTATTTCGTCATTAGGGTACGTCTACTTGAACTTTCATTTGATTATATAGTTTATCAACATGTCCGTAGGAGTTCTAATGAATTAGTTGATTCGTTGGCTAACTATGTACTGGAATGGCATATGTCACACTATAATATCAAGATAGATGAACATGCATGTACATAAAACAAATGGGATCCAATGCATGAACATTAACACATCCATAAGTACAAATATGAAACACATATGTATATATGTAGAATTTAGTTTTCATACATCATCCAAAACACAAAATCATATAGTGCCAAACTGGGCTCATAGGCCCATGCTCATAATCCTATCACACATACATTAATGTTGACAAAAATTCCTCAAAGAGAACATACATAGAGTTATCCTACATCTAATCATCATCAAAGTCTTTGTGTGCCTGGCAACATAAAACTATCCTAGCCACCCAATGAAGAAGTTGATCCATCATGTTGGACACACCTACTGTGTGGCATTGCATGTGTTATGATACATCCTCAATTAGGGTGAGTGGTACAACCATCATAAGTCCCTCTAGTTCTTGTTTCACTTGCTTCAACTCACCATGGTTAGTGTCCTCCTCCTCATTAGTTTCCTCTCAAACCATTAATGGCTCCACTACTCTAGCAACTCCCTGATGATCATATGGAAACTTAACCTATTGTCTCCATGGTGTGACATCTGTGTCATCAAAAATATCCATGATTAGTGCATTGTACAACCAAAAAAATCATAAAAATAACATTACAAAAGCACTTCACTTACCCAAGTCTCCCCACTGCTTGCTAGGGGATAAAATCAAGTTAGGGTCACGTTGGAAGTACTCTCTTACATAAACATAGTCATTAACCCATATGCATTACTTCTCCAACTAATTGAATTAGTTGTCATTGTATGCTCGAGTTGGTGCTCCACCCATTAGTCTAGCCATCAAATTAGTCCACTAGTCCATCCAGGGCGCTAATCGCCCTAGTTGTGATGTCGATATTTGTGGCCACAATATCCTTACACACTCGAAGAAGAACAATACTATGATATTACCACACCAAAACATATTATGTTTTCTGGTTCTACACTTGGAAAATTGTTCACTTAAGTTCACTAGTAGGCCCTCACAATAGTTTAACAATGTCTGGGTCGTGCATTACACTTTTATGTCAACCTGGATTTTGGAAGCAAAATTAGGACTCGGTGTACCCACCACTTGGGTCACAGTAAACAATATAGTACATATAGGGAGTGACACCACATATTTAATATGGATCTTCCCACTTGCCTTTCATGTATTGGGAATTTAGTATGGTTCCATGCACTCCTCTATGGATCTCTTTCCAACTAGTCTTCCTATGGACACTCTAACTAGGGCCCATTGCCCCGACAAGCCTATGAGAAAGTATATATCCTCCACCTCTATTGTTACCACATGTCCTTGTATCTCAAAATTCCACTTCATAGGATCTAACCACTATATGATCCTCTCCAAGAATTTGATATGCCCTCTCATATGTTGGGTTTTGAAGAAATTTAAAAGACCACATTTGTGTAATACTACTATGGTCCTATTGAACGGAAGAAATGACCAATCTTCAAGTAAGGGAAACAACCTGAATTGGGGTTCTTTAATATTAACCCAAGTCATTTGGTGTAGTTGTTTATTATGGGTTTTATTGCTCTATTAGCCAAGAAAATAATTTTCCCCCTAAGAGGAGACTTCTTTTAACTTCAAATTGTTCTAAAATCTAGATGTAATGTTGATCTAAATAACAAACAAATTGATCTAAATGAAATAAATCTTAACTAAACTATTTAATATAAAACTAATCCCATGAATAAATTAAATGGATCTAGAACTTAAAAGGACGATTATACTGTTGATAATTTAAAGACATTTAAATAACAACAATATAATAAGTGCATCTATATTTGAGAAACAAAGGACAAATCATTATCATTAGTTTCCTTAATATTGTTTAAGCATGAGATATAATTTGCAACTTTTTAACACAATAAAATCAATATATAAGCTACATACATGTGAAAAAATATATAATCTAATTAATATTCAAATTATGTAATTATAGAAACATCTTACAAAACACAACTTGAATATGTGAAAAACAATTGCATAAAATAATCAAATTTAATTTTCTTCGCAATAAAACATTACAAAGAAGAAATGATAGCTTAAGTATGCAGGCAACACCTCATTTTCTCCTCCTTTGATGAACAAAATTTACAAAATAATGAGAATAGAGAAGAGAAAAATTGTTTTCTCCTTTGTCAAGACCTCTCCCCTTACATCAACGCAATAAGCTTCCTTTTTTCTATGGCCTGTCGATACCCACCCACCACCCCCCCCCCCCCCCCCCACCCCCATTGCGCCCCCCACCCCCCCCCCCCCCCCCCACCCCCCCCCCCCCCCCCCCCCCCCCCCCCCCCCAAATTAAGTCTTATCATACCATATTTATAATTATAGAGTTACCATGCAAAATATCAATTACATAACTAACAACTAAAGATAAATCAAAAGGTTCCCTAAAAATTTGGAGAACATATGTTTTTACCAAATGACTTGATCTCCAATATCAAATAATGATTCCCACAATTAGACAAGTCTAACTGATACATGAACATAACCATATTTCTAGACTAATCTTGGCATGCTCTACTCCATGCAAATTTCCTTCAAGGAGTTCGTTAGGCTAGAATGCTGCCATTAATTTTTTTACGTCGCAACTGAGCACACCATATCTGCACATTTCTTGCCATTTTCGAGTTGGTGGTCATCTCTGTGCACCCTCAAACATATTTTTTTTTGTAAATGTGTAACTCCCTCCACCTATCAAATCAAGTTTCCATCATTCTTGTGATATTCGTATAATTTTCTTCACATGTTGAGTTAGTGATATGTTTTACCTGCCAATTATCAAGTTTTTTGATTTGATCTTGATCTGATATTCTTCTCATACCAACATTATCCAATATCTTTCCTTTGGTTGATGTTAGAAGAATTGCATGAAAGAGCATGTAAAAAATATTTGTGCAAATACTTAATGAAGAAGCAACATAAAGGAGACAATAAAGACAATGCAAACAAAAGTTTGATAACAAGGTTCATCTAGTATGGACTAGGCCTTTGGGCCCTGCTTCAATATTGGGGAGGTCTCTTCATTCATCTCACCCAAAAGAAAGGAAAGTACATGTCAAATACATCATTATACCTCCATTTCTGGGAGTGACTTGAAATTCAGCTACTCAAAACACAACAATCACATCATCAGTGAGTCTGTCTTGTTTTGCTGGGACTTTTGACTGTAAACATAACCCACTTCTCAAAGATGCATTTTTGTCTCGAACTTCATGCCCAACAATTAATGAAGAATGTGGGTTTCTTCCATGACCCATGAAATTCGCTATCATATGCAAAACTGACTGCACCATTGCGACCTTTTCGAAATTCTGGTTAAAATGAGTATAAACTTGGTTATATTCTACCACTTTCAATTATGGCCTCTCAGGGAATCTTTCAAATTCCTCCACAGATTTTGGATAAGAATATTCCTGGAATATTTCCCTAGAATACTCCTCCTGGAACTGTTCCCTCCTAATTCCACAGATTAGGGTTCTGTCAAGTTCTGGTTCCTTCCATCAAGGTTCTATGGCATGTCTACCCTCTACGTTCCACTCGTCCCTCCCTTTTTGCTCATACAAATGAAATGGTTTTAAATGTTTGTAGGTTGGCAAACATATCAAAGCATGTGAGTTTGGTACTATGATTGGTGCATGGTTTTTTAAAATGGTTTATTCATGGGGGTCGCAATTTCAAACCCCATAGACCCCTATAACATTTTTGTTTTATGGTTTTGGTTTGGTAGGTCCACAAATAATATCATTTTGAAACAAACCACCCATTAAAATTTGGTCAAAACCATTGATAATTTTGTATGTCACCAATCTTACCACATTAAACCACGGGTATAACTGTCGATAAATTTTTCCATGCATTGATATTTTTGTCCATCTTGTCAAACATATAACTGTCCCTAGGATTGGCCCAACTGGACAGCAACGGCGTGCCACATGGCACCATTTGATTGGGCCACATGGCCCTCTCCTATTCAGTCACATAATGCCTCCAAACTTAGTAGGATGCTATTATTTTTAATAGTTTTACCAAATGTAGAGATGTCACTAATTTTATCTAGAGGTCTGTAATTTTAGTGAGATTCTACTAACTTTGGCTATTGATTCGGGGCTAGACTTACAAATTTCTGCTCCTCCAAATTTGTCTAATGCTTTTCTAACCCTATCATTTTTTCCTAGTTTGATCGAAACTTTGACTAGGTGTAACTTCCACCTACAAATTTGGATTGAAGCATTATCTATGCCATTGTAAAGTTTGCAACGAGCTCTTTAATCTGGTCTTGGTTCCACTACAATCCAAGGACTTTAATTTTTGGTCCATTAGGGATCCACCTAGATTAGATATACTTCCATTCATTAAAATATGAATTTATGGCTACAATTTGGTATATCCTTTATTTACTATTCATAGAGGTAAGCCAGGATTTCCTTTACGCAAGAAATATTTAGACAATTGATATATCTCCTCTTTTCTCAGATTCATTCAAGTCCTCCAGTGAATTGATGGGCTTGTACTACCACGAATCTCGTAATTGTGTTCTTATCTTCCATATTGTAACAACATAAACATTATTAAGAAATTATCATTTTGTCTGATCATGTAAAATGAAGATAAAACTAAAATCTCATATAGATTCAATTGAGAGCAATTGAAAGACCTAAGGGCTTGGGCAGAGAATCTTGAAATTAAATTACAAAACTATGACTTTATCAAAATCAGTGTTTCGTATAACATTTTTTGTGGACTAAGGAGTTGGTGTGGCTTCCAAATTTAGCTACATTATGGAATTGGTGGGATTCAAGTTTGTCGTAGTGGCATTGTGGATGACATGGAGGATGTTGTGGTGTGTTGTGAAGGTTAATTGGGATCGCACTGTGAGGAGGAATGGAAAAGTGGCCAAAGGTACATTAGTGTAGCAAAGGGTATGAGGCGAATTTTATGTGCATATTCCCACATTAGTTTCATTTGTATATAAGGTTGATGAAAAGGAAGAAATTCAATTTTTCTCTTTCTTTCTTTTGGAAAATCAATATCTTGATATCCAGTTTAGAATCAAAGGTATTTACAAAGAACCATCTGACCAGAGCATACAACAAGGGCAAAACATAACTACAATATGTTTGCAATGACAATCCATCTTTAGACCATCTGAGAAGGTTTGCAAAACTATACTCTACCTTTAGACATGAAAGAAACAATAAGAACCCCCCAAAAGTAGAATACAATAGTTGTAAACATCAGAATTTGAAATAGTACAAAAAAAACCTTTGACTTGGCATAAATAAGTTAGTGTCATTATGAAACGAAATAACAAACAAGTAGTCTAAAAAAAGTGACAAAAAAACTTTAGAAATAAAGTTATAAACACTAGTCCTGCAAAACCATTCCTTACTCTAGATAATGTGTTAGCAATCTTCTATGTTCTGAAAAACAATGCATAAACTCTCAATTCAATTCCTACATGTATTTGGCGATTTTTATTAAAGATAAAACAAATAAGAAATCAACTATAATTCTATTCACTTCACTCTTCAAATCATTAATTAAACTGAACTTAAAAACCTATTTAAGTAACCAAGGGACTCAAAAAACATACTGTAAAGAATCAATGCCAATTGGTTTCTCAAAAAATACAAACAAGAACCACACTGATTCTTGTAAGAGTTTTAAAGTCAAAACAAGAACCTCAAAGATTCTTTCACTCAAGCAAGAATAATAGAGGTTCTTTCACCAAATTGAACACTCCACTCCTCTTTGTACTTTTAAAATTAAAGTGTGGTTCTAATGTGGCATCGATTAAATGTATGAAATTACATAAAATAAATTCACACGTTGTCTCTTTAAACTAGAGAACACCCCAAACCATTGATCAAAAGATTTATTTTAAATCCCAAAATAGAGCATTGCAGGGAGAAAGAAATAACCCCAGTTTTCAAAATGAAAAGCTAGTTTTAGATAACTAGTGATAAAATAATAAACCAATCTCCAAGAAAACCTCTCTATAGTAATCCACTTGAAACATCATGAATACTTGTTCCACGCATATACTAGTCAAGCAAATTAATCCAAAAGAATGTAATCAACCACACATGAGGATCAGTCAATATTCGTTGTATAAAGAAATTGTTGCAAATCGATAATTTCCAGACACTAGGTTATACCAACATACACTTCAATATGGCTTTGTGACTCAAATCAAGAAACCAAAGTTATGAAAATGAAACAAGCCTCGGGAAAACATAAAAGAATTGAGGCCGAGCTTGCTACAGACAAACTAAATCACAATTCATTTAATCATGTGTTGTAGCTTTTATACAGGACTTCAATCTATGCCAAGGGACTCAAGGTTTTAGTGGCTTAAATATTCTTTCAATCATATCCTGCAATAGAGAAAACATTAAGGAAGAACAAGATAGCCTTAATATTTAGATCTAGAATGGTTCTAAAGTTTCAAACAGAGTTTAATTAAACATTTGTGTCATGTATTTGTTTCATTCAAAGCTTTCTATTTGAAGCAACCAATACCTAGGAAAAAAATTAATAAATAATAATAATAATAAATCCCAAATAAAAATATCATTGTCACCAAGTCAAATGAAGAATTACGCCACCCCAAAAGTGAGATTGCATACAACCTAGTTCATATATCGATGGAACAAGAATTGTAGAAGAAAACTTATAATATACTAATGTCAAATCCCTGTAACCTTGAAAACTTTCAAGATTGAGGCTACCAATGTCTGAAAAGATAAATTTGAGTTAAAATATCACTACAACGAAATCATATAAAGGAAAAACAATGATTCCAGGGATTGATCTTTTACGCTACTCAAATTCAAATAAGGGATCTCATATATATGCATCAACAACCTTCCAAATCTAAGAAATACATTATAAAACAATATATTCCTTCAAGCAAAGAAAGAACGGAATATGAAAAGAGACTATATCATATCACACCAATGTAAAGCTCAAATAATGAATTCTCACTCAACAATAATCCACTCTTTAATTTCCAAACCACACATTACTATCTAGTAGAGGTGTAACAAGATGGATTAGTTGGGCCCAAACAAACCATCTTGTACCTTCTTTTAAAAATAGATTAAACTACAGTGCAAAGGAATTCATTAACACAATATAGCAATAATGAAAAGAGAACCTATCATTTTTCTTTGGTTAATAAAGTCTAGTTTTCAATACATGAGGATTTCAATGATACAGACCTAGTTGATCAAGGGGGAGTGACCCCCAAAACTTAATCCAACAACATAAAGGTGTGAAATGGCTTTCTCCTCCCCCTTTTCTCAGAGCCATATCTCAGGTTATATAAATTTTACAATACAAATTTAGCATTATACAAGCTAATATATTACAAACAAAATGGAAAATTGAATCCCAACAATGTGCCATCAATGGGAGCCCATTACAACCATTATCTAATTAAGGAAATGCAAATATGATTCATAATTTACCATTTTTTGCAAATTTGGGCATGATCCTAGAATTCTGGAAAATTTGTGTTTTTTCATAAATATGCCTCAAAGAACCCTTCAAATATTCCAAACCATAATGAATTTGGGAAAACAGACCAACTTATACACAATTTCCTATACTAGGAAGAAAACCCATATTCCGAAATTTTAAAATCTGTTAGAAAAATATTATATATGATAGAGAAATGCAAGACATATAATACGCGAGAAAACACAAACACATAAAACCAAAGAGATACAGATATATGTGGTTCACCCTGTTTGGGCTACATCCACCTCGAATAGCCAGTCCTTCCTTTCTATTATCTAGTAAAATGAAGAGATGCAACCTACAACAAATCCGCTGTAATATCCTCTGTTTTCTCTCACAGTCTCACCTATCTGTTTCTCGCTCTGAGAATACACATTTGTTCCACAACCTCAATATAGTACCCTCATACAAAGAGAGGGGCTGCCTTCTAGGGCAAAAAACCCTAAACTAAACATAAATTCTATTGTCAGATCATCCTCCTAATGAACGACCCAGATTGACTAGAAGTTACTATACTTTTACAAGGCAATTTTACATATGTTTTTCGCTTCGGGGGTGTTGCCCCTGAAACCTCCGAGGGACCGCTGGCCCCCAAACCCCCTATCTGAGGGGGATGGCCCCCCCCAAACCCCCGCGGGGGGGACAAGTCCCCTCCGCACCCCTCTAGCATGGAGGGGTGTACAATCTTCCTGGGGTATACATCCAGCTGAAACAAAGACCTCTAAATTAGGATGATAATCATGATCCACACCCAACAAAATTACCCTCATCTGCATGCAAATCAAGGAGGAAGTTGACAGTTTGAAAATTGATACAAATTTGGGGTTGAAGCATTAATTAATTTCTAAAAATCCATCCGTACGACCTAGGTGCACTCTAACTCATGTGTAAGCATGAAAACATCATTATGAAGATAATTTGTGTCCTAGTTTCCTCCTGAAGGTGTGACAACATTTCAAACCCTAAATTAGTGCAGGAATTGTACAATGTTCTTAGTGTAGGAAAAGGCCAGAAATTTGTTGCACATAGAAGTTGGTTGACAAATTGTTTGTCCATAACTACATATGTTTTCCTAAGAAAATTGACATGTCAAATATGTGCAAAGTGTTGAAGACAACTTGCACAATATTTTCTTAGTGTGGGAATCCTCATGAGTGTAGGAACATGGTACAAAATTAAGGTTGAAAGATCATGTTGCATAGATAAGAAGGAAACATCCATAATTAGTGATGATATTATATAAATACTCTTAAATTATTGAAAACAAAGGAAATTTATTAATTTACCTCTTCATGCTTATTTTTAAGAGAATCATCCCAACAATGTAAACTTTCAAATGAGAACTATAAACTCAAAATGGGTACTCTAGCCAAAAATCCCCAAAAAAAGATGAAAAGAAGTGCTAAAAATGAAAGTGTGTATACTGGAACGATGGTTTTTTTTTGGGTAAGTTTTTAACATTTAAAAAAATGGCAATAAAACCAAACTTTTTTGTGCAAAAAACAATTGTTTTTGAGGAAAAAAACACACTAATGTTTTTGGTAGAATACCATTTTTTTCCCTAGGTATAATTTCAACATTTTTTAGTAATGACGATAAAGATAAAATAATGGGATATGAAACACATTAAAATTCTATCAGTTTTCATCCATGTTGTTAAACATATAATAACATGACAGTAAAGATCGCTAAAATTCTGATTGTTTTCAACCATTACATTAAAGATACAAAAAAATGGCAATTTTTTCAACCATAAAATTAAAAAACCATGACATTATGAACAAATTACATGAATAAATTAATTAAAATGTCATTACTTGTAGATTGAATGAAACATACATTATATCTCTAAGTTATTGTTGCATTGTATATATTCTAAACAATAAAAATCATCATAATTAAAACATAGAATCCAACAAACATAAAAATGACTCATAACTTCATTTAACACCATATGGAAATCAAATTTTTTATTTCAAGATATGATGCAAACATCAGTTATATAAATTCTCTTAGACAACTATTCAAAATCACTCATATTTTCTTGCACACCATTAGATTTCACATCTTCAGATGAAAGACTGGATGTAGATGAAGATGTTCCATATTCTTCTATTTCATCAACTATTGCCCCATTTGAGTCCACATGCATGCCCACCATTTTAGGTTTCAAAATTCTTCTAGACCTACGACTAGTTTCAATGGACCCCCATCTCAACACTGTTCCTTCTGGTAACAACCTCTTCAAAATCTCTATCGTCTTCAAGCGAACAATTCCTCTATTTGTTAAATTGAAGTCATAAATAAATATGTCAACATCCTCCAATTTTAAGAGGTTTGTGTGGCGATAATTTATATTTGTACCCTTTCTTTTTCTCTTTCCGCCGATTTTTTTTATCAACTACCATCTCTGGATTATACACACCTTTGAATGGGTGTGTATTTGTGGCATACCAATGTACTTCAACACCTACAACATCTTCATTTTTTGCAATGAACTTTATAACCTTAGCAACCCAGAATGGATAGCCATTGGGATCTCCATCTACTAGCACTGCGATCATGCAACCCTCCTTAATATCCTATATTGAACCCCTGTAAAGGTCTTCCATGGCTTCACATTGTGCACAAGATCTTCTGGGACCAATATACATTTCTCTTTCCTCTGCCTGTGAAGAATTAATACATTGAGATTGTTGTTATTCAATAGTGTTTCTTTCCTCATGTTCATTTGACACATTTGGTGTCCAAATAAATGGATTTTTCAAAGGTATATCTTCATTTGTTGTTCTCGAAATGATATCACTTTGATTATTTGAAAAAGACTCCCACCAAACTAAATCAACCATATCAAAGTACTCATATGTATATCTAATACATTTTTAAATTTCTTCTAGGCAATCAGAATAATTTATATCTCTATTTTGTCTGCGTGCATTATGAACTTCGAAAACTGATTGTAATAACAATATATTTGATGCAAATATTGGATGATCTGGAATGAAATTCAAAAATTCCAAACCCGATGATGGTGCCCATTCTGCAGTAGTTGAATACTTCTTGCCCCATATTAGTGTTTTCCCATCAATTTTTTTGATACGAAATTGATGTTGGAAGCTAATTTCATTAAGTTGTTGAATGCATTTCTCTTCACCATGTGATCCTAGAATAAATCTTCGCATGTCAACGATTTCTTCCAACACAACATCAAAAGTAGGCTCTGGCATGTATGATTTCTTAATACATTCAGTTAATGATGGCAAGCTCCCAACTTTCTTCCTCCTCAATGTGACTGAAAAATGACTGAACATCTAATCAATATGGTCATGAGTGTGCCCAACAATAAGGAAACCAACCATTACCTTCTTAAAAACTATTAATTCAACAAGCATGTTTAGATATCCTAAAATAATCTGATTTTTGTTTTCACTACAAGTGTTGTCCAATTGTAGATACAAAACTTCAGGAAGATTACCAGACCAATGAGAAAGCACATCATGAATTATGGTTATTGTCATATTTGCATCATTATGAATATTTAGAGCTGTGATGTATACCCTTGGAAACATTTTCCCATTGAAGACCATACAACCGACCAAGTGATATTGAATAAAAATTTCCTCCTGTAAATTTTTGTGTGTGCGAACAAAATGTGGTAGAAGTGTTTTCTTCTGGTCCATACCATCAATTATCAAACCCAAATATTTATTTGGATTATCATAACACTTCTTTCAATGCTTGTACAACTTTTTCCTTTCACTTTTTTGTTTTTCGTGATGCTCTTGAAGTGCTTTGACAATGGAATCTAAACAACATAAAGGAAAGTCATTAAGAAATACGTTTTCATAGTTGATGACTATACAATTTTAAAATTTAAAGTTATGAATGCTTACCTCTTTTTGACCCTTCACATTTATCCCTTTTTAATTTAAGAAGAGCACATGTACTGCAAATCGCCATCCTTGTCTTCTTAGGAATACAAAAATTGTTGAATTATTTCTTCCATATCTTCACAAAATATTGATATGTAATAAATCGACCATGTCCCTCAGCACCTTCTGCATATTCTTTGTATAAGTTGTAGATTTCTCGTCTTGAGAAATTATCTAGAATATGTATTGTCTCTCTATTTGGCATACACTTTCCATGCCTTGAAAATAAATCTTTCATCCATGACGTTGCAATATTTAATAATGGCCCAAACTGTCATTTATGATGTACTTCTGAATAAAATGTGGGATAATTTTCCAAATTTTCTTGGATTCTTGACATAAGAAAATTACCCATTGAATGAAACATTTTGAAGGCCTATCTACAGATAAATAAAGACCCAATATGATAATCATAACTTGACAATGTAGATTGCATGCACCCCACTAAATATGAATTTTGCATGTTTTTATTCATTAACAAATATCTCTTCCTTTTCTCTAATGCAAACTTGAAATCCATATGTTTCAAGCAATCCTTTTGACAACATTCACTTGAAATGAGAGCACTGATAGAACTTCTTCTCATCAGATATTCTTCTCTACCCCTTGTATAACTAAAACATCTTGGATTGATACAAAAAGGTCTGCTCCTACTCCTCAATACAATAGTTCCTGGCAACATCTCCATCATTGGATCATCATTTGTAAAATCATTTTCATCATCATTATGAGGAATGTTATCCTCACTATGATCTTCAGTGCTACTCTCATAGTCCTTAGAATTAGGACTAAATGGAATCTTTGACTCAATGTTTATTGGATATTCTTCATCATGTGCATTGTCAGTGTTACTCTCATAGTCCATAGGATTAGGACTACATAAAAAATGTGACTCTTTACTTACTGAAAATTCTTCATCCTACCCTTCGTCACTGTTGCTCTCATAGTCCTTAGGATTAGGACTAAGTTCTTCATCCTGTCCTTCGTCACTACTTCTCTCATAGTCCTTAGGATTAGGACTAGGTGGAAAATGTGACTCTTGATTTATTGGAAATTCTTCATCCCGACCTTCTTCACTGCTACTCTCATAGTCCATGGGATTAGGACTAAGTGGAAACCATGAATATTTATTTATTTGAAAATCTTCATCATGCTCTTCATCACTGCTACTCTCATAGTCCATAGGATTAGGACTAAGTGGACACTGTGACACTCTATTCATTTGAAATGATTCATCATGTTCTTCATCACTGTTGCTCTCATAGTCCATAGGATTAGGACTAAGTGGACACCGTGACACTCTATTCATTTGAAATTCTTCATCATGTTCTTCATCACTGTTTCTCTCATAGTCCATAAGATTAGGACTAAGTGGACACTGTGACACTATTCATTTGAAATGCTTCATCGTGCTCTTCATCACTGTTGCTCTCATAGTCCATAAGATTAGGACAAAGTGGACACTATGACACTCTATTCATTTGAAATTCTTCATCATGTTCTTCATCATTGCTACTCTCATAATCCATAGGATTAGGACTAAGTGGAAACCATGACTCTTTATTTATTTGAAAATCTTCATCATGCTCTTCATCACTGCGGCTCTCATATTCCATAGGATTAGGACTAAGTGGAAACCATGACTCTTTATTTATTTGAAATTATTCATCCTGTATTTCATCAGTGCTACTCTCATAATCCTTAGGATTAGGACTAAGTGGAAGATTTGACTCTCTATTCATAGTGGAAGAATTTCCGTTATATTCATCAATATGAATACAGTTGTTACGCAACGAAGATGTTGATGCTTCACAAAGTGAGATTTCACTATTAGAAGAATCCATGCCTTTCAAACAGAAAATGTTGAATGATACAAATACACTCTCTCCTAATGATAATATATAGCTTAAAGAATGAAAATTTCCCTCCAAAGTTTCTCTCCAAAAAATTTCGCCAAAATTTTTCCCTCCAAAAATTTCGTTTCATGTATTTTCCTCCATAATTTTCTTCTACAATTTATTGAAAAATTTTAACTAAAATTTTCTTATGAAATAAATGTTTTAAACTAAATCTTTAAATTAAAATTGTAAACTAAACCTTTTACATGGATTAATTGCGTACTTAAACTATATACTAGACAATTGAGTGCTTTTTTAAATTTTTTATTATATATTATAAAACAAATTAATCCCACATTCACCGTGCTATAAAACAATTCCGTAATGTTTGCTTTATCATAATTTACTATATCGCCATAACAAGAATTATATGTTAAAGTCTTTATAAACAAATTAATCCCACATTCACCGTGTGGTAAAACAATTCCGTAATATTCGTTTTATCATAGTTCCCTATATTGCCATAACAAAATTTACATGTTAAAGTTTTTTATAAAAACAATGTAGTCCCACATTAACCATGTGGTAAAACAATTTCGTAATTTCCGTTATAAGTTAAATTTCATTATCACTATTCCTCACATCACATCAATGTTTTTCGAGGTTAGTTAAAAGACCTGGAGCGAATTTGTAGAGCAGCTACATTGTTATCAACAACATATTCAATGGAAGATTATCACATTTGAAAGGTTAGTTTCACTTTTGCTATGTGCAAGTTTTAAAATTCAATAGGTTTAATGATTTTTTTTTAGAAATTTAAAATTTAGATGAGATAGATTTACCCATTACATCCGCAACGGGCATGGTGGGCCCGATTGTGCTCCCCGGTGGCGCAACAGGCCTGTTAGGGAGGGCTGGGAGGAGGAGGGAGGTTGGCGACCGTCCCGCCACCCCACCCCGGCTACCCAACTGGCCACTGGGTTGGGGTGATAAGGGGCAGCATTTTTTTAATTTCTTATTTTAATTTATTTATTTTTTAAATGATTATGTTTTACAAAATTATTTATCATTTATGGTTTTGTTTGTTAATTTAAGCTATTATTTTTTTGTAATTTACTTATTTATATATATGTGTATTTTTTTGCAGGAAAATGGCATCAAAGAAGATTTATGTGAATCTTTCTGGACCAAAGATTGCTAAAATTAAAGGTGGATCCTCAAAAAGCATTATTGAATGAATCAAACCTGAGTTGATCGCTACAAATCTATCGAGTGCCTCAAATGATAAGAAGATGAATTCATACTAGAAGAAATCAAAAGAAGTGAGACTTCTAGAAAATGTATGGTATGTGAAAGAAAGAGAAGGATAATATGTGAAGATATATCTATATGTTGATATCCCTAATGATAGTGGAATTTATGAGGTGTTGGGAAAGGTCGTAGACATGTGTTTGGTATCGGACACTGAAGTTGTTTATATACTTATAAAACCACCCAAGTCACATGATAAGATTAAATACCAGTTAACATATTCAGTGTATGACATGAGAGAGGTATATACAAAGTTGTCTAAACAAATCGTAAATGAGTCTGTACAAGATATCATAAGTATTGTTATCTATATTTTTGTTTTGCGTTATTGTAACTGTCTCATTATATTTTTATAACTTAGTTTTTATTGACATATGATATTTTGTTTGATAGAATTTTCTTGAAAGACTTTCAACTATGTTGGGAGACATTCATTTCATAGAGAAAGATATTATGAATGTTGTTAGTAGCTTCTACTCAGGGTCAGGAGAAGATATGGAAAACAAGTAAAAAATAGTAATTCATGATTCTACAAAACTACATCCAAGGGGTCAGGAAAAATGCCTCTAGTGGATAAATTTAGCAAAGGTCGATAGGTTACTTTTCAAGATGAGGAATTTGAAACTGACACTGAAGAATATGTTTCCATTATTAAGTATGACATTGGAACGAATGTTAGAAAGGAGAGGAGCCATAAAAGACAAAAAGTAACAATGCCCATGAATGTCTCTATTCTAGTTAATGATAAGAATGTTAGGAGGAAGAAAAGTAAAGTTTAACATTCTCAAGTAATCATTACCAACAGTGAATATCCTAGTGAAACTTCAAAAGGAAGCAGGGAAATCATTACATAGGGAGATGATTTAGAGGATGGCATTATTAAAACAAAACAAAATGCCATTCGACGGAACTTGACAAAGAGAAACTTAATTGAGGGTGGTTGTACATTTCATATTAATGTGAGAAAAATCTATAAGGAAAGTGAAGGACAATGTAAATATAAAATTAAAAAGCCACACCACCTGCATGTTCACAACTTGAAGACATTGATGAGGTACAATCCATATGCTCATGTGGTTAATTATGTGCTTCTTGTTGATCCAGTTCAAGTTCCCAACAAAGAAGCATTTGATAAGTCAAAATGTTTTGAATACAATTATTATGTGCTTAGGGGGAACCCTTCTGTAGAAGCTCAAAGGAAATTGATGGAGGAATATCCCAATAACCCACATTTTGAAACAATGAAATGTATCATTTATGTTGGTTTATCAGATACAGAAGAAAAGTTATTGGCATGGAATCATAATTCAAATAATGAATTAGGATGTCTATGACTTTCATCCAAAGGGTTAGATTTATTCATAGTGAATTTAAAGAAATATGTGGTGGGGATAAGATAAATGTTACTGTATATTTCCGAAAGGAATGTTGTATGGAAATAGGCTACCAAATTGAGGAGAAAATCAATTCAAAAGGCGGCATAGTAAATATTCATATATTCAAAGGTATTGATAACATTTTCCAGTTGGCATTTAGAATTGGAGAGATATGGGAATTGATTAATGAGATTTTTAGCATGTGGGAGAACATTGGTATTAAAAACCAGAAGGTCAAAAAGTTTAAACCATTGATATGTAGCAATAGTAAATCAGGTCCTGAAATGAAACAACCTCTAGAAGACATGACTATCATACCTTGGAGAGAAATGCAAGGAGTGAAGAATAAAAAACTTGTCAAAGCAATATTATGTTGTGTGAAGTCAGGGGAATTATCATTGGAGGAAATGTCTGAAGAATTTCAAAAGTAATTTTGTTGAATTATTTTTACTTATTTCTAGATTATGATTTTATTTTTAATATAAGATATTGTTCTTGGTAGTATTTGTTATACATATCATTATATTAACTTTTTTTTTTACTTTATCTATTCCATCACAAAGTTTACATGAAAATACATGAACAAATGGTTAAATTGTTGAATGAAGATAGTTGGGATGATGTTGTATGCAACTCTCTAGATTCAAGTTCTACATCAACAGTAAAAGATTTTTGTCTTACATTTAAAAAGGTATGTTGATTTATACATTCATTTTTATTCATATGTATACTATTTTTATTTTATAACTTATACATATATTTGTTTATTTTCTTAAAGATGAGGAAGGGTGCAAATGGAGCACTAGATAGTTTCATAACCTTTATTGAAAAAATTAATTTCGAAAGACTGAAGAAGCAGTGTCTTAAGAATTTTGAACTTGATCCAACTCTTACTCATTTCATTTGGAATGGGCTTCACACTATTCAATATCAAGTAATACAAGGCGACTGTGAAGAAATTGCTAAACTCATGCTTAAAAGGGATTATTCCCAAGTTATTGCAGATATTCCCCATGGTTTCAATATCCCAAACATTGACTATGATAGTGACCCTTATACTTATCAAGCTCTTATTAAAGTGGTTGTGGGATTTGTAGACGTCACATCATCACCGTTATGGAGATTTGTGACATTTCATTCAGACACACAATTGGAAATGTTATTGAGCTTCAAGGGGAAAACAAACTCAAGGATGTAGCTTACATAGTAAGACATTGAAAATGTATGTTTGATTAATGTTAAAAAATTCATTTATGTACAAGTTAATTGAAATTTTACTGTTTCATGTTACAGGAAAAATTCAAATATTCTTAATCGTGAAGATCAACGATTTATAAATTATTGTGAGTTCATCGATATTGATAGTTAGAAAAAAAGATGATAGTTATATGTCTATGATTTTTAATCAGGTATATGGAAAGATTCATAGCCAAGTACTGGTTTATGATGTTGTTGTGAAAAAACTAACATATGAAGACAAAGAAGAAAAAGGAAATATAGTTAACATTTATCAAAAACCATAGTCATTGATTAACTATCTTATAAACATATGTTCAAATGAAGGAGATTGGGTTTTGGATTTATTTTCTGACTCAGGTAAGTTTTATTATATAGAATTGAATTTCAATATCTTCTTTCTTAATTTATATGTCATTATACTAATTTACTTCATTATTTATTTTGTGCTTGATAATTAGGTACAACACTAGCATGTTTCCTACAAAAAGGAAGAAATTGCATTGCAATTGAAAAAGATCCAGTACAGTGCAAATTTATTCAGCAAAGAAATAATGCTCTTCAATTTCTTCCAGATGCAATGCAATAAATTGGGTTGAAGAAAGAGGATTTTAGTGAAACACGTGTGGCAAAAAAGGAAAAGGAACCTCAACCACCATTACATGGAATGATTGGAAAGGCATACATTGGGAGATTCACAGACATCATAGATCTATTAGAAGAGGAAAACGAGCACAATGAAGCATAAAATATTGTGGGTGAAGACAATGATGAAACTCTAGAGAATGAAGAGTTTGGATTACGTGATATTTCTGATTAAATTTAAGTTATGCTTGGAAATCAAGTTCATTTTTTGTAACTATTAATTAGTTATACTTGTAATGTTTTTTACTTTAACATTTTATGAGAAGAATTAGCATTCAATTAATGTTGTTATGTGTTCAATATTTGTATTATTTGATTTTTTTCTTTAATTTTTATGTGAATCATTATTTTTTGAAAAAATAGTGATTATTATTATTTTTGGACATGATATTCATAAAAAAAATATTATTTCATCATTTTTTGTTAAATGTTTTTTATTGTGATTTTCACATGTCATTTCTAGCAAAACATTATCAAAATGTGTATTTTTTAGTTATATCTATGTTAAAAATGGTTATTTTTATGTCAACTATTAAAAATTATTGTTTTTTAGAGACAATTATTTTATGTACATTGAAAAATTAATTAATGATATATAAATATGTAGAATTTCGAAAGTTTAAAATATCGACCTTGTTCTTTAACTATGCAAAAAAATAAAAACCTCACTACAAAAAAAAATATATGAAGAAGAAAACCACTTCAAAAATTGTTAAATTTAGAAAATAATTATTCGCATTTAATACATTAGAAAATTCAAAGTCAAAAAATAGGTCTTTTAAAAAAAGGGCCTAATGCAGAATCAACACTAAAATCAACATGCAAATCACTAACATTCTAAAAACTAATGTACATGAAAAAATTTAAAGTGTCAAAAGCTATGCTAAAAAAAAATGTGTATTCTGCATCACCACTCTTCAAAATCGGGTCACTTTTTTGCTACCTCTATGAAACATGTAATTGTATTAGTTCCTATTTCAAAGTTTACATTGATGCCCAAGAATGTGCAAAATGATGACAATAACTATGAGAACTAAGTTAAAACATCAAGGGAAAGTATGTATTAAATATGAAAATGTGGAGGCTTGACATAACACAACAAAAAAAACTGAAATGGAAAAAACCTGGGCTTAGAACAAATCTAATATTTCCTAGATATGAAAATTACTACCTTCAACGCTCTATCATAGTGTAAACAATGCACCAGTAGGCCTAACAATGCCTTGTCTTGAGAACTAGTGGAGCATTGTTTGCCCAGTGGTGCTCTAGTTTTTCTACACCATAGCATTGAAGCACTTTCAAATTGTGTTGGGAGGGGGTGGGAGGAAACACCGATTTTTCACTTGGAAAGCACATAAAAGCTACAAAAAATAAAAGAGGTGGCTCGAAGCACTAACTTAGAGGTGATGGAATTGAATTTTGTGGCCTGATAGTCCTGAGATCTGCAAAAGAAGTACTAACTACAAAAGGGTTTTCTCCTAGTTTGTCTCCTTATGGGTTACAAATGAACATAATAGTAAAAAAAAATTGTTTCTATGAAGGAAGTGGGGAAAAATGTCTCCTTTCACATTAATTAATCCTCTTTATGTCATATATTTAATTCTTGGTGGTATTTTTCATGTCATTTTATCATTATATCATGCTACTAATGACTTCATGAGGAACATTTGACTATATTTTGATTAGGAACATAGCATTGTCATCACATTCGTTGTTTCTTTGAGGTATATGATCGAAATTTACATATAGGGTTAGGATTGACATCAAAATTTTCACTACATTATTGAAGTCTCTTGCATTGTTTCACTATAACTTAGAGCCCAATCCATTAATTTGCGACATTAACCATGTCTTTTTGCAAGTTGTAACTTGTGTGGTAGAAGCTACCCTTCATGGGCACCCTAAAATAACACTCTATTTTCATTTTGGTTCCCATGTTCTGTTTATTTTAGGTTAGTGGATACTCTTCACTATCCACCGTAACATCGTAATTGAGCATCATGCCTATATTTGTCTCTTATTTCTAGCTATCATTACCTTATAGGGGGTGTTGTGAAGTAAAATTATGAGTGCGGACACAAACAATTCCTCTAGCTTGTTAATGGGCGTAGCCACAACCGATACATTCTATGGAATATTTCCTTGGGTTATAACCAATTAAGAGGGCCTACCTCTTAGTACGCTTATCCTATTTGGTGATGACCTTGCTTTCTCGCTCCAGCTATCTCTCGTTTCCTTCTTCGAACACCTGAAACAAGTAAACAACAAAAAAAAACATCCGTGATAATAAAAAAATTATAATTCAACCTACTTAACAAGTCAAGAAACATTAAGACATAAACATGTAAGATAACACATTATGTAGGAAATCAATCGATAGTTGCATATATATTGAATCGAGAAGAGATTACAACCATTGTCTTGATGTTGTCGTTCTCCTCTCACAAAACCAGGTTCCCACATAGTTCCCTTATCATTCCACGATGGCCTTAACAATGATAGTTTTAAGGCTCTTCCCTTTAAGCTTCACACTAAACCAAATGCACACTTCTCCCTCACACAACTAGAGAGCTACAACTATGAATAGCTTGGTGTTTACTCCAAACTTAATTAGCACTAGCACACCAATATTAACACTTCAACACTAGTTTGTGCTTGGGAAAAATGGAGGTTTATATAGCATGAATGGATGGGAGATGGTTCCTCTTCTCATGGGAGAAGGTCTTATCTCTTGAGGTAATTCCATCCTTATCGGGGAAAGGAGTCGAAACTGACATCCTCAACCCCATCTGGCCAAACCATTTACCATATTTCCATTATGAAGCTTCTAGAGATGGAAGATTCGACTCCTTATTTAAAACAATTTCCACAAGGGGGCTGGCACGACTAGAACAAAGCTCAGTCACTCTGGTCGGCACTAGGGATAGTGTTAATACTTGCATATCGGCGCGAGGAGGACAAGGGCCATTAGCGTCGGTCTTGTAAACTGGGAAAAACATAAGATTTTGGGGAAATGGTGCAAAAGGGAATTGTTCTCTCATGAAGAGGGACACAGTGGGAGTTTCTTCAGGAAGGAAACGCATATAGGGTTCACTGTATAGGTCCTCCAGGATCAAGGAATGGGGAGTACAGGGACGTGACAAAATTTTGTGTAACAAATGCCCCCTAAAGCATGAAAGTCGAACTAGAGCGAGGGATGAAATTATTTATGAATCAATGTGGGGAACCGGACTCTGTCGTCGAAAACCCTACAAGCAAGTATAAATACATATAAATAACTAAAAACTCTATCAAATGATACATAAATCATAGTATGGATGTATCCACCCAAGGAATGATCATGTAAATGGATCTAGGTATGGGTTCAACCATCCTATAAAGAGGATCATATTGAAACCAAGGTATGGTCAAAACCATCCAAAAAGGAGAAGGATCACATATCATAACTCATGGTATGGTTGCAACCATCCATCTGAGAGAGACATGTATATCAACATAATCATGCCACACCATTTCACAACCTGGACTTTTGTAATCTGAGCCCAAGGTCGTGCTCTCCAACACGACCTGACCGAAGTAAAAATTATAACATGTGAATAGATGTGTTGACGTCGAACATGCTAGAAAGTCGCTTGATTGCCAGTCAATGATGTAAACTGTTAACAAGTGCGAGAGAAGTCACCAATAATGACAATGGTCCTCAAGGTACTATCACACAATTCATAGAATGTGAATAGAGGAACTAAAGTCGAACACCCGTGAAATCACTCGATTGAAAGCCAATGATGTGAACTTGTCGTTGAGTGCGAAGAACTTGCCATTAGGGCATGCAAGCTCTAAGGTGATGGAAAGGAGTATCTCAGTCAACTTCCCAGATAATGATTTGAAGTCGACAGGAAGTGACCGTGTCAAAAGAGGGCCATAATGTATCCCACATCATCGACATCAGACAAAAGGATGAAAAATGATTTTGGATGATACAGAGAATCAGAGGTAAGTGCAACTGCATAAAGAAAACTCTTGAACATATAAGCGACACGACTGGAAGTTTGGCAGCTTTTGGATCCATAGGATCGGTGGTCATGATGATGTGGTAGAGATCAAATGGAAGGAAAAAATGAATGGCCCAACCCAGGAAGGTCAACGATAAAAAGGAGGATATCCAAACCCAACACAAAGCAAAAAGTGTCATGTTCAAGAGTGATCTGCCGACACAATTGATTAGATTTCCAAATTTTCCCCCACCATTTCTGGCACGTATCCCAATTATTTTTTAATCGCAAGCTTGAAGGGGATAGGATATGCTTGCACTGTAAGTTCATCCTTCAGATGAATCTGACCTAGTAAGTTTAACAAGCCCTAGGAAGGAGAAGCTCATGTTCGTCATCGTGATGAGCCTGATGTCATTTAGTATTTTAAAAAGTCCGACAAAGGTGTAACTCGATATATTTTTCATGTTTAGAGAGTTTGAAAAAGACATATAAAAGAAAACTCCACATGGTCCCTTTTCATACATTTATGTCTCTGGAGCCTGAAAAGGTAAAAAATGATACTTGAGAGAACCGCTTGACCATTTCAGTCAAGGAGTACCTTTTTCGTAAATAGTTTATCCCAGCCCGGAAAAAGGGGTAAATGTATATTGGGTAAACGACGCTTCACATCCTTTAACGAGTTCAAAATGACAAGAGCTCAACAATATTTTCATGTTTAAAAGGTTGGAAAAGAGCTGAAAGTAGACCCCCTGTTTTTATTCTCTTCAACGAGTCAAAAACGGAAAATATACTTGGCAATATTTTCACCTTTTACGAGTCAGAAAATATCTTAAAGGTGACTCGTATTAGAGGAATGAGTGGTATAAAGGGTAGCAATTGGTTCCAGTAATTGAGGAACTACTCAAAACATGTAATGGTCAAGAGGTTGGCTAATAAAACCACTCATTGTTATGGTCCCTTAGGAAAGGAAAAACAACTAAGTGAAAACATATGATCATCCAAAGAGATGGTGGCGATGGAATGAAACAACCAAGGCTCATCTAGCAGAAATTAGTTGATAAAAACGACAATCATGGGATGTAAATTGGGCATGGGTTAATTTTTACACAAGCTTGAACCATGGAGAACCCTGCTTGGATTTGGTTTCATGTTTACACAAGCTTGAAATGAAAAACTATGCTTGCTATAAGTTTGCATGCCCCTAACATAATGACTCAATCGAGGTACATGCCCCCCAAGCTTCATTTTAGTCAACTAGGTGGATGGAATGAAGGTTCACTTTTGAGATCTTGGAAAGACTCGACTGGGATTTTACGAGATCTTAATCAAAGACTTGATTTTGAAAAGGGAGTTGCTTCATTTTTTAATGAGGTTGACACAATAAAAGAACTGTCATTTAGACCCTTGTTTCATTTTTTAACGAGCTTGACATAAGACAAAGAACTATGCTCACACCCTTCGTTTCATTGTTTAACGAGGTTGACACAAGACTAGGAACTATCCTCATGACCCTTGTTTCATTTTTTAACGAGGTTGACATAAGACCAAGAACTATCCTCACGACATCTATTCATGAACCATAAGAGAACATGGCTCCCAAGAGGTCTTCATTAGACGGAAGAACCACGCTCTGGGAGGAATACTTGTCATTTGGTACCATAGACAGATCGGGTTCCAATGCCTCCAGTACATAATGCACTATACCATCTGAGTGATCATCAATAGATGTGGAGGTGGAATGGTTAGCCACATAATTGACCTGTGGTGGGGAAGGTACTTCTTGCAAACAAGATCCGATAGGGGATGATGGTTGCAAAGGAGGCGCCTGGTGACTAATGAATGACAATTGATCAATGGTCACTATTCTCCCTTCATGTGGGAAAAAAACCACATCGAAAAGCGAAGAAACAAGAGCTCCCATGACATAAACATAGTTGTCTCCAAGGAGAATATTGAAATCTAAATTACCTTGGACTACTATCACATCTATACAGACGGTCTTCCCTTCCAAAGTAATAGGGAACTTCGGAAGGACCCCCAAGGGTTGACTGGTTCCTCGGTTGAAAGCCAACAGATTCTGAGTGACAGGCACAAGCTGTGGGGAGCCCAAAGATTGCAAAGTAGTAGAAGACATGATGTTAAAAGATGTGCCTTCATCTAATACAATTCCATGTACTATCATATTATAGGCTTGTACTGTGATCTGGAAAGGCACATAAGATGAGAGGTGGAAAGCAGTCAATGGACCCCAATTGAAAGAGACGACATAACTACTTGGTGGGGGAATCATATGATTTCCCCCTTGCTCTGTAAGAATATAATAATGACTCTCATGAAAAACCAGAATGGGAGGTTCACTCTTTGGTTCATGAGAATCTCAGGAGACGAGAAGAACATGAGTAGTATGATCACCACTCTCTTCTGGAACAGAATGAGAAACTGGTGGCGAAACCAAGTCGACACTCTTTTCGACCAATCGTTGGTTGGGAATAGACACAAGAGAGTCTCGTTCAGGAAGAGTAGGATGGGCAAGAGATGAATCCAAGTCAATCTCTTTACCAACCGGGAGAGGGTCAGAAGAAAGCCTCTGATAACCAACAGGAAGTTTGGGTTGAGGAGCCGCAAGGTTTTCCAAAACATTGGAAGCTTTATCCATAAGAGGACAAAGGTGAAGAAGATTCTCTCCTTCACATAACTTACGTGGGAATCTAATATTCCATTTCTTATTACCATCTCTAGCTGAAGGTGTAGCATCGACATGATCTCCAGAGGTCGATGGGGAGGGTCGGTTCAGGTCTTGAGACCATACCCCTAAGACTCTAGGAATGCGAGGACAGTCTTGAAGGAGATGGTCACCCTTCCATATCTTGCAAGGGAATATAACCTTCTGTGGAGGATCATAAGGTTTGTCTACAAAAAGTGCATTTAGAGCAATAACTGCATGGTTGTCCTCTTGCTTACCTGACTTCTTCTTCTTCTTTGTCTTCTTCTTCTTCGTCTTAGCCTCCTGGTTACTAGATTTTAAACTTTCACTAGGCAAAGTAGAAGAGGAGGATGAAGAAAAATGGGAAGAAGGGGATAGGTCAACCTTAGAATCAACGTGGTGTGATTTAAATGAAGTAGATGGCGGGGCAGGAGTTGGGACACTCGGGACTACCGAGGTCAAAAATAACCAGACACATAAACCAATGGTTAACCCAAGGAGGGACAACGTTTCCATATAAGGAGCACCAGCATTTCCAAAAGAAGAAAAAGGACCAGGATTCCCATCCGAGGGGAACTCTTGACTGGTAGATTCTGGGAATGTTTCCATTGGAATCAACCCTAAAGAATCACTAAGGAAGATAACTTTAACCAATAATATTTCATGGGCAGTTAATTTTAAGACACTGAAACAAAACTTCGCCTTTTCATGTATTAAGAGTCGAGAAAAGAGAAAAAGGTGACTCTAGTCTCTTTTGGTTTGAACAAGCTTGAAAGGAAAAGTGCTCGATGATATTTTAAATTTAAAGAGTCAAAAGGACCAAAATGGTTGCTCTAGATGATCTACGCAAAAAGGATTACTAGGCAACTGTGAACTACAGAACACCTCCTGGCAAACCAAGAAGTACGGGCTGGAAATCTCCCCAAATGTTGTGTTTAGTGTATCATGTTTGCAATGCGGCTGACTCGGCTTCCTATAGATTATGGATTGCAGACTAGAGGGGTCTCCCGTTATATACTCGACGATACGGGGAGCACAAATCCATACTAGCATCAATGTCTAGTGCTGAAGATAATGACAATTGCTAGGTTTAATGACGTCGAAACACATCTCTAGCCTAGACCTTCCAGATGTGATCATTAGATTTCAAATGCACCTTAGGTTAATTAAGTTCGTTTTAAAGTTTATCTTGAGTTATGTCTCAGTTTTCAAGCCTTAGCGATGTGACTCAAAAAAAAACCCTAAATGCAACTAACTGAGACACGACACTTTCAATTCGATGAATTGTTTACAATACAGAGGATAGAAAACACATAATCAAATGTAAACAACCAAGCAACTAAAAGCAAAATGATTTTTCACTACTTCACTTTTTGAGAAAATAAACTAATGAAAAATACATTCCAATTCCTAATTTCCTGATAAGTACATTTCTAACAGTCCTTCCAAAACCAAAAAAGAGTTCTTTTTCTTTTCAAATGCCAATGCAATCCTAGTCTTTAATGATGATGAATCCTGTAGCATACTGATGCAACAAACTAGAATTTCATACTTTTCATGAAATGATGAAATGAATTTTCCACATACAACACTTCAATGACAAGGTTTTTGAGACAATTAGCTCCTCAAGCAAATGAAAACACGAAAAGAAAAACTTGTCTAGACTAATGAAACACTGACTTTACTAAAAACAAGACAAGCAATGTGATCCATGCCGAAAAAGAAACGTTTAGACAAGCAAACGAAAACTTTTCAAACTTGTGTAATGGGGGTCAAAGTCGTAGCAGGACCGCAAACGAAACACAAGGAGTAAATGCACCAACAACTCGACTCACTTAGTTCACGATCAACTGAATGGATGAAAATCTAAATGGCCTAGTGCCACTGACCATCCAATGACCCATGAAATCAAGCGGAAAGATGAAAAATCAATAGGCAAACAAAACCAAATGAAAAGCAGATTTCGAGGTAGGGAGAAAACAGTCTAAAAGGCTTACGGGGTTGAAATCATGAGAGAAAAGCACACTTGCCAAGATTGGGGACAAACCCTAATCTTCACTTACAGGAATCGATGGGACTTCCTAACTAACAACAAGCACCAGAGGGAGGTTGGAGTGACTATTTCTTAGCATATCGCACTGATCGGCGTGACTGTCAGTGAATTAAGCGTGCTGAGCGAGGAAGCCAAGAAAAATAAAAATAAAAAATTAAAGCTAGGACTAGATTTGCTACTATGAATTTCAAACTTATACCAGTAAGCAAAGGAAAAAAATAGAACTAAAGGAAAAAATTGGAACTAGAAAAGTTCACACAAAACCATGAAATCTCAAACAAACAAATAGAAGGATTGTCTCCCCAGTATGGTCACCAATTTGTGGTGAAGTAAAATTATGATTGCGGACACAAACAATTCCTCTATCCTGATAATGTGTCTAGCCACAACTGATACATTCTTTGGAAGATTTCCTTAGGTTAGAACCAATTAAGAGGGCCTACCTCTTAGTGCGCTTATCCTATTTGGTGATGACCTTGCTTGCTCGCTCCATCTATCTCTTGTTTCCTTCTTCGAACACCTTAAACAAGTAAACAACAGCAAATAACAACCACGATAATATACAAATTTTAATTCAACCTACTTAACAATTCAAGAAACATTAAGCCATAAACATGTAAGATGACACATATTATAGGAACTCAATCGATAGTTTCACATATATTGAATCAAGAAGGGATTACAAACATTGTCTTTACGTTGCCGTTCTTCTCCGACAAAACCAGGTTCCCACACACTTCCGTTAGAATTCCATGATGGCCTCAACAATGATAGTTTTAAGGCTCTTCCCTTTAGGCTTCACACTAAACCAAATTCACACTTCTCCCTCACACAACTAGAGAGCTACAACTATGAATAACTTGTTGTCTACTCCAAACTTAATTAGCACTAGCACACCAATATTAACACTTCAACACTAGCTTGTGCTTGGGAAAAATGGAGGTTTATATAACATGAATGGATGGGAGATGGTTCCTCTTCTCATGGGATAAGGTCTTATCTCTTGAGGTAGTTCCATCCTTATAGGGGAAAGGATCCCAAACTGACATCCTTGACCCCATCCGAACAAACCATTTACCAGACTTCTGTTATGAAGCTTCTAGAGCTGGAAGCTTCGGCTCCTTATTTAAAAAAGTTTCCATAAGAGGACCGGCATGAACGGAACAAAGCTCAGTCACTCTGGTCAGTGCTAGGGGCAATGTTAATCCCTGCATATCGATGCGAGGAGGACAAGGGCCATTAGCGCCGATCTTGTAAACTGGGAATAATAGAAGATTTTGGGGAAATGGTGCAAAAGGGAATTGTTTTGCTCATGAAGAGGGACACAATGGGATTTTCTTCATGAAGGGAAAGAATGTAGGGTTCACTATAGAGGTCCTCCACGATCAAGGAACAGGGAGTACAGGGACAATGACAAAATGCTATGCAACAGAGGGTCCCCAATCTTTTATTGTTGCTTTTTGGTCATCAATGTGTTAATTTGGTAGCCCAGTGAAAAATTCCAACCATGGGACAAGATTTATATTTTCAAGAGGACCAATTTTGACTATTGAATCGCTTGATTTGGACAAGGGAAAGTGTATCTTTGAATAAAGCCCCACACATGCATATTTGATTAGGTCAACCCTAAAACAAATTAGACACCCTTAGAAGGCTATAAATACAAGCAACCTTAACCTAATTTTGACATCATCTTGGATCATTATTCTATTCTCTTCTTTGGTTTGGCTTGCATAGGTCTAAGGCAAGGTCGTAGAGATTGGTTGGCACAGGTCTAAAATTGCAGGGTCTGAAGCTCACATCTCTATTTTTTGGGTTTTGGGTCTCAACCACAGGCATGTCATGGAGAAATTTTGACTGATGCCTTTCATCCACATGCATGACACATCTTAGCTATGACTATGAACTAAAGGTTGAATTTTCAGTTGACCAAAGTTTTTGCCCATTGACCACAGAGTTCGGCAGTTGACTACGAACAATGACATGACTACAGGTTTCCTGAATTAGGGTTTTTATTATTCACATTGTTGGGTTAATTTCAAGAATGTTGTTTAGTTGTTTTTGCTAGATAGGTTTATGGCTGAAGATATGGATCATTGTACTCTCTCTATGTACAATCATTCAATGACACTCTAATAAGTAGAGAATTTGAAAGGGTTTCCCCATAGTGGGTTTTTCCCTAGTCTCTGACCAATCCCGATGTATCTATGTGTGAATTTTTTTCTTCTATTGTTCCTTTATGTTCTGTTGCATGGATGATGATATTTTTCTTTCTATATAGTTGCATATGATATTGAATAATGATGTAAATCTGAATAATGTTATGATGTTATAGGGTGAATTTAACATGGAAATAATGAAATGAAATTATCAAAGAAAAGAAAAATATAGCCCTAAGAAAAATTAACATGGTACAAAGCTTGGCTGAAGAAAAGTCTTTGAGATCACCTGTGTGAAGACACCATTGATGGTAGAGACCTAAACTAATACTAGGGTTTGAAGGAAACCCTAGGAAATTTGTGCATTAGGGTTTGATGGATATTATGAGGTTAGGTTTTGGGAGAAACCCTGGTTTATGGAAAAGTTTTGAGATATGTAATTCAGAAACCCTTGCATGAATGATGTGAATATGTACAAGCACTTGTGACAGATTTGATGAAGCCCTAGATGGGATAGTCTCTATTAGGCATGGATGTTGATCAAGTTGGTTGAAATATTGAAAGGCAACATTTTCATATGGACAATCGATAATGATGGATCTTGAAGGCTAGTTCAAGAGGGAGATGATCACCTCTCATTGAAGATAAGTACTTTTCAATTTGTGGTGGCCCTTTATGTCTTTAATTTTGTTTATACTTATTCATCTGATTAATGTTTTGATTATTAATTATACTTCCTGCATGCATATTTGATTATTTGGATGCTTCTGTCCTCCTAATGGGTTGTGATAAGTGGATCCTTCCTGGGGACCATGACTAATGCAGGAATAGAAGAAATAACATTGCAAAAGGTAAAGAGGCAGTTGATGAAAAGTTGACAAAATGCTATAGTTTCCTATGTAAAATAAGAAGGTGCATGGGTATTTTAACAATCAAGGTATGTATGGTGCTTTATTCCAATGTTATAGCTGCAATATAGGATGGCAAGGTAAGCCCTAAGGTATGATGGGAATGTCACCTTCACAAATGGCTCATGCATATGAAAGTTTGATTCATGGTACTCATGATGGGATGGTGTACTTGGTAGTGAACAAGTATCTTACCTTTTAGACATGATGAACTTCTTGATTCTATGAAGCTACTTAATATTGATATTTGATATATTGGTATACTTGATGTTTGGCTAATATATATCATTTTGGATATCTTTATCCCATAAAGAAGGCTAACACCTTGATTCTAATAGATGGTAACTTGATACTATTGATAATGTTTGTGATAAGCATGGTAACCTTAATGATGAAAGTATGACAATAAGATTGATATACAATATCTTCTTGTTATCCTTGGTTAGGTTTTGATAAACTTAGTAATTATGTCATATGGTAAAATATGGATGACCTGACTTGATGGACTAAGCTATGTAAGTGATATTGTGTTCATGATCTTTGAAGTATGATGAATCACCTGTCTGTTGCCCTAATCATAAGACTCTAACTCTTGATAAAAGTTTGATGTCAAGTTCATATATGATAATGAAGTAGCTGATGCTGACATGTTATGAATATGATGGATATATGTTTTAGAACCCAATATAGCTAGATTTTACGATCTACCAGTTCTGCTGATGCATGATAAGTATTTTGATAGAAAAGTTGATATCTTGAATGATGATGACTGAAGTGGCTTCCCTTTCAGAGGGAGAATATCTTTATAAGATCCCTTCTCCTATTGTCATTTTCATTAGATGTATAGGAGATTATTTACTATTAAAGTGTATTTTCTAGACATAAATAAACAAATATTTGATATTGTTAGTCTACATCAAGTTCTAGTATGAGAATGGAGAGTCTTTCCTCTAAGCCTTAACTACATGGAATCAAGCTTGAGGGTGCGATTGTAGCCTCTCAACCGCATGGAAGAAAAGCTATGGGTGCGGTTATTCCTATAGGTCACAAAACTAAAGCCTTATGCATAAAATCATGTATGCACCAGCAGTATGACAATCCTTCAGATATGGAGCAGACATCAGAAAGTTCCATGAGCAAGGAAGTTTGGACGTTTGACTTACTATAGAGAATGTGAATGTATTGACTAAACTTTTGTTTGCAGGTGACTAGAATATGCATATTAGTATGTTACTTTGATTTGATAATTGAAGCTAGTGTATGAAAATATTTCACAACATTTGCAAGGGTTTGACAAGATTTGGATGATTAGTATACATGAGCAATTAAATGATTCTTGATAGTTCATAAATATGTTTTAGAATATTGACATGATTGATCTAGGTGGATATTGGTGGCCACCTACCTATTCCACTTGGAACCCCACCATTGTTTCTTTTAGTTTTTCAGTTTCCTTATTTGTAGCACAATTTACTATTTTTTGCAGTTTTTTGGGTCCTGAGCTTCTGGAGTCGTTTTGAGGCCCTAAACGATTTTTTTTTGGGAAATCCGGGACCGACATGGGGCATAAACCAATGTTGGTCATTCAAAAGTTGTATTCCTCAGATATATTTTTCTAACGAGGTATTTTGCGTGTCAAACAGAGATCATATGCCAAAGTTACAACCCCAAGAAGTTGAAGTACCAATTTACCCATACAAAGCCCATAGTTTGGCGCTTCATCTCCTAGGGTTAGGTTTTTGGATGTTTATGGTTTTCTAGTGTTTCTCAATAATAAATAGGCCTTTTAGCCTCATCGTAACATAGCTAAGAGGCATGTAGCTGCCACATATCTTCTAAGAGATAAGCTACCATCGTCATAGCTAGTCTTATTTCCATTATGTTTGTAATCATATTTCAGTATTTGATATTAATGAAATGAAGTGTTATTTCTACTAAATCTTTGTGTTTATGGTTATATCCATAATTTTTTGCATTCCTTTTTAAATCTAGATCAGTGGTATCAGAGCAATCTTCTCTTTCTCTGTTTTTCTTTGCATTTCCCTAACGAGGTCAGGATATAAGGAGTTAGGGCTCAATCTGGTTGAACCTTTGCAAGATTAGCCTCACAAACCCCAACGAACACCCATGGGGGAAGAAAAGAAAGATGAGGGGGTAGGAGATCCTATCAAAATATTGCTCTTTGGAGGCCCCCGAGAAACAAAGGAACACGATGATGGATAACTTTTCCAGATCCTTCAACGGTTGCCCACCGACAGTGCATCCATATCCAATAGCCACTATGGAGGCTCCACTCCTTTTAAGGTACAAGTAAACTTTGACATTCCAATATTTGAGTGCCAAATAGATGCAGATGTCATAGATAAATGGTTAAATTTGCTAGAAGGATATTCTTTTGTTCATTATTTTTCCAGCCGAGAAAAGATTACTTTTGTTCTTCTCAAAGCCACTCCCCACGCCAATGACTGGTGGGAAACCTACTGTGAGTAGAAGGATGAAAGTACGACATCACTATTTTCATCCACACCCACTTGGAACTCATTTTGGGATGCCATCAAAGAGCAGTACTACCCTATTAGGAGCTATGAGGATAAATACATAAAGTGGACAAGACTGCGGCAGGGAAGGGACCAAGATGTGCTAGAGTTTACCAATTTTTTTCATACCCTTCACATGAAGTTGGGTATCAAGGATTCTGAGAAACATTGGGTACTCAAGTACTGCAGCCACCTACACAGGTAAATCCTGGAAGAGATGGAGTTCCTAGACATCTCCTCGCTCGGAATGACATACTGATACGCTGTCAAGATCAAGCAAAAGTTTAAACAGAAGAAGCAAGAATTTGGATATATGAATCTGAAGCAAGGGAAAGGTGCCCTAAAATCATATAACAAAGGACAAAGCCAAGGCAGGGTGACCCAAGATGACCTGCCAAAGTTGCAAGAAAAGAAAAATAACGTGAAGCCGAAGAAGGACATGGCAAAGTGGTGTGAGTTCCATAAGAGCTCCACTCATAACACAAGTGAGTGTTAGGCCAAGAAGTCACTGGTAGTTGAACTGAAGGCTTGGGAATCAGATGCATGTTTTGAATCTGAGTCAGAACCAAAAAAGGAGAATGACAAAGGGAAGCAGATTATCGATGCGGAGCCCAACACTACTATTTCCACCACGAAGATCTAGGAGGAACCCGAAGATCTAGAGGAGGAGGAGCTCCTCTTCCACTCCTAGATGTGGGTAAAGGTTCCCTGCTACAGTTCATTGTCGATAGAGAGAGCCAAAAGAACCTCATTTCGGCAGAGATCATGAAGCAGTTGGGCTTACCAGCCATAGCACACCCACAACCATACACCATGTTGTCTAGGTAAATCTTCTTTGCAGATAAAGACGATCCCTCTAGCCCAATGAGTGGGTCTAGCAACCAAAGTGACAATCTACGAGACACTGTCCTAAGTTACAATTGAAAAGAGAAACAAAGAAGATGCCCTACCTCATTCTGATGCTATTTTGATCGCCTTTGCTGAAGACCTTGAATCACTTATGTCACGAGCTTGTTCTTGCTGCTCTCGGCATTTATGCACCTACACAAGAGATCAAGACACAACAAGGCATGCAAATAAAAATAGAATATTCAAAAGAAACCTACTTAATTAATCAAGGAATGTTAAGCTAAATGATACATGAGCATACACATTTAGGGAAAATGAACCAACAATTCTATATTATTAGAAAATAAGGGGAAGCATACAACCAAGCCTTGATGTTGATAGGCTCTCCTTGAATGAATATCCAAGTCCAAGATAAGCTCTCCAAGCCAAATAAGTAGCATATAGGCACAATCTTAGCATAAGGGTGCAAATAGAGATATACCAACCATTTGGGAATGGGAGAGGATGAATATATAGGCTGGGGGGAGGGAGTTATGACCTCTCCAAAGATAGGATTAGGCCCTCATCTGAAGGAGGTAGCTCATAGGGATAAGACCAAGAGGCCAAGTTGGGATAATTCGACCTCATCTATGCCAAACAACCTCTAGCTCACTGCTTTGGAAGCTTCTAGATCACGAAGCTTCTCATCCTCTTTGGGAAAATTGCCTTTTTGGGATCATCGTAGGTACACAAGTGAATAGAGTGATTCCATCACAAGTCAAGTGTAGTGCAATAGGTGATCATTGTTGTTTTTAGTCTCATAAGAGCCATGATTCTAAAATTAGTGTTTTAGAGCTATTTCTTTTAGGGAAAGCTCAATGAATTTCTAATCAATGTCTTAGGAAGGATCTAAGCTACATATGTGAATGAGTACACTGCATAATGGTCATGTTTCGGGAACTTCAAGGTATGTCACAGGGAAGTGTAGGAGGTGTGACAAAATACTGTGTAATAGATGCCCCCTAAAGCATGAAGGAAGAACGAGAAGTGATGGCTTAGATGCTTTACGAGATTTCGCAAGGATGAGGAAAAACAATTTCAGGAGACCTACAAATCAAGGACGCACATACATATACATATCTAAGATCAAGACATGAATCTATGGTATGGACGCAACCATTTGGATGCTAAGGACTATATGAAAGGATCCATGGTATGGGTACAACCATTCAAATGAGAAGGATCATCTATGAATCTAAGATCCAAGGTATGGTCGTAGCCATCCAATATAGAAGGATCATCAGAAATGTAAAGTACCATGATACGGTGACAAACATCCATATAGCATAAACATGTGTACAATCATGAATAACATATAACTCCACGTAGCCTGAATCATATCAGACAAGACGCAGGGTCTTGCACTCCATCCCGACCCGATCGAAGTATGAATTCTAACATACAAATGAAGGTGTTGAAGTCGAACATGCTATAAAATGACTTGATTACTGGCCAATGATGTGGACCATTAAAAAGCACAAGAGAAACCACAAATAATGACAATGGCTCTCAAGGTACAAATGCAATACATGAATGTGATAATGAAACTGAAGTCGAACACTCGTGGAATCATCCAATCAAAGGCCAATGATGAAGACTTGTCGTCAGATGCGAATAACTTGCCATTAATGCATGCAAGCTCTAAGGTACTAAAAGGGAGTTTCTAAGTCATCTTCTTGGATAATGAGTTGAAGTCAACAGGAAGTGACTCATCGAAGGAGTGCAATGATGAGTCCCCCATCGTTGACACAAAACAAGGAATAAAGTGGAATGAAATGAATAAGATCCAAGACTGTAACAATGGGTTAGATAGTGTATAGGTAAATAACTGCATAAAGGACTTCCCTTGAACATTGGTGACACGACTACAAAGTGTGGAAGCATTTGAGTCAACATAAGACTAAAGGTCATGATGAATAAATGGAGTAGTCAAATGAGAGGAAAAAATGGATCACCCAAAACCCTAGAGGAGAAGTGACTAAGTGAGAATATCCCAAACCCAAAACAAGATCAGAAGAGTGTCATGTTCAAGAGAGACATGTTGCCTATACAAAGGATGTTTCATCTTCATTTTTCCCCACTATTTCTAGCAAGTACCCCAATTATTTTTATCACAATCTTGAAGGGGATAGCATATGCTTGTCAAGTAAGTTCATTCTTCGAATGAATCCATCCTAGTAAGTTTTATGAGTCCTAGGAAGGAGAAACTTGGTCTCATCACGGCGACACATCTTTTGTCATAAAGTTTTAACGAGTTTGACATAAGAATGACTCGGTATCTTTTTGATATCTAGAGAGTTTGAAAAGAGAGACAAAAAGAAAACTCCATCATGTCCCTTTTCATAATTTGTCCCTCAAACCCAAAAAGGTAGAAAAAAATATTCGTGAGAACATCTTGACCATGTTAATCAAGGTTTACATTTTTCGTAAATAGTCAATCTCAACCTGAAAATGGGGTAAACGTATACTGAGATGACACCAATTCATTTATTTTAACGAGTTCTAAATGACAATTACTCAGCAATCTTTTCAGTTTTCGAGAGTCAGAAAAGGGCTTAAATATGACTCCGAGGGGGTTCCTTTTTTGTTTTTAATGAGTCCGAAAAGGAGATAAAAAAAAACTCGTGAGAATCAGTTAAAAAATAATCACTGTCCACCAAAAGCACCTATAATTGCACAAAGAAATGCACCCATCACTGATATCGAGAAATAGTAATAATATATTACTAAAATATTGACCAAAAAAATAACTTCAAAGCTTATAGATAGCCAGTAACATTATTTTTTACCATTTCACCATAGTAAGTTCTAAAAGTGCATTTGTGCCCTAATTTTATCGATTTTCAAGTGAACATTGTGAGATATTCAGGGCACCATTTCACGAACCATCTGCAACAGGTAGGAGGTATGTCCTTTCTCTTGCATTTCATAACATTTTCATGTATTTTGAATGGTATTTTGTGTGCTAAAAGGGATGATTTTCAAATTTTTGAGCGTCGGCAATCATCATGGGTTTAGGCATTGGACCCACGATAATCACTCTCGAGCTAAAATACGCCCATGATGACATTGATCTGTTAACAAAAATAGGTGTGATGGCACCGAAGCGGATTTTTTTTAAGGAGAAACCCTTTTTAAAGCAAAAATTATTGATTTTGATTCATGAAAAATTCTATAATTGGTGTGAAATGATGTTTTGTAGGAGATCATGATTCTGGAATGGAAATAAAGAGGCCATGAGGTCGAAGATCACCAAGTAGCCCAGAATCCAGAAGGCATCAATGCCTTGAGATATTGTGGGTTGTTGAAGTTCTTCCAAACCACAGGGCTGAGGGATGAGATGGAATTAATGCCCTATTTGATCAGTCTTTGGGATGTGGATCGAGATATCTTTATAATCAAAGGCCAGGAACTGGAAATAGAATAAATGAACATCTATTTCATGAGGGGATTATCTTGAGGAGGAGAGAGAGTTCAACTCTTTGGATCTCGCCCAAGTGGTGAGAGTACTAGTGGTTTGATTAGAAGGCATTTCCCAGGTGCATAGATGATGAGGGGTGAGAAGGTGAAGATCACCACGATCACCAATAACCTTCCTTTATGAACCATCCTATTCACCATAGCTCACATTCTGGGACGCAAGCCCTGCATAAGAGTTCAAAATCCCAATTCCAGTATGGAGTTGAATGTCTAGCCCCCACCATATTCAACTGGTGTGGAGGCCTTCTAGAAAATATGAAAAGACAGCTGACCAAAGGGAAAAAGCGAAAGCTGAGACAATTTGGGTTCGGCTCGATACTGGTGACTTTCTTCCTAGAGCGAGTGCCCTTATTCTGGTATCAGTGGGAATAGGTACCAGATCCTACCCCCCAAGACTCGAGGCTAGTGAAGTCGAGTAAACTCATGCCCCGAGGAGGGACGAGTCAACAGATGCACTACCCTCCACAATTTTTTACTTGGCTGCAGTGCCAATTACTCATGGTGGACGACTATGCATATGCTGGCATGAATTTCAGATGGGATCTAGATCTACCTCTACCACCAGGAGAACAATGGACTGATGTAGGTAAAGACTTGTTTTTTGGATTTTCTTAAGTCTTATGATTTTTTTGTAACTGAGACTCAATTTATGATAAAGGTGCAGATGTGGGACCAGAAAGACTGCTTGGCATGTCGCAAATAGAACAGTGGGTTCCTCATGATATAGTGGGTGCTAACTATGAGGAAGGGGCAGACCCCTTAACCAAGATGGAGGCAACCTAGATGCAATTACTTGGGGAGTTCTAGAGTATGATACTATAGATGAGGTGCCATTGCACTGGCAGAGACACGTAGTGGGAGTATACGCAAGACTGCATCGACTGTTAGGCTGAGTGAGTAGAGCAGTCTCATGTTACCATGAGCACCGTGCAAGCTGATAGCCTTTCTAGCTATTTTACACATTTTGTAGGCTTTGGAAGCCAAGTGTTCCAGAAAACTTTATTTTTTTGAGATTTTGATGTAAAAACTTCGGCAGACTTGATATATATATATATATATATATATATATATATATATATATATATATATGCATGTTTTATTTTCTACTTATGTGTCCATAATATGGTCAGTTTTATAAATGACGCAAATGTCGATAAAGAACATAATTTTCTAATGCATTTCTTAATGTATTCAAATTGTGGGGAGCATTTGATATGTGATAAAATCAAAAGTAATCGAACACGTAGATACATACACAATATTTCTGTATTTCTCACTGAATAATGATTGTTTGACTGTAACACAACGAACTATGAATCTAACTTGACAACTAAATCCCTAATGCCAAGAGAAAATGCTTTGGACAATAGTTCAATGACTGCACTATATTCAACAATATTGTTAGTTGTTCGATTGAGGCATATAACCTATAAGTCAATCAACCTGCCATCAGGGAAAAAGAGTGGCCAAGTTGTGGAAGACAAATTCCATGTGCTATGACAAGCACCATCATTAAAATTGGCATAATGACTTGACGTCTTCTGCAAACCGAGTGGAACACAAGGTAAGAAGAAAAAAATATGTCTGCAAAAGAAAACAGACATGCCAAAAATCACAAAACGCACACTAATGAAATCACACACTAATGTACAAAAAGTAATTACACGAATGACCTTGCATAAAAAGTTCAGATGGAGCCCATTTTCGAACTCCGATAATTGATCAACAGAGAATAAACCGGAGTTTCACCATTGAAATGACGTGTAAGCATTGACTCGACAAAATAATAGAGTAAAGATCATAAAAGGATATACCCCCATGCCCCTCGATTGAGTGAGGGTTACAAATCATAGGATGAAAACCCCATTGCAATAACTGGAAAAAGGGAGAGACTCGGTGAAAAAAATCTCAAGAGGGGAGGCAGGAAAAATTTAATCCCCAATGGGGTTACCATTTTGTTGTCTAGGTAACTCCTCTATATGGATAGAGATGATTCCTCTAGCCCAATGAGTGGGTCTATCAACTGAAGTGACAATCTACCAGACACTTTCCTAAGTTTCAATTGAAAAGAGAAACGAAGAAGATGGCCTACCTCGTTCTGATGATATTTTGATCTGCTTTGTTGAAGACCTTGAATCACTTGTTTCATGGGATCATTCTTGTTGCTCTCATTGTTTATGCACTTTCAAAAGAGATCGAGACACAACCATGTATGCAAATACAAATAGCATATTCAAAAGAAACCTACTTAACCAATCAAGGAATGTTAAGCTAAATGATACATGAGCAAACACATTTAGGGAAAATGAACTAGCAGTTGTATAATATTAGAAAATAAGGGGAAGCATACAACCAAGCCTTGATGTTGATGGGCTCTCCTTGAATGAATATCCAAGTCCAAGCTAAGCTCTCCAAGCACTCCTTCTCCAAGCCAAATCAATATCATATAGGCACAATCTTAGCATAAAGGTGCAAATAGACATAGACCAACCATTTGGGAATGGAAGAGGATGAATATATAGGCTAGGGGAGGGATTTATGACCTCTCCAAAGATAGGATTTGGCCCTCATATCAATTAGGTAGCTCATAGGGATAATAACAAGAGGCCAAGTTGGGAGAATTCGATCTCATCTATGCCAAACAACCTCCGACTTACCGCTATGGAAACTTCTAGATCACAAAGCTTCTCATCCTCTTTGGGAAAATTGCCTTTATAGTATCATCGCAAGTATACAAGTGAACATACCAATGCCATCGTGGGTCAAGTGTAGTGCAACAGGAAATCATCACTGTTTTTAGTTTCATAAGCGTGATGATTCTCAAATTAAGGTTTTATAGCTATTTCTTTTAGGGAAAGCTCAAGGCATTTTCCAATCAATGTCTTAGGAAGGATTTGAGCTACATATATGAATGAGTATACTACAAAATGGTCATGTTTCAGGCACTTTAGGGTATGTCACAGGGAAGTGTAAGAGGTGTGACAAAATAATGTGTAACACACCATCGGGTGGCTTCACCAAGGATGGGATCTTCGTGTGAGCTAGCAGTGCCGCCTTCCATACAACATCAAGCCCTTCACAGATGAGGCATTCTATGACGTTGGTCCCCTTGATGTTTGTGATGTATTATTAGGCCAACCATACTTGTGGAAGCGTTGTGTATGAGTCAAGGTCTCATGTTGTTATTGTTACTTTGGGAAATAAGTTGTACAAGATACTCGAGGTAGCACCGCTTACCGCCATCTCTTTAGTTAGTGAAAAACAATGTAGTAAGCTCATTTCCAAAACTAGGAAATTTGTTTTCCTGATGATAAGCCCTCAGGGAAAGATGAAGATGGTGGCCATGACCTCCAGACAAGGCCCCTCCGCACGACAACAATAGATGGACAAGGTCATGGAGGAGTATGAGAACATATTCACCTCCCCCACAGGGGTGCCTCTGCACTATCAGGTCAAGCACTCCATCAATCTGACCCCAGGTGCACCATTGTCCAATGGACCAATCTACTGGTGCTCCATTCTAGAGAATGACGAGATGAAGAGGCTGATTCATGATTTGTTACAGAAAGGTCACATCCGGTCGAGTTCAACACCTTGTGGGAGCCCGATCATGTTGGTACAAAAGAAGGATGGGAGTTGGAGACTCTATATTGACTATCGAGCGTTGAACAAGATCACTATCTAGAATAGATACTTGATCCCACGGATTGATGACCTTTTGGACCAACTCAAGGGGTCAAAATATTTCAGCAAAATCGAATTGAAGTCTGGATATCACCAGGTACCGATTGAACCCTCTGATGTGTGGAAGACTACATCAAAGCCAAGGAGGGCCTTTTTGAATGGTTGGTTATGCCTTTTGGGTTGACGAATGCTCCTGAAACCTTCATGAGGCTGATGGATGACATCTTGTGGCCATTCAACAACTCATTTGTAGTGGTATACTTGGATGACATCTTGATCTTCATCCATAGTTGGGAAGAGCACCTCCACCACATACAACAAGTTCTCCAAACACTGTAGTAACACAAGCTGTGTGCCAATTTGGAGAAATGCACTTTTGGCATGACCTAGGTGTATATGGGATACATTGTTGATGAATGGGGGGTGCATGTGGATCCAGCCAAGATCCATGTAATTTGATATTGGCTAGCCCCAACCACTCTGACAGAGCTCCGTAGCTTTCTCAGTCTTGCTAATTTCTATTGCAGGTTTGTGTTGGGATTCTCTCATATCACTTGGCCCTTGAGTCAAGTTACCAAGGGAGGAGAAAAATAAAAATTCTTTTAGTATGAATCTTAACAGAAGGCATTCACAGAGTTGAAACATAGCCTTTGCTCCGCACCAGTGCTCACATTACGAGACTTGTAACAACCATTTGAGATCAAGACAAATGCCTCTGACTATGCTATTGGGGTAGTCCTTACTCAACAGGGACATCTAGTGTCATATCACAATGGGACACTTTTAGACACAGTCCAGAAGTATCCCACATATGAAAAGGATATGTTTTCCATTGTGCAGGCCTGCCAACAATGGAAGCATTACATTTTGGGGAAGGAAATGGTCATCCAAATAGACCACCGACCCCTGCAATTCATACAGATGCAAGGGAAGTTACAAAATAATCACCATTAGAAGTGGTCCACATACCTACAATAGTTCCATTTGAATATCAAGTATAAGAAGGGAAGAACCAATAATGTTGCAGTCTACCTCAATCTACCACTGATCATGGCGTTAACCATCGTGCTCAACTCTTGTGGGCACAAGACTTCTGACTGGCCACTTCTCTACAAAAGCGACCCAGAATTTGGCCACACATACCAAATGCTCTTGGAGGGTCAACAAGTTCCATATTTTGACATACAAGAAGCCTTGTTATGCCACTTGGGACACCTTTGTGTTCCTTCAAGTGAGCGTGCCAAGATGATTTGGGAAGCGCACTACAGTCAGGTCGTTGGGCATTTCGGGGTCGAGAAAATGGTGGCAGTACTGTAGAAATATTTTTATTGCTCGAATCTTCGACAAGATGTCAGGAAGTACATCAGATTTTTCACTTCATGCGTCATTTCCAAACCGACCATCAAGAAGCAAGGCGTCTATACTTCATTGCCTACCCCTAGCCGACATTGGGAATCCATCTCCATGGATTACATGTTGGAAGTTCCTTCTACTAAGCATGGAAACGACTGAGTTTTTGTGGTTGTCAACAGATTCTTGAAGATGGCCATTATGGAGGCCTGCAAGAAGAATGTCACAGCAGAAGCCACTGCTAAACTCTTCTTTGAATGAGTGTGGGTACACTTTGGGATCCCACAGTTTATCATCCTAGATCAGGACAACGAGTTCCTCAATACATTTTGGTCCAATCTTTGGTCAATGCTAGACACCAATCTCACTAAGTCGACAAATTTCCATCCCCAAACTGATGGCGAGACAGACGTCGTCTGTTGTCTCTAAATCTTGCACCATGCAGCACAAGTGTAGCATGAGACAAGAAATCTCCCTAGAGATAGCCTCTGGGTTGATTGTAGACCAGTGCCTAGGAGATCTTAAATAGAGGAGTGCTTGTAAGGTCATATGTGAGGGGGTTGCAACACTCCAATTATCATGTAAAAAGGTATGAGGGGGGCTTGGTTCATTCCTCCAAAGGTATGAGTTATATATTTCAGGTATTCCCTCACCCACACAATTCCCAGAAGTATGACATAGAACAATGGAGGCCGATTACTTCAAAGGGGATTATAGCTTAATAGGATTTGTTGATTAATTGAGAGAGGATTATGGGAAATCATAACTCGTCATATAGAGCCCAAAACATTCAAAATTTCATATTGAACACATAGAGCTGCAATCAATGGGAAATTTTACACTTGTTTCAGTTACAAGCAGAAATAATGGACTGAAGAGAGGATGGATGTTGTGATTCATGAAGAGTATATGTTAAATATATGATTTCAATAATCTAGGCAGGCACTAGCATTAACAATGTCGATACAAATGGATATGTAAGAAACTAGAGGCACATGCATAACATATTGATACCAACAAGTCTGTGAGGAGGTCTTGAGATGTTTCTAACAACAGTAATCACATGAATTCAGAAAAGAATATAAACATAATGGAGTTAACATGAGGACAAACATTGTGTAAGGTTAAGAAGGAGGAATATCCACCATTTCTATGATAGTTTGATAGTTTTGCATGAGTAAAGTAATACAATATCAGGTAATAGTCATTCACTTACATAGTTATGAGCCAAAATGGTACCACAGAGTTCAGACCTTGAGGGTGAGAAATTCTAGAACCCTTGTTATAGATTTCATCCCCTATTTATAAGAAGAGGGGGAGAGCTTTGAGTTACAATCAAAATATCTGAGCCTGAGCCCCCAACTGTCATGCTAGAATAGTTGTTCCAGCTCTGTAAGGCTCTTATACCACCTAATTAAATATTACAACAGGAATCGAATCCCTTCTTGGAAAAATACAGAAATAAATTCACAAAGAAAGAAGATTGAGAGAGGAAGGAGGAGGTGTCCCATTGCTTTTTCAGTGTTGGTCTTGGATTGAACCATGTCCCTGCTGTCATCATGCTTCTCTCTACTGCTGAGGTGGTTCACTGCTACTTGGCTAGCTTTTGTCAATTCTTCCTTAACTAACTAAGTGACCTGTTTGGTGGAGTAGGAAGTCAAGTGGGACAGTCCTGTGCCCAAGCAGTCATTTTCTATGCAATGAAGTGGAGCACCATGCCGTGACATTAACACTTCATGAGTTCCCCCCATATTGATATGTAACAGCACCATGCTCCATTAAAGTACTTAGCTACCAGCCTATCTGCCCATGTAAATCTCTGTGACAATGCTCTTTGCGGAACACAGTCGTCGGCCTTTAAGATTAAAAACAAACGAACAAGCAGGCACTTTTAATTTCCCCTTTGGACCCTATGCTTTCAGTTTATTCATTCATGTGATTGAGGGCCTGAACCAAGTACTTAGCCCTTTGAGCACTAAGGCTCTCAATTGTTGCGCGTGGGCCTTCTCCTTTATAACCTAAAATGCCTTTGATTTCCCCTTACACCACACTAACTGATATCCCGAACGCGTAATCCCTATATAATAAAACACATAACCTATCACATACAGGGGCCCCTTTCCTTATCGCAATCGCAACTGGGGAGGAATTTTGGTGGAAGAGAAAGCATTTACATTGCGCGATCGCCGATCGTCGATTACGATGGGTGATGTCACCACTACCACGTGTCACCCAGTGAGTGGTGACACATGTCACCCGGAAATGGCCCCATAGGATCCCTGAAAAAGCCAAAATTGAGTGACACATGTCATTTGCCACATCATCATCCATATTGCCACGTGTCCTTTGTACTTCCACGTTAGCATCGGTACTACCACATCAGCATTTGTACTACCACGTCATTGGTGACATCAGTTGCCATGTCTGCTTTAAGGACCAATTAGAGTTCGCTAGATGGCCCCTTGGAGGAGAAAGAAAAAGGCCTGCCTAACCCTGTTTATTCATGATTTTCCTTTGTATTTGGTTTTCTCAGCCCCCCGGTGATGCACCACTTTATCGCAATATCGGTGGTTTGCAGGTCCTTTTAAGTTGAAACCTCGGCGATCCGCCAATCACAGATGCTTCCTAGAGAAGAGAGAAAAGGGAGGACTGACCCTTGTCTTTTCCATGATTTTCTTTGTTAACTCTTTCCAGCCCTTCCCTGACAGTGCAACAATATATCGCAAGTCAGCCCCCACATGCTTTGGAGTATGCTGTGACTATGGGACTGCTAGATTTGCGAGATGCGGGAGACCTGAGTGATGTAGGATGCGAGATGAAATATCGGCGTTCAGGATTGCGATGTGCTGATAACCTTAGCTGTGTGCCCCAAGGATCTTGCCAATGGCTGATTGTGATAAATGCTCCACCCAGACCCGCCCATTACTGATAAGCGATATTGGCGATCGGCGGATCACTGCTTTTCATTCTGCCAGTGTTCCTTGCCTACCGACCTTCATCGATAGTTGGTTTTCAATTGCGATCGGCCCCCCCAGACCTCCGATTGCGATTGGCCTCCACACTTAGTCATTTTCTTGGTTTGTTGGGCTTTTCCAAGGTAGACTTTAAAATGCCTTAACTTTTTCTCCATGAGTCCATTTTCAGACTTTCATATACCACTGGAAATCTCTTTCTGAGCACTATGCAATAGAGAGGGTATAATTTGGCTCTGATAGCTTCTATGGTTTGAAAAATGTCTTTAAAGTCACTGTTGTTTGGTACTTGAGGCAACTGATAACCTATGAAGCAGTGAGTGACAACATTGGCTCCTACTGGGGGCAGTGCCTTGATGGCAAGGTGCTGAGAACCTATAGACCAACATCCTTCATGATTGGGCATGGAGTCAGTAATAAATGAATCTTTGTAATCAACAAAATCTTCATGGGACTTTCCTCCTCAATCTATAATGCAAAAATAAAAAATCTGACAGCTAAAAAAGTAAATTATCAGCTGGTGAGCTTATTTATGTACAATCCTACTTATACACATAACTTAATTAAGCTAAGTGTGTTCAACCCTCCAATGAAGCTAGGTCAGCATTCGAGTGTTGGGCCTTATGCCTTCACATTGTTGAAAAACAAAAATTAAAATGAGCATGCACCATTAAAAGTCTTCAAACAAGTAACCTGATACATTCTCTTGAAATAATCTTTGTTGCTAACTAAAGAATATTCTTATGTACTCAGCCACAAGATCCTGGAATAGAAAAGGAATTTTTGCAGTAGCCTCTTCTTCACATACATTTTTCTAACTGATGTCTTTTTGTTCATGGCAGCCACAAACACCACTTGGCTCTTTGGCTTCCTCACATATGAGCCAGGAAGGGGAGGGTGACTTCTCTTCTTTGAGGACTTTGGGTTTAAATCCATTTATATCTAGAAGTCCCTTTCCCTTGTCAGTTGGCCTGGAAGGCTCCTCGGAGGAAGTGTCTTATTTTTTTTCATGTCCCATTGATGTATTTCTAGATAATCGAGGAGAACTTCCCTTGTGGATTCGAGCCATCATGAAATCGACGAACTGCCTACAACTATCATCCATCTCATCATCATCTAGATCATCTTGCTCTTCTTCATGTGTTCTGGCTTCTTGCTCTTTGTCAGAGAAAGAGAAATGTTATCGCGAAAGTATTCTATTTTCTAACTCTAGTTTCATCAGTCTATATAAAGAGTTCTTTATTAAGCTAACCTTCTCTTCTATCGTCTCTTCCATTTCTTGACAAATATAGTTGCCACAATATTTACAATTAATATTCACACAGTGCATTCGCCAGGATGTTTACAATAAAATTAATCAGTGGAGTCGCAAGGTGAGATATCTTCAACGCACACTTCCTTAGCTCACCTAACAAGGGAAATGTAAAACTTTGGCGTACCCAGGGGGAAATATTCTAATCCGTTCCCCGACAATGATGCCAGAAAGATGTTGTCGCTAAATCTTGCACCATGCAGCACAAGTGCAGCATGAGACAAGAAATCTCCCTAGAGATAGCCTTTGTGTTGATTGTAGACCAGTGCCTAGGAGATCTTAAATAGAGGAGTGCTTGTAAGGTTATATGTGAGGGGGTTGCAGCACTCCAATTATCATGTAAAAATGTATGAGGGGTGTTATCGGGAAAACTAGTGTCTATGCAGAGCTGCTAGTCCCACTAAGGCTGGTAGCTACCTTAGAAACAAACAAACTAAAACTACTTCCATTTTCCTTTATGAGAAATAGATAAGAGGGGAATAAGGAGACCAACCTCTGTCTTGCGCTTGGTTCCTCGCTCGATTCCTCTCCCTTCTGATAGATCTTTGCCACTCGCTTCCTTGTCTACCCAGCTTCAAAGAGCACCTGTAGAATCAAACCAACATAACACTATCCAAGAATATAGATCTATTATCATAAACAATATAGGATCAGATATATATTGTTGGACACCTAATCCTAAATCGGTTAGTGTGGAAGCCGAATAGACCAAAGCAGTCCAAGAGACCTTGGGATCTGAAACCCAAGAGTCACATAATGTACTATAAATGTATATCTCCTGTTAATAAAAAAATTTACTCACATGATTTATCTTTCCTATTCTATGTTTCCCATGTGTGTTTAACATGGTATCAGAGCAAGCGTATTCCTACCCTGCATAAGTAATTTGAGCCATTTGTTTATGGCCTTTCTGTGTAGTGTATTTCTGCCATATTCCTTTATACAGACCTGTGCATTGTCTGCCATATTCACTTGAACCTATGAAACGTTCCTCTCTCTGCCTCTGCCAGCGCTCTCTCCTCTAGTGTAATTGCATTCGTTGGTTAACGCCTCTACCTCTGCCAGCACTCTGTCCTCAAACGGCTATGTCAATCTGCCACACCTACTCTAATACAGTCCGGCATGCACCTTGCTCTTCTATTGCACTGACCTGATTTGAAATGTTTTCCTTGTACCTGCGCTCTGGGTCTAACACGGTATCTCTGCGCTTGTCAGCAAAAACGCTTCTGCCATTATTCTTTGTGCTCCAGTCTATTGTAATACTCGATACCACTCATACTGCGTTATGGTGATCTGTCTCTGATGGCCATGTCTGCGTTCGGATTCCATTTCAAGAGCTCGCAGATTTTGCAAAAAAAAAAAAGAGCATCCAGATTACTCCGAGAGCCGTAAATTTCTAAGGGTTTCAGCTATGCAATCTCATTTCCCTTCACGGTTTTCATCTACCTCGTAGGTTTTCTTCTGGAACAATAAGCCACAACCTCATTCCCTTTGAGCTCAGAATTGTTTTGGGAATTCGGCTGGTTCTTCATTAGGTTTCTTCTTAATTCGACTTTCCCAGGACCTTTCCTCGGGAGCAGGAGCAGGTAGTGGTGACCGACCTCGCCAATCACGAGTATCAGGCTCTACATATCGAATATGAGATTGTGCCTGTATATTGACATCACCATGACTCCAACTTGATTCATCAGTGACAAGCTCCGATTCTATCTCCGTGGCATAAAGACCCTGCATCTTCGCGTACATTGTTGCTGTAGGGCTACACGAAGTTCTTAAAATGATACACTCCTTTTTAAAACGCTGCTCTTAAACATCTGTTTTTTGGATTTGCGTTCGTGGTATCAAACTGCATTTGCGCTGTTTTTAAAGTGATATATATACGGTGATATATATTGGTAGCATGGTTATATACAGTGATATATATTGAATGCGTTGTTTTAATATTGAATGTGCGCTGTTTTAAAGTGATATATATACGGTGATATATATTGGTAACATGGTTTGCAGCATTCATTGACATGGAACAGCACCAGGCTCGCTGTAATCTTTTGGTCCAGAAACCGAAATGAAAAGGTGGCCCACTCGCCTACAATTTAATGAAAATTTCAAATTTCAAATTTATTTAGAGTCTTTGTATATTGATCTATGCAGCTCTCATGATTTTCCATCGGGATCATTACTCGAAAGGAAAAAATAGTCCCTTTTAAGCTGCATCAGATGGTGAAGTTAACAACATGAATTGTGCATTATGTTTATGATCCAGTGAGTCGAGACAACTTTGAAACTACTCAAAGAAAAGTGTCTACAGGTTGTGTGCTTGAAATTATTAAGATTCTAAAGCTCTTCATTTCAGGCATAAATGTTTCAAAAGGCGCCATTCGGATGAATGAGCTTAAGCATGATCTTTGCCTATCAATGTAAGCAAAAAATCCTGATAGTCTCCAGAGGTTTCAGACGCTATTGCATATTCCAAAGTCTTGTTGGTCCTCTTAGCATATGCCTCTTTGATATGCTTCATGTCAACTTCCGCACGTGTTACACCCACCCATGTTAGTGCATCTTCATCTATCCCGAGTTTTTCTATCGCTAAGCGCAAAACCTTTGTGAAGTGTTTTTCAGGACAGCAAATACACTTGATCACAACTCGCACTGCATCTTGGAAATCTTCAGCCACGTCTTCTTCGAGGGACTTTTTGTACCGAATATGATATGCTTGCCTCACCATCAATAGTTCAGCCGAAGATCGAGCACTGGAAATTTCTAAAAGCGATATATTCTTTCCATTCCACTTCTTTATTGCATCATGAGATATGACCGCATCACGTTCAGCTGGATCTGGTACCCAAAGGAATACAGCTTTCTCAAAGTCACTTGAAAGCTCAGATTCCAATCGCTTCAAGAGATCCTCTTCATACAGTTGAAAATAACTTTGATGGATTACTTTGCGTTGTGTTGCAGTTCTATGTCCTAATATTTGTATGATTGACTTCTCATTTGTGCTCTTTCCAGATATTTTCCTCCATAACTACAACAACTTCCCTACAAACTCTGTTTTTTCTCCTATCTCTGTGAGGCCTTTTACAGGGAGGGGGCTTCTCTTCACCCATCCTTAAACTAATTGATTTACCTGCATTGACAATACTATGCACGTCATTTCTGGTGGTGGTGTCCAGGTTGGAAAGGTAGTTTCTTTTTGTGCTGATTATTGCTCTTAATATGTGCACTGTATGTGTTGGACATTAAGTCTCTATTGCAGAGAAAGAAATCAGTTTTGTATATCGCTCATTGATTTATTTGTGTGCTGACCTGGAGCTGTATTGAATGCATCGAAAACTGTGATTAAAGCTTCCTGAATACGTTATGATGCTGCCTGAAATACGTTGAAGCTGCTGTTTTAAATAAGTTCGTATGAGGCCTGAATGGTATACGATCCAATGGTGTAGTGATTGGTTTCAAATACATTTTGAATAGTTCGAATTCCATTTGCAACCGAGATTTTGTGCTTCTCCTCCTATAGTTGGATATGATTTGATTGCTGGTGCCATTCATATGTTTAATGTTTTGTTGAGGTTGACCGCTGTAAATTACAGTTCAAAGAATGCCCATGACATGGTGTTATAATTATTGAAGTTTTGATAACCATCATTTCTGAAGGAGTACTTGAAGGATCCAAACAAGTTTGCAGTTGCTGCTGCCCCAATTGTGGCATTGTATTTAAAACTCATTATAGTGCATTGATTCCTTGATTCCACTACTGCATAAAGATTTTGGTGAACTGATTGTAATATTTTATATTGCACACTGATCATTTGCTGACATTTATAAAGGATATTGCTGTGTACTGTGAGTAGATATTACTTTTCTGCATTGAGTAGTAGTTGTGATCAGTTTTTTAAGGTGTAAATCAGACATTGAAGAAAAAATGGCCAGAACCAGTGAAGTATTACAGTTCCTTAAAACTCTGATATTATCTACTGTTGATGACACATTACAAATCAGCAAAGGATCTCTCTCAGAAATTCAGACATGTCTACAAAATGCACAGGAAAAGATCGATTTTTTGCAGCTTGAATCACAGCTACAGCAAGAAGAGCTACATCAAAATAGACACCATTCTGAACCTATTTTTGTTCAGAACATTGAGACAACCACCCATCAGCAGCATGTTAATAATGTTACAGTTCATTCAAATAAAGCAGTAGTTGTATATGCAGATGCAGAAACTCAGTCTGCACTTCCCAAGCCCATCATCAGACCTTGGGAACAGCTTGTCCACAATAAGCACAGAACTGGTCTTGGATATGACAAGGACTTGTCCTTTCATATTCCAGACTACTCAAAGCCCATTCAGTTTCAGAGTGCTGGATTCATTCATGACAGTTCACCTCCAGTTGTTCCAGATTCTGCCCCTCTTCCACAGCAACAACAACAACAAAAACAACAGATCGTGAAATGCCAACACTGTGATCGAGTTGGTCATTTGAAATATCACTGTTTTTATCTTCATCCATGTAAGCACTGTCATAAAACCAACCATTCTTCACACAGATGCTTCAAAAATAAACGTCCTGCAAGAACAAAGATTCATCTTGGATGGATCGCTTCTTGGCAATGGGCATCAACAGCCAAGAAGATATTCCAAGCACATGTCAGAACTATTGAACAGTCTTGCAATTGAGTTTTCTCCATCTTCTCACCTTGTGTCTGACAGGGGGGAGAATGATGGTCATCTACAAGCTTCAAAGTCACATCAAGCGAGCCTGAGCCACAACCTGCCACACCAGTTTCAGAGTTGTAGCCAGAGACAAAGATTCCCGTGAACATGCCTTCAGTTGGCAATCTGGGACACTTCCTCTAGCAGAAGACTTCAGCTTCTTGCCAGTTTCGTAAGCATTCCAGGAACACAATTGAGAACACTTCCTCTAGCAGAAGACTCCAGCTTCTTGCCAGTTTTGGAAGAGTTCCAGGAATTGCATTAATCATTCCATAGTTTTTGGTTATCCTTAAACCATCACAGGTTGAGACTTCCCTTTTCAGGTTGAAGTTTTACCTTTTATGTGGGGTGAGACCTCCCTTTTATGGTTGAAGGTTTCCCTCTTTAAAACAATAGGATCACTTCCTCTAGCAGAAAACTTCAGTTTCTTGCCAGTTTTGGAAGAGTTCTGGGAACTGCACTAAGCGTTCCAGTGTTGGTGGTCATCCTTAAACCACTGCCCTTTATACCAACATTTCATAGAGCACATTCAGCCTAGGGCTTCCATGCATTTTTTGCACATTTTGTATTACAGCTCTCTTCTTGGATTCATACATAACCCTTTGGATTAAGGGGGGGAATGTTGGACACCTAATCCTAAATGGGTTAGTGTGGAAGCCGAATAGACCAAAGCATTCCAAGAGACCTTGGGATCTGAAACCCAAGAGTCACATAATGTACTATAAATGTATATCTCCTGTTAATAAAAAAATGCACTCACATGATTTATCTTTCCTATTCTATGTTTCCCATGTGTTTTTAACATATATTGACCACACAAATGCATATAACATCAATCATACAAGAATGTGGAGGAAAACTTGAATAGCTTTATTGATAATCAAGAAAGAGCAAAGAGGATTACAACCAATTGTTCTAACCCAACATCATCCTCTCAGCAAGAAAGCCCTTCTTCACCTCATGAAAAGCTTAGATCACCCAACACTATGATATTGCACCAAGAAACCAGCATCACTTCCTTACAAGATACAAAATTCCAGCCTCTGGATCTCTGGGATGAGGGATCCATATATATATGTTTGCAAGGGGGGTGAGTCAGCTTTTGAGATTTGATTAGTGTCCTCTCTTTGATAGTTCTTGATTCCACTTGGAGATTGATGATCTCTTACTCATCCTTGGGCGAATGCAGAGAGGCAAGTGTCACAGGAGAAGCTTCTAGAATATTCCATGATCCTCCACCTTGTAGATTGACCCTGCAATTTGTCCACTCTCGCCCATCGCACCCCATAGAAGGGATTTTCAAGATGCATCGCACCTCCTGTGTGTATTTAGGTGGGATTGAGCGCACTTTGACCATGGAGCAGGTGAGATGGTCCAGTTTTGACCAGTTCTGAGCAGTTTTTCATGGAGAACTTATGGGAGAAGACGTAATCAATTGACCTTGTTCTTTTAGAGGTTGGAACAAAACTTTTAGGGACTTAAGAGCCATTAGTTTATGGACATTTATGATTGGGGTTGCAGTGCCCAAAAATTTCTATAACAATTGCCCCTAAAGCATGAGGTCATTAATCTGTTGATGTCGGGTGGAATGCTTTATCATGAGGATCTGAAGTTCTTTCAAGCTAGAAGGCGACCTGTAATAAGATACAATACAATACATTATCTTCATAATATTTTCATGATCTAGCTGAGGCGGGCATTCCCATGCTCAGCTTTATAAATTCATTTTCATGTACATAAGACAGACAATCGTCTAAGTGTAGACTGATGATTCTGGTAGAGCCATCATCCCTTAGGTTGGATGATTATCTGTGCAGTAATGATGTACATTTGATGTCTTTATTTTCCTGAATATATATCTCATCCCGGATGGATGAAACTAGATCCGGGGTCTTCAATCTTGTTCAATCTTCACTCAAAGTACAAGTCGATCCATGTGAGAGATGTTCCGAAGTCGAACATGGAAAGACATCACTTGATTACCAGCCAATGATGTAAGTTGTTAACAGGCGCGAGAGGAATCACCGATAATGATGATGACCCTCAAGGTACTACAGCACAATTCACGTGGTGTGAATGAGGGACTTGGCGTCGAACACCATGCAAAATCTTTCGGTCGAAGGCCATTGATGTAAAACTATCGCTGGAAGTGAGAAACTTGCCATTGAGGCATGCAAGCTTCAAAGTACTGAAAGGGTTGTTCCTAGATCGACTTTTTGGATAATGAGCTGATGTCGACAAGAAGCAATCTATCATAGGAGGTCCTTAGTGAATCCCACATCAATGACACGGAATGGAGCAAATGATTTTAATGGAGGTGAAAACGATTTGGTGATATAAGGTTCAGGGTGGCGGTCATGAAAGAATGGCGCATAAATGTATTGCAGTGGGTGAGACACAGGTGAATTCTCTGAGTGACTTCTCTTGAACATATCGGGGACACTGACATGATGGATCCATAGCATTAACCCCAAATATGGATGGTGTGACGGAACCATGGTGATGTGACCAGTGAATGGAACAACCCAACCTGACTCGGACGCGGAGTGAAAGTGTCATGTTCAAGAGCGACTTGCTACAGATAAAGTTTCTTCAAGTTTTCTTCCCAATTTTTCCCAAGTCATTGCTGACTAGTACCTCTTTATTTTTGTCAAGCTTGAGGAGGATAACATATGCATGTTCTATAATTTTCCCTTCAGGCAAACCCATCGCTATGTTTTAACGAGCCTAGCGATAGTGAAACTTGTTCTTGTCTGTATGGACAAGTTTGTTGCTATTTGGTTTTAACGAATTTAACAACAAGGATAACTCAGTCCTTTTCAATTTTAGAGAGTCTGAAAAAGGGACATAAAGGAAACTCCAATAATCCTTTTTCGTCATATAATCCCTTGAGTCCGAAAAAGTATAAAAAAATACAAAAGGGATGAATTTTCGGTACTTTTAACGAGCCGAACAAAACAAGCGCTCGATCTTTTTGTGTTATAATCCCTCAAGTCCAAAAAGACTAAAATCTAAAGGAGGGATAGCACTTCCTATCCCTTTAACGAGCTGGAGAGGCCAATGGCTTGGCAATCTTTTCATATTTTATGAGTTAGTTGAAAAGAGCTTAAAGGAGACTCGTTTTTTGGGGAACGAGTGATAAATATGGGTAGAAGTCGATTCCAGGTAAGGGTTGGAATTTTCCAATCACGGCAGTGTCACAAGGATGGCTAACATGATCACTCTTCACAGTTGTTCCTCAAAAAGGGTAAACAATCAAATGGAGGTGAATGATCGGCCAATACAGAGTGGACGTGATGATGAGAACACGACCAAGGCTTCAAAGGCTGATGATAATATATTCACGATGGTTATTTACCGGAAATTGGTTCATCTTTTAATGAGAGTAAACTTTGGGGGAACATTTGCTCATTGCTTATGTTTATTTTTTAACGATCTTGAATTCTGCGTTAAAACTACTCGATTAATCTAGTTGTATAATAAGGATGTCTCATATATAAAAACGACATTTTTTCAAAGCTTTGCCCCACATCCTTTCTTTATGCAAGTTAGGAAACGACCAATCCTACGAGTTTAAAGGGTTAGAGGACCTATAAATTTAAAAGAATAAATGGTCGCTCTTCGCTTCAATGCCAAAAGGTTTGCATGCCCCCAGGTATAGTGAAGCAGAGTTTCGAGGTTACCCCTCAATTTGTGGACAAAACATTTGTTTTATTGGGAAAGGCCTACCTTTTCAGGTTACCTTCAATTTGCAGAAAAAACATTTGTTCTATCAGGAAAGGCCTACCTTCTAACAGAAGTATCTTATTCCGGTCTAATCCCATTTTCCAAAATGGATGGGTGTGTCAGCCAGTCATATATCCTCGCGGAAACCTACCCTATACCCAAGGTTTTCCTATCGAAACAGGCCAGGGTGCATGCCCCCTAGGTTTCAGTCATATCCTCCGAATCACTCGCGCTCATGAGGAGGACGGACTGGGGATTGATGAGACATTCCTTGTGTGAAAAGACCATTCAGGGTTGGTGTATGACTATTTGCTATGTGTGAACTGGGGAATGAAAACTGGTCTACGAGCTTGACCACTCTTCCTTCATGCGGAAAACACATTACTCTAAAGAGTGAGGAGACAATGGCTCCCATGCAATAAATATAGTCTCTTCCAAGGAGTAGATTATAATCCAGGGGTCCTTGGACTACCATTACATTCATGTGAATGGTTTTCCTTCTCAATGTTATTGGCACATTGGGAAGGATCCCTAACGGTCGACTGGTTCCTTTGTCAAAGCCTGTTAGATTTCTCATCTTAGGCAAAAGCGATGGCGAACCAAGCGCTTTCCAAGCAGTTGAGGAAAGGATACTCATAGAAGCCCCTTCATCTATGATGGTACCGGCCATGACCATTCTATATATTTGAGCAATGATTCGAAATGGTACACTAGCCGGTAAATGGGGTCTGCGTAGTAGATTCCAATCGAAGGAAATGACCAGGTTTCTTGGAGGTGGGACCGAATAGACGGCCAAGTATGACTCTGACGAACTTCCTTCCTGGGTAAAGGAACGAGTAGACTGCCCCCATGTTTATCGGAGTCTGTGCTTACGAAAATAATTTGAACGATGTCGTTCTTGTTTTCTTTGGTGACTGTATCATCTGAAGATGGCTCCTCTGAAGGAAAGACCGGGTCAATTGCCACCTCGACCTTTTGACTTTCGTCTGGTGTGGATTCAGATGGTTTATCTTCAATGATAGACGCTTCGGCCGACCATAAGGGCGTGTCAGCTGGATTTTCAACTAGTGACGAATTCGACAAGAGCTTCTTATATCCAGGAGGAAGTCGTAACTGTGAAACCAGACGGTCGTCCAAAACTCTTTTAGCCTCGTCTAAGAAGGGACAACGGTGGACGGCATGATCGCCTTCACACAGTTTACGAGGAAATTTACATTTTCGTTTTCATCCAGGGGCTTCACTTTCACTAGTTGACGGTGTATTTTCAACATGATCATCAGAGGTTGACGACACTGGATTGTGCAAATGAGGAGATCAGTCCCTTAAGATCAGAGGGATGCAAGGAAAATCTCGATGATAGTGGTCTCCTCTGCAAATGACACATGGCGATTTAGGCCTAGATGGTGTAGTGTGTGGATTTTCGCTAGACGACGCCTGGTCGCCCCTTTTCGCCTTTGGTTCCTTCTTCTTCTTCTCTTTCTTCTTATTCTCCTTCTTCTTCTCGGTTACTTGATTTTTGGCTTTACCAGCTTCATCAAGCGAAGAGGAAAGAGGAGAGGAAGAATTGGATGGGGTAGAAGGTTGGGGGGTAACTCTGGTATCGTTTAGTTGCTGACTTGATTGTTCAGGAATCAAGGTGTTCTGAACGACAGAGGTTGAGAAGAGCCATACGGGAAAGCCAATTGTCAATCCTGGAAGCGACAATGTGGCCCTATGGGGCGCACCAACATCCCGCCAAGAGGAGAAGGGACTAGGATTTCCCCCAAGGGGAACTCTTTGGTTGGTAGGCTCAATCTTTCTCAACCTAAGACCAACGTAGGAAAGGTGATATTTATTCCGATTAAAATAAATTTTAGATGCTTTGACACAACTTGTTTTTTCAATTTTTAAGAGTCGAGAAAAAACAAAAGATGACTCTAGTCGCCTTCGATTTTTAATGAGCCTGAAGTGACAAGTGCTCAGATGGACCTTTTCCTTTAAGGAGTCTGAAAAGGAACGAAAGAGACTGCTCTAGAAATCTAGACAGAGGGATTACCAAACCAATCAGAAAACTGTAGAATACTTTTTACGGTACAATAGTCAATCTTCCCGAATGCTGTGTTTAGTGCATTGCGATCAATAGGGCGCAGACACGGCTTCCTATGGATAAAGGATTAAGCCTATTGTGGTATCCCAATATATACTCGACGGTACGTGGAAGCACAAGTCCGTACTGGCACTTATTGTCTCAAAGTGGAGGAATCACCCAACCAACAATGAAAACAACAGTTACCAAGCTTTACGACGCTGGAATACGTCTCTAGCCTAGACTTCTAAATGTTGTGCATTAGGTTCCAAAGCGTTTTTAGATTCATTAAATTTATTTTACAGTTGATCTTGCTTAAGAAATTTTCCTTTTAGGTTCATCGCGTGATGTAGATGTACAATTCCTAAAATGCAATCTAAGATGATAAATAGTCATTTAATCTTCTTTTTGCAATGAAAATCCTAGCTACTAAGGAAAGAGAGATGACATTCTTTCAACATAGAGTAGAGAGCACACACTATATGCACTGTGCTAAATCAAACCAACAAACAGTCTAAATGCAAATGCACGTGCATGTATTTGTTTTCAGCCTTCTTAATGTGTGAATGATAAAAAAAAGCTAAGTGCAAATCTGAATTATTTTTCAAAGCGACATTACTAACAAGTTTCTTTTCAAGACAAAATGAGGACAATGATGACACTTTGCGATTTGGAATTGAAAAATTTCTTTCGACACTTGAAAAACTACTAATTCAAATCAAATACAAGAGTAACAGTGTAATCGACTATCAAGAACAATCGGATTCTCTTCTATGACTGAAAACGACACTTGCGACACTTTCAAATCAAGAAACGACAGTAAAATTACGCTACTTCTTTGTAAAAGAGAACTGAAAATGGCTCAAAATACATAAGAAAATTTACAGTTCTTTGCACAATGGAGGCGGAATAATGGCAAGGAAGGGGGTTTCAACAGAGGTGTACTGACTACAGGCAACAAAAATCTTGAATAGAGCTAAAAAGAGTGAACACAGAAACCAAAATCTAGGAGTAGGAAAGGCCTTGTCTAATCAGCGCACCTGTAACACAGTGAAAAAGAGATGCAGCGCACCTGCTACACTCGAGAAGTGCGATGCATCTAGAATTCACAGAAGATACAGTGCGCTGGACCAGGGACGAGACTTTAACTGGGTTCCGAATCACAGTTTGCAGCTTAGTTCATGGATTTAGGCCGAGCAAGTGATAATCAGTAAATCAATCACAGGGGTAGATCTAAAGAGGTTACTAGAGCCACCACAAGGGCAATTAGAGAGCTTGTAAATCAATTGTTCAGTTCATAAACAAAACCTGGAGATAGATTGAAGCAACATTGATCTACTTTGCACTTGCATAGCAAATGCAGTTCGAAGGCTAGTTGGCTTAACTTCAGGCTCTGTCTATAAGTTTATAAAGTAAACAAATGTAGATAAACAAACAAGCTATTCACTCCCCAGCGGAGTCGCCATTTTTTTATCGGGAAAACTAGTGTCTATGCAAAGCTGCTAGTCCCACTAAGGCTAGTAGCTACCTTAGAAACAAACAAACTAAAACTACTTCCATTTTCCTTTATGAAAAATAGATAAGAGGGGAATAAGGCGACCAACCTCTGTCTTGCGCTTGGTTCCTCGCTCGATTCCTCTCCCTTCTGATAGATCTTTGCCACTCGCTTCCTCGTCTACCCAGCTTCAAAGAGCACCTGTAGAATCAAAGCAACATAACACTATCCAAGAACATAGATCTATTATCATAAACAAAATAGGACCAGATATATATTGACCACACAAATGCATATAACATCAATCATACAAGAATGTGGAGGAAAACTTGAATATCTTTATTGATAATCAAGAAAGAGCAAAGAGGATTACAACCAATTGTTCTGACCCAGCATCATCCTCTCAGCAAGAAAGCCCTTCTTCACCTCATGAAAATCTTAGATCACCCAACACTATGATATTGCACCAAGAAACCAGCAGCACTTCCTTACAAGATACAAAATTCCAGCCTCTGGATCTCTGGGATGAGGGATCCATATATAGATGTTTGCAAGGGGGGTGAGTCAGCTTTTGAGATTTGATTAGTTTCCTCTCTTTGATAGTTCTTGATTCCACTTGGAGATTGATGATCTCTTACTCATCCCTGGGCAAATGCAGAGAGGCAAGTGTCACAGAAGAAGTTTCTAGAAGATTCCATGATCCTCCACCTTGCAGATTGACCCTGCCATTTGTCCACTCTCGCCCATCGCACCCCATAGAAGGGCTTTTCAAGATGCATCGCACCTCCTATGTGTATTTAGGTGGGATGCAGCGCACTTTGACCATGGAACTAGTGAGATGGTCCCGTTTTGACAAGTTCTGAGCAGTTTTTCATGGATAACTTTTGGGAGAAGATGTAATCAGTTGACCTTGTTCTTTTATAGGTTGGAACAAAAATTTTAGGGACTTAAGAGCCCTTGGTTTATGGACATTTATGATTGGGGTTGCAGTGACCAAAAATGTCTATAACAAGGGGGGCTTGGTTCATTCCTCCAAAGGTATGAGTTATATATTTTAGGTATTCCCTCACCCACACAATTCCTAGAAGTATGACATAGAACAATGGAGGCCGATTACTTCAAAGGGGATTATAGCTTAATAGGATTTGTTGATTAATTGATATAGGATTAGGGGAAATCATAACTCGTCATATAGAGCCCAAAACATTCAAGATTTCATATTGAACACATAGAGCTGCAAGCAATGGGAAATTCTACACTTGTTTGAGTTACAAGCAGAAATAATGGACTGAAGAGAGGATGGATGTTGTGATTCATGAAGAGTATATGTTAAAGATATGATTTCAATAATCTAGGTAGGCACTGGCATTAACAATGTCGATACAAATGGATATGTAAGAAACTAGAGGCACATGCATAACATATTGATACCAACGAGTCTGTGAGGAGGTCTTGAGATGTTTCTAACAACAGTAATCACATGAATTCAGAAAAGAATCTAAACATAATGGAGTTAACACGAGGACAAACATTGTGTAATGTTAATAAGGAGGAATATCCACCATTTCTATGACAGTTTGACAGATTTGCATGAGTAAAGTAATATAATCTCAAGTAGTAGTCATTCACTTACATAGTTATGAGCCAAAATGGTATCACAGAGTTCAGACCTTGCGGGTGATAAATTCTAGAACCCTTGTTATAGATTTTATCCCCTATTTATAAGAAGAGGGGGAGAGCTTTGAGTTACAATCAAAATATCTGAGCTCGAGCCCCCAACTATCATGCTAGACTAGTTGTCCCGGCTCTGTAAGGCTCTTCTACCACCTAATTAAATATTACAACAGGGATCGAATCCCTTCTTGGAAAAATACAGAAATAAATGCACAAAGAAAGAAGATTGAGAGAGGAAGGAGGAGGTGTCCCATTGCTTTTTCAATGTTGGTCTTGGATTGAGCCACGTCCCTACTGTCATCATGCTTCTCTCTACTGCTGAGGTGGTTCACTGCTACTTGGCTGGTTTCTGTCAATTCTTCCTTAACTAACTAAGTGACCTGTTTGGTGGAGTAGGAAGTCAAGTGGGACAGTCCTGTGCCTAAGCAGTCATTTTCTGTGCAATGAAGTGGAGCACCATGCCGTGACATTAACACTTCATGAGTTCCCCCCATATTGATATGTAACAGCACCATGCTCCATTAAGGTCCTTAGCTACCAGCCTATCTGCCCATGTAAATCTCTGTGACAATGCTCTTTGTGCAACACAGTTGTGGGCATTTAACATTAAAAACAAATGAACAAGTAGGCATTTTTAATTTCCCCTTTGGCCCCTATGCTTTCAGTTTATTCATTCATGTGATTGAGGGCCCGAACCAAGTGCTTAGCCCTTCGAGCACTAAGGCTCTCATTTGTCATGCGTGGGCCTTCTCCTTTATAACCTAAAATGCCTTTGATTTCCCCTTACACCACACTAACTGATATCCCGAACGCGTAATCCCTATATAATAAAACACATAACCTATCACATACGGGGGCCCCTTTCCTTATCGCAATCGCAGCCGGGGAGGAATTTTGGTGGAAGAGAAAGCATTTACATTGTGTGATCACCGATCATCGATTACGATGGTTGATGTCATCACTGCCACGTGTCGCCCAATGAGTGGTGACACATGTCACCCGGAAATGGCCCCATAGGATCCCTGAAAAAGCCAAAATTGAGTTACACATGTCATTTTCCACATCATCATCCATATTGCCACGTGTCCTTTGTACTAGCATGTTAGCATCGGTACTGCCGCATCAACATCTGTACTGCCACGTCATTGGTGACATCAGTTGCCATGTCTGCTCTAAGGACCAATTAGAGTTCGCTAGATGGCCCCTTGGAGGAGAGAGAAAAATGCCTGCCCAAACTTGTTTATTCATGATTTTCCTTTGTATTTGGTTTTCTCGGTCCCCCAGTGATGCACCACTTTATCGCAATATTGGTGGTTTGCAGGTCCTTTTAAGTTGAAACCCCACCGATCTGCCGATCGCCGATGCTTCCTAGAGAAGAGAGAAAAGGGAGGACTGACCCTTTATTTTTCCATGATTTTCTTTGTTAACTCTTTCCGGCCCTTCCCTGACAGTGCAACAATATATCGCAAATCAGCCCTCGCATGCTTTGGAGTATGCTGTGACTATGGGACTGTTGAATTTGCGAGATGCGGGAGACCTGAATGATGTAGGATGCGAGATGCAATATCGGCGTTCAGGATTGTGACGTGCTGATAACCTTAGCTATGTGCCCCAAGGATCTTGCCAATGGTTGATTGCGATAAATGCTCCACCCAAACCCACCCATTACCGATATGTGATATTGGCGATCAGTGGATCGCTGCTTTTCATTCCGCTAGTGTTCCTTCCCTACCGACCTTCATCGATAGCTGGTTTTCGATTGCGATCGGCCCCCCAAGACCTCTGATTGCGATTGGCCTCCACACTTAGTCATTTTCTTGGTTTGTTGGGCTTTTCCAAGGTAGACTTTAAAATGCCTTAACTTTTTCTCCATGAGTCCATTTTCGGACTTCCATATACCATTGGAAATCTCTTTCCGAGCACTATGAAATAGAGAGGGTCTAATTTGGCTTTGATAGCTTCTATGGTTTGAAAAATGTTTTTAAAGTCATTGTTGTTTGGTACTTGAGGCAAATGATAACCTATGAAGCAGTGAGTGACAACATTGGCTCCTACAGGGGGCAGTGCCTTGATGGCAAGGTGCTGAGAACCTATAGACCAACATCCTTCACGATTGGGCATGGAGTTAATAATAAATGAATCTTTGTAATCAACAAAATCTCCATGGGACTTTCCTCAATCTATAATGCAAAAATAAAAATTCTAACAGCTAAAAAAGTAAATTCTCAGCTGGTGAGCTTATTTATGTACAATCCTACTTATACACATAACTTAATTCAGCTAAGTGTGTTCAACCCTCAAATGGAGCTAGGTCATCATTAGAGTATTGGTCCTTATGCCTTCACATTGCTGAAAAACAAAAATTAAAATGAGCATGCACCATTAAAAGTCTTCAAACAAGGAACCTGATACATTCTCTTGAAATAATCTTGTTGCTAACTAAAGAATATTCTTATGTACTCAGCCACAGGATCCTGGAATAGAAAAGGAATTTTTGCAATAGCCTCTTCTTCACATACATTTTTCTAACCGATGTATTTTTGTTCATGGCAGCCACAAACACCACTTCGCTCTTTGGATTCCTCACAGATGAGCCAAGAAGGGGAGGGTGACTTCTCTTCTTTGAGGACTTCGAGTTTAAAGCCATTTGTATCTAGAAGTCCCTTTCGCTTGGTAGCTGGCCTGGCAGGCTCCTCGAAGGAAGTGTCTTCTATTTTTTCATGTCCCATGGATGTATTTCTAGATAATCGAGGAGAGCTTCCCTCGTGGAGTCGATCCATCATGAAATCGATGAACCGCCTGTAGCAATCATCCATCTCATTGTCATCTAGATCATCCTGCTCTTCTTCATGTGTCCTGGCTTCTTGCTCTTTGTCGGAGAAAGAGGAATATTATCGCCAAAGTATTCTATTTTCTACCTCCAGTTTCATCAGTCTATATAAGGAGTTCTTTATTAAGCTAACCTTCTCTTCTATCGTCTCTTCCATTTATTGACAAATATAGTTGCCATAATATTTACAATTAATATTCACACAGTGGAGTCGCCAGGATGTTTACCATAAAATTAATCAGTGGAGTCGCAAGGTGAGATATCTTCAACGCACACTTCCCTAGCTCACCTAACAAGGGAAATGTAAAACTTTGTCATACCCAGGGGGAAATATTCTAATCTGTTCCCCGACAATGATGCCAGAAAGATGTTGTCGCTAAATCTTGCACCATGCAGCACAAGTGCAGCATGAGACACGAAATCTCCCTAGAGACAGCCTCTAGGTTGACTGTAGACCAGTGCCTAGGAGATCTTAAATAGAGGATTGCTTGTAAGGTTATATGTGAGGGGGTTGCAGCACTCGAATTATCATGTAAAAAGGTATGAGTTATATATTTCTAGTATTCCCTCACCCACACAATTCCCAAAAGTATCACATAGAACAATGGAGGCCGATTACTTCAAAGGGGATCACAACTTAATAGGATTTGTTGATTAAATGAGAGAGGTTTAGGGGAAATCATAACTCGTCATATAGAGCCCAAAACATCTAGCATTCCATATTGAACACATAGCGCTGCAAGCAATGGAAAATTCTAGACTTGTTAGACTTACAAGTCGAAATAATGGACTAAAGAGAGGATGGATGTTGTGATTCATGAAGATCAGTTGTTAAAGATATGATTTCAATAATCCAAGCAGGAACTAGCATTAACAATGTCGATACAAATGGATCTGTGAGGAACTACAGGCACATGCATAACATATTGATACCAACGAGTCTGTGACGAGGTCTTGAGATATTTCTAACAACAATAATCACATGAATTTGGAAAAGAATATAAACATAATGGAGTTAACATGAGGACAAACATACTATAATGCTAAGGAGGAATCTCCACCATTTATGTGATAGTCTGACAAAAATTCATGAGTAAAGTAATACAATCTCAAGTAATAGTCATTCACTTACACAGTTATGAGCCAAAATGGTATCATAGAGTTTAGCCCTTGTGAGTGAGAAATTCTGGAACCCTTGTTATAGATTTCATCCACTTATTTATAAGAAGAAGGGGAGAGCTTTGAGTTACAATCAAAATATCTGAGCCCGAGCCCCTAGCTATCAAGCTAGACTAGTTGTCCCGACTCTGTAAGGCTCTGCTACCACCTACTTAAACATTACAATAGGGATTGAATCCATTCTTGGAAAAATACAGAAATAAATGTGCAAAGAAAGAAGATTGAGAGAGGAAGGAGGAGGTGTCCCCTTGCTCTTTCAGTGTTATTCTTGGATTGATCCACATCCCTGTAGTCATCATGCTTCTCTCTGTTTTTGATGGGGTTCACTATTGCTCGGTCGGTTTCTATCAATTCTGCCTTAATGTACCGAGTGACCTGTTCGGTGGAGAAGGAAGCAAAGTGGGAGAGTAATGTGCTTAAGCGGTCATTTTCTGTGTAACGAAGTGGAGCACCATGATGTGCCATTAAGACTTCCCGAGTTCCCACCATATTGATCTACAACAACACCATGCTCCATTAAATTCCTTAGCTATCGGCCCATACACCCATTTAAATCTCTGTGACAACACTCTCTGTGCAACATGGTCGCAGACCTTTAACATTAAAAATAGATGAACATGCATGCACTTTTAATTTTCCCTTTGGCCCCTATGCTTTTAGTTTATTCATTCATGTGATCGGGGGCCTGAACCAAGCACTTAGCCCTTCAGGCATTAAGGATCTCAACTGTCGAGCGGGGGCCTTCCCCTTTATAACCTGAAATGCCATTGATTTCCCCTTACACCACACTAGCTTATATATCGGAAGCGAAGTCCTTATACAATACAACACATAACCTATCACATCCATGGGCCCCCGAATATGCACCAGTTTATCAAAATTTTGGTAGTTTATAGGTCCTTTTAAGTTGAAACCCCATCGATCCACCGATCACCGATGGCCCCTGGAGGAGAGAGAAAGTGGAAGCCCGACCCTTGGTTTTTCCATGATTTTCTTTGTTAACTCTTTCCAGCCCTTCCCCGACGGTGCAACAATATATCACAAATTAGCCCCTACATGCTTTGGAGTATGCTGTGACTGCGAGACTGCTAGATTTGCAGGATTTAGGGGACCTGAGGGATGCGGGATGCAAGATGCAATATTGGCATTTGAGACTGTGACATGTCAATAACCTTACCTATATTCCCCAAGGATCCTGATGATGGCCGATTGTAATAAATTCTCCACTCAGACCCACCGACTGCTGATATGCGATATCATTGATCTATGGATCACTGCTTTTCATTCTGCCAATGTTCCTTTCCTGCTAACCTCCACCAATAGCCAATTTGCGATTGCAATCGACCCTACGGACATCTGATTGCGTTTGCATCCACACTTAGTCATTTTCTTGGTTTGCTAGGGTTTTCCAAGGTAGACTTCAAAATGCCTTAACTTCTACTCCAGGAGTCCATTTTCAGACTTCCATATACCATTGGAAATATCTTTCCAAGAACTACACAATGGAGAGGGTCTAATTTAGATCTAATAGCTTATATGGTTTTAAAATAGCTTTAACTTCATTGTTGTTTGGTACTTGAGGCAACTGATAACATGTGAATTAGTGAGTGACAACATCGTCAATAGGATGATCATACACATTTTGCGTATGTACAACTCAAAGAATCCACGCACATGGGATGAGAGCCTCCCCTATGTCCAACACAAATATAACCGGGCTCTCCACAGCTCGACTGGCCACAACCCTTTTCAAGTGGGCTTGGGATTGCATCCACTACATCCCATTGGTGTGGCCATACCATTTGCAGCTATTCAAGAAGATTTGGCTCTTGTCCAGTCTGAAGCCAATAAGGCAAACAACTTCATTGAGCACATCCAACATATCCACCAGAAGGTCCATGACATTCTGGAGAAATCAAATGCCAAGTACAGGCAATGACATGTTCAACATCCGGTGCCACATAAGTTTTAGGTGGGCGACAAAGTCTGGTTGCATTTGTAGAAGAAACGCATTACCAGAGCCTATTGGAAACTCATACCACTTTGATATGGTCCTTACACCATTATGAAGGTTTTGGGAGACAATTCTCTTAAGCTCGGCATTCCCCCATTCCTTAGCCTGCACCCAGTGTTCAATGTGGACTACCTTCTACCATACTTCCCACCATTCCCAGACACATCAGACATTGCAGAACAACTCACACCTACAAAGTTAAATGTAGATTGCATGGAACAAGCTACCACTGATTGGATCATGGATATGCAGATCAAGAACAACTGAAAACAAAGGACCCAACTATATCAAGTTGTCAAAGTAGGCCAACCCCTTCACTAGAGCAAGTGGCTCACCAGGGACCAAGTTTAACAGATGTTTCCTCATCTCATGGAGGAACTCAACACAATGGGGACAATTGCTTCCTAAGGGGGGAGGAATGATCTAGGTAGATATTGGTGTCCACCCTCTTATTACACTTGGACCCCCACCATTTTTTCTTTCAGTTTTTCAGTTTCCTTATTTGTAGCACAATTTACTATTTTGGCAGTTTTTCAGGTCTTGAACTTCCGAAGTCATTTTGAGGCCCTAAACTACTTTTTTGGGGAAAACTAGAACCAACATGGGTCATCGACTACTGTTGGTCATTCAAAAGTTGTAGTCCTTGGATAGATATTTCTAACGAGGTATTGTGGGCATCAAATGGAGATCATATGCCAAAGTTACGAACCCAGGAAGTTGATGTACCAATTTACCTAAAAGGGGCCCATAGTTTAGCGCCTTATCTCCTAGGGTTAGGTTTTTGGACGTTTATGGTTTCAATTGTTTCTCAATAATAAATGGACCTTTTACCCTCATTGTAATAGAGTTCAGAGGCATTTATTCATCACATCTCTTCTTAGAGATAAGCTACCATCGACTGAGCTAGTCTTATTTCCATTCTATTTGTAAGCATATTTTAGTATTTGATATTAATGAAATGAAATGTTATTTCTGTGGCATATTTGTATTTGTGGTTATATATATATAATTGTTATAGAAATTTTTGTGCCTAACAGCATGAAGCATGAAATTTCAATAATCTGAGGGATCCAAAGTCCCTAAACATGTTGTTCCTACCCCTAGAGGAACAAGGTCAACAAACCACAGCACTAAAAATCAGTTCTCCACCTGAAAACACTCAAAAACAAGCTAATTTTGGATCATGTCAGCTGCTCCATTGAGCATCTGCGCTGAATGTCAACTGCTCCACTCTGTACCTACGCTGAATGTCAAATCTAATGAAGGCTACCTGCGCTGGGCGAGATTGGCCAAGTGGCACAGTCATTTTGCAAGGTGTCAAATGCCCAGGAAGCTTCCAAAATGACACTTGGATCAGGGAATTCGCCTTGTGATGAGTAAGAGGATCTAGATCTCCAAGTGGAAGCAAGAAACTCCAAGTGGACTCAAGAACTGAAGTATAATTGAAGTGGGAGAGGACACTAGTCAGCTTCATGCCAAGCTCAAGCTGACTCATCCTTTCTCCAAAACTCCTATATATAGAGCTCTCTCATGAGGTCTAGGGGGGCTGGAATTTGGTGAATGTAAGGAAGTGCTGTTGGTTTGAGTATAGAACTATTGGGTGATTGCTTTGAAGGAGGTGAAGAGGAGATTTCTTTCTGCTGGGAGGTGTTGCTGTATTGGGCCTCTTATGGTTGTAACACTCTCAGAACTTTATTTCTTCCATTAATAAAGCATTTGAGGTTCTTCTATATGCATGTGTCTTGATGGTGTATTGATGCTTGTATATTTGATTTATTCTAATCCTTGAATCAATTATGGATGTATGCTTCTTGTAGTTTCCCTTTCTTGTGCTTTTGCAGGATCTTTGTGTAGCTGGGCCAGTGAAAGGGCAAGGAGCTGGGAGCAAGCAGCAAAGAGGGAAGATTGGATCAATCATTAGCGGAAGATAACGGTTAGTGGATCTCTTCCTCCTCTCTCTTACATCTCATAAAGAAGTAATCTTGGATAGCTTTGTATTCAGTTGTTGCTGAGGTACTATCACCCTTAGAGTGGGATAGGGTCATTCCGTATTGGATACTTTTCCCAACAACAAATTGGCGACTCCACTGGGGATCGTATCTTGTTGGTTGTTTGTGTTTTTTTTGCTATTCATTTTATAAACAAAGGGAGTACCGAATCGAACTGTATTTGAATCTTTCAAATGCAAAGTAGAGGGCAGCTACTCTGGCTCAGTTTCTGGGCAAGTTTATGATTTGAAGAGCTGATCCACAAGGACTCTAATAAGCTCTTAGTGATAGCTTTTCATCCTCCTTGTCATCCCTTAGTGTGTCCTTGATTGATAGCTTCTGATTTGAGCAAAAACTGTGAATTTTTGAGCAATCTGTGACCCGGAAACCAAGAGAAACGAAAGTTTCATTCTTCAATGCAGGCGGTACAAAGGCTATCTGCATTTCAGCGTAGTTCCCGAAGGGGCTACCTGCGCTGAAGGTCAAACAGACAGTGTCCCACCTGCGCTGGACCAGTCTTGCTTTGTGCTACTGGGGTTTCCTGCTGTTTCTTGCCCTGTTTTCACTCTTGTTTTTGTTGTTTGTTACCAGTCAATGGGCCTATCTGAAACCAACTTTCCTTGTCACTATTCCGCCTCGGTTGTATAAAGAAACTGTGTTTGTTCTTTGTGTATTTCTTGTGCATTTACAGTTTCCCATAACGAAAGTGAACTAGTCTTGTTGTGACCTCTTAGATCTAGACCTGTGATAAAGTGTCGTTTTGATCTTAAGAGTTAGTTTGTTTGCTGTTCATAGCTGATTGAGCTTTTTCTTTCGTCATTTGGTTTGAGTTTATATATTTCTAGTGTCGAAACAAGTAAATCTTAAGGTGTCTTTTGATTTTGGACAAGTTTGTTTGCTTTCACTTGAAATTGAATTCAAAATTATACAACAGCTTTCTTTTTGCATTACGCCAACATTAAGAAAGAGAAAAGAAATACTTGCATTGTGCATGTGCATTATGACAGCTTGCATGTTGAATTAGGAAAAAGTGCATTAGTGTGTGCTCTATGATCTGTGTGAAAAGATTTTATCTTTATTTTCCCTCAGTAGTTAAGATTTTCAAAGTTGAAAGATTGAAAAGCTTGCTTATCATCTTAGACTGCATTTAGGAGTGTTATCATACATCTCGTGGTGATCCATAAAGGCAAACTGCTAAACAAGATCAACCTTAAAATAAATTGAATTTACATAACAACGCATTGAAACATAACGCAAACACATAGAGGTCTAAGCTAGAGACGTGTTCCGGCGTCGTTAAACGTGATATCTTAGCGTTGAGTGGTTGGGTGATTCCTCCACGGTGAAGCGATAAGTATCAATACGGACTTGTGCTCCCACGTACCGTCGTGTATATATTGGGAGACCCCTATAGGAACAAAGCCTTTATCCAATAGGAAACCGTGTCGGCCGCCCTACTGATCGCAATGCAGTGAACACAGCATTCACGAAGATCGACCACTCGTACCGTAAAATGTATTCTGTGGTTTTGCGAAAAGTTTGGCACACCCTCTGCCTAGAACTCCAGAGCAGTTTCTTTTGGCCTTTTTCAAACTCTATAACTGAAAAAGTCCATCCGAGCATTTGTCACTTCGGGCTCGTTAAAACATCGAAGGAGACTAGAGTCATCTTTAGCTTTTTCTCGACTCTTAAAAAGTGAAAAAGCAAGTTGTGTCTAAGCGTCGTTATAAAATTTATTTTAAACGGAACATAATCACCTCCTATTCCCGCGTTGATCTAAGGTTGAGAACATGGAACGCTCCAACCAAGTAATTCCGCATGATGGAAATCCTAGTCCATTCTCCTCTTGGGGAGAAGTTGGTGCGCCCCACATGGCCACATTGTCGCTTCCAGGACTGACAATTGGCCTGCCTATTTGGCTATTCTCAACCAATGTAGTTCAGACCACCATGGTTCCTGAACAGTAGAGTCAACAGTTAGATCAGTCTAGAGCTGCCCACCAGCCTTCTACTTCCTATAACTCTTCCTCCAATCCCTCATCTTTGCAGGGGAGAGCCGGCAAAAGCCAAGCTCCCACGGAGAAGAAGGAGAAGAAGAAGAGAGAGAAGAAGAAAAAGGAGCCTAAGGCGACTGGGGGCAAGCAAAAGACATCTGACAAAAATCCACACACAGCACAGACCGGGCCTAAATTGCCATGTGTCATATGTAGAGGAGACCACTTCCATAGGGATTGTCCCTGTATTCCCCGGATACTAAGGGACTGGTCCCCTCGTTTGCACAATTCGGGAGCATCAACCTCTGATAGCCATGTTGATTGCTTACCGTCAACCAGCGAAAGTGAAGGTTCAAGACAAAGAGGGGGATCAAGATCCCCCTGCAGACTGTGTGAAGGCGATCACGCCATCCACCGTTGTCCCTTCTTAGACGAAGCGAAGAGAGTTTTGGAAGATCGTCCGGTTTCACCGGTAATACTTCCTCCTGGATACAAAAAACTCGTGCCAAGTCCTTCGTTGGTTGAAAATGCAGCTGGCCCGCTCAAGTGGTCAGCTGAAGCGTCAGTCATTGAAAATGAACCTACTGAATCCAGACCAGACGAAAGTCTAAAGGTCGATATGGCAGTTGACCCGGTTCTTCCTTCAGAGGTTTCATCCTCAAATGACACCGTCACTGAAGATTCATCTTCAAATGACACCCTCACTGAAGAGAAAAAGGATGACACCATCCAGATTCTTTTCATCAACACAGATTCTGATGAGCATCAGGGCAATGCGCCCATTCCTTTATCGCAGGAAGGAACATCGTCAGGATCGTATCCGGCAGTGTATTCGGTCCCACCACCAAGCAACCTGGTTGTGTCCTTTGATTGGAACCAACTAGGCAGACCCCGGTTGCCAGCCAGTATACCATTCAGAATCATAGTCCAAATTTATAGAATGGTGATGGCTGGAACTATCATTGATGAAGGGGCATCTGTGAGTATCCTTTCCTCTATTGCTTGGAAAGCACTGGGTTCCCCAGAGCTTTTGCCTGAGATAAGAAATCTCTCGGGCTTTGATAAAGGAACCAGTCGACCGTTAGGGATCCTCCCCAATGTACCTGTTACATTGAAAGGGAAGACCGTTCAAATGAACGTGATGGTCGTTCAAGGACCCTTGGATTATAACCTACTCCTTGGACGAGACTATATATATTGCATGGGAGCTATAGTCTCCTCACTCTTTAGAGTAATGTGTTTTCCACACGAAGGAAGAATGGTCAAGCTCGTAGACCAACTTTCATTTCCGGGATCACGCATCGCAAATAGTCAAATACCAACCCTCAATGGTCTATTCACCCAAGAAATGTCTCCACCCCCAGTCCTCCTTCCCGATGAGTGCGAGTGATTCGGAAAGATGGGACTGGAACCCAGGGGGCATGCATCCTGGTCTGCTTTGGGCAGAGGAAACCTTGGGTATAAAGTAGAATTTCCGCGAAGGAATATGACTAGTCCGTACCCCGTCCGTGGAAGGAAGAGGGGTTGTTCTAGAACAGGATTCTTTTGATAAGGTTACTTGTCTGACAAAGGTCATTCACCATTGTCTACTTTGGTAGACAGTGCCGAAGAAGTGTTTTCGTTTGATGGTGTTAACAAAACAATCTTTGGGTAACCAGGAAGAGGCAAGCCTCTCCCTTTAAAACAATTGTTTTATCGGATAAGTAGGGGCAGCCTTGAAATTGTACTTTATACCTGGGGGCATGCAAACCTTTTGGAGTGCAAGCTAGGAGCGGTTATTTATCTGTTTTTGAGATTAACCGTTTCCGAACTTGCATAAAGAAAGGATGAGATGGAGCACAGCTTATGTGAGGTGCAAGCTCTATAAAAATTGGAATCTTGCAGGAGACATTTCTTATCTTATGACTGGTATATCGAGCAGTTTTACCGCGGAATTTATGCTCGTTAAAAAATAGAAAAGCGAGATCCGAGCAGTTTTAGCGTCATAGTTCATGCTCGTTAAAAAATAAACATAAGCTTTTGAGCAAGTTTAAGCTCGTTAAAAAATGAACTTCCCGGTAAATAACCATCAAGAATGTACCCTGATCAACCGTAAAAAGACCTTGGTCGTGTTTTGCTGCAGCCTCCACCTCCACCGTTCATTTGGCCGATCGTTTACCTCCATATGATTGTTTACCCATTTTGAGGAACAGCTGCGAAGAGTGATTTCACTTAGCCATCCTTGTGACACTGCCGTGGTTGGAAAATTCCAACCTGTACCTGGAATCTGCTGCTATCCCTGTTTATCACTCGTTCCTCAAAAGACGAGTCTTCTTTGAGCTCTTTTCATCTGACTCGTAAAATATGAAAAGTTTGCCGAGTTTTGGCCTTCCAGCTCGTTAAAGTGACCGGAAGAGCTATCCCTCCTCTAGATTTTAATCTTTTTGGACCTGAGGGATTATTACACAAAAAGGTCGAGCGCTTGTTTTATTCGGCTCGTTAAAGTAATCGAAAACTCATCCCTTATGTATTGTTTTATACTTTTTCGGACTTAAGGGATTAGATGACGAAAAAGGAATTTTGGAGTTAACTTTCTGTACCTTTTCAGACTCTCTAAAATTGAAAAGGACCGAGTTTTCCTTGTCGTTAAACTCGTTAAAATGATTAAATAGCGACAAACTTGTCTTTAGACGAGAACGAGTTTCCCTATCGCTAGGCTCGTTAAAACATAGCGATGGGCTTGCCCGAAGGGCAGGTTATAGAACAAGCATATGTTATCCTCCTCAAGCTTGACAAAAATAAAGAGGTACTGGTCAGAAATGACTGGGGAAAAATTAGGAGAACCTCAAAGCTTTAATGGTAGCAAGTCACTCTTGAACATGACACTTTGTCCTCCGTATCACATCGGGTTGGGTTGTTTCATTCACCAGTCTCATCACCATGGTCCTCGCCAAACCATCCACATTTGGGGTAATGCTACCGATCCATCACATCAGTGTCGTTATATGTTCAAGAGATGTTGTTCAGAAAGAGTCAACCGTGTCCCATCCACTGCCATACATTATCCTTCATCCACCCATGATCGCCACCCTGAATCATATCTCACAGATTGTTTTCACCTCCACTAAAATCATTAGCTCCGTTCCGTGTCATTGATGTGGGATTCATTAAGGCCCTCCTTTGACGGATCGCTTCTTGTCAACTTCAGCTCATTATCCAAGAAGTTGATCTAGGAACAAACCCCCAGTACTTTGAAGCTTGCATGCCTCAATGGCAAGTTTCTCACTTCCGGCGACAGGTATACATCAATGACCTTCGACCAGAATATTTTGCGTGGTGTTCGACGCCAAGTCCTTTATTCACACCACGTGAATTGTACTGCAGTACCTTGAGGGTCATTGTCATTATTGGTGATTCCTCTCGCGCTTGTTAACGGTTTACATTATTGACCGGTAATCAATCGATGTCTTTCCATGTTCGACTTCAGCGCAATTCTCACATGGATCGACTTGTACTTAGAGTGAAGATCGAACGAGTTTGAAGACCCCGGATCTAGTTTCATCCATCCGGGCTGCGATATATATTCAGAAATATAAAGACATTTGTTATGTACATCATTGCAGCAGATGATCATCCTACTCAAAGGATGATAATTTCAGCAGAGAATTATCAGTCTACCATCAGACGATCGTCTGTTCTATGTACCAAAATGAATTTATAAAGCTGAGCATGGGAATGCCCGCCTCAGCTAGATCATGAAAGCAGAATGAAAAATAATGTATTGTATTGTATTTTATTACAGGGCACCTCTCAGCGATTGAATGAACTTCGGATCCTCCTGATAAAGCATTTCACCCGATAAACGACCTCATACTTTAGGGGGCAACTGTTATAGACATTTTTGTGCCTAACAGCATGAAGCATGAAATGTCAATAATCTGAGGGATCCAAAGTCCCTAAACATGTTGTTCCTACCCCTAGAGGAACAAGGTCAGCAAACCACAGCACTAAAAATCAGTTCTCCACCTGAAAACACTCAAAAACAAGCTAATTCTGGATCATGTCAGCTGCTCCACTGAGCATCTGCACTGAATGTCAACTGCTCCACTCTGTACCTGCGCTGAATGTCAAATCTAATGAAGGCTACCTGCGCTGGGCGAGATTGGCCAAGTGGCACAGTCATTCTGCAAGGTGTCAAATGCCCAGGAAGCTTCCAAAATGACACTTGGATCAGGGAATTCGCCTTGTGATGAGTAAGAGGATCTAGATCTCCAAGTGGAAGCAAGAAACTCCAAGTGGACTCAAGAACTGAAGTATAACTGAAGTGGGAGAGGACACTAGTCAGCTTCATGCCAAGCTCAAGCTGACTCATCCTTTCTCCAAAACTCCTATATATAGAGCTCTCTCATGAGGTCTAGGGGGGCTGGAATTTGGTGAATGTAAGGAAGTGCTGTTGGTTTGAGTATAGAACTATTGGGTGATTGCTTTGAAGGAGGTGAAGAGGAGATTTCTTTCTGCTGGGAGGTGTTGCTGGATTGGGCCTCTTATGGTTGTAACACTCTCAGAACTTTACTTCTTCCATTAATAAAGCATTTGAGGTTCTTCTATATGCATGTGTCTTGATGGTGTATTGATGCTTGTATATTTGATTTATTCTAATCCTTGAATCAATTATGGATGTATGCTTCTTGTAGTTTCCCTTTCTTGTGCTTTTGCAGGATCTTTGTGTAGCTGGGCCAGTGAAAGGGCAAGGAGCTGGGAGCAAGCAGCAAAGAGGGAAGATTGGATCAATCATTAGCGGAAGATAACGGTTAGTGGATCTCTTCCTCCTCTCTCTTACATCTCATAAAGAAGTAATCTTGGATAGCTTTGTATTCAGTTGTTGCTGAGGTACTATCACCCTTAGAGTGGGATAGGGTCATTCCGTATTGGATACTTTTCCCAACAACAATAATTTGTTGCATTCCTATTTAAATCTGGATCAATGATGCTTCATATTTTTTTTGGTTATGGTATGATTGAACTCACTGTTATAACAAATTATGGTTTTGAATTGATATTTGATGAGTTACCTTGGTGGTAGTGTTATGTGAGCATAGTAGCTTTTAGTGACTAATATTGGTATTCAATAATGGTTTTGTATTGGCCTAGTTGTCCTTGGCACAACGTTTGAAGTATAAAAATTTGTGATTCAGTATGAAGTAATCTCACAATGAATGGATATAACCTATATGACTCATTCTTGGTATATGCATGACAATTATATTACTTGTCCCTAATGTATACACTCATATTTAGTGGTAGAAATGATTCATGTTATGGTTATAGATGGCTTGATAAAGGTTGATTGTATAGTGGTTGGTAAGAAAAATTTTGTTACGTTGACGTGAGCTCTACCTAATACTTGGTCCAAAGAGTTTGTCACAGTATTAGTTGAAGCTTTTATGACTTTGATATTAACTTTGATTTGACATCTAAGGCTTGATAAGATGACTCAATTTATTTGATTTCAATGTATTGATTTGTTTAAGGATGAGCATATTGGTTTGGTCAAGTGTTATGTTTGCAAAAATAATTGTATGAAGCAAGCTCCCTGAGCTTGGTATGTCTGCATTGATAGTTATCTGGTGAAGTTAGGAATATGTGTCGATCTGAAACTCTACCTCAAAATGGGCCCAAGTTATGAATTTGATTATGGTTTTACATGTTGATGGTGTACTCTTGATAGGTAATGAACCTCTAATGATCAAAGTAAGAGGGAGTTGGATTTTGAAGCTTGAAATGATGAATCCTGGCATGATGAATTACTTTCTGAATTTTAAAAAAGAAAATCTATATCATGAAGCTATTGAAGAGTTTGTGGAAAGTGGAAATGAAAATCCTTGGACACTCCAATTGAATTTAATGAAGTTATGAAGAGATATTGTTGAACCTGATTTGGCAATCGATAATCGATTGAAGCATTAATGTTCTGTGTGAACACCCATCCATATATATATTTTTCATAGAATCTAAGTCAATTCATGATTGAGCCTATTCATACGCATTGAGTTACCACAAAGCACACTTCGAGATATTTGCATGGGACAATCATTTTTTTGGTTTGAGATATTATTCCTATGATATGTAATTGCATGGATGTACTAATTATAATGAGGATCATGATTGATGATATAAGCACATCTGTTTGTTTCCTTAGTATGAGATCTACCATGATATTTTGGATGAGATGTCAGTAACTTTAAACATGACCAAGGTTGAGTACGATGTTGCTAGCATGGATAGCTGTGAGGTAAGATGAAGAAGCTCTTTGGAGTGATGTTTGAGTGGGTTTTGAATATGAAAAAAATACATTGCGATAATAATGAGTGGGATCCAATTGGTAGAGAATCCCATATATTTATGGGACTAAGATACCCTCATATATTGAGACAATGTTGTTGTATGAGACAAGCTTAGGCTTGTGGTTTCCACCTCTATGAGAGGGAGGATGAATAAGGTATCCTTTTTCTGATATATATTTGTTCTATCATAAATTTTAATTTGATGACTTATATGAACATTAGATTGTTGCTATTGAGACATGATGATTGGACTCTTCAGTGAGTTGTTCAAGCCGATACCAGATATGAGCACAATGTTATGATTCTAATCTACAGAGAGTAGAACTAATAGAGAACACTAAGCCAACTCTTCCCCTTTATCTAAGCTCCTAGAGTGAGGAATTGATATGGAAGGATCCTGGGGTTGACGAATCTCTGGACAATACATTCGTAGATGTTTCTCCCCTATTTTTCACCCATAGGGTGTGTGTGATCCTTGTCTATTTTGACAAGTCGGGTATCTCTCCCTATATTGATCTAGGTAAAGTATACGCCAGTTCACATCATTACCACAAGATGGGATTGTTGGGATTGTCCCTCCCCATCTAGATAATAGGTTGAGGAGGCTTGTGGGTGTGTGATCCTTACCTTTGGTAAGTCGGGTATCTCACCAAAACTTGGATTATGATGTAGGTGTTCTACCACATGTCTCTTGAGGGTCATTAATGGGAGGATCAATGGGAAATAGGATGGGTTGAAATGTGTTCCCCTATATCACCTATTGCTCGATATGGGGTTGGAGATATTAGGCTCCCCCGTGCGATTATGGGTTGATACTAAGCTCCCTAATGTGGTTTCAGGTTGAGATATTCTCCTTGATGCTATTATGGATTGAGTTAGGTTTCCCGATGTTTTATGTAGGTTGTAGATTTGGCTCCCCATTGATGTTTCCAGAGTAGTGGCATTGGGATCCCCGCTGGAAGTGATTCTAGGTGGTATCATTGGCTCCCAATGAATAGAGGCTGGTATATTAGGCTCCCCAATGATATTAAATTATTCTTCTTTTAGCATTGAAAATGTTCAACATATGATCAATGACAATCAAGAGATAAGAAGGAATAAACAAAAATGAACCAAGATGAATAGTGACGACATTTGATGATGAAATACCTGATATTTGATATGATTTTATGTTAGGATACTTGCGATGATTAGATGATGCATTTGGAATTTCTCCCTAGATGAGAGGGAGTGTAAATTTGGTAACCTAGTGATAAATTCCAACCATGGGACAATATTTCTCTTTTCGAGGGGACCAATTTTGACTATTGAAGCACTCAATTTGGACAAGGGAAATCACATTTTTGAATTAAGCACCACACATGCATATTTGATCAAGTCAACCCTAAAACAAATTGGACACCCTTGGAAGGCTATAAATACAAGTGACCTCAACCTCATTTGGACATCATATTGGATCATTCTTTTATTTTCTTCCTTGGTTTGGCTCGCACAAGTCTGAGACAAGTTCGTAGAGATTGGTTGGCACAGGTCTAAAACTGCAAGGTCTAAAGATCACATCTCTATTTTTAGGGTTTTATGTCTCAGAAGTAAGCATGCCATGGAGAAATTTCGACTACAATAACTAGCATGTCATGGAGAAATTTTGACAGATGTCTTTTAGTCGCATGCATGACACATCTTGCCTACGACTGGGACCTAATGTTGGAAATAATACTGACAGGGGGGGTGAATCAGTATTATCTAATTCTTTTCAATATATCTTCCAAATTTATACTTTAATTTATTCTTCATATATTGATCATTAGTTTGTATGTTAGTACCATATAATGATGAGAAAGAATAAGAAAAACAGATAATCGCACCAAAGAACACCAGATATAAGGTGGAAACCCAATGTGGGTGAAAACCACCTGCTGCAATATGTCTCTATCTTCTTTCAATTAGAAGCTTCTTTTACAATGATTTTGTACTGGTGTAGTCCTTTACCAGTACACAGGCTGCAACCAGCTGAGAGCTACAACCCTCTCTCGTTTTCCAGTCTCTCCTGGAAGGGAGCTACAACCCCCTTAGCTCTTGTACTAGCTAATCTACTAGTACATAGGTGTTGGCCTACTTCTTTTCTTGCAAGAACCACTTTTCATAAATTTTCAAACTGGATCCATAAACATCAAATAATCATCAAGTACATGTGAATCAACCAATCTCCTTTTTCAATCAACCAATGAATCAACCAATAACTTCTCAGAATGCATAACCAGAAGAACAATACCAGTAATCTAAACCTAGAACTCTTCAGAAATAGATAAAAGGCTGCCAACAAATATTTCAAGAAAAGTCTGCAACTTCACCAATAGGAGCCTGCGAATATCCGCAGCTCTTCTATGTCTAAACTGCGTAGATCCACACTAGGTCCTTCTTCTGCTCTGCGTACCTCCGCACCTACTCCTTCTGTTGCACTGCGTACCTCTGCGCAGATCCACAACTGCACTTTTTGCTTAACAACGTACCTCCGCACCTGGTCATTCTATTTCTCTGCGTACCTCCGCACTGTGCCTTCTATTGCGCTGCGTACCTCCGCACCAGCGCCTTCTGCTTCGCTGTGCACCCCCGCACCTATGCCTTCTGCTGCGTTGCGGACCCCCGCACCTGCGCCTTCTGCTGCGCTGCGGACCTCTGAATAGAGCCAAATTAACAGTCCTCCAATGTGCCACAGATAGTCAGATCCATAGATCTGATCATGCGCCCGAGAGATCATGACCTATCAATAGATTCACCTTAAATTTCACCTTGATTTAGATCTAGCTTTTCAAACTGATCACCCAAAATTTCAGATCTTAAGATATTCAAATTTCACAAGTGACTAGCCAAGTGATCTCCTTTCCTTTTTATAGGCAAGCCCTTATTCACACCATGGGACAAAACCATCGAAAACCAATACAAGGGATCCAAACCGGGGTTCAATAATTTAGATCCTATACCACGGGCCAAAACCATAGGATCATGAACGTCGGGCTAAATACCATGGGCCAGACATAAGAATTCCCACGTGTGTGCGCTTTCTCTGCATTGGAGTGAGTGGACTGGGGTCCGCACCTTCTGTTCAGATAACCTACTGACATCACCGGTCTTGGTGAACGGCGTGCCTGCGGGCCCGCACCTTTTGAACGGTGTACCTGTGAACCACTTATTTTCCATCATTTTGAGAGCCAAAACAAAGATTTTCCACTTGAGTGAGTTGCTATCAAGTACAACACCTGTGCCATAGCGCCAAACCTGAATCATAATGCCAACAATCTCCCCCTTTGGACTTGATGGCAACCCCAAGATCCTCAAAGTCATTCTCCCCCTTTGACATCAAGGGCAAAGGGTGGACCAAGATATTCTCTTCCTTTGCTGTCCATATTCCCCCTGAGTGCCTGCTGAAATTTCTGAATGATCTCCCCCTGACTATAGACTAGATCTGCAAAAGAAAAATTCTTCAAAAAGAACCATAATCTACTATACACCATACATGACCTTAACAAGAGAGATAGAGAGATATTAGCAGCAATATTCAGATCAGCATCCATGTTCTCCTTCTGTACTTTCTCCTCCAAGATCTTCTACCATAATGCCAACAATGCATTATTAGAATAATATATGCTCCCCCTGAACCTGTGCCATTCGATCTTCGACCAATCCATAACCCAGCAAATGTACGCGTATACCCCATATGAAACTTGCGTACAACCAACAATCTCTAAAACATATGAGATTCAACAACAAGATGATGCATCAACTACCCCCAGTTTTTGCCTGAGGTATTCAAAGGTCTCCCTGGGCAATGGTTTGGTGAGTATATCAGCAACTTGTTCCTTAGAAGGAACATACTCCAACTTGACCTTTTGTTCAAGCACTTTTTCCCGAAGAAAATGATATTTGATAGGTATATGCTTGGTCTTTGAATGCATGACTAGATTCTTTGAAATGCTGATAGCACTTGTATTATCACATAGGATGGAGATAGGTGGTGTACAAGTGATTTGAAAATCCTACAAGGTCTGCATCATCCAAAGGAGTTGAGTGCAGCAAGATGTAGTAGCCACATATTCCGCTTCAGCTGTAGATAAAGCAATCGAACTCTGTTTCTTGTTGAACCAAGATACTAATCTGGAACCCATAAAGAATGCACCACCACTTGTGCTCTTCCTATCATCCACGTTTCCGGCCCAATCTGCATCTGTATAAGCATGAAGTGTGAGATCTGTATCTCTAGGATACCATAAGCCATAGTTTTGAGTTCCTTGAAGGTACTTGAAGATTCTCTTAACTGCCTGAAGATGATTTTCCTTGGGATTTGCTTGAAATCTTCCGAATATTGCCACTGCATGCATGATGTCTGGTCAGGTACCTGTCAAATAAACTAGACTTCCAATCATGGATCTATAGGTTTGTTGATGCACTGCTGTTGATTCATCATTTGCACTGAGGCTACATCCTGTAACCATAGGGGTACATATTGGTTTTGAATCTTGCATGCCATACTTCTTCAAGATCTGCTTGAGATATTTGGTTTGAGACAAAAAGATACCGCCTTCATTTTGTTGGATTTGTAGACCAAGAAAATATGTCAGCTCTCCAAGTAATGACATTTCGAATTCTTTCTGCATCACCAAGGCAAAGATTTGACTCATAGTTTCTTCATTGCTGCCAAAGATAATATCATCTACATACACAACAAGTATTAGCAATTTGTCATTTTCAATTTTTATATAAAGATTGCTATCTGCTGATCCCTTTGAAAAGCCTTGTTGATGAAGATATTTGTCCAAACGATAGTACCAAGCCCTTGGAGCCTGTTTAAGACCATAAAAATCCTTTTTGAGTCTGCATACAAGATTTGGATCATTCCCTAGTATGAAACCATCTGGTTGCTCAATGTACACCTCTTCTTCTAAGTCTCCATTCAGAAAGGCTGATTTCACGTCCATTTGAAATACTTTGAACTTCTGAAAGCTTGAGAGAGCAAGGAACATTCAGATGGCCTTAAGTCTAGCAACGGGAGCAAACGTTTCTTCAAAGTCTATTCCTTCTTGTTGAGCATACCCTTTACAAACAAGTCTGGCCTTGTTTCTAATTACTTCCCCATTTTCATTCAACTTATTTTTGAAGATCCATTTTGTCCCTATGACATTCTTATCTTTTGGTCTAGGAACCAACTCCCAAGTGTTGTTCTTTTCGATCTGCTCAAGTTCTTCATCCATTTCCTTGACCCAACATTCATCTTTGCATACCTCTCTTACATTTTTTGGTTCAGTGGAGGAGAGTAATGCCAAATAGCTTGAAGCTTCTGCAATTGTTCTTCTTGTTTGTACGCCTGCCTCCTTTTACCCCAAGATTTGAGATTCTGGATGATTCTTTTGAACATACCGGGATGGAGTCTTCTCTTCTATCCTTATCTGTTCCTCTGGTGCCTCTTGAGGTTCTTCTTCATCATCAGTCTGATTTGAAGGATGATCTTCATCCTCTTCGATATTTTCATAATTTACTTGCCTAGGAATGTTTCCTTCTTCATCAACCACTACATCAATGTTGTCAACTATTCTTCCAAGTATTTTGTTGTAACACTTATATGCTTTGTTGTGAGGAGAATAAGGAGAATCCCTTCATCTGCTCTAGGTTCAAACTTGCCAAGATGTTCATCATTATTCTTAATATAACATTTTCTTCCAAATATTTTGAAATGTTTTACCAAAGGAGTCTCACCATACCAGAGCTCATGAGGAGTTTGAGTGTTGTTCACCCAGACATTTTTTTTGTTGAGAATAACGACCGCAGCAAATGCAGCTTCACCCCAGAAGGTTGCGGGAGTTCCAGATTCATCAAGCATTGCACGAGCCATTTGTTGAACCATTCTGTTCATCCTTTCCACTACTCCATTTTGCTGAGGAGTCCTAGCTGTAGAGAATTCCCTTCTTATTCCATGTTCTTCACAAAAATCGAAAAATTCATTTGAGGTAAATTCCCCACCTCTATCAGACCTGAGGCACTTAATTTTGTGATCTGATTCATTTTCAACCAAGGCTTTGAAAGATTTGAATTTTTCGAAGGCTTCATCTTTGTGCTTCAGAAGTCCTATCCAAACCATCCTAGAGAATTCGTCAATGAAAAATATAAAGTATTCTTCTCCTCGAGGTGACCTTTTCCTAGATGGTCCACATACATCTGTATGGACTAGTTCAAGAGGCCTGCTAGCTGATCCTTCCTTCTCAGGGAAGTTAGTTCTGGTTTGCTTACCAAACTGACATGATTTGCATATTGTATTGTCTGGAATTCTGATGTCTGGAAGACCACGAACTGCCTAGTATTTGCATGATTTCCTTATCTATGAAAAGCTTAGATGCCCCAACCTTCGGTGCCATAACCCTATGCATTTGATCATTGTTTTTCCTGTATCAAGATCACGAACACTACATCCATTTGATCAAAATATTACCTCAGTTCCTTGAGCACACATATGACTGACACTCAGTAGATTATGCTTCAAGCCATCAACATACAAAACATTTCCAGCCTTTACTTTCTCTTTCAACTGAACAGTGCCTTTTCCTTTTATGACTGTAGAGGTATCATTTCCAAAAAAAACTTTCTTTCCTTTTTCTAAAGCACTATATGGTTGAAGTTTTTCTTTATCACCTGTCATATGCTTCAAACATCCGCTGTCGATGTACCATTGATTTTCCTATCCTTTTGCATATAAAGCTATCCCACATCTTTCTGGTTGTGGTTCCTTCATTCTTCTTGTTCTGGCATTTGAGGTTTGTTCCTTTTGAGTTGTCTTTCGAAACCTGCTCCTGCATTCAGACTCTTCATGACCGAAGTTATTACAAATAGAACATTCAATTTCACTTTCAAGGCGGAAAAGTTGTTATAGGTCCTTTTCGTGATTCCAATCATATTTCTTTGTTTTTGAGCTTCTCTAGTCATGATTGTCTTATAGGCAACACATTGAGCTGCTTTGTGACCAAAGTTATGGCAAGAGAAACATTGGCCATTGAAGAAACTCCTGCGATTATCAAATCTATCACCCAACCGATTGTAGTTTCTACTGACATCCATTCTTGAGGCAAATTGGGAAGATTTTAACTGTGGCTGGTTGTAGCTTCTATTTGTCCTTAAGGTAGCTTGCCCCTGATTTTCTTGATATTCTTTGTTCATTCTCGAGGTAAACTGTCCCTGATTTACCTGATGATTTCTATTAGGCCTTTGCTCGCTCTTCCTTGCTGCATCAAGATAACTTTTGGAGGTGGATTCTTGAGATGCTTCTCCATTATATCCCAGACCTGTCTTGATTAGTGAAGAACGCTGCACATTGATAATATCATCCAGAGTTTCAAACCCTTTAACAAATTTAAGATTAAGAGCTTTTGTTTTCTCAATCTCTTTTCTAAGACTAGCAATTTCACATTCCAATTTTTCGTGATGTTTTTCCCTTTCAGCCAGTTGACATTGCAGAGAATCAATAATCACATTTTTCTCTTCTAAACAAATTTTGAGATTAGAAATCTCTTCATAAAGACCTTCTTCATCTACAACATCCATATAATCATCATCTTCAAAAGCCATTAGAAGTTTATAATTATTACCTCGTTCATCTTCGTCACTATTTGAAATTCCATCACTATCTTCATGAGTGTAATAGCTTTTCTTATTTTCATTCTGTTTCTTGTTCCATCTAACAGGTTCCTTCCCCTTGTCAATCTTATCCTTATGAGGACATTTGGTAGCATAGTGACCGACTTTTCCACAAGCAAAGCATTTGAAAGGTAACTTACCTCAGAATCGTCCAGCACCCCGTTGAAGGTTTTTAACAAAATTTGATTCTTCTTCTTCTTCTGACACGTGTCCTGACTCATAGTAATCTCCTTTGCTGGAAGCCTTGAAGGCAGCTTCTCTCCTGTCTGATGGTCTTCCTTTCCTCATTTCATAAGCAGTCAGAATTCCGTGCAGCTGTGAAGTGGTAAGGTTTTGTAGATTCTCCTTTTCTTCTATTGCAGACACTTTAGATTCAAACCTAGGGGACAAAGATCTTAGAACCTTTTCAACCACAACAGCCTCTTTTATTTCTTCACCAAAATTTTTCATACAATTAACAATCTCATCTACATGAAGGAAATAGTTAGCCACACTTTCATCGTTGAGCATTCCTAGATTTTCATACTAAATTCTGAGGGTTTGAATTTTTTCTCGTTTTACCTGATCATCTCCTTCATAACTCAGAACAATCTTGTCCCATATTTCTTTTGCGGATTTATACTGCATAACCTTCATGAATTCTGATTGAGATAGACATCCTAGTAGAGTATTGAAAGCCTTTGCATTTGTTTCATATTTCTTCTTCTCAGCCGGATCTTTAGGAGTTGCTGATGGGAAAGTGTACCCTATATCTATGATATCCCAGACTTCTGTACCAAGAGATTGAAGATAGGCAGTAAATCTTACCTTCCAATATACGAAGTTTGTCCCGTCAAAAATTGGTGGCTGATAGATGCTTCTCTCTCATAGTTGCTCATGATGATGGACCTTCCTTCAAGCGATCAAGCTTCTTCAGAAGGACCTGCTCTGATACCAATTGCTGGAAATAATATTGAGAGGGGGGGTGAATCAGTATTATCTAATTCTTTTCAATATATCTTCTAGATTTATAATTTAATTTATTCTTCAGATATTGATCATTAGTTTGTATGTCAGTACCATATAATGATGAGCAAGAATAAGAAAAACAGATAATCACACCAAAGAACACCAGATATAAGGTGGAAACCCAATGTGGGTGAAAACCACCTGCTGCAATATGTCTCTATCTTCTTTCAATTAGAAACTTCTTTTACAATGATTTTGTACTGGTGCAGTCCTTTACCAGTACGCAGGCTACAACCTGCTGAGAGCTACAACCCTCTCTCATTTTCCAGTCTCTCGTGGAAGGGAGCTACAACCCCCTTAGCTCTTGTACTAGCTAATCTACTAGTACGTAGGTGTTGGCCTACTTCTTTTCTTGCAAGGACCACTTTTCATAAATTTTCAAACTGGATCCATAAACATCAAATAATCATCAAGTACATGTGAATCAACCAATCTCCCTTTTCAATCAACCAATGAATCAACCAATAACTTCTCAGAATGTAGTAACCAGAACAACAATACCAGTAATCTAAACCCAGAACTCTTCAGCAATAGATAAAAGGCAGCCAACAAATATTTCAAGAAAAGTCCGCAACTTCACCAATAGAAGCCTGCGAATATCCGCAGCTCTTCTGTCTCTAAACTGTGTTGATCCGCACCAGGTCCTTCTTTTGCTCTGCGTACCTCCGCACCTACTCCTTCTGCTGCACCATGTACCTCTATGCAGATCCGCAACTGCACTTTCTGCTTACTGGCCCTTTTGTTCCTCTGCGTACCTCCGCATTGTGCCTTCTGCTGCGCTGCATACCTCCGCACCAGCGCCTTCTACTTCACTGCAGACCCCCGCACCTGCGCCTTCTGCTGCGCTGCGGACCCTCGCACCTTCACCTTCTGCTATGCTACAGACCTCTGAATAGAGCCAAACTAACAGTCCTCCAATGTGCCACAGATCTGATCATGCACCCGAGAGATCATGACCTATCAATAGATTCACCTTAAATTTCACCTTGATTTAGATCTAGCTTTTCAAATTGATCACCCAAAATTTCAAATCTTAAGATATTCAAATTTCACAAGTGACTAGCCAAGTGATCTCCTTTCCTTTTTTTAGGCAAGCCCTTATTCACACCATGGGACAAAACCATCGAAAACCAATACAAGGGATCCAAACCGAGGTTCAATAATTTAGATCCTATACCACGGGCCAGAACCATAGGATCATGAACCTCGGGCTAAATACCATGGGCCAGACATAAGAATTCCCACGTGTGCACACTTTCTCTGCATTGGAGTGAGTGGACTGGGGTCCGCACCTTCTGTTCGGATAACCTGCAGACATGACCGCACTTGGTGAACGGCGTGCCTGTGGGCCCGCACCTTTTGAACAGTGTACCTGCGAACCCCTTGTTTTCCATCATTTTGAGAGCCAAAATAGAGATTTGCCACTTGAGTGAGTTTCCATCAAGTACAACACCTGTGCCATAGCGCCAAACCTGAATCATAATGCCAACACCTAAATGTTGGATTTCAGTTAACCAAAGTTTTCAACCATTGACCATAGAGTTTGGCAGTTGACTACAAACAGTGACAATTGACTATAAGTTCTTGAATTAGGATTTTGATTATTGGCGTTGTTGGGTTCATTTCATGAATTTTTTTTATCCTTTTTTGTTAGATAGGTTTATGGCTGAACATAGGGATCATTGTACTCTCTCCTTGTTGAATCATTCAATGACAATCTAATAAGAAGAATAATTTTAAAGGGTTTCCCCATAATGAGTTTTTCCCTGGTGTCTCTATGTGTGAATGGTTTTCTTCTATTGTTCCTTTATTTTTTGTTGCATGGATGATGATATTGTTCTTTCTATATAATTGCATATGTTGTTTAATAATTATGTAAATTTGATTAATGTTATGATGCTATGGGGTGAATTTAATATGGAAATGATGAAATGCAATTATAAAATCAAAGAACAATATAGCCCTAAGAAAAATTAACATGGTATAGAGCTTGGCTAAACAAAATTCATTGAGATGACCCCTATGAAAATGCCATTGGTGGAAGCAAGAGAAGATGATGGAGACCTAAGATAATACTAGGGTTTGAAGGAAACTCTAGGCAATATGTGCATTAGGATTTGATTGATATTATGAGGTTAGTGTTTGGGAGAAACCCTGGTTTATGGAAAATTTTTGAGATATGTAATTTGAAAAGCCTAGCATGACTGATGTGAATATGTACAAGCACTTGTAACAAATTTGATGAAGCCTTAGATGGGATAGTCTCTACTAGGCTTGTTTGTTGATAAATTTGGTTGAAATATTGAAGCAAACATTTTCATATGGACAATGGAAAATGATGGCTCTTGAAGGCTGGTACGAGAGGGAGATGATAGCCTCTCATTGAAGATAAGTAGTATTTTATTTATGGTGATCCTTTATGTCTTTAATTTTTTTAGACTTATTGATCTAATTATTGTTTTGATTATTACTTATACTTCTTGCATGTATATTTGAGTGTTTGGATGCTTCTAGCCTTGTTACACAACATTTTTTCACTGTCCCTGTACTCCCCATCCCCGATCCTGGAGGACCTCTACAATGAACCCGACATGCTTTCCCATCATGAAGAAACTCCCATTATGTCCCTCTTCATGAGCAGAACAATTTCCCTTTGCATCATTTCCCAAGAATCTTCCTTTCTTCCCAATTTACAAGACCGATGCTACTGACTAGTTTCCCCCTCGTGCCAATTTGAATAGATTAAAACTAGCCCTCACATCGTACGGAGCTACTGAGCCTTTTTCTAGTCACATCGATCCTCTTTTGGAAGGTTTTTTAAATATGGAGTTGAATCTTCCATGTCTAGAAGCTTCGTAACGGAAGTTTGGTAGATGGTTGGGTCGGATGGAGCCGAGGAAGTCAGTTTGGGATCCATTCCCCTATTAGGATGGAACAAACTCAAGAGATAATTCCTTCTCCCATGATGAGAGGAACCATATCCCATCCATCCAAGCTATATAAACCTCTCTTTTTCCCAAGCTAAAGCTAGTTGGAGTTTTTAGTTTTTGGAGTGAGTTTGAATGATCAAGAAGTCATATATAGCTTGTAGCTTTCTAGTGTATGTTTGAGGGAGTATAGTGTGTTATTGGTTTGGTTTGAGACTAGAGGGAAAGAGGCCTTGAAACTTCCATTTTTGGGGCTATCCATGAAGTGCTAGCAGAAGTGTGAGAACCCGGATATGTCGAAGGAGACCAACAACGTCAAGGCACCGATTGTAATCTCTTTATGATTTATATAAATGAAACTATTGATTGATTTCCTACATGAAGTGTCATTTTAAATATTTATGGATTAATGTTTCTTGACCTATTAAATAGGTTGAATACAATATTGTATGTTATCATGTTTGTTGTTGTTGTTGTTTTCTTGTTTCAGGTATTCGAAGGAAGGAAACGGAAGATAGCCGGAGTGAGGAAGCAAGATCATCGCCAAGCAGAATAGCATTCTAAGAGGTAGGCCCTCTAAATTGATTCTAGCTTAAGAATATTTTCCATAGATTGTTTGTTTGTGGCTAGATTCGCTCTCTCAGGCTAGAGGAATTGTTTGTGTCTGCATTGAGAATTTACCTGCACCACAAATTGGTGACTCCACTGGGGAGCCAATCGTTTTGTTCGATTGATTTTCATTTTATGGTTTTGTGTGAACTTTTATAGTATAACCATTTCCCTTTAGTGTTCTCTGCTCTACCTGGTTTACTGCTCTGAGCCTGAAATTTACAGTGGCAAGTCTGGTCTTAGCCTTTGAAAATTTTTATTTTTTCCTTGAATCCTTGGTCAACGCATTTATTTTTCTGACAATCACGCTAATCAATGCAAGTTTCTCAAAACCAGTCGCGCCAACCCCCTTCTGGCACTTGTTTTCTATTAGGCAGTAGTGCCAATCCCGGTAGGTGAAGATCAGGGTTTACCTTAGATCATAGCCAGTCTGTCTTGCCCTTCAGATTTCTGTCTCTCAGCTTGGTTTGACTATGCTCTCCCTGGCTGGAAAGCTCTTTTAGCTTGGTTTGTATGCTTGTCTGATTTGCATTTTCTTCACTTGTTTTCTTGAGTTCTTGGATGGTTTATAACCCTAGGGCATCTAGGTCATCATCCATTCACTTGTTTGTGTGCTCAGAAAGTCAAGTCGATAGTCGAAGTTTCTCCTTGCATTTTGTTTGATTAGTCCTTTTGTTGCTTTGATTTCCATTTAACAAGTTTGAAAAGTTCCATTTGTCGCTTGAGCATCTATTTTTGGGCATAGATCACATTTCTCATCCTGTTATTGGTTTGGATTTTTGCTTCACTAGTTTGAAAGGAATTCTTTTTCATGCTTTATGTTTGCTTGTGATTGATTGTATTGGAAATGTTTCATTGAAGTGAGAAGTGTTTGTGAAATATTCATTCTGGCGTTTCAGTGAAAAATACATAATTCTAGTTTGTTGAATCAATATGTTATGTTAGTTAGCATCATTGAAGGCTAGAGTTGCACCATCACTTACATTGGAAAAGAAATGAATTCTCTTTACTAGCGAAAGGACTACTTGAAGTGAATTTTATAGGAAAGCTAGGAATTGGAAAGAGTTTTTTCATCATTTTGTTTTCAAAAGAGAAATAGTGGAAAGGTCATTTTGCTTTCAATTGCTTGTTTTGTTTCATTTGAGTGTGTTTTCTGCTCTCATTAGTGTACACAATTCATCGAATTGAAAGGGTCTTGTATCATTTAGCTGCATATAGGTGTTTTTAGAGTCACATTGATAAGGCCTGAAAACTGAGACATAATTTCAAGATAAACTCTAAAATGTACTCAATTAACCTAAGGCACATTTGAAATCTAACAATCACGTTTTAGAAGGTCTAGACTATGTTAGCTACCTATACCAATAGGTTTCATTTTTCATGATTGGCAGGGGAAGTGCCAATATGATCTACTTTGGTGATGCAAAGGTCTCATATTTTCTTGTGGAAAACACATATCCATAGTTGGTTGATGTTGTCCTACTTCTGAATGGGTGATCCAACAGTCTAAGCTGGGTCATGCCATATTTCAATTTCTTGTTGTAGACTAGAGAAAGAAATCTGTCCAAACTGTTCAATCTTTGCAGATAAGTAGTTAGGTAGTGAATGAAGGTTCCCAACTGTTTAATCTGGGGCCTTGGAAGTAATAAGGCTAGCCTTAGATAGAAAATCAAAAGAAAAAGCCAAAGGAAAAGAAAAGGAAAATGAGGGTTTGCAAGTCTAAGTGCACCCTCCTTGAGGTAACAAAAAAATGCTAGGCAATAGAATGGGTAGGTAGATGGGGTTGCAGAAGCATGATTTCTTTCATATCACTGGCCTAAGCAAAGGAAACATATGGTGGCCAGTGCAGATCCTCCTATTCAGCAGTTTTGTAGCAGCAAAATGAATCATGTCTAACTTCCCAATCATTCCCCATCAAACTCTTTGCTAACATCCCAATACCACCTTTGTTCATGAGAGAAATCAAACTCATTGGTTGATCCTTGTTGCATAAAGAGCCACATTTTCTGTGTAAATATCTTTCCATTTTGATCTACTCTCCTAACTAAGTTTGTTGCCTAAAAAACTTAGTCTTTGCTTCCTCTCTTCCATATTCCCCTCCAATACTAACTACTAACTCTATCTACACTTAACTCCCTATGTTCCCCTTTCCCTATTACTATAGCACCTTTGTGTATAAAAACCCCAAAATATGTATATTCCCTTTCCCTTAGGCAATATAGCCTAATAGTCCTAAAGGGTTGAAGTGCAAAGAAGTCAACGCGCTAAAGGCAAAACAGCGCTAATATAATGTTTTGGGATTAAATCAAGATCCGCTTGATTTATAGCCCTAACCCCATTTTGTGAATAAATGCCAAAAACCCATTTTGCCTATAAAACGCCGCAAAAACCCATATTTTCTTTGATCTCCAAAGTCCCGCCCAGGCGCGCTTTTCCATAAAAATCAATTGTTTATTCTCCACCTCCCCGCCGTATTGTCCTATCATTTTCACAACCCGTCGCCCGTCGGATCTGGGCTCTCCCATCCGACGGCTGATATCAATATCGGGCCGCCCCCGATGTCCGGACGTTAGCACCCGAAAAATGTCAGAGGGTGACGTCAGGGCAATGGCACACGTCACTCCCAGGTTATATCGGGAGGCCGCCTGCGAAAAACCGCTCCCGTACTATGAGCGGTCCGATGGAACCACTTACCACTTTTGATTACCGCCTGCCCACACCATGCCCATGTCACTGCCACCTCAGTGTCGCATCAGCACCCAACCCACCATCGCTCCGACCTGTCCACCACATCCCCTGTCCACGTGGACCACTCACAGACTGCCACGTCACCCTTTCGTACCCGACCCCACCCGATGACGTCATGCTGACGTCATCCAAAAAACGCGCCAAAAGCCCAAAATGTCCATATTTTTGCCAAAATTCGCGTTTTTTCTCTTTTTTCACCAAAAGACTATTATGCTCCTGCATGCAATTTCACGTCGCCCTCACTGCCAACCTGCAAGAAATTGATTTAAAGACCGTGGGCGCCCTCAATTCGCCTGCATTGCCACCATTGCCAGGGTTTACCAGGTATTTATCAAAATCTCCCCTTCGCGCCTGGTTTTTTGCATAATTCACCAAAACAAGCGAGAAAGGAGAGAAAAACACTGTAATTACCAGCTAATTCTCGGTGACCACCATTTATCTCCAACTATAAGGCCGAATTTACCTACAGACTGTCTGCATTGAGCCAAATTTCCACAAATTTACAGTCAGTTTGCACATTCGCAAACTAAAACCTCTGCTACGCAAGTCCACTAGGAAAACAACTCTTAAGTCCCAGTATTTGCTCAGTATACCTTTTAAGGAGCATTTCAACTTGTTTTCACCATAATTCACCCTGTTTCCCCTGCAAATTGCCTTGCTTCTGCAGAATTCATTGCTCTGTATCGTTGTGCCCAGAAAAACAAGTTCAAATACCATTCAAAGTAGCAAAAACCATGGAAACTCCAGTTGCATTGAATGTTACACCTCTAAATGCCCCACAAAGAGAGCTAGAGTGGCTGCCCTTGGCTGACAGAGACTACCAAATGGTAGAGGGAATCCCAGAATATAGCAAGTACCACATTCATGTACTCAATGACCTTAAAGCCAAACATCTCAGTGGGAATGATATCCTAGGGATTTGGGACTCCAACTTGCCTATTTTCAATCTCCCTCAAGTCAATATCCTCCTAGACTTGATACACAGATGCAGTGCCAACTATGACCCCTGTCAGAGAGCTGTCCTCAATTCCTCAGGCTCAGTTTTGTTCCATGTCACCCCTGAGGCCATAAATGAAATGCTACACTTTCAAACTGCAAAGCCATTGACTCCTCTCTCCATGATGGACTTGCTAAAGAAAGGAGGCAAGCTGTCCAGTGCCCAAATTGTAAAGATCAATCAATTCTTCATTCAATCAGGCTCTGAAACTGTGAGGACTCCCTCTATTGGAAATGTGTACCTAAATGAGCTGGGAAAAATGCTTGTGGATATGATCAGTTATGTCCTGGGATACAGAACATCTGAGGATGTTGATGAAACTATTCTGGCCATGTTGTCCATCTTCTGCCCTGGGAAACCTCCTACTGTTCACTATGATTATGCTGCCTACATTGCCAATAAGATTCATGAGCAATTGATGAATCTAGAGAGGGAAAGGATATTTAGATATAAATGTTACATCTATCACTTATTCCTATTCTATCAGCCTGATAGCTTCCCTATTACTCTCAAGAGGCTTGATGCCCAAGGGAACCAAAGGTCTGTAGTGTTTTGGTCTTCAGTTTTCCATCATATATCTTTTTCACCATACAACTACTGTGAATTCATAGACCTGTTCATCCATCCAGCCATGTCCTTGCTATTGAGTGCCCCTCCTCCAAGATTGACAGATGAGATGCAAAGGATCCTCCAGCTCTCAAAGGCCTACAACATTGGGGATTGGTACTTCTACCAACACCATACAGTGATCAGAATATATGGTTGTGAGCTAGCCCCATATAGGCTGCCAAGATATGTCCCTATGAGACTCTTTGCCTTAGAGTATTTCAGGCAGTTTGGAAATGCAGACATGGTCCATTTCCACAAAAAAAACAAGAAGGTACAACTAGAAGTCAGAAATCAGCTAGGCCCATTCATTTATAATAAAAGAGAAGAGGCATGGCAAGAAGCAGATAAGATCCTGCAATGCCTTGGATTGCAAACTAGTTTCCTCTGGATACCCTATGATCCAAATCACTTCATTAGCCTTAGAAGGGTAAAGTATAAATTGGCTAGCTATGATCATCTCAGGCTGCCTCATATTGAAAAATATGCAAATCTGTTAAGATGGAAACAGGGCACATTAGAAGAGGCAAGTACTAAAGAGGAAATTCTACAAAAAGAAGCAAAGAATCTTGAGAAGGAAGCTGACTTGGAAAATTTTGGGCAGGTTTACTCTTCTTATCAAGTTCAACTTGGAGCAGCTGCCTCATCCTCTACAGCTCCCCAGCAGGCAGCTCAAACCACTCCTCAGGCTACCAACAAAGGTAAAGGAAAAGAGATGGAACAGGAGCAGCCACCCCCAACAGCAGAACAACAGAAAGAGCAGCCCAAACAGCAAGAGGAAACAGCTGAGGCCTCAATATCTACATAGCAGCAACCTCAAGAAAATGTGCCTCCAAGGCAGGAAACAGTAGTGGAGACCTCGGTGCTCCAAACTCCACTAAATGAAGAAAGAAGCAGGAAGAGGGATAGAGAGTAGGAAACTCCCCTCACTACATCAACAAGTCAACAAGGGGAGAAAAGACAAAGACTAAATCCTCTTTCTGAAGAAGAGATGCCTATTGGGCAATCCTTGGGTATGGGCCCCCCTAGCATGGAAGCATCTTCCAGTTCCTTCCAACAGGAACAAGAAAGAACACTTGGAGGAGAGGTCAGCTCCTCAAGCCAGCAAAGGAGGGCAGAATCTGGCATAAAGCAACAATTCATTGATATCAAGAAGAGGAATGAGCCAGTTAGACTCTAGCTGTACAATCACTTGCTCAAAATGGCTCCCACAAACCAACAGAGGCTTATGTCAGCATATGACATAACACAGGGAAAAATGACTATAAGTCATTTCATGCCCACTATGCTGCAACCACAGTCAACTGCAGATTACATAAGGACCAACCTTGAGGTACTTGCAAAAGACATCCACCCAATGGACCAGATAGAGCTTCACAAGCAAACGGGTGAGATGGTCTATTCCACTCTTGCAGACAAGACCTTCCTTGCACACAAACTGCAAAACAGTCTTCGTAATACAACTGCCCAATTAGAATTGGAGAAGGCCTCTTCACAAGCCAAAGACAACAGGATTAGGTCTTTGGAGGATATTATTATAGAGCTTGGGCATGACCCAAGTGATCCCAAAGCTGTACAGGCATTGCTAAAAGAAAAAGAGGCAGATATAGCAGCTTTGAGGAAGATGGTAAAAATTCCAGCAACCCTTCACCCTCAAATAGAAGATGTTGCTAAGCAGAGGAAGGACCAGGATGTAGCAGCCATGCTGCTAACACTACACAAACAGTTGGTACAAACAGAAGGGAAATTTGTAGAGACAGAGGCTGCATTACAGGCAGCCCTGAAGCAGAAAGAAGGAGGCCAGACATCTCAGCCCCCTCAGCCAGTGATCAACCTTGAGGAGCCCCCTCAAATTATCACTCCTCCCACAGGACAGACAGCTGGAACAGGCCCATCAACATCAGCACCAGCAACAACATCAGAACAGGCACCAAGCCTTGATATGCAGAAGATGATGAAGGAGATTCAAGTTCTAGAGGCCCAGATGGCAGAGCTAAATGAGGCCAAGGAGAAATTGGCCACAGTTAATGAAAAATATGATAAATATAAGCAAACTGTAGCTGAAAGAACAAGGGAAGTAAGAGCTCTTGAGAAAAAGATGAAAGAACTAGAGAAGGAGCTCTCTCTTGACAAAGTAGTGGCTGAGATCAAGAAAGTCCTGTGGGCCAATATTGGCCAATCCATAACAGATCAATGGAAATATATTGAAACCATTCATGAGCACATGGATCTCATAGGCAGGGCCCACAAGGAAAGTCAGAGAGTAAGGGCATCTCTAGTCACTATGCCTGAGATAGCCAATAGGATGATCAATGTCCTCAATAACCGCACATACCCTCAGATGGCAGTAATAGGAATCCCCAATAGAACTGACACCATCTTACTGATAAAGAGGGTCCTCACTTTGAGAAATCTGGTGCAAACATTGGATAGAAGGTGCCAGGAAATGCAAATAGAGGTGAACAAGTTCACAGAGAAATTCACAGCATTGCATAACAGGGGCCTTCCCAGCCTACTAAACAGTGCAGGTAGGTTGCTATCCCATGAAAATTATGCCAAAAGGGTCAATACTTTTGCTACAAATCAGATCACTGCAGGATCAAGTACTCCAGAGGAAACAGGACCTGCATCTGGGCAGAGCCTCTATGAGAAAATAGAAAATTTATTTTTTATCATGAATGAGATCAGACATCTGTTTGAAGTGCCTCCTAATTACTACAAATATACTGAGGCAGATGAAACATTAGGCACAATTTTGAGACATCAGTTGCCTACTCAGGAATGGTGGACCAGCATGATACAGACATTTCTATGAACAAACAGATTTTCATCAAATTTCTACATCAAAATACATATCATCATGTTCAAATAGTTGATCTATTCACTATGACTGCAAAAGAGTGGACTGAGCCAACTCAGCAAACCAACTTGGCCACTAAAGCAACCCCGACAGATACAGGTGACAGGGCCAAGAAAGCTACAGCACGATAGAACATTAAAGGCATATCATTCAGAATTAATGCAGAGCGCTCAACCGACTCAGTGGCCTCCAAAAGTCAAAAAGGTTTCTGACAGAACTGAAGGGTATTCATTGTATATTTAGAATAGCAATAACTTTCTTATCTACTATTTCTGAAAGTTGGTGAACGCAGTTATTGAACAAATGACTCAGCGTTCAGATATTATGTAAAACCGATTGTATATATTTCCCCTTGCATAAGCTTGCTGGGGGTTGTTGATTTTCTCTTCTGGAAAACTTATGCTGTAAATTTCAGACTTTTAATACAGTGAGTTGATGGAATTTCTAAAGTTCTGAGTTGTTTGATGTGTTGTGGTGCGATTGCTTACTGCTACAGGATTCCTGCATATTTCATGGCACAATAAGTTTCTTTAACCTTCTTGTTATGTATTTCATTCTATCATAATCCGCTCATGCTCTATATTTCACTGTTTAATAGCACAGAAAAAGAATAGTTCATGATTTATTCATTAAATACCCTGGACTCAATCTATGCTGTTATGAATGTTTTCCCCCAGTATTAGTTATGAAAGTGTAATTCTTAATTGCTTCACTTTCAGACTAGAACTTCACAAAGAGTATTATTTAGGAATTCAAACATGCTCCTGAGTGATATATCCCTTTCTCACATCACCAGCTAAGTGGAAGATTCTTAATTGCCTCTCACTGGCTAAACATATTTCATCTTCACAATTTTAAGTTTGTTTTATGATATATCTATATGGCCCTGCAGTTTTAGCAATCTTACTCAATATCTCAAACGACCCATAATCACATACTCCATTGCCCAATGGACTGAAACCCTCTGAAGATCTCATCTTAGCCACTGGAAGACATCATTCAACCAAAATTTTAAACAAAACCCTCACTTCATAACTAGCCTAAGATCCTCAAAAACAAAGCTAAAACTGAAAGAGAGAGCCCTCTCTGATTGCAGGTGGGCTAGAACCTGTAATCCAAAGCTTGGTTAGTGGTTACCCCGGCCGTATTCCCTCAGGAGTCAAAGGGAACAACCTGGGCGTTAACATAAATGGTGACTCCACTGTGGACCTGAATGAACTTTGTAACCCCCTGTCTGATTCTTAATACTGTAGATAAAGCCTGAGTGACAGCCAGACAGCCTTAGAAACTGCCTCTGCTTTGCATTTGTAGGAGTATATAAAAGCTGCCTCAGTCAATCTTTATTCAGTCTTAAGTTCCATACAGTTGTGCTGTACCTGATCAGTCCTTGTCAAATATCATTATCTTCCTAGAAAATTCTCCTAAAAGAAATCACAGAAACTGGCTCCTAAGAAGAAAACTCGCTATACAAGATCTAACCCAGATCCTGATCCATCACCCGAGTTCCAAAATCAAAACTTGATTTCAAGAATCCTTAAGAGACACAAATCAGAAGGGACTTTATCAGATTCAAGTTCTGAAGCAGGTCTTCAAACTGATATTCCAACCCCTACTAAGGTTTCTCTACATCCTCATACCACCATTCCACAACCTCCTAGTTCTTCATCTACTTCACAAGGTGTCCTTTCAACCACTCCATCAACTACAAATACCCTTCTCATTCCCTTTCCTCCCCTTGTCCCATTCGTTCCTGTTATCCCTATTGTCCCACCAAACATGGCTAATAGATATGCTCCACTGCAGTTACCTGCCAATCCAGGGCCCATGCCTCAAGATTACCAAAGCAAGATTTCATATTTTGATGGTACTGGCTCTTATCCAGCCCTTCAACATACTAAGAAAATGCAGGACTACTTTGAAAATTATGAGATAGATGATGATGGGGTTAGAATGAAAATTTTTGTGCAAAGCCTAACAGGAGATGTAAGATCATGGTTTAGGTCACTCCCAGCAAACTCTATAGCTGACCCTGAAGCCCTGTATCAAACCTTTATCAACAGATGGGAGAAGAAAAAGGATCCACTTCATATTTTATCTGAATACAATTCTATCAAAAGAGGTCCCCAAGAAACTGTCTTGGACTATTGTGCTCGGTTTAACAATGTCTACAATGCTATTCCCCAAAATCTCAGACCCCCACCTGACCTAGCTTTATACACCTTTCCTGATGGGTTTGATTCATATATGGCATACCAATTAAGAGAAAGAGCTCCCCGAACTTTAGCTGAAATGCAAGACATAGCAGTGAGTGTAGAAGCAAACCTGATAGCTAGGAGAAATAGGACCAGAACTGAAAGAAAAACTACCTTCAAAGAAGAGCCTTCAAGCTGGGATAAAAAATTGGATGCAATAATCACTGGTATGCATAGGTTAGGTGACAAAGTAAAATCAGTTGAGAGGAAGTCATCATGGGAATCACCACAGAATAATCCTATCAGGAATCCCAATTTTAGAAGAAATCAAAATCCTAATGTTGGCAAGGCCAGCCTTGAACCAGAAATTAGACCTCCATTCCAAGAAAACTATGCTGAAACATCCACTTCAAACGAGTAGATAGATGACACCCACATCAATTTGATGGGTCTCAACAATGATCAGCAAGTTTTTTTGAGTCAAGAAGATCATGAAGATGAAGACATCAAGCAGTTCCAAACCAAATCAGGTGAATCATTTGATTTCAAACAGGGCTATGACACAGCTGTTTATGAAGTTCATAAACAATACAAATTAAGAAGCAGAACTATAAATGTGACACAGCCTGAGAAAACAAAGGATAGCCTGCAGCCTAAGAAAGCTATTGTCACAGAGCCTATTGACAAAACTGATTCAATTACAAATGAAGTAACAGTTGAAGAGGTAACCGAACCATTTCCCTCAAATCAACAACCAGTGGTTACACCTCCTTTACAGCACAATCCAAGCAGCACTTTCCAAAAGATGAGCAAAAAGGACAAGCCTCAAGATCAAAATGAGAGTCAAGAAGAAACCTCCAAGAACTCAATTGAGAGAGAAAAGGTTGTTAACCAGAACACCAAGATCCAATCTGAAAAACCTTTTGACTTAGAAGCTGAAATTGGTAAATTGAAGATAGCCATTCCTCTGTCAGAGCTAGCCAAGCATAACATTTACAAACAACAAATCAAGAAGTCCCTTCAACTTACTCATAATAAAGATGATGTCAATGTGTTGGATGACACCCCAGAACTACTTTTCGATCCAGAGGTGGATGGAAAGACAGCAGTTACTGGAATCCTACCTTTTTATGTCAGTTTGCATGTTCATGATAAGATATTACACAATGCAATGTTTGACTCAGGCGCCTCTCATAACCTGATGCCTAACTCAGTAATGGAAAGATTGAATCTAGACATCACAAGACCATATAAGGACCTATTTTCATTTGACTCCAGCCAAGTTAAGTGTCTAGGCTTGATAAAATATCTATGTGTGTCCCTTGTCCAGTACCCAAATAAAACAATCTTAATGGATGTGGTAGTTGCTGATATCCCACCCAAATATGGAATGCTGTTATCAAGATCATGGGGAGCTAAACTCCAAGGTTCCCTACAATTGGACATGTCATATGCCACTATATCTGTCTTTGGGCAGCCAAAGAAGCTATACAGAGAATCACTCATGAAATACATGGTGAGCAGTGAAGAAAAACCTCAAAATTTCCCTATTTATGCAGTCCATTCTGATCTGGATTCCTTCATTCTGTTCAATGATGATATAAGTCCAATAAGTGATAACAAATTTGTCATACTTGAACAAGATCAGCATATGAGTGAGCAGTCAAGTTCCCAAGAAATCAAGATTGAGAAATCAATTGATGAGGCAATTCTAGAAGACAAACCAAATGAAAGACAAGAACTCCAACTTATAATCCCAAGTCATAGAGAAGATGTTGAAAATCCCCTAAATCAAGAGATCCTATGGTTTCTTGAGTTTGATGGATCAGTCAACAAGTTAGGGGCAGGAGCTGGAGTGTGGATTCATAACAAACAAAGCAATCATGCAGAAGGTCGAGCCTATAGGCTTAATTTCAGATGTACTAATAGTATGGCAGAGTATGAGGCTCTTCTGCTAGGCCTCAAACTGGTAAAATCCTTACAGGCAACAAAGGTTTCAATCATGGGAGACTCAAACCTTATTATTCAACAAGTGAAAGGCAATTTTGTCACCAATGACAAAAGGCTAAGATCATATAGGTCTGCTACTATTGAAATACTCAAAGCTTTCACCGAATTCCAAATAACCAAAATACCTAGGACCCACAACCTTCATGCACATAGTTTAGCTACATTTGCCAGTACATGTGAATTGCCTTTTGAACCCAACCATTGTTTTACAGTTGAGATAAAACACAGACCTTCTGTCCCAAACAATGTCAAAGATTGGCAAGTATTTGAGGATGACACACAGATAAATAATTTCTTAACCTTGCAGCATGAATTTTCAGGTTTGAACATTGATGTTGATTCTGTGGAGGACACACAGCCATTGAGTGAACAGGACCAAACAGCTATGTCACTCAAAACAGCAAATCAAATACTCTGTCCAACAACCTTTGACAAGGAAAATATACAAGAACTTGAACAATTGCATTTTGATGAAACAACTGGTGCAGAGGTTGATGTCATACAGCTAAAAGGCAATTTTCTACCAACAGGCCTAACTCCATTAGAGGACATTTTTGACTCAAATGATGTTCCTAGAAAACCAAAAATGCAACCCCTTAATGCTGCCATTGAAGAATGCAACATTGGAACTACTGAAAAACCCAAGATAATAAAACTCTCTGCATCTTTACCCCCTGACCAGAAGCCTAAATACATTGACCTCTTTAAAGAATTCCAAGATGTGTTTGCATGGAGTTATGAGGATTTGAAATCTTATGACACCTCTGTTATTCAACACACTATCCCTCTCAAGCCTAATCAAAAGCCATTCAAGAAAAAATTGAGAAGAATCAATCCTATGCTTCTCCCTTCAATTGAGAAAGAGGTGCAAAAAATGTTTAAAGCTGGTATCATAGCACCAATTAGGTTTTCAGATTGGATTTCAAACTTGGTCCCCACAAGAAAGAAAACTGGGGAGATTAGACTTTGTGTTGACCTAAGGAATTTGAATCAAGTATCCCCTAAAGACAATTATCCCTTACCAAAAATGGATCATATTCTCCAAAGAGTGGTGGGGGTGTTGTAGATCTAACCCAGAATATTATAGATCTGATATGAAAATATAAGAGAATGCAAATAAACCTAGAAATAATATGAAATGATTCACTTTATTGATATCAAACCCTTAAGGTAGGGCAACACCATACATTCACTCCTTAAGGAAGGAGAACACTCCACAAGCCATATGCCTGTTCATACAATAATACTTCTCTTCATCTTCATATGTGGAGTCTCTAGCCTCTATATAGGCCTCATACATACAATACCATGCATCATTACCATGGTTTCCTCATACCATCAACTAATACCATGGGCCCATTACATTATTATTAACTACTTGTGGTCCCTTACATGACATGGGTTAACCACCTTATTTATTACTATGGCCCATCCCATTATTACATTATTACCTTGGGTACCACCCTTGGTACCCCATATTATCCCCCCTAGGTATATAACATTCCACCCCCCTAAGCATGTTTCGTCCCCGAAACATGGGAAGAACACAAATAATAAGATCTACTCAAAAGAGTAGTCCACTGATACCATGCACGTGCATCTAGCCATCCAAGAGAAAGGTGAACCCTCGATCTCGCTGGTGCCTCGTTCGCTTGAGATGGAAGTTGACTGCGGCAACTCTTCTGTGTGGATGTGTAGTAGGTGGATCTTTGTTCCTCTCGATCTGTCCTGCGGGGTTTGTTGTCCATGTGGCTAATTGGTTGCCATCTTGATTGTTGTCTTGCTGGGTGATGTGGGTGATGATATGTTGAAGTTTTAACCCACGATGGATTTTTCTTTACTTCACCTTGTTGTGGTGCCTCTTGTGGTGTCTTCTTTTTCAATATGACTTCAACCACTAAATCGTCCTCAGATGTATCAACACCTGTAACCTTTTCTGCTTCAGCCTCTGTTTGTGTTTGATTGTCGACCATCAACTGCTCATCATCTGATATGTCAGTCCCTGTAACATCTTGTGCGTCATCCTCTGTGGACTCTACCTGTTTATGGATGGAAATATCCTGTAATGTAATTTTCTTCTTTTTATACCATAGCTTCAAGAATTTCTTATGCACATTAATATTGATAGTACCCACAGATTCCATCCAAGGATATCCCAAAACAACATCGATATTATCCATCTCTGAAGCATAAAAATCACCATGAAACACATACTTATCCATAGAAAGCTTCAAATCCTTATAGATTTGAACATCCTTATCATCAACCTTTGTATGTTCAATTTGTTTTACTGGGACTTGCAATTTCTTTTCCAAGTTGACATTTATAAGATTTTGTTTGCAACTTGGATTGATAGACACAATGATTTTCTCCTTCTGAATCAATCCATGAACCTGCAATACAGAGATACCAGCCAAAAATAACCCTTTTGGTTCCTTGGTTTCCTTCTTTTCTGTAAAAATAAAAGCTTTGCTAGGCTGTGTGTGCTTATCCACAAGATTTGATTTACGTTCAAAGCGCTCTAGAAGAGCTTTTTTGAAGGCATCCCAAGTCAAAAACTCTCCCTTGGAATGTTGATGCTCGTGCCACCATTTGCATATGTCACGGTCCAAATACATTTTTCCCCTGATCAACTGTCTCTCATAATCATAGATGTATTTCAATTTGAAATATTCCTCCATTTTTTCTAGCCATTTAACTGGATGAGAGCCATCAAATATATACAAGTCCCTCGAACTCCGATCTAGGCCCGCCATCACAAAAATATTGGTGAAAAATTGAAATGGTCACAGATCCGTCAATATTGCTCAGAATCTCTATTATAACCTGTTTTTAGAAATGGAACAACCTCTCTGCATCTGCCCATGTGGTAGAAATCTTGATCCAGGCACTTGAAATTTCAGATCTGCGCTGCTACTCTCCCGCCGTCACCCAAAATTTCTGCAAGAAGAGCGGATTTTAATTCAGCGATATCTCCCTCATCCGGACTCCGATTCGACTGATTTTTTTTTTGAAATCATGTGTTTTTTCACAAAGATTCCAGATCTACAATTATATCTTGCATATTTGGCACCAGGACTTCTAGATATGCGCCGCAAAATCGCTGCCCTGAAAATTGTCTACAACCCTACTGATTTTTAAATCAGCGATATCTTCTTCATCCGGACTCCGATTCAACCGATTTTTTTTTTGAAATCGGCTATTATTTCACCAGGAATACAGATATGCAATTATATTCTACAGATCTGGCACCAAAACATATAGATCTGATCTGCAATTTCGCCACCCAAAAATCCCTGCAAAAAATAAAAAAAAAAAAATTCTCCACGGTTTGCCCAAGAAAGTGCTCTGATACCACTTGTTGTAGATCTAACCCAGAATATTATAGATCTGATATGAAAATATAAGAGAATGCAAATAAACCTAGAAATAATATGAAATGATTCACTTTATTGATATCAAACCCTTAAGGTAGGGCAACACCATACATTCACTCCTTAAGGGAGGAGAACACTCCACAAGCCATATGCCTGTTCATACAATAATACTTCTCTTCATCTTCATATGTGGAGTCTCTAGCCTCTATATAGGCCTCATACATACAATACCATGCATCATTACCATGGTTTCCTCATACCATCAACTAATACCATGGGCCCATTACATTATTATTAACTACTTGTGGTCCCTTACATGACATGGGTTAACCACCTTATTTATTACTATGGCCCATCCCATTATTACATTATTACCTTGGGTACCACCCTTGGTACCCCATATTATCCCCCCTAGGTATATAACAGGGGGCTTCAAGAATCTCATTACTTGATGGATTTTCAGGTTTCAATCAAATCCTAGTCCACCCTGATGATCAAGATAAAACAGCTTTCACAACCCCATGGGGAACTTTCAAGTATGTTAAAATGCCTTTTGGGTTGAAAAATGCAGGAGCTACATTTCTAAGAGCAATTGACATTTCTTTTTCTAAAGAGATTCATGAGTTCCTTGTTATTTACTTAGATGACCTAACACCTTTCTCAAAGTCTGACCAAGAACATCTAAAGCACTTGAGACAAATATTCATAACATGTAGGAAATATGGAATTTCCTTAAATCCTAAGAAGTCTCTATTTGGTTTGGAGGAAGGCAAGCGATTGGGTCATATCATTTCAAAGGATGGCATTAGAATTGACCCAGACAGAATACAGGCCATCTTGCAAATGCCCCATCCAAGAAATATTAAAGAATTACAAGCCTTCTTGGGAAAGATCAATTTTTTAAGGAGATTTATCCCAAACTTAGCAGAATTGATCAGATTACTAAACAACATTCTAAAGAAGGATTCAAAGGTGAAGTGGACAGTAGAAGCAAATCAAGCTTTTGAAGGTATTAAATTGGCCCTCACCCAAACCCCAGTCTTAACAAATCCTCAATTTGACAGAGAATTTATCATTTTCTATTTTGCCTCCCAACATACTATTGCTCCTGTCTTATTGCAAAAAGATGATCAAGGAAATGAAAAACCTATTGCTTTCTTTAGTAGAGCCCTTAGAGATGCACCTATGAAATATCAGATCATGGAAAAGAAAGCTTATGCTTTGGTCAAAGCCATCATAGACTTCAGGATATACATCCTATATTCCCATGTTATTGCTTATGTACCAAATCCCATTGTGAAAGACATACTGACTCAAGAAAACTTAGAGGGCAGAAGAGGAAAGTGGATTGCTAACATTCTAGAATTTGACATTGAAATAAGACCTACAAAACTGATAAAGGGGCAAGGTTTGGCTAAATTGATGTCTGAAGCAAACTTCCAAGCCTTGGACATTAACCAACTGGACAATGAACCGGAGCTGGCGACTCCAAAGATCAATGTAGCCTTTGAACAATCCCTGTGGTATTCTGATATCTGTTATATATTGCAAAACCTGTGTGCTCCCCCAGGGTTGTCTAGAACCAAATATAGATTTCTAAAAATGAAAGCTTCAAGATTTTGTGTTATAGATGGTAATTTACTATGGAAAAATCATGAAGGTATATTGCTGAACTGTTTGACTATGGGTGAAACAAGCAATGTTATGAAAGAATTTCATGCAGGTGATTGTGGTGGACATTTGTACTGGAAGTCCACTGTGCATAAGATATTAAGGGCAGGTTACTATTGGCCCACTCTCTTCTCTGATGTTAAAAAATTTACCACTTCATGTCACAAATGTCAAGTGTTTGAGGGAAAAAGAAAGTTACTACCACTTCCCTTAAAGCCTATTGCAACAGAAAGGCCCTTTCAGCAATGGGGCTTGGACTTCATTGGGGAAATTCATCCTTCATCCTCAGGCCAACATAGATGGATTCTAACAGCCACAGATTACTTTACTAAATGGATTGAGGTTGTTCCATGTAGACAAGAAAATGATTCTACTATCATTCAGTTCCTTGAAACCAACATTCTTTCCAGATTTGGTTGTCCTGACAAGATAATAACAGACAATGCTGCTGCTTTCAGATCCAAGAAGATGGTGAACGTTTGCCAAAAATTCCACATTACTTTGGGCCATTCTACTGCATATTACCCTCAAGGCAATGGTTTAGCTGAGTCATCTAACAAAATTATTATCAACATCATTAAGAAGATACTAGAAGAGAATAAGAAAAATTGGCACAAGAAGCTTGTAAATGCCTTGTGGGCAGACAGGCTAACAACCAAAAGATCTATTGGGGTCAGCCCATATGAGTTGGTTTATGGAATGGAAGCCAAATTCCCTTCATCATTAGGGGTCCCTGTCATGAAGCTACTTCAAGAAAGTCAAGCTGAACCAAATGACATGCAAAGAAGAATCAATCAGATTATCTGTTTGCAGCAAACTAGAGATCAAGTGTACAACAGAGTTCAGGTCCTACAAGAAAAACTGAAAAAAGCCTTTGATAGAAGAACCAAGGCTGAAGATTTCTTTATTGGTGATAAAGTGCTTAAATGGGATTCAAGAAAAGAAGACAAGGGAAAGCATGGCAAATTTGACTCCCTTTGGAGGGGGCCTTTTGTTATTCAAGCAGTACAAGGAAATAACACCTATTTTTTGAAGAATTTGGATGGCACTGAAGCTGAAGAGGGCCCTGTGAATGGCTGGATGTTAAAGCATTATTTTGACTACTTTCCATGTGTGTAGCATGACTTTCCCCTGTACATAATCAGTTATATATACTATTTTCTTCCAGCATATAGATAGTTCAGTTTAAGAAGCTTTGTAAATAAGCAGGGAAAGGCTTTTAGTTAAGAAGTTCCACAATGGTGGCAGATTCCAGTTTTGAAGTCCAAAGAGAAAGCTTTCAAGTTTTGAGAAGCAGAAAAAAGCCAAGGCAGTCTGACCTACTGTTCCTGGTCTTTCAAGTAGAAAAACCATCCCCAAGTGGAGCCACTGTTAGCTACCTATACCAATAGGTTTCATTTTTCGTGATTGGCAGGGGAAGTGCCAATATGATCTACTTTGGTGATGCAAAGGTCTCATATTCTTGTGGAAAACACATATCCACAGTTGGTTGATGTTGTCCTACTTCTGAATGGGTGATCCAACAGTCTAAGCTGGGTCATGCCATATTTCAATTTCTTGTTGTAGACTAGAGAAAGAAATCTGTCCAAACTGTTCAATCTTGGCAGATAAGTAGTTAGGTAGTGAATGAAGGTTCCCAACTGTTTAATCTGGGGCCTTGGAAGTAATAAGGCTAGCCTTAGATAGAAAATCAAAAGAAAAAGCCAAAGGAAAAGAAAAGGCAAATGAGGGTTTGCAAGTCTAAGTGCACCCTCCTTGAAGTAACAAAAAAATGCTAGGCAATAGAATGGGTAGGTAGATGGGGTTGCAGAAGCATGATTTCTTTCATATCACCGGCCTAAGAAAAGGAAACATATGGTGGCCAGTGCAGATCCTCCTATTCAGCAGTTTTGTAGCAGCAAAATGAAGCATGTCTAACTTCCCAATCATTCCCCATCAAACTCTTTGCTAACATCCCAATACCACCTTTGTTCATGAGAGAAATCAAACTCATTGGTTGATCCTTGTTGCATAAAGAGCCACATTTTCTGTGTAAAGATCTTTTCATCTTGATCTACTCTCCTAACTAATTTTTTTGCCTAAAAAACTTAGTCTTTGCTTCCTCTCTTCCATATTCCCCTCCAATACTAACTACTAACTCTATCTACACTTAATTCCCTATGTTCCCCTTTCCCTATTACTATAGCACCTTTGTGTGTAAAAACCCCAAAATATGTATATTCCCTTTCCCTTAGGAAATATAGCCTAATAGTCCTAAAGGGTTGAAGTGCAAAGAAGTCAACGCACTAAAGGAAAAACAGCGCTAATATAATGTTTTGGGATTAAATCAAGATCCGCTTGATTTATAGCCCTAACCCCATTTTGTCAATAAATGCCAAAAACCCATTTTTCCTATAAAACGCCACAAAAACCCATATTTTCTTTGATCTCCAATGTCCCGCCCAGGCGCGCTTTTCCATAAAAATCAATTGTTTATTCTCCGCCTCCCCGCCATATTGTCCTATCATTTTCACAACCCGTCGCCCGTCGGATTTGGGCCCTCCCATCCGACGGCTTATATCAATATCGGGTCGCCCCCGATGTCTGGACATTAGCACCCGAAAAATGTCAGAGGGTGACGTCAGGGCAATGGCACACGTCGCTCCCAGGTTATATCGGGAGGCCGCCTGCCAAAACCGCTCCCGTACTATGAGCGGTCCGATGGAACCACTTACCACTTTTGATTACCGCCTTCCCACACCATGCCCATGTCACTGCCACCTCAGTGTCGCGTCAGCACCCAGCCCACCATCGCTCCGACCTGTCCACCATGTCCCCCATCCACGTGGACCACTCACAGACTGCCACGTCACCCTTTCGTACCCGACCCCACCCGATGACGTCATCCAAAAAACGCGCCAAAAGCCCAAAATGTCCATATTTTCGCCAAAATTCGCGTTTTTTCTCTTTTTTCACCAAAAGACTATTATGCTCCTGCATGCAATTTCACGTCGTCCTCGCCGCCAACCTGCAAGAAATTGATTTAAAGATCGTGGGCGCCCTCAATTCACCTGCATTGCCACCATTGCCAGGGTTTACCAGGTATTTATCAAAATCTCCCCTCCGCGCCTGGTTTTTTGCATAATTCACCAAAACAAGCGAGAAAGGAGAGAAAAACACTGTAATTACCAGCTAATTCTCGGTGACCACCATTTATCTCCAACTATAAGGCCGAATTTACCTACAGACTGTCTGCATTGAGCCAAATTTCCACAAATTTACAGTCAGTTTGCGCATTCGCAAACTAAAACCTCTGTTATGCAAGTCCACCAGGAAAACAACTCTTCAGTCCCAGTATTTGCTCATTATACCTTTTCAGGAGCATTTCAACTTGTTTTCACCATAATTCACCCTGTTTCCCCTGCAAATTGCCTTGCTTTTGCAGAATTCATTGCTCTGTATCGTTGTGCCCAGAAAAACAAGTTCAAATACCATTCAAAGTAGCAAAAACCATGGAAACTCCAGTTGCATTGAATTTTACACCTCTAAATGCCCCACAAAGAGAGCTAGAGTGGCTGCCCTTGGCTGACAAAGACTACCAAATGGCAGAGGGAATCCCAGAATATAGCAAGTACCACATTCATGTACTCAATGACCTTAAAGCCAAACATCTCAGTGGGAATGATATCCTAGGGATTTGGGACTCCAACTTGCCTATTTTCAATCTCCCTCAAGTCAATATCCTCCCAGACTTGATACACAGATGCAGTGCCAACTATGACCCATGTCAGAGAGCTGTCCTCAATTCCTCAGGCTCAGTTTTGTTCCATGTCACCCCTGAAGCCATAAATGAAATGCTACACTTTCAAACTGCAAAGCCATTGACTCCTCTCTCCATGATGGACTTGCTAAAGAAAGGAGGCAAGTTGTCCAGTGCCGAAATTGTAAAGATCAATCAATTATTCATTCAATCAGGCTCTGAAACTATGAGGACTCCCCCTATTAGAAATGTGTACCTAAATGAGCTGGGCAAAATGCTTGTGGATATGATCAGTTATGTCCTAGGATACAGAACATCTGAGGATGTTGATGAAACTATTCTGGCCATGCTGTCCATCTTCTCCCCTGGGAAGCCTCCTGTTGTTCACTATGATTATGCTGCCTACATTGCCAATAAGATTCATGAGCAATTGATGAATCTAGAGAGGGAAAGGATATTTAGATATACATCTTACATCTATCACTTATTCCTATTCTATCAGCCTGATAGCTTCCCTATTACTCTCAAGAGGCTTGATGCCCAAGGGAACCAAAGGTCTGTAGTGTTTTGGTCTTTAGTTTTCCATCATATATCTTTTTCACCATACAACTACTGTGAATTCATAGACCTGTTCATCCATCCAGCCATGTCCTTACTGTTGAGTGCCCCTCCTCCAAGATTGACAGATGAGATGCAAAGGATCCTCCAGCTCTCAAAGGCCTACAACATTGGGGATTGGTACTTCTACCAACACCATACAGTGATCAGAATATATGGTTGTGAGCTAGCCCCATATAGGCTGCCAAGATATGTCCCTATGAGACTCTTTGCCTTAGAGTATTTCAGGCAGTTTGGAAATGCAGACATGGTCCATTTCCACAGCAAAAACAAGAAGGTACAACTAAAAGTCAGAAATCAGCTAGGCCCATTCATTTATAATAAAAGAGAAGAGGCATGGCAAGAAGCAAATAAGATCCTGCAATGCCTTGGATTGCAAACTAGTTTCCTCTGGATACCCTATGATCCAAATCACTTCATTAGCCTTAGAAGGGTCAAGTATAAATTGGCTAGCTATGATCATGTCAGGCTGCCTCATATTGAAAAATATGCAAATCTGTTAAGATGGAAAGAGGGCACATTAGAAGAGGCAAGTACTAAAGAGGAAATTCTACAAAAAGAAGCAAAGAATCTTGAGAAGGAAGCTGACTTGGAAAATTGTGGGCAGGTTTCCTCTTCTTATCAAGTTCAACTTGGAGCAGCTGCCTCATCCTCTACAGCTCCCCAGCAGGCAGCTCAAACCACTCCTCAGGCTACCAGCAAAGATAAAGGAAAAGAGATGGAACAGGAGCAGCCACCCCCAACAGCAGAACAGCAGAAAGAGCAGCCCAAACAGCAAGAGGAAACAGCTGAGGCCCCAATATCTACAGAGCAGCAACCTCAAGAAAATGTGCCTCCAAGGCAGGAAACAGTAGTGGAGGCCTTGGTGCTCCAAACTCCACTAAATGAAGAAAGAAGCAGGAAGAGGGATAGAGAGCGGGAAACTCCCCTCACTACATCAACAAGTCAAGGGGAGAAAAGACAAAGACTAAATCCTCTTTCTGAAGAAGAGATGCCTATTGGGCAATCCTTGGGTATGGGCCCCCCTAGCATGGAAGCATCTGCCAGTTCCTTCCAACAGGAACAAGAAAGAACACTTGGAGGAGAGTTCAGCTCCTCAAGCCAGCAAAGGAGGGCAGAATCTGGCATAAAGCAACAATTCATTGATATCAAGAAGAGGAATGAGCCAGTTAGACTCCAGTTGTACAATCACTTGCTCAAAATGGCTCCCACAAACCAGCAGAGGCTTATGTCAGCATATGACATAACAGAGGGGAAAATGACTATGAGTCATTTCATGCCTACTATGCTGCAGCCACAGTCAGCTGCAGATTACATAAGGACCAACCTTGAGGTACTTGCAAAAGACATCCACCCAATGGACCAGATAGAGCTTCATAAGCAAACGGGTGAGATGGTCTATTCCACTCTTGCAGACAAGACCTTCCTTGCGCACAAACTGCAAAACAGTCTTCATAATACAACTGCCCAATTAGAATTGGAGAAGGCCTCTTCAAAAGCCAAAGACAACAGGATTAGGTCTTTGGAGGATATTATTATAGAGCTTGGGCATGACCCAAGTGATCCCAAAGCTGTACGGGCATTGCTAAAAGAAAAAGAGGCAGATATAGCAACTTTGAGGAAGATGGTAAAAATTCCAGCAACCCTTCATCCTCAAACAGAAGATGTTGCTCAGTAGAGGAAGGACCAGGATGTAGCAGCCATGCTGCTAACACTACACAAACAGTTGGTACAAACAGAAGGGAAATTGGTAGAGACAGAGGTTGCATTACAGGCAGTCCTGAAGCAGAAAGAAGGAGGCCAGACATCTCAGCCCCCTTAGCCAGTGATCAACCTTGAGGAGCCCCCTCAAATTATCACTCCTCCCATAGGACAGATAGCTGGAACAGGCCCATCAACATCAGCACCAGCAGCAACATCAGAACAGGCACCAAGCCTTGATATGCAGAAGATGATGAAGGAGATTCAAGTTCTAGAGGCCCAGATGGCAGAGCTAAATGAGGCCAAGGAGAAATTGGCCACAGTTAATGAAAAATATGATAAATCTAAGCAAACTATAGCTGAAAGAAAAAGGGAAGTAAGAGCTCTTGAGAAAAAGATAAAAGAACTAGAGAAGGAGCTCTCTCTTGACAAAGTAGTGGTTGAGATCAAGAAAGTCCTGTGGGCCAATATTGGCCAATCCATAACAGATCAATGGCAATATATTGAAACCATTCATGAGCACATGGATCTCATAGGCAGGGCCCACAAGGAAAGTCAGAGAGCAAGGGCATCTCTAGGCACTATGCCTGAGATAGCCAATAGGATGATCAATGTCCTCAATAACCGCACAGGCCCTCAGCTGGCAGCAATAGGAATCCCCAATAGAACTGACACCATCTTACTGATAAAGAGGGTCCTCAATTTGAGAAATCTGGTGCAAACATTGGATAGAAGGTGCCAGGAAATGCAAATAGAGGTGAACAAGTTCACAAAGAAATTCACAACATTGCATAACATGGGCCTTCCCAGCCTACTAAACAGTGCAGTTAGGTTGCTATCCCATGAAAATTATGCCAAAAGGGTCAATACTTTTGCTACAAATCAGATCACTGCAGGATCAAGTACTCCAGAGGAAACAGGGCATGCATCTGGGCAGAGCCTCTATGAGAAAATAGAAAATTTATTTTTTATCATGAATGAGATCAGACATCTGTTTGAAGTGCCTCCTAATTACTACAAATATACGGAGGCAGATGAAACATTAGGCACAATTTTGAGACATTAGTTGCCTACTCAGGAATGGTAGACCAGCATGATACAGACATTGCTATGAACAAACAGATTTTCATCAAATTTCTACATCAAAATACAGATCATCATGTTCAGATAGTTGATCTATTCACTATGACTGCAAAAGAGTGGACTGAGCCAACTCAACAAACCAACTTGTCCACTAAAGCAACCCCGACAGATACAGGTGACAGGGCCGAGAAAGCTACAGCACGATAGAACATTAAAGGCATATCATTCAGAATTAATGCAGAGCGCTCAACCGACTCAGTGGCCTCCAAAAGTAAAAAAGGTTTCTGACAGAACTGAAGGGTATTCATTGTATATTTAGAATAGCAATAACTTTCTTATCTGCTATTTCTGAAAGTTGGTGAACGCAGTTATTGAACAAATGACTCAGCGTTCAGATATTTTGTAAAACCGATTGTATATATTTCCCCTTGCATAAGCTTGCTGGGGGTTGTTGATTTTCTCTTCTGGAAAACTTATGCTGTAAATTTCAGACTTTTAATACAGGGAGCTGATGGAATTTCTAAAGTTCCGAGTTGTTTGATGTGTTGTGGTGCGATTGCTTACTGCTACAGGATTCCTGCATATTTCATGGCACAATAAGTTTCTTTAACCTTCTTGTTATGTATTTCATTCTATCATAATCTGCTCATGCTCTATATTTCACTGTTTAATAGCACAGAAAAATAATAGTTCATGATTTATTCATTAAATACCCTGGACTCAATCTATGTTGGTATGAATGTTTTCCTCCAGTATTAGTTATGAAAGTGTAATTCTTAATTGCTTCACTTTCATACTAGAACTTCACATAGAGTATTATTCAGGAATTCAAACCTGCTCCTGAGTGATATATCCCTTTCTCACATCACCAGCTAAGTGGAAGATTCTTAATTGCCTCTCACTGGCTAAACATATTTCATATTCACAATTTTAAGTTTGTTTTATGATATATCTATATGGCCCTGCAGTTTTAGAAATCTTACTCAATATCTCAAACGACCCATAATCACAGACTCCATTGCCCAATGGACTGAAACCCTCTGAAGATCTCATCTTAGCTACTAGAAGACATCATTCAACCAAAATTTTAAACAAAACCATCACCTCATAACTAGCCTAAGATCCTCAAAAACAAAGCTAAAACTGAAAGAGAGAGCCCTCTCTGATTGCAGGTGGGCTAGAACCTGTAATCCAAATCTTGGTTAGTGGTTACCCCGGCCGTATTCCCTCAGGAGTCAAAGGGAACAACCTGGGCGTTAAGAGGCTAGAGACATGTTCAGGCATCTTAAAACCTAGCAGCTGTCATTCGCTTCGGCACTAGATAGTGCTAGTACAGACTTGTGCTCCCCATACTATCGAGTATATAAAGGGAGACCCCACTAGGTTGCAATCCTTTATCCGTAGGAAGCTGAGTCTTTCACCTTGTAAACATGATACACCAAACATAGCATTCGGGGAGATTGCTTGCCCGTACTTCTCAATTCACCGGGAGGTATTCTGAAGTTCACGGTTACTTGGTAATCCTTTTTGCCTAGATCATCCTGAGTAGTAATTTTGATCTTTTTGACTCCCTAAATATAAAATATCACCTGAGCACTTTTCCTTTTGATCTCGTTTCAAACCGAAAGTGATAGAGTCACCTTTGCTTCTTTCTTGCGTCTTAAAACATGAAAGAGAACCAGTTTATTTTTGTGTCTTAAAAAATTGTTTCCCACGATCCTATAACATCCATGTTAGCCTTTTTTGGACAACATCATGAGTATACCTTTAAATACATTTTAAAGCCCTTGAAATCAATCTCCTTCTAGTTATTTGAGATAAAACCATCATGGATGAACTAACTGGTTCACCTAGTTCCTCTTCCTCTCCTCTGTCTGAAAGATTGTCTGAGGAGCCTTTTTCTTAATTGCCATAGTCGCTTGAGGACCAAGGTGTTGAGCTTGAAATTGTTATGAGTATTAAACCTTTAGCATCTCGTCCTGCCCCTTCAAATACTGGGTCACTTTCTGACATTGGCCCAGACTCTCTGGATAATCCTATCTAGACTCCTAAGAGTCTGCCAACTTCTGAAGGTCACCTTGGACTGGTTGTTTATCCTCTGAATCCTTTGTTCGATCTTGTTGTGATATCACCGCAACATCTGTATAGTCTGTATGATCAACCAGGTATTCCTTTGAAATTATCCCCTCGAACATCTTTGGTAGTCCGTCATCGTCTATTTTCACACATGGAATCAGAAGGTGAAATCCCAATCTCCTCTCTGGGTCGTTCGGAGGTTTCCACTCCATGCATAGTTGAGGAGTGGGAATATCCTTTTCCTCCTGAAGGTTTCTCTTACATGGGAAGCATTCCAACTAGTGTTCATCCTAAGTTACCGCGTAATTATGTGACTTTGGTTGAGTTCGTTTCAAGCATGCCTACTACCTCATCACTATATCACAACCCTATTTGGGAATCTGGCGCTATGCCTACCACAGGTCCATTCATTCGAGGCTAGACCTCCCAAAAGATGGTGATTTCTGTAGTTACTTCAATCCTGGTGCAACCCACCATCCCAAATCCTCTTATTTCGTTGGTTCAAGTAACCCATCCTATTCAACTGACGATCTCGATTCATGTCAGTGTCAGTTCTTCGATCCCTCTAGTAAGTGGGCAGGCTATGCCACTGCCTGGCGGGCAAAGTCTGAATGTTTCTATGATGTCTGGCACAACCAATGTGAGTGGCTCACAAACTCACATGGTTGGGATGAAACAACCCTCTTCAGGTGCCATTTCAAATCCTGTTGGTCTTGCTGGATCAAGTAATGTCCAGTACCAACAACCCAATGTTGGTTTGTCTGGGTCAATTCATGTCCAGTACCAACAATCCAATGTTGGTCTGTTTGGGTCAAGTCACGTCCAGTACCAACAACCTAATATGGCTCAAGGTTAGTACCAACCTCCTTATGTTCCATATGGTTTAAAAGCGATGGCTAATCCACCATACATCCCTCAGCCTAGACCTTATGTCTAGCCTGGTCTGTCTGCTGCGCCTAGTGGGTATTGCTAGATACAGTTCATGAACTTTCAAGCTGGCATTCCAGGAACTATTCAAGTACCTTTGCAACAGCAAGGACAACTCCTGCAGCAGTAAGGGCCATCCATGCAGCAGCAAGGCCAACCTTTGTTGCAACAAGGGTCATCCATGCAGTAGCAAGGCCAAATGATGCCATATTAAGGAAAACAACAACGACCACAAGGGCAACCCTGGCAATAGTTGTAACAAACCATGCAGCCGCAAATGCAGTATGCACCGCAATCCTCCCAGCCTATGCCTTCGCAAGGGAAACCTATGTAGCTACAGGGATAGCCTTTATAGCCACAAGGGCAGCCCTTGCAGCAACAGGGTCAACCCAGGCAGAAACAACCCTTATACTCATATAAACAAGGTCAACCCTTGCAATGGTAAGGTCAGGGTCAAATCTTGAAGCAGCAGGCGCAGAATCCTTATGTCCACGGGCAACAGGTTCAGCCTCCTTTTATCCAAGGAAAGCAAGTCCAAAATCCTTATGTCAAAGGAAAACAAGTGCAAAATCCTTACGTCCAAGGGTAGTAGGTTCAAAACCCTTTCGTCTAGGGGCAGCAGGTCCAAAACCCTTATGCTTAGTGACATCAGGTGCAAAATCCATATGTCCAAGGCCAACAGGCTCAACATCCTCTGGACGAATAAGTCCAAGGATTTCAAGGTTAGAATTCTCCTTATGGGCAAGGTAAGCTACAATTGGGGCAAAAACAAATGCCATATGGACAAAATCCTTACTAGCAGGGATGAGCCCCCCTAGTTGGCCCCCCTTACCGACCTCAAATGCCTTTCAGTACCTAATTTCCATTCTTAGCTACAATGGAATTGCCAGATGTGTCTAGACTCATGAATGACCTGATTCTTCATTCGCCATACTAGCCTCCAATTCCATCCAAGATTCTGAGCGATTATCCAAATTTTGAAGGAAAAGCAAAAGAGCATCCTCAAGCCCATGTGATGACATATCACCTCTGGTTGTCCTCGAATTCCTATGTTTATGATTACATTCATCTTCATCTTTTCCAATGAACTCTTATAGGGGTTGCAGCTAAATGGTATATCAAGCTACCTAGAAATACCTATCATGACTTTAACACTCTTGCCATGGTCTTTATCACACATTTCTAGCTGTTGGTTCACTATGAAACTAGCACCCACTACTAACATCATTCAAGCAAGAGACTGTGACCCACATCTCTGATCACATCCATGAATGGAGATGTAGGTACCATCTGATCAAGTTTGAAATTACTGATTAGTTGTTGACCGAGTGGTTCACATAATCATTTGTCAACAAAATTTTTGAGGACATTTCTATGGGTGGATGCGTCACTGAGGAACAAGCCATTGCACGTGCCCCGTATCTAGACCTTGTCTATTCACAATATGGCATGTTATATGATGTGTTACCTAATGCGCCTAGACCATCATCTGATCTGACAACATCTAAGCCTCCGGCTACCCCTCCTATTGATGGAGTAATTGGTTCAGTGACTCAAACCCCTGCAAAATCTTCTTCCCAACAGAAGTCGGTCTCCAACACTACTCCCAATGACTCCTCTCGCAATTCATCCATAAAACCTCAGAGGTTCACACTGTCCAGTATACCACAGAGGATAAATACTCTAAAGGTAAGAAGAAAGGCAAAGGCAAGGGTAAAGTTGATGCCCCGAAACAGGGTCCTCCTAAGTCATCTGCTGGTGATGCTTCCCAACAGAAACCCAAGTATCCATGCCTCATCTGTGAGGAGGATCACTATACTAAGGATTGTCTCAAATGGTCTTAAGTTAGTTATTTTCTTAAAGGGACCCCAGCTGTCCTGAAAGAGCCCTTTCCATCCCAGTAGAATCAAATGGTATACCAGCCTCAGCCATCTGCTTCCTCGGGTTCACAAGTGTTCATGATGAGTACCTCGATCAACGTGGCTACCAGGTCAAAAGATTATAAAACTCATACCCTGTCAGTAGGGAAAAAGAAAGAAGGTAACCCTTCTTCTTCTGCCCTGTCCAGTACTATTCCTCTCCATATAGAGTGACCTAATCCTGATTCTGCCATTCAACCACCTTCTCCAGGTGTTCTTTGAAAGTCCTCATACAATCCTAATGCTCAAGCCGCTCAACATTATAACATTGTTGAAGATTTCGCTCAAGCACCATCAGCTATATCTGCTCTCAAGGTACTTCAAAGATGTCCCTCTCAACGGAAATCGTTTCTATTGGCTAGTGGGGGTATTGATCCAGCTGACTCTAATCTCATTTGTTTTGACCTAGAAAACCATGTTCCGCGTTTACCTCATCAAATTTCCTTTCTCATTCAGGTAATCATAAATCAGAAAACCATTCATAGGACTGTCATTGATGAAGGTGCTTCTACCTGCATCATGTTTGTCGCTTATTGGAAGGAAATTTGTTCTCCTACTCTGAACCAGTCCCCTAACACTCTGGAAGCTTTTGATGGGTGCAATTTGCGACCATTCGATGTCCTCCCCAACCTTGCCATTACTTTGGAGGGCAAGACGGTACACGTCAAAGTAGATATTGTTGACGCTAATATTAACTACAATCTCCTACTCGGACAGAGTTGGACCCATTCCATGCATATTGTAGCCTCCTCCCTTTTCCGTGTGATTTTTTTTCCCCATCAAGGGACACAGTCGACCAACTGTCCTTCTTTGCTTCTTCCTCCTTCGATGGCAATGTTCTATATGTCAAGCACACCGGTGCTCCTTATGAGAGTGTGGGGGTAGGACTCTTTAAAGATCCTTCCTTGATGCGAAGTTTTCCACTCCCACCTCCTCATGTTGCCTCTTTCAACATGATTTCGGTCAAGTCTGATCCTTGGGTCATTCCTTCGCCAGATCTTGTTGATACATGGGGCGAGGTTATGCCGTTAAGTCCAACCGAAATTGATTACATGAAATTGTTTCATCTTCGCCTTCGATATCCTCTGATCATCCTGTTTCGAGAACATCTCTTGATATGTATTCTCAATCCCCATGGCTTGGTTCTTCAAAATATCCCGATCCCTTAGCTGAGACTTTTCTTTCTAATGAGAGTATCATGGAAGCAATGTATCTGGAGGAAGTACCTTGTAACGACACTCATCATTGTTCCTCGTTCTTGCCTAGCCCAACAGTCATGTCTATGTGTCTTGCGAAGTTCTCTTCTCCGCCGCCTATTGACATGTCAGTTTCTCCCAACATTGTGTTGTGACCACCAACAACCCCCTACTTCTTTTAGTATTAGCAATAACACTAAATAAGTGGGGACCCTTAGTAAAAAATCCAAAAAGATTTTATAATTTTTTTTGTATTATACTCCTAAAAAAATTTACATCACACAGAGAAGAGTGAAGCATTTCTTTATGAGCACATTAAAACAACTGTGAAGAAGCAGCGCTAAATTCATCACATCGCATACATTAAGAAGCGCCCATAAATCAGAATCTTAAGAAATCTCCAATGGCCGATATGCGACATCGCATATCGCAACGTCGCATAAACAACACATGAATAACTTAACAAATTGTTGTGATCTGCGATTCCGCGATGCTGCGATAAATGCGATCTACGATAAATGCGATCTACGATAAATGCGATCTGTGATAAATGCAATCTGCGATCAATGCGATCTACGATCTGCAAGTCACCGAAATTACCCATCGCAAATTTTCCTCGGCTCAGCATTCAAGAAAAGCTGTCCGTAAACCAAAAATTGGGTGCACGCCTTAAAGAAAATTAATGAATATACGCCAAGGTATTCATGAAGGACAGTTTTGTGTTTTTCGAAGAGTCAGTTCACTATGGGTGTCATGATTTTACACATTCGTAGAACTTGAAGCTTTCATGTCAAAATTTATTATCATTACTTTTTCCTTTGCGTGAACTGCAGGAAACATCTAAGGAAAAAGGGAAAGCGCCAATGCTCGGAGAATAGAGAAGAGATGCCCTCATAAACAGATACTGCATGCAACAGAAACAGATTTCAGAGTGTTACTGAACAGATGCTGATATCAATAGGTGATTCGACACTCAAGGTTAAAAACTCACAAAAGAAGCATGTTTGCAACATTCTGAAGTCATGCCCAGTAAAGGAAAAAGCGCTAAAGGCGGAAAACGCACCAGAAAGGCCCAGATCAAAGAACAGAGGCAATTTTTGATGCGCGATTAGCAACTAGCGCTAATCGCGCATCACTAAGAAAATTGTTCAGAAAGAAAATTCCCTGACTTGCTCAGTCATCCGCGAGTCCGGAAGCTGAGATAGCAAAAGAAGAGGTAGTTTAAGAGGAATCTGGGTTGTTACCAAGCATACACGCAGTAAATTCACCCAACCAGAAGATGATTCTCAAAAATATCTTCTAGTTTACTAAAAAGAGGTGCCAGTGCTTGCCATTTCTATTTTCGTAGCTCAAACAAAAGCAGAAGACGACTAGTCGACTCTTCCCAGGCAAATGTTGCATGCTCGCAGCACTAAGGAGCAAATGCAGAAATAGTTAGAAATTAGATTCAATTTTTAGAAATAAATTTGCTTAGATAAAGGGCGGTCATTTAAACCGTATCCGAAATTTATGTAATTAATTAATTTATTTAGCAGTATTTAAGCCCTTCTCATGCATTTAGAGAAGGGTCCGGAAATTTGTCAAAAACTTGTCCTCAGAACATGCACTTCTGCACCCTCAGAGGAGGTTTTGATGAATGAATGGATCAAGGTTTATTAATTTTTGCATTTGATATCTGCTACTGATGTTGCACTTCTGTACTCTTGGTAGATATCAGAACAAGGAGAGATAAATCATTATTACTTGAAGCTTATGAGTAGGACCAGTCATAAATGGTACTTTTATCTCTTGGCCATTTCTGCTTATATTCTTAAAGTGATATACAATTTTTAGTTGTTTATATGTTATTGCATGAATGTGTGAGTTACCATTTGGCACTTTTGTATGGTGGAGTCATTTATTTATGTTTGATATATGAATAACTTATTATGCGATATGCTGTTCACAACTGTTTTGCCTAACTTTTTATGCAAAGTGGTTCATCTTAATTGATTTCCATTCTTATGATAGCTGAATGATATTTATTACCAGTTATTGTTTGAAATCTCTTTAGATCGCATAATGTAAGAAATACACCTCGGGTTAGCATAGATTATATGTGTTGTTTTCATTAGATTACAATAGCATAGAATTAGATTAAAGTAGCTTAGATTAGAACTCTTAGATCAACATCATCCAACTTTGCACACACACACACCCTTAGATTGGGAAACTGGTCCCATTATCCCCAGTCAGACCCGCTATACCAAACGGATAAGGATCTGCCAACCAAGGTCCAGACCGGGTGGGTATCCCCCTTGTTGTCGACCCGATTTTCGGGGCCTTCAACATATTTGGCTCTAGAAGGAGGGCCTGAACTATGAATGGCACTTATATCAAAATCTAAATACCATTCTGAGAGTAAATCGCCCTTATCATCTCCCCTGACTTCTCCAGTATATTTAAATCCAGAGTCAGAAGTCGCTCGAGTATCAATCACTACTACACACCCTGATATTGTAGACCAATTTACCATTAAACCTCCTGGAGTTGAATCCCTGATTCACAAACTTCAGGGATTTTCCATTTCTCCTCAGAGGTCTGATAAATCTCAAAGCAGTGTGACTTCGCAGTACAATCCTGCTCATCCCCTAACCAGATTGAAAAGTGAAAAATTTGGCATCCAGCCAACTGAGTTGCCTCTTCCCACCAGGAAAAGAGCGAGGAAATCACCACAAGAGTCTGACAGTGAGACTCTTTCGTCTACATCACCCATTTCAACTACCTCACTGCGAAGTCAACCACCCACACCTCCATTCCAAACCATCATTCATCTGTCTACCACAATCCCTCTTCAATCATCCACGATCATAGTATCCTCATCTTCCCAACCACAGAGATCATCTCCTGCACTTTTCTCTACTAGCAGCTCAACAATGGCCCAATCTCCATGGAACAACCCTGGGGTAGTCTTGATGCCTGCACCCTTGAGCCTAATACCGGCCCATCCTGAGAAATGGCTGCCTAAATTCAATCCAGAAGCAGGCATGCTAGCACAAGAACACATAAACAATTTCATGCTTTCTATCAATCTCAACGGAGTTACTAATGAAGATGTTGTTGTTCGGCTTTTTCCCTACACACTGCAAGGAACAGCCGGGTCATGGTATTTTTCATTACCTTCCGGGTCTATCACAAGTTGGGATATCTTCCATAATCAATTCCTTATCAAGTTTGGTGATGACAGATCAACAACAACATTAATCAATGACCTATCCAATCTTAAGGCCCAAGCTAATGAACCTATCAAAGATTTCGATTTACGGTTCAATAAGATTCTCAACAAAATTCCTACTACTTCCCAACCCAACAAAGAAGTACGATGTGAATGGTATATTACTGCTTTACCATCAAACATAGCAATCTTCGTGGATAGAGCAAATAAAACAACCTTAGTTGAAAACATGACAGAGGCGATAGAAGTAGAGAAACGCGTAATAGCCCTGGAAAAGAGATCCGCGATAGAGGAACGAAATTCCAAAAAAGTCACCTTCAAGGAAGACTCCAAGAAGAAACAAACAAAAGACCCTTTCGATTTGGAAGGATTGCAGAAAGTATTAAAGACCATGTCTAATGAGATGATTGACATAAAAAAACAAGTAGCAGAAACTTCTTTAAAAAAGCCCTACAGAACTTTTAAAAGAGGTCCTTCAACAGATGAAAAACCACCCAATGCCATCTCCAATGCTGAAACTGAGGAAGAGGAAGAAGAAGAAAGTGCCACTGAAGGGCAAACCGATGACGAAGAAGTTGTGGAATTACAAGGAATGTGGGATTTCATCCTCCCACAAGAAGAAGATCAAGAAGTATTTCCGGTTAGCACATGAAGCAAAAATCAGCTTGATCCTCCCCAAACTACCCCTAAGCAGAAGGGTGCAAGCCCTACAACAAAAGATAAAGTCGCAACAAAGAAAACAACAACTAAAGCGACTCAATCTAGCCCAGTCCGAGTAGATCAAACAACTCCATCAAAAACACTAATAGTGTCGGATGAAATGGAGTACAATATTGTTGATGACATGAAAAAGGCTAGGGCTAATATTACCCTTTATGAATTGAGCAAATTGAAGCATCAACAGAAGATAATGATGAAAGAATTACATGTTGTGCCTATTGTACCTTTGCCCGCCGCTGTACTCTCTCAAGCTTCCCGTAACATGGGAAGACCTCCAACTAATGCGATCAATAATATTGGTCCAAATGATATCGCCTTGATTGGAGGAAGATCAAGATCTCACACTCCCCCGTTTCTTCTCACTTACGAGATTTTCAACAAAAATGTGCGCAATTGTTTGGTAGATTCCGGTGCTTCTTCGAATATTTTACCCAGATCAATATGTGCTAAGCTAAATTTTCAACCACAAAAATCCACAGTGCGTATAGTTAAGCTTGATCGATCTCAAGTCAAAGTGATTGGTGAAATTAAGCAAGTAACCATAAGATTGTCATCTAACCCGAAGGTATGTCAGGTTATTGACATTCTGGTGGCCGATATCCCAGAATTATATGGATTAATTCTTAGCAGGGATTGGTCCGAGAAACTCCACGGATACTTTGCAACCGACTGGTCGCACATGTGGTTACCCTACAACGGTAAACCGAATCAGATAAAGGTTGAACGGGAGTTACACCAGAAGTACATAGTAACGGAATTAGAGGGAGAAAATGAAGCAGTATCGTATAACAGCAGTATCATAGGCAATTACTCGGTAGGTTCTTTTCTCGGTAATTTCAATGCTCACCCATCACCTTACTTAGAAAATTCAGTTTTGTCCCAAGTCGAAATTTTTTCCCAAACTGATAGTTCAAAGTGTGTTAATTTTGTAGATGAACCTGTAAATACATCTTTGTTTTGGAAATTATATTCGATGGCTGTAAATCTAACGAAGGATAAGGAGCAGGATGCGTTCTGATTAGTCCAGAAGGAAACAAGACCATGCTTACATGCAGACTCGAATTCAATTGCACAAACAATACAGCAGAATATGAGGCCTTGGTACAAGGCCTATACAAAGCAATCGGGTCAAAAGTCAAGTATCTTCAGGTCTTTGGAGACTCTGAGATTATCGTCAAACAGGTACGTAACACTATACATTGCCTATCAGGTCATTTAAAACACTATCAATCTTTAGTACAAGATCTGACTAAGCATTTCACAGCATTTAATATCTCTTCAATCCCGAGACTCCAAAACGCGAGCGCAGACCTTTTGGCTAATGTAGCCTCTAGGCTTATTCCCTCCGAAGATTTTAGTCCAGATAGATTCTCAATAGAATTAATCTTTAGACCATCCATCCTTGACAACATTACAAATTGGAGAGTATTCAATGATGATCCTGATATTGTAAATTTCCTAACTTCTGAAGGATCCTACTCCAATCAGATAATTGACGAAGACCATCACGATTGACAAACACAACAAAATAGCACTGATAATGCTATACCTAAATCGATGGTTAAGTTAGAAGACTTGTACGATTTGAAAAATCGGTTTAAAAGGTCTACCAATTCAAAGCTCTACAGTTCAACTCTGAACTACGAATTAGTAAACCTGGGAACCGATGATAAACCACAAAACGTTAATCTAGGCATAGGCCTGGCCCCTCAAGAAAAACTAGTGTATATTCGTCTTTTGAGACAATATAAAAATGTTTTTTCCTGGAATTACGATGAGCTAAAGACGTACGACACTTCTATCATTCAACACACTATTCCTATGATTGACAACGAAAAACCCATCCAACAGAAACTGAGAAAGATCCACCCCAATTTAGAAAATCAGATAAAAACTGAGCTAAATAAGTTATTAAAAGCCAGAATAATTTTCCCCGTCAGACATTCCAAATGGGTCTCCAATATGGTACCCGTTAGAAAGAAAAACAGAGATATTAGAATCTGTATCGATTTTCGGAATATTAACAAAGCCTGTCAAAAAGACAATTTTCCTCTTCCACCTATGGAATAGATATTACAGGCAGTAGCAGGCTCAAAACTGATGTCTTTCTTGGACGGATTTTCAGGATATAATCAAGTGCTAGTGCATCCTAATGATAAGTTGAAAACCACATTCAAAACTAAATGGGCACATACGCATATTGGAAGACGCCATTTGGTTTGATTAATGCCGGCGCTACATTTCAAAGAGCCATGGACATCGCATTTAAGGGTCTAGCCAACAAATCTGTAGTGATTTATTTGGATGATATAACAGTGTATTCCAAGAAGCGAAGCGACCATCTCAGAGATTTAAAACAAATTTTTCAATGATGTTTAAGGTATGGGATTTCACTTAACCCAAAGAAATTTTTTTTCGCATTAAGTGAAGGAAAACTTCTAGGATTCATAGTGTCAAAATCCGGCATTCACATTGATCCTGACAGAATCAAAGAAAACTCTGAAATATCCCTACCTCATAATAAAAAAGCCATGCAATCTTTCCTTGGTCAAATCAATTTTGTAAAGAGATTTGTACCAGATTTTTCACGAATTGTGTCTCCTTTGAAAACCATGATTAAAAAGAATTCAATTTTCAAATGGGGTCAAGATGAACATGAAGCATTCAACCTGATCAAACAAGCTATTATTAATGTTCCATCTTTAGCAACCCCGAATTTTTCAGAATCTTTTGTTTTATACACATTTGCCTCAGAGAAATCATATGCTGCGATTCTAACCCAAGAAAAAAAAAAAAACAGAAGCTCCAATTGCGTTTTTTAGCTCAAATTTACAAGGTGCTGAACTCAATTATTCAGATGTAGAGAAACAGGCCTATGCTGTTTTCAAAGCGGTCAAATATTTCAGACCTTTCTTACTCAAAACCCATATTAAGATCATAGTACCGTTTCCAGCGGTAAGAAATCTTCTAGTACAGAAGGATATGGGCAAGAAAAGAGCAAATTGGATCACTGCTTTACAGGAATACGATCTTGAGATTAAACCAGCAAACATTGTAAGAGGTCAAGGCTTCTGCAAAATGTTGGCTGGAGCATCGCAAATCCTTGAAATTTCATCCGAAGAGGTACAAATGTATGAGGTAAGCCTAAACGATGCAGAATCATTGTATGCTGATATCATTTATTATCTTAAGATCGGGTATGCTCCATCGCACTTGGATCACACTAAGAAAAGAGCTCTGAGATTGAAAGCTAAACAATATCAGCTCATAAATGATATTCTTTTTAGAAGAATTATGATTCTGTTCTTCTTAGATGTCTTGAAAAAACTGAAGCCGAAAAAGTTTTGCAGGAACTCCACGATGGACCAGCAGGCGGACACTATGTTGGAGATGCTACTGCACATAAAATTTTACGTGCAGGATATTACTGGCCTACGCTGTTCAAAGATTCACACAGTTACGTGAGGAAATGTCAAATTTGCTAAATAACTGCTGGAAGACAAAAGAAGCCGTCCCTGCCACTACAACCGGTAAACATCGAGCAACCATTCAGCCAGTGGGGCTTGGACATAATAGGTGAGATCGTTCCTCACTCTTCTAAGCAGCATAGATACATCCTCACGGCAACAGATTATTTTACTAAATGGGTTGAGGTAGTTCCTCTCAAGACAGCTAATTCTGAAAATATTATTGAATTCATAGATCAATTTATAATCACTAGGTTTGTATTTCCAACGGCTTTAATGTTTGATAATGCATCATACTTTTCTGGAAATGCAATGACTGAGTTTGCACTTAAAAGAGGATTCAAACTAAAATATTCGGCCAATTACTATCCGCAAGGTAATGGGTTAGCTGAGTCAACAAATAAAAACCTAATCAGGATTATTAAAAGAACGGTTGACCAGAACCAAAAGAATTGGCATAAAGCTTTGATAAATGCTTTATGGGCAGATAGAATAACAAAAAAAGCTTCGATCGGCACTTCCCCCTTTAATTTAGTTTATGGGAAAGAAGCGGTTCTTCCAACTCACTTAGTCATTCCCTCTTTGTCTTTAATACAATACATTGATGAAGTACCTACTTCCTCCATACAACTAAGACAAATGGAAATAATTAAATTAGAAGAACAACGAGAACAAGCTAAGAGAACCCATGCTCATCATCAAGCACTAATAAAATCCTCTTTCGATTCAAACAAAATGACCAGAAATTTTTTTCAGATGGGAGATTTAGTTTTAAAATGGGATAAGGCTCATGAAGAAAAGGGCAAACATACAAAATTTCAAAAGATGTGGCTTGGTCCTTTTCAGATTGTTGAAGTCATAGGTCCATCAACGTTTGTCTTACAGGATCTAGCAGGTAGAAGGGATTCTTTGCCTGTTAATGGTCAAATCCTTAAAATATATTTTCCATAGAAGATTATTCTTCTATTTTGTAGAATAGTTTTCTCTTTTCTTTTTTCCCTTTTTCATAATAAAACCGGTTGTTAAAGAAAATCGCAACATTCAGAGGGACAATCCAAGAAACACTATATCTCAAAGAATAAGAGGTCTCATCACGAGCCGGCTTATCATGATCACAGATATTATAACTTTGCTGACTTTGCCAAACACTGTCCATCAAAACAGGGCAATGACTCAAGATTATTGAAATCAAAAGACAAGGGGTCTCATCACGAGCCAGCTTGTTCAGCAAAAGTGTAAATCAAGTGAATGACTGTGTCATAATTTGGCTACCAAACCAAGACATTGTTCTTTAAGAATAAAAAAGGAAAAAGTGTCAAAATGGATTTTTCTTTGAGGGTTGTAGATAACCTTAAACAGGATAAAGGATCATTGCTGGGTAATAGGTAACCCTATCGAGGCTATGGACGCTTGTTGGCAGCAGAGGCTCTACCTATGGCAAACGAGCATATTTTAAGGCTAGCACACAGAGAAGACTTTATTTTATCTTTACATGACCAAGTAATGGCTGATGTAGATACAAGGACAAGCCTGAGGAAGCAAACAATTAGAAAAGAAAGAAGTTGAAACAAAATATCATTGATAGAATGAGGCATAATGTACTCTATCTGTCCATAACAAAGTTTATATTTATGACAATTTTTCTGTTTTGGAAGTTTAAAGAATTCAATAGAAAAGCAGAGATAACTGGTTCTTCCAAGTGAATCACCATTTTAGTTTGCAGATTACTGTGGTGTGATTTTTGAAAGGAGTTCGGATTTTCCACAGTGTTCATGTTTTGTAGTTGACGTTTCGAGTCTGAAACTAGACTGATGATGAGTCTAGTTTCAGACTCGAAACTCGACTACAAAACATGAACACTGTGGAAAATCCGAACTCCTTTCAAATGAATCACCATTGTTGTGACCACCAACAACCCCCCTACTTCTTTTAGTATTAGCAATAACACTAAAGAAGTGGGGACCCTTAGTAAAAAATCCAAAAAGATTTTATAATTTTTTTTTGTATTATACTCCTCAAAAAAAATACATCACACGAAGAAGAGTGAAGCATTTCTTTATGGGTACATTAAAACAACTGCGAAGAAGCGGCGCTAAATTCATCACATCGCATACATTAAGAAGCACCCATAAATCAGAATCTTAAGAAATCTCCAATGGCCGATATGCGACATCGCATATCGCAACGTCGCATAAACAGTACACGAATAAATTAACAAATTGCTGTGATCTGCGATGCCGCAATGCTGCGATAAATGCGATCTGCGATCAATGCGATCTGCAATCTGCGAGTCACCGAAATTACCCATCGCAAATTTTCCTCGGCTCAGCATTCAAGAAAAGCTGTCCCTAAACCAAAAATTGGGTGCACGCCTTAAAGAAAATTAATGAATGTATGCCAAGGTATTCATGAAGGACAGTTTTGTGTTTTTTGAAGAGTCAGTTCACTGTGGGTGTCATGATTTTACACATTCGTAGAACTTGAAGCTTTCATGTCAAAATTTATTATCATTACTTTTTCCTTTGCGTGAACTGCAGGAAACATCTAAGGAAAAAGGGAAAGTGCCAATGCTCGAAGAACAGAGAAGAGATGCCCTCATAAACAGATACCGCATGCAACAGAAACGCAGATTTCAGAGTGTTACTGAACAGATGCTGATATCAATAGGCGATTCGACACTCAAGGTCAAAAACTCACAAAAGCAGCATGTTTGCAAAATTCTGAAGCTCATGCCCGGTAAAGGAAAAAGCGCTAAAGGCGGAAAACGCACCAGAAAGGCCCAGATCAAAGAACGGAGGCAGTTTTTGATGCGCGATTAGCGCCTAGCGCTAATTGCGCATCGCTAAGAAAATTGTTCAGAAAGAAAAGTCCCTGACTTGCTCAGTCATTTGTGAGTCCGGAAGCCGAGATAGCAAAAGAAGAGGTAGTTTAAGAGGAATCTGGGTTGTTACCAAGCATACACGCAGTAAATTCGCCCAACCAGAAGATGATTCTCAAAAATATCTTCTAGTTTACTAAAAAGAGGTGCCAGTGCTTGCCATTTCTATTTTCGTAGCTCAAACAAAAGCAGAAGACGACCAGCCGACTCTTCCCAGGCAAATGTTGCATGCTCGCAGCACTAAGGAGCAAATGCAGAAATAGTTAGAAATTAGATTCAATTTTTAGAAATAAATTTGCTTAGATAAAGGGCGGTCATTTAAACTGTATCTGAAATTTATGTAATTGAGTTATTTAGTTAGCAGTATTTAAACCCTTCTCATGCATTTAGAGAAGGGTCCGGAAATTTGTCAAAAACATGTCCTCAGAACATGCACTTCTGCACCCTCAGAGGAGGTTTTGATGAATGAATGGATCAAGGTTTATTAATTTTTGCATTTGATATCTGCTACTGATGTTGCACTTTTGTACTCTTGGTAGATATCAGAACAAGGAGAGATAAATCATTATTACTTGAAGCTTATGAGTAGGACCAGTCATAAATGGTACTTTTATCTCTTGGCCATTTCTGCTTATATTCTTAAAGTGATATAAAGTTTTTAGTTGTTTATATGGTAATGCATGAATGTGTGAGTTACCATTTGGTACTTTTGTACGGTGGAGTCATTTATTTATGTTTGATATATGAATAACTTATTATGCGATATGCTGTTCACAACTGTTTTGCCTAACTTTTTATGCAAAGTGGTTCATCTTAATTGATTTCCATTCTTATGATAGCTGAATGATATTTATTACCAGTTATTTTTTGAAATATCTTTAGATCGCATAATAGAAGAAATACACCCCAGGTTAGCATAGATTAGATGTGCTATTTTTATTAGATTACAATAGCATAGAATTAGATTAAAGTAGCTTAGATTAGAACTCTTAGATCAGCATCATCCAACTTTGCACACACACACACCCTTAGATTGGGAAACTGGTCCCATTATCCCCAGTCGGACCCGCTATACCAAACGGATAAGGAGCTGCCAACCAAGGTCCGGACCGAGTGGGTATCCCCCTTGTTGTCGACCTGATTTTCGGGGGCTTCAACACATTGTCGAGATCTTTCAACTGAGGGCACCTTTATCTCTTCATAGATTCAGGTTTTTTCTCCCTCCCTGAGTTTTTACCGATCGCCATTATTGAAATGGGGTTGCCATCTTATGACTCGTAACCCTCCCTCACCCAAGGGGCATGGGGGCACAACCTTATATGACTTCTACTCTATTATTTGGCTGAGTCGATGCTTACTTGTATGTCAATGGTAAAACCCCGATTTTTATCTAGGTTAATTGCTTACCCAAGTCTGAGCATGGCCTCTCTCAAAAAGTCTCATGCCTAGGTCATCATGCATGGCTACTTTTGTACAATAGTGTGTTATTCATTTTTGTACAGTGTGGTTTGGTCTGTTCTTTTTTGCAAGCAACTTTCCTTCTTATTATGTTTTTTTCCTGCTTTTGTAGATGTCGGTGTGTCCTCACATCGGTTTCACTGACGGTGCTTATCGTAGTAGTCAGAGTCTCTCATTCATGGCATGGGCCATTTATGACCCCCATGGTGAGTTGATCGATCTTCAAGGTATATGTCTAGGTCGAACAACTAATAACATCGTTGAGTATAACACAATTATCAAATTGTTGACAGAAGCTTTTTCTCTTGGCATCTGAGAATTGGTTGTCAACCTTGATTCACAGGTTGTTGTTCTTCAACTTAACGAGCAATATTCTATCACAAACCCTCAGATATTGAGAATGTACCTACACATTCATATACTACAGAGAAATTTTGATTACATTACATATCATCATATTCCTAGACACATGAATACATTGACAGATGCATTAGCTAATTATGTGCTGGATAGACATTTGCGAAGCATGTAAGATTCAAATACAAAACATTTGTACCATAGTAAGCAAGGAGGTACAACATATATGTGTGTGTGTGTGTTGTGTGTCGGTAATGTTTGTCATACATCAAAACCCCAAAAAAAAATATGTGTGTTCAAAATACATTGGTGGCTCGTAGGCCTTATACATCCATGGCTTGCAGGCCTCAAAAATGTGGAATGCTAGACCTATGAACCAAACAACATGATGCTCACGGTAGCATGTAACTGCTCAGACTATGCAAGTTAGTAGTCAGCAGATGCGATCAAATACCCCCACCGTATTCCTTTGATACTTGCATGGGACATCACCCATCCAGGCATACTCTAGGATCCCATGGGTCAAACCCTCGAGATTCCAAGTGATCTCCTCCTCATTGTTGCTTCCCTCATGATAAGGAGTAACTTTAAACTACCGAGAAACACGCCTGGCAATCGAGGACATCCTAGCAGGGTGTTCTGGTCCAACATATGCATTCATAAAATTAAAATGTCATGAACACATATCTCGAAAAAAATAAAAAAAAAAAAAATTGTTTTCTTTTACCTCCATCATCATAATCCTCCCCATCTGGGAGCAGCATATCTAGATCACCATGGAATTTGGTACCGCTGAAAGGCCAATCCTCCACTATGATTAGTTTTCGCTGTATCCATGAGAAAAATGTAGGCTTATAGGACATCTGTTGGCCCCCAGTAATCCTAGGCATCAACACAATCCAACATACCATTTGTGGGTCTCGTGGCATTGACGGTTCTACCTCAGCTAGATGGTAGTGGAACAACAGAACTCGCTCTACGAAGAAGGTCACTAGCACAGACTCGTAGCAAAACTACTTCAGGTTTCCCACCTTAGCTTTTGATATCTGGCGCTTCATGTTGAATTTCATAGCTTCCACCCAGTTGAAAATAGTGAGCATCGTACATTCGATAGCACACTGAAACTTCGACTTGTTGGTCACATGCTGCACTTAGGCCCCAACCACTCTATTGATGGTCAATAGTAACACTCTTAGCTCAAGATCTTGAACATTCATAATCTCAATCTTGCCACTTTTTGACTTGAGTGCTTCTGGGCAATGTTCTAGAAGTAGCATGGTCACACTTGCCCCAATCAGCCTTGAACCATATAGATTGACTGGATCCTCTCTCCGGGAAAGTCCTGTGATGAAATAAATGTCTGAAGTTTCCAACTCCAGCTCTTGGTCACCGATCATGAAAATTTCTTGATTCACGTCCCATAGACTGATCAAATATCGTAGCAATTCGGGCTGAGCCCATAGACTTGGTGCAAGGAAGAATTTGAGGAGCCCATAGTTCCTCAAAGCATCCAAGAAATTTGGGTCAGCCATTTCTTGGGTGTCAATATCCTCGTGCTCGCGTTCCTTCCAATCCACCATTTTTCACGATTTTTTCCCTGCAAAAACTATATAATCAAGTCAATAATCATCTTTGGACAGATAAATTTGGGTTCAAAGGAAAAATTGATAAAACACATGAAAAAAAATTGTTCATAGCGCTGATGCGACTGTTTTAAAACCAGTAGTATCGAAGGCGTAGTTGACAGTTTTAGCAACCCCCGATCAGCGTGATTCCATGCTCGGAAATTGCGTCAACTGAGGGAGATTTTTTTTTGACAAAACGTCCTCATGAAATCCAAAAAATGGTTAAAAAGAGGTGAAATAAGTATGAAAATGGAGCTTAAGGTCTTAGCTCTTACCTGGAACTAACGGCTCGGCGAATGACCTCCCAGATCTTCCGCAATCTGCTCTAGTAAAATTAGGACACAAGTGGGTAAAAAGCTCTTCACACAAAGGTAAAATGGTAAATGGTAAAAAATAATTAATTTTTCCTCCTTTTATTCATTTTTTCGTGAAATGTTAGGGTTTTTAAGTATTTTTGACCTATTTTGCCTCAGAAACTGGATAATGCATTTACCTTTTTGTGTAGTGACAGGTGACGGATTGTCAATGATGGTATTGGACTCACGTTTCATCTCTTTTCTCAACTCGTAAAACTCAAATGAAAATATCACCAAGCATTTTTCCATTTTTGACTCGTAAAAGAGAATAAAAATGGGGGGTCCTCTTTCAATCTCTTTTCCAACTCTTTAAACACGAAAATATTTCCAAGCTCTTTTCATTTTGAACTCGTTAAAGGCTGTGAAACGTTGTTCACCCAGTATACATTTACCCCTTTTTCGGGCTGGGATGGACTATTTATGAAAAAGGTACTCCTTGACTAAAATGGTCAAGTGGTTCTCTCAAGTATTGTTTTCTACTTGTTCGAGCTCGAGAGACACAAATTTACGAAAAGGGCCCATGTGGAGTTTTCTTTTCCTTGTCTTTTTCAAACTCTCTAAACATGAAAAATATACCGAGTTACACTTTTTTCAGACTCGTTAAAACATTAAACGACAATGGATTCATCACCATGACGAACGTGAGCTTCTCCTTCCTATGGCTCATTAAACTAACTAGGTCGGATTCACCCGAAGGATGAACTTATAGTGCAAGCATATGCTATCCCCTTCAAGCTTGCGATAAAAAATAATTGGGGTACCTGCCAGAAATGGTGGGGGAAAATTGGAAATTCCATTAGTCGTGTCGGTAGCTCAGTCTTGAACATGACACTTTCTGCTTCGTGTCAGGTTGGGATATCCTCCTTTTCATCATTGACCTTCCTAGGTTGGGCCATTCATTTTTGCCTTCCATTTGATCTCTGCCACATCATCATAACCACCGATCCCATGGATCCAAAAGCTGCCAAACTCTAGAATCGTGTCGTCGATATGTTCAAGAGTTAGTCCTTTTGCAATTACACTTACTCCTGATTCTTTGTATCATTTGAAATCATTTGCATCCCTTTGTCTTGTGGCGATGATGTGGGATACATCATGGCCCTCCTTCGACATGGTCGATTCCTATCGACTTCAGCTTGTTATCCACGAAGTTGTCTGAGATACTCCCTTCTAGTACCTTAGAGCTTGCATGCCCTAATATAAAGTTCTTCGCACTCGACAACAAGCTCACATCATTGGCTTTTGATCAAGTGATTTCATGGGTGTTCGAAATCAGTTCCTTTATTCATATTCCATGAACTATTCTTCCAGTACCTTGAGAGCCATTTTCATTATTGGTGGTGTTAGGGCCTAAATCTACCTCAGGCTAAGAAAGGTAGGATCTAGGGTAACATCAAACCAAGCTTAACCTGGTAGCTAGCCCTACTAGATCGAGAGAGGGCTCTCTCCTTGTCAATATCAGAATAGATGGCCAATGAAAGATTGAGATGACTAATGCAATGACTGATTTTAGGCTAGGTATGTGTACATAGGTGTTTTATTGAATTTGTTGATATTTTGCTGGCTCAAATGTGAAAGGCAGATTTGGGCCTAGGGAATGAGGCTCAGTTTTGCAGAGATCTCTATGGGTCAAGGTAGGTAAGTGATTTGGTACTTCAAATTGAGTGAGATGGAGAGCTTTTAGACAGATGAGGAGTTGAAAAGGGCATGAAGAACTCAGGGATCCTTTTCAATCAACTGAAAACATAGATAACTGAGCAAAACCTAGGTAGAGCATTGCACTTTCAATGTATTCTACCTTTATCTTTGTTTGATTTAGTTAAGATGAAATAAAGAGAGAGATGGCATACATAAAACACATGTAGACTTAAAATTACAGAATAAAACACAATATCAAATCAATATGCCACATGAATCCCATAAAGTGTTGCAAACCACTAGTCTATTCCTTAGCCAAACTACTAAAATGAGTATACAATGAAGCTCCAAGCTTTCCCAAAAGTCCAACCATGCTAATGACTGAAAAATTACAAGATATAGGCAACCAACACCTCATCCTAGCCTCTAGGGGCGAGCTCATAATATTAGGAGCTATTCCAACAAAATATAAACTGAGAACTAAAAAGTAGGCAGTGGAACAATTTGCCTCTAAAAACTAGGACACTGATTCATTCAGTTGCAAACTACCTTTTGATGGATGAATCTATGTCTAAGAGTAAAAATGTAGCATAATTACATCAAAATCCATCAAGTCATATTAAATTACATCATGAGTTTGACATTTAGAAGAATAAAAGTCAAACAGTCAAGAAACCAGGTGAAAAACAGAGTATTTTTGGTCAAACTAAGCAAAATTCCTCCAATGCGCTGTACGGATTTCCCTATGCGTAGTGCCTTTTTGAAGCTGATTTTGGAGGCCTTCCCGGTGTCCATATTTGCTCCAAGTGTGCTTGTTGGAAAGTTCTACTTGTATACTTTCCAGTGCAAGTGGAATTTTTGAATTTGGCCTCAATTTTCCCCTCCATAACTGATTTTTACCAAGACTGCTTCCTGTGTGTCAAAAAAGGGGCAGAAAGGTCATTTTTGGGGTGTTTTTGACCTTTTTGGAAGCCCAAAACCTATCAAAATTTCTTGGCCATTTGTGAGCATGCATATTTTTTCATGAAAAATCCAAATATTTTGAGTTTTCCTCAAAATGATGCCTCCATCAAAAACAAGCACCAGGTGGCGCGACGCATTAGGCAGAAAACTCTATTTTTAAAGGAAAAATTTCCAAAATTACAAAAAGTGTCCCAAATTTTTCGAAATTTGGGCTGAGTGTCCTCCATTAAGTGCTATGTTGGGCCTAGGAAGCCTCAGCCAAGATTGAAAGTTTATCTTTCACTTTTTGCCTCTTTGATGTCTTCTTCAACTTGGCCTTCAGGTTCCTGATTCTTGCTTGGCACACCATATATCTTGACAAATAGTGATATGCCATGTTTCTCAACATATTTTTCTCATTGATGGCCTTCTCCAACATCTTCTCCAAGTGGATATTTGTCCTCTCCAACCAACACTCACGATCAACATTGATTTCTTGCTCAAGTGTTGTGAACTTGGCTTTCCTCCTTTTGATAGCTTGCCGGTTTTCTCAGTATGTTTCTTAGCTCCATTATGGTTTGCTGATCCTCTAGTTGTTTTTTTCTTTGCTCCAGATATTTGACTATCCACTTGGCTCTTTGTAGGTTGAGAGAAAAATGCTGAATGTCAGCTTGTTGCTCTTGGATGATCTCTCTAAGTTTTGAGCTTTGTGAGCCCAAATCTGTGTCATCATCCTGAATGAGGATGAAATCTGCCTATTGACCTCTTAACGGTCCCTCATCATTCAAGG